>CM057342.1:142495323-143695323 GCA_030015575.1 Agapanthus africanus | reverse complement strand
GTTTCTCAACGCCTGTAAAGAATTACAGATATGAGATCCTGATCCGGTATCCAATACCCAGGAAGTAGAGTTTATTGAAAGACAGTTATCAATAACATACACACCTGAAGCTGAAGCCGCAACTTGCTTCAGATCCTGTGTTCTGGCCTTCCAAGCCCTGCAATCTTTCTTCCAGTGTCCACTCTTATGACAATAGAAGCATTCTTCTTTATCCACAAGCTTCCCCACTTTCTTTGTTGCTTTTGCCTTTCCCTTCGTATCCACTTTACTAACACCGCCCCTTGGTTTGGCGGGGGCTTTCTTCTTCTTTCCCTTGGCTTTCGCCTTGGACCTAGAAGAAGAAGATCCTCCTACAAACAAAGTGGATGTTTTCCTACCTTTCTGTAGGGTGCCCTCTGCGCTCCTCAGCATGTTGAGGAGTTCTGAAAGTTCAACTTCCTTTTCTTGCAAGTTAAAGTTCAATATAAACTGGGCGTAAGTGGAAGGAAGGGACTGGAGAATCAAGTCCGTATAGAGCTCATTCTCCAACGTGGTCCCAAGGTCCGCGAGCTCCTCAATGTAGCCAATCATCTTAAGCACGTGTTCCGCTACCGATGATCCGATGGCCAACCTTGCCGAAAACAACTTCTTCGACACTTCGTATCTTGCGATACGAGATTGCTCTCCATACAGTTCTTTTGTATGAAGAAATATGGATTCCAAGTCCATATTCTCGTGCCTCCTCTGATGTTCATTGTCCATAGAGGCAAGCACGAGGCACTTGGCCTTCGCGCAATCGATCTCCCAGGTCTTACGGATTTCCTTATCCGCGACGCTGGAGGTGGGACCTGGGACAGGGGGAGCTTTGGTGGTAAGAAGATACCCCAGCTTGTCGTAAGTGATTGCCATCTTGACATTCCTGAGCCAATCTTTGTAGTTTGGCCCTGTCAGTATGTTTTTATCTAGTAATAACTTAAGTCCGGTCATGTCGATTGGTCGCTGCAATTAGGAGAGAGAGAAGAAACACTCAGCATGATGCTCTTGCAAGTTTAGAGTGGTTTTTAGTTTGTCTAAACAGGATGGCTCCCACTGTTTCTCGAATCCCTCCTCAAACCAAAAAAGGAAGAATTAGTCGGGATCAATCTCACCGCACAATACTTGCTTAACCGTTCAGCCAGGCCAGTGTCGGTACTTTGAGGGAGGTTTTCCAACGCTTTCGCAAAGTTCCTTAATTTAAGAACCTCTTTTCTCTGGGGGCGTAGCCCCGCTAACACCTTTCTAGACACCTACTAGGTTTATAGCATTGATCGTTTAGTGAGAAATTTCCCAAGGAGTAGCATATACTCACAGTAGGATCGGGATCCAAATATCATCGCGTGACGAAACTGAAGGAATCCTACCAGAATCATCACACTCCAAATGGTATGCAACTCTAGCAAGTTTCAGTACTTATGAAACTCCCGATGTGGATTTTTGCCCCATGCTCTTATGACCTTGACTTTGGCCAACAAATCATAAGTCACATGTCAAGTTTTACCCGTCGTTCTCCAGGTTAATTTGAATCCACCCATACCTACCCTTGACTTTGGCCAACAAGGCAGTACGACTATTCCAAACCAACGCATCTATCTATGCTGCACATGAATACCCAATAGCTACCAATCACTATGCCTTGACTTTGGCCAACAAACATAGCTTGAATACTATTGACTATTCATGTGTAAAGACGGAGGGCTACGAATGGTTTTGGCGAAACCTTGAACGTAGTGAACTTGATATAATCGATGGAACGAGATAGCTTTTAAAAGGAGTGGCTCAAGCTCCGCATTTAAAAGTTGGTTTTGAAAAGAACCGAGTGGTTTTTCGAAAGTGTTCCAACGACTTTTACTTGGTTTATTTTCTTGCATTAGTTATTTTAATGCGTCCCATCATTTAATCCTACCATTGCAGAAAACAACCAAAATATGACGTACGCTTATGCCATTCGCATTCACCACGGGGCCCCGTCATTACCCGTTAGGTTACTTAACTAACGACAGAGCGGGGGCGGGCTAGCGCGGCTGTAAAACATAAGCAACGCCTAAATAATATCATATATAGATATATATTGCAATGATAGCCATTTCAGATCACAGATGAATACCTTGGATATACTAGGAATCCGCAATTCGTACGAGCCTGTAACGAAAAGCAGATTACACGGTCGCGGTGAATAGCCAATACCCCACCCAAGACCCCTACGGATGCGGCAAACTACCCGCCAAGTACCCGAAGCGGAGCAACCTCCCTCAACACCGTGAGTAGGCCACTCGGCACTTCGAGATACCCGGTAGCTTGTGCACCCCCTCCATAGGTCTATCCTAGGAGAAAAAACAGTAAAAAAAATTATACAATGACGGCTACAACCCCGACCCGGTTGTGCGGCCATACAAATAATATTACATCAATTTACAAATTTACATGAATTGAAAGAAAAGAAAACACTCGTCTCACAACCCCCCGGGCTATTCACCCGCGACAATCCAATGAATTCATATACACATACCAGCAACATTACAGATCACAGATTTGTATAACCCCCACTAATCGACATATAGCGATTAGCAGACGTTCAATACAAATATCACATCACAGATAAATACTTGTCAGCTTAAGTCTTTAGAAACTCGATCAAAATACGGTTTTTAAAGCCCCAAAAACAAATTTTTCTTTCTGGAAAATCTGGGCTGAAAAAACATATACCAAAAATCCCAAAATACCCCACTAAGTATACTGCAGTGAAGAAAATCCACCGAAGAGTTAAATCGGCCGCGGAACCGCAGCAAGAGCAAGCTCTTGCCGCGTTTCCGCGGCGTTTTGATGAGATCTCTTAATCATTTTTCTTCAGTGCACTATAAAAACCCTGAGTCGATTTTTGAAGCATGATTTATTATTTTTACAGAACTTTAAAAATCGACAGCAAGCTTGATATCCGGGTGTATTTCGCGACTTTTTCTCCGATCGAATTTCTAGTTACTATGCTAACATGTTAGGTAGTGTTTAACTAGGCTCTGATACCACTGTAAGTCCATGCTACCTCTCCCGGTACTTACGGGCTTGCGGAATTTGATAAAAAACGATTTTTCAAAAGGCGGTAACATGGACTCAAACGGATCTTTGTTAAACTTATCTACCTAACATCCTAACTAGGAGTTGTTAACTACTCGGTTAGGGGGTTATACCTTTGTTTCTTGAACTCCTTCGTCTTCAACTCGTGATGGTGTGTGGATCGGCTTCACCCCGTCGTCTCCTTGAGCCGAAGATCGATCCACCCGAAAGCTTCTACCTTTGGCTTCTTCTTCGAGCTTTGAAGAAACTAGTTCACTCGGTTTGCTAAACCTTGTGAACTAGAGTGAGTAGAGGAGAGTGTGTTGGGATTTTTCTCTATGGTTCTTGCTTCTCAACACATGAGACAAGTGAACCATAGACTAGAGAAAGAGAGAGAGAGCAAGAGAAAGAGGATGAGAGCCCAAGAACAAGAGAGAGAAAGGAAATGAGAGAATGAGTAAGATTTTTCTCTCTTGGCTCTCATAATCCAAAGCCATCATAACAAATCATAGCAATCAAGTATTATGTGATGGTTTAAGTCAAAATAGCCATATCATTTCATGCACTCATTTTGCACAAGATAAACAAGCAAGCAAAAGTCTTTGCCATGAAATGATAGCTATTGTCATGATGATGGTCAACTAGTCCATACCTAGTCAACCGGTCAACAAAGTCAACAAGTCAACAAAGTCAACCCCTCAACAACCATGTCACTATAATACTTAATTAATATTATTGTTAATAATATGTCATATTCTCATTAGGATTTAGCAAAAAGTCAATGGTCAACAGTCAACAGTCAACAACCCTAATGAGAATCCTCTACCTGTCTCTCTGTCAACTGTGCATACACACCCGCATCCGCGTACCGAGGAACACGAATACATACGAGATAAAATCAATCCCAAAACGTACACTAGGATCTGGTTTAAACCAAATCCCGCTAGTGTTAACTGTCCGGACACTAAACGTGCACAAGTGCACGGATGTGACCGAACCCTGTCGCAAAACCATGCGACATCTACTCTTTTGCCTAAAGGCGAATAGTTTTCTATGTGGGACTCTAAAGACTCGACACTACGCTGGCAGTGGGTTTAACCACAAACCGCAAGCGGCACTAGCTGTGCGTAACGGTCCCCAGGTAGATGCCGACAAGAAAACTGACGAGGTGAAACCCATCTGAACTCCTACTGAGCCTGAATGTGACAGTCTCCGTACAGTCCGGTCTGTTCGTCTGATACATCGCATGGCGGGCCTAGGGGGCGGTAAACGTCAGTCCCCTAATAGCGGTACAGGTCGTGCCGGAGTGAAGCCCAAAACACCCTGAGATAACACTGGAAGCCTACCAGTATATCTCGCTTGCCCTGGGCAGGGACTACTCGTGTAATGGCTCTCCTAGACACAGCGCGATTTCAACCCCCAATACCGGGAGAGACGAATCCTGTCTAACCGTCACTGCCTCCAAGTGCTTCGGGACTGCACCCAACTACTACCTGTTTGCACGACTCCTTTGAGCCGTGGTAGGGTAGTAATCAAAGTACAGTGGGAACACACTCGAGGCGAAGTGACAGTGTCAAGTCAGCGGACTAAGCTGTACTCATGTCACCTGGGAACTGATAACTGACAATAGGTATAATACCAACCAATCAGTTCCCGACGAGTCATGTCCAGTGTACTCGTAACCTAACGAGCACCCGCATACTATCTCAAGTACGACGTACTGACGGCTGTGGGACAGACCGTCTCCCCTGCTGGGATGAGAAGCGCATACGCTAGTCTACTCCGGAGTATCGATGCCCTGTCTCGATAGTCCTGCGACTAGGGACCTGTATAAGGATGTGCTTATGGATTACCCAGCCCCCACGAGTGTGACTGCCATCACAACGCTGATAATCAAGCAAAGATTCTAAGGGCTCCACTAATGCGTATAGGTGATATAATAAAATAAACACATGTACACATTAAAGTAGAAACAAACCAAGTAGCATACTACCATTTTGAGCAAGATTGTTTATACAACTGTGAATATCCCAAGCTTTCATTAAGTAATATACAAACTAGTATGATACAGTAATGGTCTTTAGGGCATATACACTAACAGCTACATCTTTCCTATCTTTTCCTCCTCGCTCACGTGTTGTTGCTGCTTCTTCTTGATGTCGTTTTGACCGGAGTTTTGGGACACAAAAAAAAAACACAACTTACATAAGAATCATACCTTTTAAGAGCACCTAGATTTAGATGATTTAAAAGATCTCGAGATCTTAATTAAATTTACGAAGTTTTGGCAGTCTAATCTAAATATATGAAAGATTTGAGGGTAGCATATTGAAAAAAGCCTTTAAAATACAACAAAGTAATTTAAAAGATTTTTTTTTATATCGATATATCAAAAGAATGCCAAGATAGAGAGTAATGATTCACATATTTGCATGTAGAAGTAGACCTCTAGGGTTTGGATGGAAAATTAACCGAGGAACCAACTTAAAGAACATAATAGTTGCATGGACATTAAAGATCGAGAATAATGGAGGAAAGAGGCCATAGGAGGGAATTCTCTCCTATAGCGTCGAAAAAATACCCCCTCCTTAGTTTTTTCCGACGATCGGCACCCACCATCTTCATCGTCATCATCTAAGATATGGGTACACCAAATTTCATGTGATTCTACAATTTTTTCACCGTTGATTTAGCAATGTAAAAAGTTCTATTGTCGGTAAACCGTTAATTTTGAACCCACTGAATCAACGGTGAAAAAGTTGTAGAATCACATGAAATTTGGTGTACCCACATCTTAGATGATGACGATGAAGATGATGGGTGCCGATCGTCGGAAAAAATTAAGAAGGGGGTATTTTTCGACGCCATAGGAGGGACCTCCTATGGCCTCTTTTCTCCATTATTCTCTTAAAGATCTTATTTAGAAATATGGAAGCTTAATTTGAGGTCTTAAAAATTCCAATATAAATTGATACTCACCGAAAGAATGCTCTGATAGAGATTGATGATTCCCATGCTTGGCTACTAGTTAGCAGGCCCCTAAAATGCATGCAGACAAGTATAGTCAAATTGCGTTACAAAGTATATGAAGCTAGAAAGCTATCTAGGCATTTTGTTTGAAACTATGAGCTAAAAGACAAATTAAATGGTGGGAAGAAAAAGCCAAGTCTTTGTTATGGCTTATTCTTAGATTTAGATCCCTCCCTATGCAAAAGAAATTTATTTCCATTTTTAACCAAAAGTTTCTATTTTTATAATTTTATTACTTTTTTTCTATTAAAGAGAAGATATGAATGGTTTTTTGCTTGGACAAATATTTTTTTATTTTATTACACTTATATTAAAACAAATAGATTTTTTTAGGATTATATTACACAGCTGCTCGTATATCTTTACCAGATACAACCATAATAGCTTTTTGTGATTGCAAATGGTGTAAATACTCATTAATTTTCTCTTCAACGCAGGCTCAAATAAAAGTATTGATCGATTGGAAACCTCCATGAGCGGTTTGCATTATGAGCAACAACATCAAGTACAATCTAGTGCAATATGAAATATTCATCGCCGTACCTTAATTAAAATTTCAATATGCAACATCGAATATTAATCGAATACACGTTATCCAAAATTCAAAGTATTTATCTTTTATGTAGTTAAACCAAAATGGTAACTTAAGCTTTAGAGTCTAATCAAGATAGACTAGTACTAATCCAATACTTGTTTTCTTTTAAAACATTCCCTTCTAAAGGTTCATATATTTAGAGAGATGTCTCAATTCATTCAAATAAAACTTCGAATCCTATAAAGAGATGATACGATATATCAACCTCAAATTAATTAATTCTACAGTCATTACAGCTAGTTACATTTTCATCAATCAGAAGTCAGTCATCGTCCCCATAGATATTCAAACATAGTTAGGTCAAATTCTAACAAAATTCAGTTGCATATCAAGTGATAACTTACCAAACATGTTGGGCAAAACAGTTT
The DNA here is from genome assembly GCA_030015575.1 of Agapanthus africanus. Classification (NCBI taxonomy): domain Eukaryota; kingdom Viridiplantae; phylum Streptophyta; class Magnoliopsida; order Asparagales; family Amaryllidaceae; genus Agapanthus; species Agapanthus africanus. The sequence goes on along the minus strand of CM057342.1, from coordinate 143,688,264 downwards.
GATACTAGAAAATGTTGTGAACAACCAAATAAAATCTTAATTTATTATGACAATTTTTAGCATGGAAAAGAATTGATGAGAAATTTTGTGATCATATATATAAAAAATGTTTATTTAAATATTATTAGCTATTGATATGCATTTGCTTTATAATATAGGAACTAGTTTTTTGCATGTGTTAGGCACATGGAACATTGATAAATTATTTCTTATTTGATAATTTCAAATGTGATATAATTAATATTTTTTAAGATGGCTATAATTTTGGAGGAAGCAGCTTAATATTATTATGAAAATCGTTCTAACTTTGGGATTTAGAAATCTTTTAAATTTTTATTTTTTGGGCTGAATGGCCTTTTCATATTTTTTGTAAATCATTCTATATTTTATTTTTAAATGCTGAAATAAAAAACAAATCATTTTCAATTCTTTTTAACTTTTATTTAATATTTTTTCACAAATCCGTCTCCTTATATTTTCTACCTTGACATTTCTAAATCTTGCGAATATTTCTAGACTTTTAAATTTGTCAAATCTTTATAAATACTTTTAATTTATTTTTATTAAAATCTAAAACATTTTAACTTTTTTCTATTATTTTGGACATTTCCATACACATAATTGTTGTCATAATAAATGTTAAAGAGTTTTATTCTGCTAATTATTTGTTAAAAAGAAATCTACAATCGTCCTTAAATTTTTGCTTGCTTTTTAAATATGCTTTATAAGAAAGGTAATAAAAAAATCATATCTTTCATATCGTCTTAGATTCTTATATTTTTAAAATATCTTTGTAAATCTTTTTAGGTTTTGTTTTTTTTATTTTTAAATCTTTGAAAATCTTGAATTTTTTTTTTTTTCAGTAAAAATAAAATTAAAAGGACACATCTAAGGACACATCATGGTGGAATGAATAAGTAAAGGCTGCTATTAAAATTAAAAGGGATTCTTATAAAGATTTGAACAAAAGTAGAGATGTGGAGAGATTTGAGAAGTATAAAATGGCTAAAAAGGAAATTAAGAAAGCTGTTCGGGAAGCTAAATCTAAAATCTACAAGGAGGTGTACGAGAAATTAGACACTAGAGAGACTGAAAATGATATATACCGGATTGCTCGGATGCGTGAAAAGAAGACTAGAGACTTATGTGCGGTGAAGTGTGTCAAAAATGAAAATCAGAAGGTTTTAGTTCGAGATGAGGATATCAAGGAAAGATGGAGATATTATTTTGACAAATTGTTCAACGAGAGCTTTACTAAGAATTTGGATGGACTTGTCATTCAATCTCAAGATATAAACCGTGATTTCATGCGTAAAATAAGACTACCTAGGTTAAAGAAGTTTGAACATAATGAGTTTAAGAAAAGCGGTTGGTCCTGACGGGATTCCTATCGAGATTTGGAGATACTAAGGAGAAATAGACGTTAAATGGCTGACAGATCTGTGTAATAAGATTTGGCAGACAAAAAAGATGCCAAATGAATGGAGAAAAAGTATCCTTGTATCTATCTACAAGAACAAAGGTGACATTCAAAATTGCTCAAACCACCATGGAATAAAACTTATGTGTCACGCCATGAAACTTTGAGAGAGAGTGATTGAACACAGACTAAGGAAGGATATTAAGATAACAGTGACCAGTTTGGGTTCTCACCTTCTGGTCTGGCTTGTTCTATAGCTAACGCGCTTTTCTATTCTAGCTTGGACGATCGATGACAGAAACTATTCATTTGCTTCATCAACTTGTCGAGCGTTTTTGAGAGAGGAGAAAAGATTTGCATATGATATTTATTGATTTAGAAAAAGCGTACGACAAGGTACCAAGAGAGGTATTATGGGGGACAATGATGAAGAAGGGGGTCCCCATCAAGTATAATGACATAATCAAGGATATGTACGATAGAGTAGTGGCAAATGTCAGAACTTGTGGTGGCTTAACGAGTGATTTTCCGATTACAATTGGTTTACATCAAGGATCTGCATTAAGTCCATTTCTGTTTACCATCGTGATGGATGAGCTTACTAGAACTATCCAAGATGAGATACCTTGGTGTATGCTATTCGCTGATGATATTATTCTAGTAAATGAGACGAAAGCAGGGGTTAATGCCAAATTGGAATTATGGAGACAAACATTGGAATCTCGGGGATTCAGATTGAGCAGGTCCAAGACATCATATATGCATTGCAAATTTAGTAACCAGAGAAGTCAAAACCATATTGGTATAACATTGGAAGGGCAACAGATATCACCGAGCGACCAGTTTAGATATCTAGGTTCCATCATCCAAAAGAATGGGGAGATCGATAGTGATGTTAATCAAAGGATCCAAACTGGTTGGTTGAAATGGAGGAGTGCAACAGGTATTTTGTGTGATCGTAACTTTCCATTAAAATTGAAAGGGAAGTTTTATCGGAGCGCTATTCGGCCTACCTTATTATATGGTACAGAATGCTGGGCTCCTAAGAAGTATCATACACAGAAGATGCACGTAGCGAAAATGCGCATGCTTCGTTGGATGTGCGGTAACACTAGAAAAAATAAGGAACGAAATGAGAATATTCGTACAAAAGTTGGTGTAGCACCTGTGGAGGAGAAGATGCGGGAAAACCGATTAAGATGGTTTGGTCATGTGCGACGCAGACCTATACAAGCACCGATTCGACGAATTGATACTCTTGATATGGGCAATGGCAAAAGGGCAAAAGAGAGACCGAAGAAAACATGGATAGAGGTGATACGAAACGATATGATTGCCAAATGACTCAATGAAAGTATATTGTTCGATTGGAGTGAGTGGAGGCGGAGGATTCATGTGCTGGACCCGGCGTGATTCTCATGTTGGTTTATGTAGCCTACCCCATATGCCTGGGATAAAAGTCTCAGTTGTTGCTGTTGTCAGTAAAAATCTTTTTTGAGTATTTATAACTATTTTTCTACTTTTAATTTTAGATGTCTTAGAAATAAAAAGTATATTTTTTTCCAAATATTTTAAGCTTTTATTTATTTTTTTGTAATTCATCCTTTTAGGTTTATTTTTGGATTTTTATATCTTTAAAAATCTTACATTTTTTCTTTATTTTTGGACTTAACAATCTCTTCAAGTTTTGGTATATTTATAACCATTGGCATCAAATCATATTAGTTGTTATTTATTATTTTTTAAAATCTGTTTTTTTCAGTTTCTACTTATGGATTTTATTTTTTTTGAAAATATTTTTATATAGTTTCATATCTTTGTAAATCTTTTTTGGTTATTATTGTTGGATCTACTAAATACTTACAAATTATTTTTTTGGGCATAGTTTGCAAACAATTGTCGCATATTAATTTTTCCAAAAAAAGAGTTTAGGAGGGTTATTGGTTCGGGACTTTTCATTTGGACTTGGTCTTTTTTGTGGACTTTACCTAGAGAGCTTTGGTCTCCTAATTTGTCTTTAAAATGACTTCTTAGATTTCTTTTATTCTTCAAATATTTGTAAATCTTTTTAGTTTTTCTTCTTTTTGATTTATTCATAACAAATCTAACTGAACATAACAACAATATTTAGTGTTTAAAATTGTAACAAAATTCAAAACTTATTTAAAAATGCTAAAATAATATGGAACATGAACACAAAAAATTTAACATAGTTAAAAACTTTGCTTTCAAGCTTTGAATGCAAGAAGCATCTTATATAAGACAAATTCATTGTTCCTGAATTCAAAAATATCTAATATAATACAAACTAATTATTTCTGGATCCAAAATCATCCAAGATGAACAACATCACCATCTTTTTTTTTCCGTCTTTTATTATTCATCTCAAGATTGTTCTTAAGGATGATTTTGTTCTCTCTATGATGTCATATAAAGAAAGAACGATGGATGAATGAATGCGAAGACAAATTGAAAAGGTTAAAAAGCAAAGGTGTTTAAACTTAAGGATTTAGAAGATTATTAATGAGTAAATAGAAATTAATGACTTAAATCATGGATTTAGATGTGTAATATTTTGTAAACCGAAATTAGTTACTTAAAATTATTCCTTGATACAATTGAGCATAGAGAAGAAACATTAAATTCGATCAAAAACTCAAACCTTACTCTCAACAAACGATATAAATATAACAAAAAATAATAAGATCAAAATACTATAAATTGCAAACAAAGAAAAAAAATCAAATTCAATGAACAAAGATTCCTATGAACAAAAATTTTCATTTAATCAAAAACCCAAACCTAGTTCTCAACAAACAATTGAAATAGGACAAGAAATAACAACAATAATTAATAAGATCCAAGTATCTTTGATCTCAAATCGGTAAAGAAACTTCAATTTTGATTTTGGATATAATTGAGGAGATAGAATCCTGCAAACTAAAACTCCTATTCAATCAAAATCCCCAACCATACGTCTCAACAACAAATAGAAATTGACGGATGTCGGATCGCGTCAAGATGTACCTTCCGTAGATTTGCTGCGAGCGACGATGGACGGCTGAGATTGAGTTGGAGGTTGCCTCCTGAAGCGTGTGGATCTCAATGGGTTTGAAGTGGTTGTGGCCGAGCTACCTGCAAGAAAGTCCCGGGGTGGTTGTACCACCGATGACCCTTCGACGATCAAGTTAGACCGGATATTTGAGCAGAGTAAAGGCTTAGTGAGGAGGAAATGACTTACTTGAACCGTCTGAAAGAGGGGTTTATATAGAGGCAGCAATGGGCAGGCAGGCGCGAGAATCACGCCGGCCGTTATGCCCCCGGCGTCATGCCCGCATGATAGGCGGGATCCCGCATTAATGACGAGGCAGGCTCGTTAATGGGGGATCGTGATGGCGTGGAACGCGGGATCGTGGGCGGCAGATATCTTGCGCATGGAGAGATTCGCGGAGCCGTGGCGGAAGCACCTACGACTGGTGCTGCTGGTCGGTCGATGGGACCGAGGAAGATAAGCTCGGCGGGAGGCTCGGGAACGAGCGGGAGGCCGAGGTATCTTGGTTCTACGGTAGCCCGGAGACGAGCTGAGAGGGCCGAGGAGGCCAATTGTGCAGGAGACTCGGAGGAGAACCAACGGTTGTTTGTAAGGCGGGCATAGGAGTGGTGTGGACGGTCGCAGAAGGTCGGCTACGTCAATGGGTCGCAGACCCGGGGTATTTTACCGATGTATCGTTCCTGGTCCTTTCTTTGTAGCTTCGGGACACGTCATCTGACACGTGTCACGATCTGGGAGATTACCGATATCGAGCATCATTATTAGCCCCCCACTCTCGTCCCGACCTGCTCACGGGTCGGGTCGAGAGTGGTCTGTCGGGTCATCCGAAGTGAGCTCCTTTCCGAAGATATCGTAAGTGCGAATTCCCGGGCAATCAGCTGTATTTTCTTGATGACGTCAGCGAATCAGGGGTCAAATCTTGCATTAAAGAGGAAGCGCCGGATCGTGCGTACGTTCGACGAAGCGACAGCCCACGTGTCAGGTGCTGGTTGGCTGACGTGACGAGCCGCAGGTCTCCCGCACTCGATAGGATGCGACCAATGCATGCGAGACAGGTGGAGCGATGGTGGCCGTCGAATGCAATGAGTCGTTTTGGCGGGAGATGACTGTCGCCGTTGGATGAGTATGCCGCCAGTTATAAATAGAGGTGGGGTCCCCATCAGGGCCATCCCTCTTCATAATTTCCTCGTCCCGAGTCTCGTTAGTTCGGCGCTCTCCTTTTTAGGTCGAGATATCTGCGTTTTCTCTTCCGAGGACTCACCCCTTCATCAGGTTAGACGTTTTTTGTTAAGAGTCTGTAGAAATAGTTCGGGTTGAGTCTAGGGAGCCCCCTGTAGATTCTTCCTCTTCATCTTCTGCTTCTTCTTCTTCTCCTGAGTCGAGCCTGTTTCCCCCCTTGGCAGAACAAATGGACCGATCCAGGATTCTTGCTGCCCTCGGTGCCCTGTCCCAGAAGAGAGCCGGGGGCGTGGCCATTCCTCGGGCTGACCCGAGTTCCGCACTAAGGGAGTCGCCGGCGATGAGGCCATCCGCCTCGACCCGAGCCCTCGATGATTGCCATGGCGGTGGCCAGAGGCATCCACGGGTTCCCGAACCCCGGATGAGGGAAGCGGAAGAGGATGAAGACGAGGTTCCTCTTAAGAGGAAGAAGACGGTCTCTCGCGCGCCACCGACTGAGATTCCCGAGGGGATTCCTGTATAGGTGGGGGACGCCTGTTTCGTAGTCCCATCTGGGCTTTCCGTTGCTGCCAGCCTGCTCGCTGATATGGAAGAGTCGGCCGGAAGCAAGATTCCGCGGGGAGCCCTGAGGGCCCAAGTGGCAGCTATAGCTCAGGAGATGGTGCAGGTACGTACTCCCTTATATGTTATTTTGAGCGCCCTTTTCTCAGTTCGAGCGTCTCTAAGTCTCTCTGCTGTTTTTCATCAGGTCCTTCAGCACTGCGCCCTCGTTGCTCGCATGAAGGCCGAGGAGACTGCCCATGCTTTGAGGTTGGCGGGGGAGTCTTCTTCGGAGGCCGATGACCTGTGACTCGAGCTGCGTCTGGAGAGGGAGAGGATGGCCGTCCTCTAAGCCCAATTGGCCACCGGAAAGCTCACCGTCTCAAAGTGTCGGGAGTCCTATCACCGGCTAAGTGAGTCCTACCGAGCCATCGAGGCTAAGTTGGCGGAGCTGGCCGATCGCTATGCAGCAGTGAAGAGGGCGAGGGATGACAGCAGACGGGATGCCAAGGCTGCGCTTCAGGCGGCGAAGGTTGCTGAGGTTCGAGCTCGAAAGGCGGTGGCCGATTATAAGGGGTCGGACCAGTTTTATGCCGACCTCGGCGAAGCCTCTGCCATTGTATGGCACGAAGCACTTAATGCCGTCAAGGCACAGTTTCTGGAGTTTGCCGACGGTGAGCTTCGCGCTCGGGTCCCACTTTCGGTGGTCATGCCTCCGGCAGATGGTGATGAGGGAGGGGCTGCTGCTGAAGCGGAAGCCCCGGCTCCTGGGGATGGTACCGAGGAAGGTGAGGTCTAGGCGGAGCTTGCGGCCTGAACTTTTTGGCTTTTCCTTTTTCTCTCTCTTTTTGTAAGCCTCCGGGCAATTTGGTAAGGCTGGGAAGCCCAGAGTACCTTGTAAAAGATTTTGGAAGTTCGAATGAAACTTAGTCTTTTTCTTCTGCGTGACAATGCTTTTCCTACGTGAGTACTTGAGCTTGTCGGTTCTGACCTCGATCAAGCGTTAGGGCCGCAGGTCGATGGCCCGTGTTTTAGATAATGACCGCTCTTCGAGTGCTTGTCGGTTAACCGCTGTGAAAGAAGGTCGGTGTCCTCCAGCCCCCGGAGTCGAGGTAGTGATCGTTTATTTGAACAGTTTGGATGAACCTTTGTTGCAAGAAGGTTGGTGCTTTCCAAAGAATTGGCCGAGCGTTGTTGCTTCTCGGGGCCTCTTGGCGAGGGCTTTGATCCTCAGTGCGGGTTGGGCCGTAAGAAGCCTGCTAAGGGTGGACCGAGCAGGGTTGCTGTCCGGTTGCCTCTTGGCGAGGGCTTAGATCCCTGGCGTCGTGGGGTAGTGAACTACCAGCCAGGGATAGCTGAGCAGGGTAGCCTCTCGGCTGCCTCTTGGTGAGGGCTTCAATCCTTAGCGTGGGAGGGGCCGTAAGAGGCCTGCTTAGGATGGGCCGAGCAGGGTTGCTGCCCGGTGCCTCTAGGAAAGGGCTTAGATCCTTAGCGTCGTGGGTTAGTGAACTACCAGCCGGGATACCCGAGCAAGGTAGCCGCTCGGCTGCCTCTTGGTGAGGGCTTCGATCCCTGGCGTTGTGGGGTAGGGAACTACCAGCCAGAGATAACCGAGTAAGGGCGAGCCCGGTTGCCTCTTGGTGAGGGCTTCGATTTTTAGCGTGGGAGGGGCCTTAAGAGGCCTTCTAAGGATGGGCCGAGCAGGGTTGCTGCCCGGTGCCTCTTGGCGAGGGCTTGGATCCTTAAGGACGGGCCGAGCAGGGTTGCTGCCCGGTGCCTCTTGGCGAGGGCTTTGATCCTTAGCGCGGGAGGGGCCATAGGAGGCCTGCTAAGGATGGGCCGAGCATGGTTGCTGCCCGATGCCTCTTGGCGAGGGCTTGGATTCTTAAGGACGAGCCGAGCAGGGTTGCTGCCTGGTGCCTCTTGGCGAGGGCTTCGATCCTTGGCGTTGCGGGGTAGGGAACTACCAGCCATGGATAACCGAGCAAGGGCAAGCCCGGTTGCCTCTTGGTGAGGGCTTCGATCCTTTGCGTTGCGGGGTAAGGAACTACCAGCCATGGATAACCGAGCAAGGGAGAGCCCGGTTGCCTCTTGGTGAGGGCTTCGATCCCTGGCGTTGCGGGGTAGCGAACTACCAGCCAAGGATAGCCAAGCAAGGTAGCTGCTCTGCTCGGCTGCCTCTTGATGAGGGCTTCGATCCTTAGCGCTGGAGGGGCCGTAAAAGGCCTGCTAAGGATGGACCGAGCAGGGTTGCTGCCCGGTGCCTCTTGGAGAGGGCTTGGATCCTTAAGGACGGGCTGAGCAGGGTTGCTGCTCGGTGCCTCTTGGCGAGGGCTTTGATCCTTAGCGCGGGAGGGGCCGTAGGAGGCCTGCTAAGGACGGGCCGCGCAGGGATGCTACCCGGTGCCTCTTGGCGAGGGCTTGGATCCTTAAGGACGGGAGGGGCCGTAAGAGGCCTGCTAAGGACTGACCGAGCAGGGTCGCTGCCCGGTGCCTCTTGGCGAGGGCTTCAATCCCCGGCGTTGCGGGGTAGGGAACAACCAGCCAGGGATAGCCGAGCAGGGTAACCGCTCGGCTGCCTCTTGGTGAGGGCTTCGATCCTTAGCGCGGGAAGGGCCGTAAGAAGCCTGCTAAGGACGGGCCGAGCAGAGTTGCTGCCCGGCGCCTCTTGGCGAGGGCTTTGATCCTTAAGTACGGACTGGGCAGGGTTGCTGCCCGGTGCCTCTTGGCGAGGGCTTTGATCCTTAGCGTGGGAGGGGCCGTAAGAGGCCTGCTAAGGACGGGCCGAGCAGGGTTGCTACCCGGTGCCTCTTGGCGAGAGCTTTTGATCCTTAAAGACGGGCCGAGCAGGGTTACTGCCCGGTGCCTCTTGGCGAGGGCTTCGATCCCTGGCATTGCAGGGTAGGGAACTACCAGCCAGAGATAGCCGAGCAGGGTAGCCGCTCGGCTGCCTCATGGCGAAGGCTTCGGTTCTTAGCGTGGGAGGGGCCATAAGAGGCCTTCTAAGGACGGACCGAGCAGGGTTACTGCCCGGTGCCTCTTGGCGAGGGCTTTGATCCCTGGCGTCGTGGGGTAGTGAACTACCAGCCAGGGATAACCGAGCAGGGTAGCCGCTCGGTTGCTTCTTGATGAGGGCTTCGATTCTTAGCTCGGGAGGGGCCGTAAGAGGCCTGCTTAGGACGGGCCGAGCAGGGTTGCTGCCCGGTCGATTCGTGAGGTTCTGTCCAACCTTTCCGGTGTGAGTATGGGGAAAAGGGACAGTCGTGGGCGACACGTGTCATGAACGCATGGGGGAGGCGAAGCGCCGGAGCCGCGTCGTTTCGATTTCGCCGAGAAAGGCTCGATGTCTGCCGTGTGGCAGTACAGTTGTGGGTGAAACGAGCGACTGTTGGACTCCTGGGGCGTTGTGGGCTATAAAATGGAGGGAGCGTTGATCACTCCTTCCTTCACATCCAAAACGTGAGAATGGAGGACTTCCCTTTTACCATCCCCGACATCGTAAATTTCGAGGACGTGTACCACTACGATCAGCACTACACCGAGGACATGGTGCAGTTAATGATAGGCCGCATTGAGGATCATTTCGGCCGACCGATTCCCCGGCGCTCCCCCATGCTCCAGCTATTAATGTACTCCATTTAAAAAGCGTCGCCGGGGCTCTACAACCCCTTGTCCGAATAGCTGAAGGACGAGGCGGTTGGTAAGCTAAAGTCTTTGCGGCGCTTCCGCCTGATCTCCGCGAGTCGGCGGGATCGCTCGGAGGCGCTCATCCTTGAGTGCTACCAATTGAGGCACGATGCCGACATTCGCAGGCGGCATCATGGGCAGAGATCTGAGGCCGTGAGGGCTCGGCTGGCGGAAATATCCTCGGAGTACCACGAGCAATATTCTTTGCACCCCCTTCCCCCACTACTGTAATTTTTCTTTTTCGGTGTACGGCTGAGGAGCCTACAGTACCTTTCTAAATAAACAAAACTCTTCTTTTTGCAATGTTTTATTGATCCCTTCTGTAGGGTTCCTAGGAACTCTTGTGAGGGTTCATAAGGCATCAAACATGCCCGAATAAAATTTTAGACGTGCCGAACAACCCAAAGCCGGGATCTTTGCTAGATTATTATGGTTAAACATGCAAGTAAACATCTTTACTACTAAGTGTGAGTGATTACAACCTTTGTAGTCCGCTCCTTCGCTTCATAAGCTCCGAGTAGAAGTCCCTTCGCCGCGATCCATGATCTTCCGGACTCAAGAGAGGCTCCACGACTCGAACGATCCATGCTAGCTTGTAGTGTTCCGCTTCTCCGATGATCTACGTCGAAGTTGCAATAGCTCAAGCTCTCTCACTCTAATGAGCTGAACATCCTAATCTAATGGGCTAGATTAGATGGGGATGATGGAGTAGTATTTATGCTTTCTTTTTATATCATTTTCTCACAAGAAATCATCACAAAAGAAATATCTAGTAAGCTTTCTCAAAGCTAAAGGAGAGAAGAAGATGATGAATGAAAAGATAATCCTTTTGTGATGAATAGTAGATAAGAATATATGATTGATCATAGAACCATGGTCAAGGATGAGAAGGTTAACCTTTGTAGAGAATAAACTAGGTTAGGGTTTGGTTAGGTTTTAAAGAATGAGTCATAAGATAATATCAACCATAATATCTTACACTTGACAAAAGGAAAGCTTCTAGATGGTGCAAGAAGAAGCTAACCCTAATCAAACCCTAACCTTGCTTAACCTCTACTAAACATATTCTATTATCAACCATATCATGTCACAATAATATATATTATATATTTGCAACAAAAGAAAATAATACAATTAACATATATCGCATATATATCAATGTATTAAACCGGTGAGAAAATGAAATAATAAAGCGAGCCAATATTAGATAATGTAATACAATATATCATATATATTATTATACATTAAATCATCGAATCAACACTTGATCTGACAATCCGGCTATATCGAATATAACCGGCTAATATATCATGTACCGATTCATCGAATCAACACTTGATCCGATGACCCGGTTCATATCTAAATATCGCGAGAATATAGTACGGTATCACATATCGCATTATCCTCGGTCCTGCACATATCGCATATGTGCCTCTACTCCATTTTGCCTGAGCCAAGAAACCTCTGTGTAGGACTCTAAAGAATCGTCAATACGCCGGTAGCAGGTGATGATCATATCAAACACCCACAAGCTGCAAGCGGTCAGCTAAATGTAACAGCCATCCAGGTATTGAGCGATCAGAAGATCAGCAAGCTAGCCTGTACGTTCTCCTGTGAATCCAATCAGTAACACTCCCGTACAGTCCGGTCTGTTCGTCTGATATGTCACATATCAAGTCTAGGGGTGGTATACGTCAGACCACAGTAACCGATAAGTCGTGTCGATGTGAGGCTCATAACAGGTCGAGAAACTACTGGTAACACTTACCAGTATATCTCTATATCAGCCCTGGCCAGGGACTTCCAGTTATAGCTAATCGAACACAGCACAACATCAACTCCCTATACCGGGAGAGACGAATCCCGTCCTATCGCTCATTGCCTCCATGTGATTCGGGATTGTACCCAAAAGCCACCGTTTTGCACGCCCTCTTGGATGTGGTAAGGTAGAAATCAAAGCACAGTGGGAATCACACAAGACTCTATGACGATCTCGGGTCTACAGACTACCCTGTACCAGTGTCACCGGAGAACTGCCATATGACGTGTGGTATATCACCATCTGGGAGTTCTCGGCGAGTCCGTCCAGTGTACCCAGTCTTCACTGAGCACCCGTACACCATCCTTGTTGTCAAACACCGATGGATATGGAATCATCCATCGCCCATCATATGGGTCAAGATGCGTATACGCTAGTCTACTCTGGTGTATCGATGCCCTGTCTCGATATACCCTCGACTAAGAACATTTATAGGATGTACTCATCGACTACCGTGGCCCCACTAGTATGATCTCATCATAATCCCAGTAGTCGAGTACAGATCCTAAGGGCTTTATCAACATGTGAGAGAAAGACAGTAAACCAATACAAGTCAACATGTTAAGATAAAGTGAAACCAAATAGTATACTATCATGAGGAGCAAGAAAGTCCTCTCTGTATATATTCAAGCATCCATCATAATATACATCATATGTACAACAATGGCCTTTAGGGCATATACATAACTAACAATCTCCCACTTGCACTAAGGCCAGCTGCTGTAGTATCCCATACCTAGCATCCCGAATAATCTCTCAAACTGTATCTGGGGAATGGCCTTCGTGAGTGGATCCGCAGTGTTGTCCTTCGTATCTACTCTCCTGACCTCGATCTCCCGGCGATCAACTATCTCCCTGATCAGGTGATACCGCCTCAGAATATGTCTCGACTTCTGATGGGACCTGGGTTCCTTGGCCAAAGCCACAGCTCCATTGTTATCGCAATACAGAGGTATTGGATGCTCAATGGATGGAACCACACCAAGTTCACTAATGAACTTCTTTATCCAGACAGCCTCTTTGGCAGCATCGTTGGCAGCGATGTATTCAGCCTCCATCGTCGAGTCTGCAACTGTATTCTGTTTGGAACTCTTCCAACATACCGCCCCTCCATTGAGGGTAAAGACAAATCCCGAGTGCGACTTAGAGTCGTCCTTATCACTTTGGAAGCTGGAATCGGTAAAGGACTCTACCCGGAGTTCTCCGTTACCATACACCAAGAACATGTCTTTAGTCCTTCGCAAGTACTTGAGAATGTTCTTCACAGCTGTCCAGTGACTCTCTCTAGGATCTGCTTGATACCGACTCACTATACTTAATGAGTATGCTACATCGGGTCTGGTACATAGCATCGCATACATGATAGAGCCTACTGCCGAAGCATAAGGTATCCCTTACATGCGAGCTCTCTCCAAATCAGTCTTGGGAGACATCTCTTTGGAGAGAGTGAGTCCAGAGATCGTGGGTTGGTTCCCACGCTTGGATTCTTCCATACTAAACCTCTTTAGTATGGTATCAATGTATCTGGATTGGGACAATCCCAGTATCCGTTTAGATCTATCTCTATAGATCATGATTCCCAATATGCAGGAGGCATCACCTAGATCTTTCATTGAGAATCTTTGTGATAAGAAGAGCTTGACTGATTGTAGCATAGGAATATCATTTCCTATCAAGAGTATGTCATCCACGTACAATACGAGAAAGACAACCTTACTCTCTGCTACCTTCTTATAGATACAAGGTTCATCTATATTTTTGATGAAGTCAGACTCTTTGACTACAACATCAAAGCAGATGTTCCAACCCCGCGATACTTGCTTTAACCCATAAATGGATTTAAGCAGCTTGCACACCTTTCCGCTGCTCCCACTATCTACGAAGCCCTCTGGCTGAGTCATGTACACGCACTCTTCTAAATCACCATTTAGAAAGGCGGTCTTAACATCCATTTGCCAGATTTCGTAGACATGGTATGCAGCAATGGCAAGTAAGATCCGGATGGACTTAAGCATAGCCACTGGAGAAAACGTTTCGTCATAATCCACACCTGGTCGTTGACGAAAACCCTTTGCTACAAGTCTAGCTTTGAAAGTCTCAACTTTTCCATCTACACCAAATTTCTTTTTAAATATCCACTTGCTCCCAATGGGTTTTACCCCTTCAGGAGCATTTTCCAAAGTCCATACTTTGTTAGTGTACATGGATTCCATCTCAGATCGCATTGCATCCAGCCATTTCACAGAGTCACCACTCGTGATGGCCTGCTCGAAACTAGTCGGGTCATCATCTTCCATGATGCAATCCTCACTTCCACCATCAATGAGAAAACCGTAGTATCTCTCAGGTGGATGAGAAACCCTGCTAGATCGGCGGAGAGGCTGGGGTTCGTCGGGTACTACTGAATCCTCTGGTTCCAACAAATCATCAGTTGTAGTTTGTGGTGCTGGAACCTCTTCCAGCTCTACCTCTTTGCCACAAATTTCTTTTGCAAGAAATTCCTTTTCTAAAAAGGTGGCATGTTGAGCAACAAACACTTTTTGTTCCTCAGCGTGGTAGAAAAAATATCCTTGAGAATTCTTTGGATATCCCACAAACTTGCAAAGAACTGATCGTGCCTCGAGTTTGTCCGGATTTTGCCTTTTGACATAGGCCGGACAACCCCATATCTTAACTCGTTTAAAATATGGTCCCTTCCCACTCCATATCTCATATGGTGTGGTAGGTACAGATTTAGACGGAACCAGATTCAATAGGTATATGGCTGTCTCAAGCGCATACCCCCAAAAGGAAATAGGTAACTCAGTATCGCTCATCATAGAGCGCACCATATCTAATAGGGTGCGATTCCTCCGCTCTGATACACCATTGTGCTGTGGTGTATAAGGATGAGTAAGCTGAGAGAGAATCCCATTCTCTTTTAGATAATCTAGGAACTCGTTGCTTAAGTATTCACCTCCTCGATCAGATCGAAGAATCTTAATACTTTTGCTCGTTTGGTTCTCTACTTCGTGCTTATATTCTCTGAATTTCTCAAAAGCTTCAGACTTGTGTTTCAATAGGAACACATGCCCGTATCTAGAGAGATCGTCAGTGAATGTAATGAAGTAGGAAGAACCGTTCCTGGCGTGTGTAGACATAGGACCGCATACATCACTATATACCAGTCTTAAGAGTTCCGTAACTCTTTCTCCGTGTCTACTAAACGGAGTTTTGGTCATTTTTCCTTTGAGACATGAATGGCAAGTGTCATAAGATGATAATTCGAATGAATTTAAATATCTATTCTTATGTAACTTAGCTAGCCGTGTCTCATTGATATGGCCAAGTCTACAATGCCAAAAGAAGGATTCGTTCATTTCTGAACTTTTCCTCTTGTGTGTGTTTTGTATATTGAGCACTGTATTCTGATTTAGAATGAATATGCCATTATGTAACGAGCCTGATGCAATCAACTTTTGATCTAGGAATATGTTCATAACATTATCTTTTACTACAAAATTATATCCTTCTTTACTTAATAAAGAAATTGATATACTGTTGCACATCATGTTCGGTATATAATAGCACTCATTTAGAATCAGTGTATTACGACTTGACAATACTAGGTGATATTCGCCAACTGCTTTGGCTGCAATACTTGCACCGTTTCCTACTTGAACGGAATGATCACCTTTTCCCAGTTCTCTACCTTTTCGTAGCCCATGTAACATTTTACATATGTGGGATCCTGATCCGGTATCTAATACCCAGGACGTAGGGTGAACTGAGAAACAGTTCTCAATAACTAACACACCCGAAGAAGATGCATCAACATGCATGTTCTTTTGGGCGGCTTGAGAATCCAGATATTCTCATATTCCCTGTTCAGTCTTATAACTCTTATAAGAAAGAACGGGTCCAACGTTCCCCTGCTCAGTATAATAAGCGGGTTCAGTCAATACATCCATATTATTATCTTGATTATGGCCTGACATGGTCGCTATCTGGAGAGAGAGAGAAGAAAACACTTTAGCGTATGCTCTTGCAAGATTAGATTGGTTATTATCTTATCTAATCAGGATGTCTCCCACTGTTTTTATCAAATCTACCTTCAAACCCTAAAAGGTAAGATTAACCGGGATTAATTACACCCTACAATTTCGTCAATCTTTCAGCCAGATCAGTGTCGGTACTTGAGGGAGGTTCCCCGTGCTTTCGCACGGACCTAATTAAAGTAAACCTCGTTTTCCCAGAGGCGTAACCCCGTTAACACTTCTCTAGACAACTACTTGATCGGCTAATTGTCCTATGTAAAACTCTCCCAGGAGTAACTCTTACTCGCAGTGGGTATCGGGATCCAACTATCTCATAGAAGGTATGCAATCTCATTGCAAATTTCTACACTTGAAATTCCCGATAATATTTTGCCCATAGCGATTTATGACCTTGACTAAGTCAACAAACCATAAATCGCAAGTCAAGTTCAACCCGTACATTTCCCGATTGAATTAAACCCACCCGTACGACCCTTGACTGAGTCAACAAGGCCGTGCGAATACCCTAATCCAATCACATCTCATGTTTTAGCAGATAAACACTATTTAGCTACCGTACACTACGCCTTGACTAAGTCAACAAATATAGCACGAATACTAAATAATATCTATCTGAAATGACGGAGGGCTACGCAGGTTTTTCAGAAAACCATGAGCGTAATGAACTTGATATCGTCGTAGAATCATGTGAAATTTTGAAATGGAGTGTTTTTGAGGTTTTCATTAGTTTTGCTAAAGAGGTCACTCCCGGTGAAGGGATCTCGGCTCTTTCCTCATCGAATAAGGTGCAGGGTATATCATATATACCGCTATGCAAAGCAAAACTCTAAAAGCAATCAAAAGACAAACCGAGTTTTGTAGCATCTACCAGTTTCGCTAAAGAGGTCACTCCCGGTGAAGGGATCTCGGCTCTTTCCTCATCGAATAAGGTGCAGGGTATATCATATATACCGCTATGCAAAGCAAAACTGTAACTACCCTTTTTATAAAGTTTTGATTCTACAACATCTTTTAGGTTTCTTTTCTTTTTATTAATCTCATTAATAAAATCCCATTAGCTTATGCTTCCTAAGCATCACAGAAGAAACGAAAGCAGTAATATTTATATATCAGCATATATATATATATAGTATAAGCATCGTCTCAGGCAGTAATATGATCTCATCATAGAACATTGCAGCAGAAGAACATATATGAAATATTGGATATACTAGGACGTCCGTGTTTTCAATACGAGCCTGTATAAAACACGGATTCCACGGTCGTGATGAATAGCCAAACCCACATCCCTAGACCCCTACGAGAGCGGCAAGTAACACTGCCAATTCTAGGGTTAGGAGACCCGGTCTCGACTCCTCGAGATGGCCTCCCACTGGACCCTAGAACCCGGTTACTTGTGCTCCCCTCCTTGGGTCTACCTAATGCGGAAAAGTAAATAATATACAATGGTGACATCAACCTCATCCCGGAAGTGCCCCAATAAAAGAATATTACATACAAATGAATTTTACATGAATGAAAATAAAAACCCCCATCTCACATAAAACCCCCGGCTATTCAGAACACGACGATCCAATAGAACATATCACAGCAACACATAATATCACATATCATCAACGTAAGTAAGTATGCATACACCGATCGTCGTTGATGTATAGCAACGAAAACCGGCAATACAACTACATACTACACTTACGGTCACAGAAAAGAAATTGTAAAACTACAATATTTGGAATCCACAATCACTTTAGACATCGTAAATCTGAAATATCACATACTTCGCATTTCATGCCTAACTCTATGGATTCCACATATTGTATCACATTCCAGATAAATAGACAGTATTAAACTTTCCGAACAGATAATCAAATACCCAAAATTTCCTAAATTGCTCAACACTTGAGCGGAGTTCAAATAATCCCAGAATATGTCACAGTACCGGTGATCCAGCCGTAGAAGGGTCAAGCCAACGCCTCACATGTGGCACGCCGTACTGCCCCAAACCCTAAGATTTAGAGGCAGTTCAAGACGGTCACATAATCGAGTTAAGGTTTGTTTTCTTCTAGAGGGTCCACAGTGTTACTTGTACAATTTTTCCGAAAGATTTAAACTCGATAAAAATTCAACACTTGAAAGTTTTTACATACTGGGAAAAAGTGAGTTAATGATATCCGTTCGAACATTTTAACAATTTCTAAATATCCGGAAATAAAAATGAATTTAAATTTTCCGATCGAATCAACGATTACAAAATAAACCCCAGAACACTCAACACTTGAGTCAAATAAAAAATACCCAGAAATTATCACTAACAGAGACGGTCATAATAGTGCAAGAAATAAAGTCAAACTTCACTGTACGGCCGCGGATCCGCGACCCAAGCAAGGATTAGCCGCGGTTCCGCGGCAGTACATACGGTTTAGACTCTCGTTTTTCACTGTTATTCTTATTTTTCCCTGCTGATTTTTTAGGTATTTTTAATTCAGAAAAAACCCAGTTTTTAAAAAATATCCAGAGATGGGTTCATTTTCGTCGTATCGGGTTCGATCGGAGTTTTAATTTCGTATACACGTCGTCTAATACTCTAGCTAGGCTCTGATACCACTGTAGGGTTCCTAGGCACTCTTGTGAGGGTTCATAAGGTATCAAACATGCCCGAATAAAATTTTAGACGTGCCGAACAACCCAAAGCCAGGATCTTTGCTAGATTATTAGGGTTAAATATGCAAGTAAACATCTTTACTACTAAGTGTGAGGGATTACAACCTTTGTAGTCCGCTCCTTCGCTTCATAAGCTCCGAGTAGAAGTCCCTTCGCCGCGATCCATGATCTCCCGGACTCAAGAGAGGCTCCACGACTCGAACGATCTATACTAGCTTGTAGTGTTCCGCTTCTCCGATGATCTACGTCGAAGTTGCAATAGCTCAAGCTCTCTCACTCTAATGAGGTGAACACCCTAATCTAATGGGCTAGATTAGATGAGGATGATGGAGTAGTATTTATGCTTTCTTTTTATTTCATTTTCTCACAAGAAATCATCACAAAAGAAATATCTAGTAAGCTTTCTCAAAGCTAAAGGAGAGAAGAAGATGATGAATGAAAAGATAATCCTTTTGTGATGAATAGTAGATAAGAATATATGATTGATCATAGAACCATGGTCAAGGATGAGAAGGTTGACCTTTGTAGAGAATAAACTAGGGTTAGGGTTTGGTTAGGTTTTAAAGAATGAGTCATAAGATAATATCAACCATAATATCTTACACTTGACAAAAGAAAAGCTTCTAGATGGTGCAAGAAGAAGCTAACCCTAATCAAACCCTAACCTTGCTTAACCTCTACTAAACATGTTCTATTATCAACCATATCATGTCACAATAATATATATCACATATATATTATATATTTGCAACAAAAGAAAATAATACAATTAACATATATCGCATATATATCAATTTATTAAACCGGTGAGAAAATGTAATAATAAAGCGAGCCAATATTAGATAATGTAATACAATATATCATTTATATTATTATACATTAAATCATCGAATCAACACTTGATCCGACAATCCGGCTATATCGAATATAACCGGCTAATATATCATGTACCGATTCATCGAATCAACACTTGATCCGATGACCCGGTTCATATCTAAATATCGCGAGAATATAGTACGGTATCACATATCGCATTATCCTCGGTCCTGCACATATCGCATATGTACCTCTACTCCGTTTTGCCTGAGCCAAGAAACCTCTGTGCAGGACTCTAAAGAATCGTCAATACGCCGGTAGCAGGTGATGATCATATCAAACACCCACAAGCTGCAAGCGGTTAGCTAAACGTAGCAGCCACCCAGGTATTGAACGATCAGAAGATCAACAAACTAGCCTGTACGTTCTCCTGTGAATCCAATCAGTAACACTCCCGTACAATCCGGTCTGTTCTTCTGATATGTCGTATATCAAGTCTAGGGGTGGTATACGTCAGACCCCAGTAACCGATAAGTCGTGTCGATATGAGGCTCATAACAGGTCGAGAAACTACTGGTAACACTTACCAGTATATCTCTATATCAGCCCTGGTCAGGGACTTCCAGTTATAGCCAATCGAACACAGCACAACATCAACTCCCTATACCGGGAGAGACGAATCCCCTCCTATCGCTCATTGCCTCCATGTGATTCGGGATTGTACCCAAAAGCCACCGTTTTGCACGCCCTCTTGGACGTGGTAAGGTGGAAATCAAAGCACTGTGGGAATCACACAAGACTCTATGACGATCTCGGGTCTACAGACTACCCTGTACCAGTGTCACAGGAGAACTGCCATCTGACGTGTGGTATATCACCATCTGGGAGTTCTCGGCGAGTCCGTCCAGTGTACCCAGTCTCCACTGAGCACCCGTACACCATCCTTGATGTCAAACACCGATGGATATGGGATCATCCATCGCCCATCATATGAGTCAAGATGCGTATACGCTAGTCTACTCTGGTGTATCGATGCCCTGTCTCGATATACCCTCGACTAGGAACATTTATAGGATGTACTCATCGACTACCGTGGCCCCACTAGTATGATCTCATCATAATCCCAGTAGTCGAGTACAGATCCTAAGGGCTTTATCAACATGTGAGAGAAAGACAGTAAACCAATACAAGTCAACATGTTAAGATAAAGTGAAACCAAATAGCATACTATCATGACGAGCAAGAAAGTCCTCTCTGTATATATCCAAGCATCCATCATAATATACATCATATGTACAACAATGACATCTATGGCATATACATAACTAACACCTTCTTATTATATAAACAAAAAGATCCTGAGAAAGGTTTACATTGCCTTAGTAAAAGAAGTACACGCTAGTAGATGTTCTTTTTATGGGTACAGTTTGAGCTCCTCGGATGTCTGTTGGCCTCCACGACCGGCGTGGGGTGCTGAGCCTCATGGGTACTCGACGTACCCCCCCGACATAACCATGATTTGGCCGATTGTCAACTCGCCGGGAGGGGGACGCTGCTCCTGCTCGCAGTCAGCTTGCCGCTTGTCCCGCAAGTACGCTGCCAGGTGTCCCGAATGGATGGGCTCCTCGATGTAGTCTCGGAGCTTCTTACAGCTCTCTGTGGAGTGGCCTTGCGACCTGTGGAAACCGCAGTAAGGGCCTCGAGTGCGTTTTGCCGACATGCGCGAGACCGGGGGGAGCTTGAAGAACCCTTCGCTCTTAACTTCCTCTAGCAGTACCGTCTGGGAGACGTTGAGCGGGGTGTACTCCTGAAACTTCGGGGAGTAGGGTTTTGGCCGCTCAAGTCTCTTTCTCTCTTCCCTCGCCCTTTTCTTTTGGTCAGTTTGCTCTGCTCGGGGGAGATTTGCGTTCACCTCGGACTTGAGCTGGATCTCACGCTCGGTCCAGGCCTTTACCTCGGCCATTGTCTTAGGTTGCGCTAATGCAAAGAAGCGTAACCACTCCTTGTGCCTAAGACCGGACCTAAGTGCTGTAATGACTGTCTCGTCCCGATATTCTGGGACCTCGAGAAGGGCGTTGTAGAAGCGGGTGATGTACCCTTTGAATGTCTCTTTGTCTCTGCTCTTGATTGTGAAGAGATGGTCGACGGTCCGTTTCTGCCGTCTGTTCCCGACGAAGTGGCCGAGGAATTGGATGGCCAGCTCGTCAAAGGTCGAGATCGAGCGTGGCGCGAGTCTTCGGAACCAGTCTCGTCCGGAGCGGATGAGAGTGGCCGGGAAAGCTCGGCATTGGGCGCGTCAGAGTTGTCTTGGAAACTCATTCCTGCGGTGAATGCATCTAAATGATCCTTCGGGTCAGACTTACCATCGAAGAGAGAGACCTTCGGGGGCTTGTTCCTAGAGGAGACATGGACGACGAGTAGCTCCTCGGTGAAGGGTTTTGTGAGCGAGTTGGCGGCGTACTTAGCCCCGTCGCTCGAATGATGACATTCCCGATCATACCTTCGATCTTTTTTTCGAGGGCGTCGAGTCGGCCGTGGTATCCGACGATTCGGCATATTCTGATCTTTGGCCTCTGTTGTTAAAGACCTGTGTCTGGCCGCGGCCCCGGTTCCTCTCGATGAGGTTCCTTAGGTCCCCTGGCGAGGTAGTCTTCGAGCTGCCGTGACGAGTCCCGTCCGCGCGACTCCGTCGAGGGAGGGCGTGTCGGTCATGCCTGGGAGCAGGCGAGCTGACCGACATCTCTCGGGAGGGATCAGGGCGTGAAAGGGCTCGGGGCGAGGCGCTCTGGTGACGGACCTCGGTGTTGAATTGTGGGATGCCCAGCGGGTCATAGAATACGTTGGCCCGGGAGATCTGCAGCCGTAGGAGGTGGAGGATCGGCGACCTGGGGAGCTTGCCCTGCCCTTTGGACACGGACGAGCGCATCCACGACGGACGCGAGTCGATCTATCCGGACGGCTACGGCATTGATGGTGTTTGGGGGAGGAGATTCGTCCGCGCCTCCGTTGTGGGGGAGGCGGAAGCTAGTGCATTGATCGTCGCGGTGATCGCTCGCCATTGAGTTGAGATCGAAAGACGGACTTTGTTGAGTGGAATCAAGGATTTCCCACAAACACCGCCAGCTGACGGATGTCGGATTATGTTAAGATGTTACCTTCCGTAGATCTGCTGCGAGCGACGATGGATGGCTGAGATTGAGTTGGAGGCTGCCTCCTGAAGCGTGCGGATCTCAATGAGTTTGAGGTGGTTGTGGCCGAACTACCTGCAAGGAAGTTCTGGGGTGGTTGTACCACCGAGGACCCTCCGACGATCAAGTTAGACCGGATATTTGAGCAGAGTAACGACCTAGTGAGGAGAAAATGACTTACTTGAACCGTCTGAAAGAGGGGTTTATATAGCGGCAGCAATGGGCAAACAGGCGCGAGAATCACGCCGGCCGTTACGCCCCCGGCGTTACGCCCGCGTGATAGGCGGGATCCCACATTAATGACGAGGCAGGCTCGTTAATAGGGGATCGTGATGGCGTGGAACGCGGGATCGTAGGCGGCGGATATCTCGCGCGTGACGAGATTCGCGGAGCCGTGACGGAAGCGCCTGCGACTGGTGCTGCTGGTCGGTTGATGGGACCGAGGAAGATGAGCTCGGCGGGAGGCTCGGGAACGAGCGGGAGGCCGAGGTATCTTGGTCTGCGGTAGCCCGGAGACTAGCTGAGAGGGCCGAGGAGGCCAATTGTGCAGGAGCCTCGGAGGCGAGCCAACGGTTGTTTGTAAGGCGGGCATAGGAGTGGTGTGGATGGTCGCAGAAGGTCGGCTACGTCCATGGGTCGCAGACCCGGGGTATTTTACCGACGTACCGTTCTTGGTCCTTTCTTGCTAGCTTCGGGACACGTCATCTGCCGCGTGTCATGTTCTGGGAGATCACCGATATCGAGCATCATCGGAAATCGAACAAAAAATAATAAGATCAAAATAAAGACACTCACATAATAGATTGAAGGGCTAAAATGGCTATCATTCTTCCATATATACCCCTTCACAATGCAACGTTTGAAATTTATCTTCTCCATCTCCTATTTATTTATAAAAGTAAGATTTTGGTTTTGATTTTGATTTTGATTTTTTTATGGTTGTTTTAGATTTAGATTTAGATTTTATTGAAATTGTAAAAAAATTGACAGAGAGTAGATACAAAAATATTTATAGTTTTTTGAGAATAGAATAAATTTAGTTAGTATTTAGATTTCTATTATGCTTTTTTTCTTGATATTTTCCAAATCAATTACAATTTAGGACTTATAGAATACATTTAATTGTTAATTTAATTTTGTGATCCATGATCACATCATGATTGTATGAAGGGGAGTTTTAATTGGTAATTTAACTTTTATTATGTTATATATATATATATATATATATAATCTAAATCAATTACAATATAAGATTTATAGAATAATTTTATTCCTAATTTTCTAAATAAGTTAGAATTTAGGACTTATAGAATAAATTTATAT
Source organism: Agapanthus africanus (assembly GCA_030015575.1). Taxonomy (NCBI): domain Eukaryota; kingdom Viridiplantae; phylum Streptophyta; class Magnoliopsida; order Asparagales; family Amaryllidaceae; genus Agapanthus; species Agapanthus africanus. The sequence continues at coordinate 143,664,542 of CM057342.1, read as the reverse complement.
GTTAATTTAATTTTGTGATCCAAATCATACAATTTATTATTTTAATTTGTTATTACTTTATTATTTTTAAATATTTGATATGATTTAACTGATTAAATATGATATGGCAGCTGGATTTTATGGGATTTGTTATCAAGATGTGATTAATTGATTGTTACAATATAAGATTTATAGAATAAATTCATTGGTAATTTTCTAAATAGTTACAATTTATGATTTATAAAATAAATTTAGATGTTAATTTAATTTTGTGATCCAAATCCTATGCTTTATTATTTTAATTTGTTATAAGTTTATTATTTTGAAATATTTGATATGATTTAACTGAATAGATATGATATGGCACATGCATATTTTAATATGATACTTGATTGATTGTACCAAAAAGTCTCATAGTTTTTTTAGAATAGAATAAATTTAGTTAGTATATAGATATCTATTATGTTTTTTTTCTAGATATTTTTCAAATCAATTGCAATTTAGGATTTATATAATACATTTAATTCGTAATTTAATTTAGTGATCCATGATTTGATTGTATGAGGGGGAGCTTTAGTTAGTAATTTAATCTCTACTCTTATACCGCAAAAGGGAGGGGTGCCACGCGACATTCTCACGTTTATTTGGAACTGATACTTTACTGTTAGATGGTCCAGGTCATCTTTTTTTTGCACGTGTGACGCACATTGATACATACTAATATTAAACAGCCAAGATTTAAAAAGATTTGCACGTGTGACGCGGGTTGATACATATTAGCATGCATTAAACAACCAAGATTTAAAAATATTTTTAGTTAAGATAATAGATAATTTGAAAACTTTTAGTTAAAAATTAATAAAATATCCATATCAAATCTTGAAACAATAAAGTGGCGTAACCTTTACACATGCTTTTAATATATATGTTGTTCAAAATATACATACGTGCATCGCACGAGCAAATACTAGTCTTTTATTATGTTTTTCTCTGTATATAATCTAAATTAATTACAAAATAAGATTTATAGCATAAATTTATTGGTAATTTTCTAATTAGTTACAATTTAGGACTTACAAAATAAATTTAGATGTTAATTTAATTTTGTGATCCAAATCCTACGCTTTATTATTTTAATTTGTTATAACTTTATTATTTTGAAATATTTGATATAATTTAACTGATAAAATATGATATGACACATGCATATTTTAATCTGATACTTGATTGAATGCATGAGGGAGGAGCTGGATTTGTGGGATTTATTGTCAAGATGTGATTCAGGGGCAAGATTTTGTATTTACAAAAAATAAAAAAGAGCAATTTTCTTTAAGGAGTATATAGATAGATTATTAATAATGAAACATCCATATTGTAATATGTGTTCTATTTTAAGATTCTTGTTTTTCTTAATTCAGGCAAGGTTGCCGTAATGGATCGGAGTCTCTGATTAATCATTAGACGCACAATCAGATACGTCCTCGTCTAAATTAATGATAATAAATACCGGAGAGCCGATTGTGTTGCTTTCTATTTCCTATCAACTTCTTGCTATGCGTCGAAACATGGTCGAATATTTCCTTTATTTCCTTATAATATCTAATTCATGAAATTCCTATAAGAATTTTTTTTTCAATTATTACTATTGCAAGGTAAACCGTAAGGGTTTGAATCCGAGTCGTTCTAATACGATTTTAAGTATTTCTAGCGGGAGGTTCGGGGGAGGGTTTTTTCTTTCAGTTTTTGGGGCGGGGGGCGGGGGGCGGGGGGTGAATTCTAGAAGACCAGACTAGATAGATATTTCTCCTAGAGAATTAGATACCCCAATATGAACAATCTTGAGATTTTTCAGCAAGGCTCCAATAAACTAAGCACATACACTCGCAAAAGGAGGGAGGGAGGGAGAGAGAGAGAGAGTGAGAGTGAGAGTGCCAAGTGGTTCTCATGTAGTTTTCCACCACCTCCCCTTCCTTAAACATCACCACTCGATTTCACACCTTCTCATTAGGTGGGGTTTCCACGCTCTTGTTTCCTTTCAATTTCTTCATCTCTAATCATTGCCTCTTTGATGCACTTATCCTTAATTTTGTTGAACAAAAAAGATTTATATTTCGATCTCATTATTTTTGCATGCAGAAACATGGCTCTTTTCATTACCTCATGTTGGCTCTACCTCACAAGTTCTCTCTTCTTTCTCATCAAATTCATAGCCCTACATGTCTTCAGGTATGTGCAAAAACCTCAATAATGATCACACACAGTTTTTCATCAATTCTCAATTCTAATATGTATTGCTTTTTTCCAAAAAAAATTTGGCTTGTAGAATTAAGATGAATTATGATTATAGCTCTCAGAAAGCAATAGAGGACTTCCCTCTGCCATTAAAGCCGGAGCCGAAAAAGGAGGAGGAGGAAGAAGAAGAACAAGAAGAAGAGCCTACAGATTTAAATTTTAGGTTTGCATATCAAGTACCCAATATGAGTAGTGCAAACCATGATGAAAATATCTCAAAAATCAGTAATTATAGCTTCTTATCAAAGAGAGATTTTAGTGGGTTCATCGAAAATCCTGAAACCTTAACCTTTAGTATTCATGAGTCTTTTATTGATCACAATGAAGCAAAGATTGGATCAAAACCCAATTTGGAATCCAAAGATGATATGCTCTTTTTAAAGGAGAATGAAGTTAAAGAGAGATTCTCCGGTTTCGATTCAGATTCCGATTGGATAAGCTTGAGTGATGGTTACTCTGTAAAGGACCATGTATTTGATTCAGAGAGTGATGAGATTTTATCAGAGAGGGGCTTGATTGATTCTAGTTCATTTGAAGAGAAGATGGAAAATTTTGAAGAAGGCCAGTCTTTCAATTCAATTTGTGAAGATTTTCGTGTTGGAGAAGGAAATATTCATGAGGTAGAGGAATTTAACCCTGAAAATGAATATCTCATGCCCAAGTTTCCGATTTCGAGTATTTTGCAAACAGAACCAATGGATTCTAGTGATGACGAGTTTCCGATTTCGAGTAAGTTGCAAACTGAACCAATGGATTCCAGAGATGACGAGTTTCCGGTTTCGAGTAATTTGCAAACAGAACCAATGGTTTCTAGGGATGAGTTTTTGGTTTTGAGTAATTTGCAAACAGAATCAATATGTTCTGGAGATGACGAGTTTCCGGTTTCGGGTAATTTGCAAACTGAACCAATGGTTTCTAGAGATGATGAGTTTCTGATTTCGGGTAATTTGCAAACTGAACCGATGGTTTCTAGAGATGACGAGTTTCCGATTTTGAGTTATTTGCAAACAGAATCAATTGAATCTAGTGATGACGAGTTTCCCGATTCGGAAAATGTTAGCAATTTAACTGACACAGAAGTGAATCACAAGAATTTGGAATTCAATGCCGAATTCCATAGCACCAATGATGACCATCAACAAGTTGAAGAGCCCAAGTCAAGAGATTTAAATAATGAGGAAGTTGATGAATTGGAATCTCTATGGGAGCATGAGGATTTGGTAAAGCAATTGAAGCTGGAACTGAAGAGAGTGAGAACTGGGGGGCTTCCGACGATTTTCGAAGATTCAGAGAGTCCGAAAATTACTGAAAATTTTAAATCATGGAAAATTGATGTGGAGTTTTTGAAGGAAGATCCTATGGATGAGCTGCACAAGTTCTACAAGAGCTACAGAGAGAGACTGAGGAAGTTTGATATCTTGAACTATCAAAAAATGTATGCAATTGGTGAGTTTATTCTCTCAAGTCTCTAATTTTCCTTATTTATTTGCTCAAATCTTTTGGCAGAAACTTTCATGTATGTTTCTCAAATGATAGGAAACGGGGCTGCAGGAACTCATAACTGCAGTATGTCTAGACTGCAGGCCTAATGAGACAGTTTTTTTCACACATAGCCCCATTGGGTCCCCTGGGGCCTGCGGTGTCCCTTATGGCCCTCACATAATTTTTAGGGTAAATTGTCAAAAAAAATTCAAGCACTTTTCTCTGTTGTCAAAAAATACCCGGCCTCAAAACAATAGTTAAAAAATCCTTGGAAATTTTTCCTAAGCTATCTACATAGTAACCTGCTATATCTAACTAATTCATACAATCTATTTAGATATCACATGCAACGGTTTATATGTCGCCGGCTACTGCTTAGATATTGCATGCAACTAGATATTGCATGCAACTACTGGATACCTCAGGCAAGGGGTTTCTTGACAATGAAAAACTTCTCTAGGAGGTTTTTGACTAACATTTCGAGACCAAGGTTTTTTGACAACAGAGAAAACTACTTGGGAGGTTTTGACAATTTACACTAATTTTTATGTATTGATAGTAAATTTTGAAGGGTTGCCTTAACAAGCACAAAATATACAACAAATAAAATAATTTTTTTGTTTTTGAGATAATAGGAGGAATAACTTAGCCACTCCAAGCCCCCAAAATAATTTTTTTGTTCTTATGAATCTTTAAACTTTTCATCACCTTTAGTGGTAGTGCACGAAGAATAGTATAGTCTCTCATTTACAGGAAATACTAACTTTTTCTGTGCAAGATTACACCTAGATGTTTTATACTTCAACAAACATCAATTTTTCTCCTTTTTTAACTCATGCAACCTTTTTCTTTCCAAATTGCCTATATTTTCTGCTGGCATCGCATATTTAATGCTTTTACTGAGGGATGTTCTGGAAAGAAATAAAAGTTGCAGATATAAATTACCGTGTAATAAAGTTCGTGAAAACTGTGAATTTATTCAGTTTAGCTATTTTTTAATTTTTAAGCCACAAGATTTGTTTCACTTGTCAACAAATAATTAAATCCTCAGTTGTGCTAAAAATTAAATAACAAAATTTCTATTCTTAATTCTTGCAGGCTTTCTCCAGCTCAAGAATCCTCTCGAGTCAATGGGAGCGAAGAAACCTTTGATCCCAGCAATAATTTCTCATCTGTCTCAAAATTTAATGCCTATGCATCGTCGAAAATCAAATATCAATCCCTCAGATAAATTCATGAAAGAACTTCAAATTGATCTAGAAACGGTATACGTTGGCCAAACATGCCTCTCGTGGGAATTCCTTCCTTCGATGGCAATATGAAATAGCTCGAGAGCTACCGGATTCGGATCCATATAGAAGTCATCAGTACAATCAAGTCGCCGTGGAATTCCAACAATTTCAAGTTTTGTTGCAGAGATTTATAGAGAACGAGCCGTTTCAAGGGCCTAGGCTACAAAATTATGTTCAGAACCGATGCGTTCTCCAAAATCTTCTCCAAGTTCCTGTCATTAAAGGTACGGCGAATTTAGCATTTCTTGACTGCTTGAAAAGTTAAGTTGGTAATTATGTGATACAGAACTTTAATTGGAATATAAACCACATTGAAGTGGTTGTTTCGCTGTCACCTAACGGAGTTGCATGTAACATTTGCTACAATAATTATTGGGTTAATTGCTAAATGATATCTCAATGTTTCACCAACTTTGCACTTATACACCTTATTTTTTTTGCTGCATTTATATACCTTAAAGTACAAACCGTTGATACTTTGCTCCCTTTGTTAATTAGCCGTTGGAATATTCGAGTCGGTTCTAATCGTGCAACTTTGTACTTTAGGGCATAGAAGTGTAGCGAAAAAAACAGTAAGGTGTATAAGTGCAAAGTAGGTGAAACATTGAGGTATTTTTTAGCAATTAACCCATAATTTATTTAAGCAAATAAAGCAGCGATGTTGCATCGTATAAATGTACCTTTTTTTCTATTGAAACCAAACAACCCCTGAACGATAGCCTCTAATCGCAATACATCCAAAGTTTAAAGGCCATATATTCACTCGAGCATTATCAAACTTTTGTTATATTTCGTAGAAGAGCACTCATTCTAGCTATGTTACAGCGGACTGCTTGAAGGACAAAATGGAGGAAAAGAGGAGAGGCAAAGATTCGATTACGAGTGAAATGCTGGAAGATATAATGGAGGAAACCATCAGGATTTTCTGGGAATTCGTCAAGGCAGACAAAGGCGAAACTTCGATTCTATTAAAAGGACTGATAAGAAGCCAGGTTGAACTCCAAGATCCATCGGATTTCAAACTCATGTCGGATATCCAAACTACCCTGCAGAAGGTAAAATCATAATGTGGAAGATGAAATTAACCATTCTTTTTTCTTCTTTTTTTTACGATTGATAAAACAGTTGATTACTTTATTTTTTCGCTCCGTGCTGCAGAAGGAAAAGAAATCGAAAGATATCCTAAAGATAGGCAACTGTCTAGTAAAGAAATTCAAGAAGCCGCAAGATGATAGATCGAATCAAGACCTTTTCTTCTCACAGATAGACATGAAGTTGGTATCGCGGGTGCTAAAGATGTCGAGGATTACAACTGATCAACTTGACTGGTGCCATAAGAAATTGAACAAGATCACAGTTTCAGATAGAAAGATCCACAGGGAGCCCACTTTTTTGCTTTTCCCTTGTTGAGATCATTATCCCCTTTTTGTCCTTCCTGTTTCTTCTTTTACCACTTGGATGTAATTAATTTGTCAATAAAGTCTATGTCAAAGTTTTTTTGATAATTAATCTATTATATAATATATGCACACTATTATTTCAGTGTCACCATGAATGATTTCTTAAGTTAGCTTCTTTATTTGATTAAAATGGAAACTTGTTGTGACACAAAATCAGCAGATGACAAGGACAGTTTGAGGGTGGGGCAGTGTGAGCAATAATTTTCTTTTAAATTATTGCTTGTAGTCACTGTGCCAAGGTTCTGAATTTACCTTGAATACATACTTTTGTGGGATTTGAACTTGGGTTCTTCTATCATCTCTGTGTTGGTGTTCCAAACCTTAAAAGTTGTGATAACAGCTGAATGATATAATTAAAACAATGGTTAATTGCATAGAGAGCCTCTCACCTATTTGGGTTTAAGCATTTATACATTTGAACTATAATAATAAGCACTTACAACCACTATGCTTAATAGATATCTTTTTAATACCAATTTTACCCTTTCTTCTTCTCTTGAAAGGAAAAACACCAATCTTTAATCCTAAAATACCAATATTTCAACCTGAATCTAAAAACTTGATGTTGTCTTTTCTTCCATTACACCTCTAAACTTTTTTTCCCAATATCTTAAGGCATTTAAGTTTTTCACCTTAATCTAAAAACTTAATGTTTAACATATTCTCTCCATTAATTCATGAAAGGGGAAAATAAATTTAAGAAAATTATTTTTCAGTTTTATTTTATTATTATTTTCTTTAGTTGATTTTGCTATTTTTTTCCTTTTCATTGGATTATTAGGGTTAGTAGTTCTTCATGTTTGAAGAGGAAGGGGAAATGGATATAATGAGAATTAGAAAAATATTTTTCAATTAGAGAAGGTAAAAACGCTTATTATATATGATACGTCAGGAGGCATAAGTGCTCGACTCTCTATAGTACAAGGGTGTATCCGCGGTTAACCCTTAAAACAATTGCAAGATGACATTTAAAATGGTTATAATTTAACAGGCTTAAATCCAACAAATTCCCTTGTGATTTCTGCCTGTGGCGGCAAACCGTCCTCTAGTTTTTTTGGCAGAAAACTGCCCTATCTAACGGATCTAAACCAAAACCATTAATTTGGGATAAAAAGACAATTCTACCCTCATTATTTTTCATGAGAAAAAAAATGAAAATTCTAAACACTAAATAAAATTTATTATCGTAATGAAGATGAGGATCATGGGGTCTAGGGTTTGGAAGTGGGGTTAAGGAGAGGTTCGGAGAAGGATGGGGAGGTCGCTGGAAGGGGGACGGTGGCGGTGGTGATGATGATTATGATGATGAAGTGATGGAGGGGATGAAGAAGAATAAGAAGTTGACGATGACGGCGGCGGCGGCGGCGGCAATTTTGGGGGAGGTCGAGAGGGGGGTGGTGGAGGGGGAGCTTGAGGGGAAGTGGCGATGGCGGAATGGAAGGGGGTGGCGGCGGTGGTGGTGTTGATGATGATGCAGAGCGGTGATGGATGTCGGGGTGGAGGGGGAACAGATGTGGGAGGGGGGAGGCGGAATGAAGAGGGGTGGTGAAGGGGATAATGATAATGATGATGGAGAGGGCAGAAAGAGGAGGCCGAGGAGGTCGATGGCGAGAGGAAGGGTAGAAGCAGCAAGGCGGCGACGAGCGGCGATGACGGTGAGGTGGTAGTAAGGAGTTAGGGTTAGGATAAGGGTTATAAGGGATGAACGAGAGGGTATTTTGGGAATAATTGAATTTTTGTGATGACGTGGCAATTAATACTGATGTGTGATGATGTGGATTGTTAATACTAACGGGGAAAAGTTTTCTGTAAGAAAAAACCATGGAATAGTTTGCCGCCACGGGCTGAAACCACATGAGTGTTTGTTGGATTTAAACCAATTTATAATTTGTTATCTAACCAATCAAGGTTGAACTGTGGATCATAAATATATATTTTTCTTTTTAATTTGAACCGTACCAATTTGATATATGGTGATAAAACAGCCTAAATAAAAAAATTCAAATTTTTTAAAGTTCATCTGGGTCTCGATCATAAGCTTCTAAGATTATTTTTGCTTTGTTCATTAATTTTGTGAGTTTATGATCAAGAAACAAATGGTTTTCAAATCAGGTAATTTTTGGTACGTAACCTATTTATGTATTGTAAAACATATCTCTAAGGTTAAAATTGAATTTTTATACTCGGGTTTTAAAAATTTAACCGTTATAATTATTAAATTCAAATGATCATAATAAAAAATTTACGAACAAAATCAAAATTACAACCGTACGGATACGATCTACGATGTTAACATAGCTAATACAAAAATATCAAATGTTTTAAAACCATTTGTTCTTTGATCATATACTCAAAAAATTAATGCACAAAGAAAAGTTTATTTTAAAATCTTATGATCGAGGGCGGTTAAACTTCAAAAAATTTGAAGTTTTTTATTTAGGCTATTTTATTGTCATATATCAAATCGGCAGGGTTGCATTTTTTTAAAAGCATACCTATCTGGGACTCACAGTTCAACATTAATGGTGCATAGCAGCCTTAATAGTTTTATATATTATCTTACCAATCAACGTTGAATGGTTAGATAACATGTAAAACTATTAAGATTGCTATGTAATGTTGAACTGTGAGTCCCAGATAGGTATTTTTTTAAAATCAACTGTACCGATTTGATATATGACAATAAAATAGCTTAAATAAAAAAATTTGAATTTTTTAAAGTTCATATGGACCTCGTTACTTTCATCACCTCGGTTCCATTCTTAGAAACCCACGTTTGTAACTAGAGGCCTCCTCCAGTCTATTATTCCTTGTATCATAGATAATTCCCTTTCTAAATCGTTCATTAGGGTGCGCCACCCCTGAACTGTCTTTTAAATTCGAAATAAGCAAAAAATCTAATTTTTTGATCTCCAAATTAGCCAATATAGTAGTAAGAAGGGCCTGGCTGTTTTCATGATCGTCTTCCACTTGAATATCATCCTCCCCGAGAATGGATGAAAGAAAGTCATGTGCATGCTCACGGATATTGTCCAGGGGAGCCTCGTCCAGTAGTTGAGATTAGTCTTCTTCTTGTATTAGTCAATCTAAAAGATTGCCCTGGATTTGCTGTCGGAAAGGTGGGAGCTCTTGATGAAAGCAAGAAAATGAATGTCTTAGCTTACTCGAATTTCAAATAAAGCTTTTTCGCGCTCTTAGTGGGCCTCTAACAAGCATCTAAAAAAATACTTTCTTTTAGGCCTGTGCAGCTAATCCGCTGCTTGAGCCTGCTATATGAAATCGTGCGAATCCTTTAATTTAGAAAGCAAAGCAATTCTTTCTCTTCCATTCCATAGCCCTCCGGTGGTGAGATCAGAGCTGGTAGAGCCCTCGCCCTAAAGCAAGTGGATGGTACGTCTAAGATTAATTTTTTTTTGTTGCATTAATTTTGTGAGTTTATGATAAATGATCAAATGGCCTTCAAATCAGGTAATTTTTATTATGCAATCTATTTCTGTATTTTAAAACATATCCGTAAGGTTGAAATTGAATTTTTGCATTCGGGTCTTCAGAATTCAGCCGTTATAATTATTAAATTCAAATAATTATAATAAAAAATTTAAGAACAAAAACAAAATTACAACCATACGGATGCGATTTACGATATTAACATAGAATACACAAAAAAAACAAATAATTTGAAGACCATTTGTTTCTTAATCATAAACTCATAAAATTAATGCACAGAGAAAAATTCATCTTAAAAGCTTATGATTGAGGCTCAGATGAAATTCAAAAAATCTGAATTTTTTTATTTAAGCAATTTTATCATCATATATCAAATCGGTACGGTTGAATTTTTTTTTAAAAATAACTATATAGAACTCACAGTTCAAGCTTAACTGGTGCAAAAATAACTATATACGACTCCACAGTTTGTTAGTGTATATGCCCTAGAAACCATTATTGTATCATACTGGCTTATATATTACTAATGGAAGCTTGGGATATTCACAGTTGTATTGACGGTCTTGCTAAAAATGGTAGTATGCTACTTGGTTTGTTTCTATTTCAATATGTACATATGTTTTTTTTAACATATCGCTTATACATATTAGTAGAGCTCTTAGGATCTTTGCTTGATTACCAGCGTTGTGATGGCAGTCACACTAGCGGGGGTTGGGTAATCTACAAGCACATCCTTATGTTGGATATAGTGCCCTCAAAGTCAATTATTGGATCGCAGGTACGTGATTGTAATGATTGAGGGAGGACCTATACCGGTAGGACAGTCTTACTCGAGATGATAGTATGCTATCTGGTTTGCCTTTATCATCGTGTACAGCTTCAGATGACTGATCATCATTACACGTTGATAGAGCCCTTAGGATCCTGCTTGACTACCAACAGTATGATGGCGATCATATACGTGAGAGTTGGGTAGTCTATAAGCACATCCTTAAAAGTGGTCCCTAGTCGTTGGAGTTTCGAGACAGGGCATCGATACTCCAGAGTAGACTAGTGTATACATTCGAGACCCCGACGAGGGGCGGTGGCCGATCTCACAAGCCATTGGTGTCAGTTGGATCACCTAAGATGTATACAGGTGCTCATGGGTTATGAGTACACCGGACAGGACTCGCCGGGAACCTGCTAGTTGGTATTATACCTAGCGTCAGATAGCAGTTCCCTGGTGACATGTGTACAGGTTAGTCCATCGAATTGAGATCGTCATTTGTCTCGTGTGAGTTCCCACTGTACTTTGATTACTACCCTACTACGGCTCAAAGGAGTCGTGCAAACAGGTTTTAGTTGGGTACAGTCCCGAACCATATGGAGGCAAGTGAGCGGATCGGCAGGGGATTCATCTCTCCCGGTATTAGGGGTGAAATTGCGCCGTGTCTAGGAGAGCCATTACACAAAGCCCTCAGCCGAGGCAGGAGATTTACTGGTAGGTAGTCCAGTAGTATCTCAGGGTGTTCAGGGCTACCCTCCGACACGATTTATACCGCTTTTGGGGGTCTGACGTTACCAGCCCCCTAGGCCCGATATGCGATGCTCATAGACGAACGCACCGGACTGTACATATATTGTCACTGATAGGCTCAGTAGGGTTCCAGGATGAGTTCGCTTATCGGCTTCCCTTTCGGTCAGTACATGGGCAGCCGTTACGCACTGCTAGTACCGCTGACGAGCTTGTGGTTAAACCCACTGCCAAGGTACTGACGAGTCTTTAGAGTCCCCCACAGATAGTTTCCCAAGTTCGGGCGAAACGTTGTAGAGGCCGTATGGTTTTATGGCAGGGTTCGAAATTGCACGTGCACTTGTGCACGTGTTATATTTCGAACAGATAATACTGGTGGGCTTTACTTTAAAGCCGGATCCAAGTATTATATTGAGTCGGAATATTTTAGTCTCTCGTATTCGTATTCGGTCGGAATACGGATACAGGTATGTATATACAGGTGAGGGGTATTCTCGTAATCCGTTACGAGAATATTTTAGAAGATGCATTTCTTTTTGGATTAATCATTTCGGTTTAAATGATTAATGGAAAGTGTGACTCATTGTTGTGACTCATCAATTCTAGAATGTTCACTAATGACTCATGTAATGAGTCATCTAGTGAGTCATTAACTATTAATGAGTTTTGTTTTGGGTATGGATATTTGAGGAGATATTTCATAAGATATTTTCTTTGGTTTTTGATAAATACAACCTCATATATCTATTCACAAAAGAATGAGAAGAAAAGATAAGTGATTATGCTTGAGTTCTTTCTCTCTTGATAGTTTTCTTGAGTTCACAATTTCCAATCCTAAGCATCTTCTTCAACCCCCATCCTAACCCTCTCATGTGATGAGAACCCTAGGGTGTTTGAGACAAAGTATTCTACTCATTCTCTATCTCATCTTGGACATGTCGGTTAGCATACTTCATGTCCGAGTTGCCTCGGTATAGAGGCGGGAGCCCGTTTAAAGATCCGTTGACGTGGTGCCATCTTGACGAGGAGACAAGAGATCGGAGTTGCCGCGAGGAGTGTGGGATGATGGCTAAAGACCGAAGGACTCCGATCGATCGGTATAGCCTTTCTACCTCTTTACAGTTTGTTAGTTTAGCGTTAATGGCAAGATCCGGGTTATAGTATGTGATAGCGCCAGTTATAAAAGTTTTTGTTTCGCGTTTGGCGTCAGAATGACGGCCGGGGCGCTACCGTAGACTTACATGGTATCAGAGCCACGCCATTAACCTTTACTAATTTGTTCTAACGTGTTTAAAATATCGATCGAACGAAATTTTCAAAACTGCATTTTTCATGTCAAAGTTTCTGTTGAATTTTTAAACTGGTCTAAAAATCTTTTTGAGTATCTCAGAAAATCGAGCAAGCTTTTTTAAGACTCTGGAAGAAATTTGGTCCACTGTCTCCACTGTATTGCCGCGGAACTGCCGCACAAACCATGGTTTGGCCGCGGTTCCGCTGCCAGTCAGTGGCAACAGTACACCATTTTTCTTCTGGGTGTTTTGCATAGGGAATTGTGGTTTCTGGAATATTTTGTTTGGGCCCAGATTTTGTTTGAGTACTGCAGTTGTACTTGGGGCCCACTTCGGGAAGTTTTGTCGATCGGAATTTTAAACGTGTTAGTTTACGGTACTTATATTATATCTCCGACCGTGAATGTTATTCGAGCGGTAAATTGCGTCTAATTGCTATAGTCCCTTTAGACGGGTTCGCGAACGTGACATTCGCGTTGATGTTCTGTGTTGTGCTGTGATATTGCGGATTTGTCGTGGTGGATAGCTGTGTGCAATGGTAGTGCAGTTTGGATTTATTTGTACATTTGATATTGTGGAGCAAGCGTCCAACATGTGGACTGCCGTCACTGCCTGTTTGTATAATATTCTTTTGGGGCACGACCGGGTTGAGGTCGATGTACCCGTTGTACATATTTTTCATTTCTGTAGTAGGTTTACCCCGCGACGGAGTGCACGGATAGCCGGGTTCTGGAGGGCAACGGGTCCGTATCTCATGGCTTTGAGAGGCAAAGGGGCCTCACTTTAGAATTGGCAGACTATTCGCCGCACTCGTAGGGGGTACAGGTTGATCCAAGATGGAGTGCCCAAGTTACCGGATTCCGTGAAGTGCTAGGTGGTCCATTCACTTTGCTGTAGGGGGCTGCCTCGCTTCAGGTTTTGGCGGGTAACTTGCCGCACTCGTAGGGGTCTAGGTTTTCATTGCACAGGCTATCCACACGACCAGGGGAACGTCGGGTTTCAGCAGCGGCTCTGTGAAACCTGGGGATCCCAGATTATCTGTATTGTTCTGTGATACTTATTACTTTTCTGTAATGTTGCATATTATCACGCCTGGAGCGATTATTGTATATTGGTATTTATACTAGTAGATGTTGTATATGTTTTGCACCCGCGCTAGTCCAGTCCCCGCTCTGTTGTTAGTTAAGTAACCTAACGGGTAATGACGGGACCCACTGACGAATGCGGATGGCATATACGTACATTTTATTTTCGTTCTTTTCTGGTGTGATTAATTGATGGGACTGCGTTGATTCTGATCAATGCAAAGGAAAACAAACCTGTTTGGACGTTCTTGGAACAGTTTTAAAAAGTGTTATTACAAAGACATTTTCTTTTGTTTTGCACAGTGGTATTCAGTTGGAATATCCTGCACCTCATTCGACGAGGCAAGAGCCGAGATCCCTTCACCGGGAGTGACCCCTTAGGCAGAAGTTTGCGTCAGGGTAATAACTTCGCTATAGCCGATTACTTGTTGCTTTGCATCGCGGTATTCAGTTGGAATATCCTGCACCTCATTCCACGAGGAAAGAGCTGAGATCCCTTCACCGGGAGTGACCTTTTTAGCAAAGGTTTTCGCCACTATATTTTTATAAAAAGCTATCAGGTTCCTTTAGCGATATCAAGTTCGTTACGTTAAAGGTTTTTCGCCAAAAGCCAGCCGTAGCCCTCCGTCGTTTCAGACGGGTAGCACGTAGTATTCATGCTATGTTTGTTGGCCTTCGTCAAGACATAGTGGATGGTAGCTGCTTGTTACCTTTCTGTTGCATAGATAGATGAGTTAGTTTGGGACAGTCGTATTACCTTGTTGACCTTCGTCAAGGGTATGTACGAGTGGGTTCAAATTGACAAGATAATGACGGGTAGAACTTGACATGTGACTTATGATTTGTTGGCCTTCGTCAAGGTCATAAGAGCATGGGGTAAAAATCACATCGGGAGTTTCTAAAGAAACTAAAACTTACCAGGCATGCGCATACCTTCTGGAGTGTGATAACGTGAGTGGATTCCTTCACATTATCATACGATGAGAGTTGGATCCCGATTCCCACTGATGAGTTGGTTTACTCTTCGGGTGATCCCGATTGATTCTTCTTTCAGGTTTGGAGGAGAATTTGACAGTACAGTGGGAGGTTTCCTGATTAGATAAAGTGATAACCATTCTGATTTAGGTTAGAGTGCACGCAGAGTGTTTCTTTTCTCTCTCTCTTTGGCAGCGACCTTTGACCGACCCTAGACTATGACTCAGTGACCAAGTTGACTGAACCTTCTTAAAATACTGGCTTTTGGATTGTCCTAGTTGCATAACTCATTACCGCTCCTTCTTTTACCTTTTGAATTTCTCAGAACACCTCGTATCACTACGAACATCCACTTTCATTGGATAGATCCATCGTATGGTTATATACGAACTCGAAGGGACTTCTACGAGGATGGATCCAGGTTCAGAAGAAATTGAATTGGTTTATTCAGTTGTCTTTTATCATCACCTTCTCTCAGGTTGCGAGGGCTCCTTGGTTTAGGAGAGTACACCTATTACGCTTATTGGATAGTCTTCTTCAGGTGCCGAAAGGTAGGGAATGAAGAAAACCAATTAGCCTAAGTAGGGTGTACAGAAGGTAATAAGTAAAGACAAAATAAATGGATTAGAAAGAGGGCAAAGTAAATTGC
The DNA here is from genome assembly GCA_030015575.1 of Agapanthus africanus. Taxonomy (NCBI): domain Eukaryota; kingdom Viridiplantae; phylum Streptophyta; class Magnoliopsida; order Asparagales; family Amaryllidaceae; genus Agapanthus; species Agapanthus africanus. Next base: position 143,649,076 of record CM057342.1, on the reverse strand, counting down.
GGCTGCTATCATTCATGACCAAACCGCGTACTTCATCGCCGCTCCTACTTCACCTTTGCTTTTTTCCCCAGTTCGGGAGAAATAGAATAAGGTATTATTCAGTTGTCTTTTATCATCACCTTCTCTCAGGTTGCGAGTACTCCTAGGATTAGGAGAATACACCTATTATGCTTAATGGATAGTCTTCTTCCAAACCATAGGCTGGTGCCGAACGGTAGGGAAGGAAGAAAACCACTTAGCCTAAAGGGGTGTACAGAAGGTAATGAATAAAGACAAATAAAGGGATTTGGAGAGATGGCAAAGAAATATACGGTTACACTCATGAATTGGATTATGGAAGAGGTAGTACTAGGAATACCAGGATACCCCTACGAAACATTTTCATATTTCAGTTTCACTGTGCAGTGTTAAAGGAAAACTGATTTCCCGATTAGATACTTACTCCAGGGTATGTATTTACCAGGTATGATTCTCACATCTGTATGGTTTTACAGATGATGAGTGGGAGTAAATTAATGGGAACAAGGTGATCATTCTCATTATATCGGAATTCGTTGTAATTGGTGATATTTGAGGAAATCGCCTGGGTTTTTGCCGGACGTCAAGTATTTGGTTTTGAGTATCCATTGTTGTGCACTAATTTCAAACCGATATATCTGTACGTTTACTTTTATAAAGTGAGATATAACTTTTTGAAATTATGTCCGTGACATTTACCTATATCAGTTGACGATTGGGTAAGGAGTATTGAACAGCGGAGTAGTTCTTAACCATAACTACAGTTTTCAACCTACGATACACAGGTTTTGAGTTATTCAACTCAGCGGACTTATACAGAGTATTGTATGTTGTCCAGTGTCCATCAGGACTAAAGGGTTGGTCCTCGTACTATGTTCTGTTTACTTGTGATTTCTCTAGTTTTTAGACAAGTGTTTCATAGAAATACAAGATCTAAGTTTTGAGAAGTTGCGGGTATAGGAATAAAGTAGAGAACCAGATGTCGCAAGTATCGGGATTCTTCAAAGAGATCGAAAATGTAGATACTTGTGATTGGTATTCAGTTGATAGTAATGGTTTTGAGAAACTTGTTTCTCTTTCAAGTTACTCATAATTGGATGTATTCCTAAGTTGAGTAATGCTAATTTGCCTCTCTCCATTAAGTTGATATGCACTGGAGACAGCTGCATGATCAGAATCTGGTTCCAATTAAATAAGTGCCAAAGTTTCTATATTGGATATAGAATGGTTAATATCTTAACGATGTTAAGGTATGGGGAGTTGTCCGGCTTATGCTTAAAACCAGACTCTGGATAACTCAAGGCACGTTTCTGTAATGGCAGTTTGCGGGTTGGTCCAGACTATGATGAGGGTTGATTTTCTACCATCTGGAAGATCAATGGTGATATTGTTCTTGACTCGCCACAGTTTTAGTAAAATGGATTTTTTCATAAAACAGTAGTGGGAGTATGATAGAACTGGAAGTGATATCAGAATCGCAAACGATTACGGAATATTTAATAGGACCTATAGATTCAATCAGGTTTTGACATTCCATTAGCCACTCCGCAGATATGGTGGGTAACCTCAGGCACCCCCGAGGTACTCCGGTAGCCTCAAGGATGGTGATAGGGAGGTTCTTGTTTACCCAGACTTGACATTAATGTTATTCCAGGCTATGAGACCCGGCAGGAGGTTAAGTATATGTAAGTGCACAGCAACGCCCCGGCCTCCATCCCGAGGCCAAATGCGGAAGCGATGGTTAACTTTAAATTTTCTTGAACCGGCACCACCGCGCACTAAAAACCCGGATCGGGCCATTAAACTAGTCCTAGCTATCTACTAGATGGGGAAGAGAGATATACCGAGCGATCCATGTCCTTCGGTCTTCTCGCCGTCGTCCCGATCTCCCACGGAATGTCCGGTCTCCACCTCCTCGCCAGAAGGGCACCACGTCGCCAGCTTCTTTTACGGGCTCCCACCTCTATACCGAGGCAACTCGGGCACAAAGTTGGCGAGCCGACGTGCCCAAGGTTTGCTGTAGAATGTGTAGTGCTCATGTCTCATTTGGGGTAGTGGATGTAGCCTTTGTGGTGGAGGAAAAATATGGACTTTTGAAGATGGAGTTGTAGGGATTTTACAAAGCCAAAGATACCAAAATCCCCACCAAAATAAAATGGGCAGCCTCCATACAAGCTTGGCCGGTCATGTGTGGAGGGAGTGGAGAGAATGAGAGAGAGAGAGAGACAAAATGGGGGAGAGCCTCATTCTATTATCCAAAGGAAAGAGAGAAAAGGCTATCATGCAAAGTAATGATCACTAGCCTAAACCAACACTCCAACACAACCATCATCTCAAGCAGGATGACTTCAAATGGTCAAGCCATCATGAACATAGAAAGTCAAGTGATGGTGCACCATCATGATACAATAATATGCAAAGACCCCCTTCCAAATTGCTTATTTGCACAAATGCAAATAAGCCCTCCTCCACCAATCTTCAGCCAATGAACGATACAAAGGAAATTGGCCGAAACGGAAAGCAAGCTGGCAACTCCAGAAAACTGGTCCCGTAATAAATTACAGGAAAACCCCGATACTGTGTATACATACCCGCATTTGTATTCCGACCGAAGTATAAATGCAATGAGACAGAATCTACACTGTACTATACTAGGATCCGGCTTATACCAAAGCCGGCTAGTATTATCCGTCCGATCCTGATCCGTGCAATACCGCACGTATCTAATCGAACCCTGCCATATATCCATACGGCCTCTAGTACAAACCGTCCGATCCTGATCCGTGCAATACCGCACGTATCTGATCGAACCGTGCCATATCTCCATACGGCCTCTACAGCGTTTCGCCCGAAAACTTGAGCAACTGAATGTGGGGGACTCTAAAAACTCGTCAACACCTTGGTTGTGGATTTAACCACTAGCACGTCAGAGGTATAAGCCAATACGTAACGGGCTACCAGGCATTGACCAAAAGGGACGTCGATGAGCGAACTCATCCTGACACCCTACTGAGCCTGTCAGTGACAATATCCATACAGTTCGGTCCGTTCGTCTATGAGCATCGCATGGCGGGCCTAGGGGGTTGGTAAAAGTCAGACCCCCAAAAGCGGTACAAGTCGTGTCGGAGTGTAGCCCAGAACACCCTGAGATACTACTGGAATACCTACCAGTAAATCTCCTGCCTCGGCCGAGGGCTTCGTGTAATGGCTCTCCTAGACACAGCGCGACCTCACCCCCAATACCGGGAGAGACGAACCCCTGAAGATCCGCTCACTGCCTCCATGTTGCTCGGGACTGTACCCAACTAAAACCTGTTTGCACGTCTCCTTTGAGTGTGGTAGGGTAGTAATCAAAGTACAGTGGGAACTCACACAAGACAAATGACGATCCCCGATTCGATGAACTAACATGTACACATGTCACCAGGGAACTGCTATCTGACGTCATGTATAAGACCAATTAGCATGTTCCCGGCGAGTCCTGTCCGGTGTACTCATAACCCAATGAGCACCTGTATATATCTTAGGTGAACCAACTGACACCATAGTCATAAATTCGCCATTCGGGAATAATTCGGCGAGGACGAAAATTCGGATTCGGAGAACTATTCGGAAAAAATTGGCAGGTATTCGGGAAAGATTCGGTAAGTGTTCGGGAAATGTTCGGGAAGGATTTCGAGCAATAAATTAATATATGAGTATGTACATAACATGTAATATTCTAGACTACAGAGGACAAATGAGAAGACAAATATGTAATATTCTTTATGATACTTGTAGACAAAAGAAAAAGACTATATTTCATCATCAACTATTCAACATGCTATTTTCACTTACATAGATCTTGAAGATTGATGACCAACCCAAAATTCAAAATGACAAAAATACCATAAAAACATATGTCAATAAAGCAAAAAATTTATGGCACTCCGGAAGGAGAAATATCCGTAGCATTTAAAAAGTCAAGTTCTACGGCATTTTCATCATCATTGCCTCTATCATCTTCATCGCCATGATCATCATTCTCATCATCGTAATTGCCACGAATGCGATCATCTTGAATGCAAGCTCCACCATCTCCATAAAATATATCGGCAATATTACAATCAAGTTTTTCAAGATTGATCGGAGTCGAATCAAGTTGCTCTTTTTTTTGCATTGTCCTCTTCAAATGATTGTTCACTCTCACATACACTAAATCCTGTAATCTAGTAGGATCAAGCCGGTTCCTCTTTTTAGTGTACGCTGCATCAAAAGCACTCCAATTTCTTTCACACGCCGATGAACTACATGTTTGACTCAATATTCTAATTGCCAACTTTTGCAATATAGGCACCGCACTACCCCACATGTCCCACCATAGTCCTAATACCATAAACAAAAAGAAAAAATTAATTAAAAACATTTAACATGATATTGGAAATAATATGCAAAAGGAAAAATTGTAACTATGCTTACTTGGATGAGCAACATGTAAAGATCCAATTGCCATCTCTCCAAATATGCTCGGATCCTTTGAATGGTAATCCTTGAGCTCTCTAACTATGTTGATCCTTTCATTGTAAGCCAACATCTTTAATATGACTTTCTCCAAACCATTTCTTACATCGGTATCCATTTTTGCATGCCCATCATAAAACAAGTGAGGATTCAAATAAAAAGCCGCCGCATACATATCACAATATAAAGATTTCTTCCACCTTTCATCAATGATTGTCCAAAATGGCAAATATTTGGCACTATCTTCATTGAAAATAAGCTTTATGGCCTCTTTAGCTTTTCGAATTCCATAATATATGTATCCGGATGAAGAACTATCACCATCAACCATTCTTAAGATTCGAAAAAATGGTTCCATAACCCTTATAAGTTGTCTACCACAATCCCAAAACTCATTCCCTTGAAACAAGTTTTGTATCTCCATACCCTCCAAACTTTTACATGGAGCCAATTCCCTCCATTCCGAAGAAGCAACCATATATCGGAGAGATTGCTCTTGTTCCAAGATAGATTGAAGGCAAATAAATTGTGTAGCAAACCTTGTAGCTCCGGGCCTTTTTAACTCACGACCACCCGTGTGAGTTCTCATCAAATTCAACACATGTTGGTATCTATACATGAACTTAGCAACTCTTCTTGCACTATGAAGAATAGGAGCCGCACTTTCAAGTGCATCAAATTCTTTGAACATTAGATTGATGCAATGTGCCGCACAACTAGTTTTGAAAATATGTTTGTACTTATCCACAATCATATTTCCGGCGGCTAGGTAGTTTGAAGCATTGTCCGATATGAATTGAATAACATTGTTCGGACCAATATCTTCAATAACCGATGAGATGAAGTTATATATATATATAATGCATCCTTTTTGTTTCCCACCGTGCATAAAGACTTCAAGAATACCACACCTTTAGGGCAAGAAACGAGCAAATTCAAATAAGGTCGATTCCTTCCATCCGTCCATCCATCCGACATTACTGTGCAACCACAAGTCTCCCATGATTGTCTCATACCTTGCACATATTCATTTGCTTCGCCCTTCAAATCCTCCAATAGTGTTGTTCTTGCTAATTCACTACTCGGCGGCTCATAACCCGGTCCAACTTTGGCAATGGCACGAATAGCTTCATGAAAGCTAGGAGAACGCAACAAGTTAAATGCCAAGTTATCATTAACCATGCATCTAACTAGTGATTTGTCTGCTTCCTCCTTTTCCGCCTTCTTAATCATTGCATTAATGGTTCTTTGAATTCCACTTTGTGGTTGAGTCACTTGAGTGGCCTCTTGAGAAATTAAAGATTCTTGTGCAATGGAACCTGAAGAACTACCAGAGGGATTCCAAAACCCCGAAATTTTTGTCTTCTTATTTTTAGATTCCAAATCGTGTACTCCTTTCAAAGCAAGATCACGAATAGGATCGGTAACATTGGGGCAAGGCCGAATATCTTTGCAAGTGATCTTTAAGAAATGATATCTCATCCGAGTTATACCCCCAACAAACATTTCTTGACAAAAGTTGCATTTAACTTTTGTGCCTCCAACTTTTGTAATATATTCCCACAAGGGATCCCTTTCGCGAGGCATATTCCTATATCAAAAATATAATTCACAAAACAATATATTATTACATAATTCACATAATTTAATTAAATATAAGTCCTAACATTTTCTTCAATCTATCCTTAAAAATCGATTTTTAGCACTAAAATAAAACAACAATCAATACATATCCAAATACTTGACAATTGAGATAGCGTGCATATCGATTATGAAACAACAATCAACACATATGGTATACTAGAGGTCGTATGCTCTACAGCTCCAGGACTCTTTTCTTAGTTCTTATTGTCTTGATATTTCCTTCCTTTGTGTCTTGTGTGTGTGTTGAATTAATAGATCAACAAATCACACCTTTTCCTTCTCTTTTCCATGATCCATCCCACTATTGATAGAAACCCAATAGATCCCCTCAAGATCTAAAGTTCTCTTCTTTATTCCTTTTTTGGGGTTTTAATCTAAAGACCCATTTGGATTTTTAGAAATTTGAGCTCATGGATATTGAACCTCTGTCCATTATTTTGCATAAATTTCAAGTTTTTTGAAGATTTCTTGGTAAACTAGAGAAATCCATTTGAAAATTTCAAATGGGTACCCTGCCCTCTTCTCAAATTTCTCTATCGAAGGAGAACATGGGAGTGAAATCATTGAGCTCACTGGAGAGTATCAAATGGAGAAAAAAGCTTTTGAGGTGAGGTGCAGAACTGCAGATCTGTTCTTTGCTCCCGATATGCTCTCTAGATTTGGGAATTTGGGAATTTTTCATCAAAAATTGATTTGGGAATTTGGGATTTTTTCATCAAAAATTGATTTCGATATGCTCTGTGTGTATGTTGATTTGGGAATTTTTCATCAAAAATTGATTTTGCATCAGAATCCAATTTCATCAGAACCCAAAAAGAAAAAAAAACAGCAGACAAGAAAAATATACCTTGGGAATCTCCGGCGGTCTTGGAATCGAAAGAAGGTGAGGAGAAATTCCGGCGAGGCGGCGGTGGAGTCTGGAGATTCGAGTCTGGAGAGATGGATTTGGGTCGAGGAGGCGGCGGTGGGGTTGAAAGAAGGCCGAAGACGAGTCTGGAGTCTGGACTGGAGAAACCCTAATTAATCGAAGAGGCGGTGAGGCTGCGGTGGAGTCATGGTCCTCGTACAGACGGTGGAGTCGTGGAGGCGGTGGAGTCGTCGTGGAGGCGGTGGAGTCGTCGTGGAGGCGCTGGAGTCGTGGAGGCGTGGAGTCGTGGTCCGTGGAGGCGTCAGGCGTGGAGAGCCTGGAGTCGTGGAGGCGGTGGTGGGGTCGTGGAGGCGTCGAGGCGACTAGGTGAGGGTTGTGGAGGTGAGGCAGTGAGAGACTTGAGACTTGAGAGAAGACTAGAAGAGAACTCAGAGAAATGGAGAAGAAATGGATCAGAACTTCTGAAGCTCAAGTTGGAATTTTGACTTTAAAATTTGGAGTGCTACAGTGTGTGTGTGCTGTCAAGTGTCAATTGATTTGTGGCTAAAGTTTAGGCAAATAGGCAGTAATGTGAATAATTCGTTTGGTACGCGAATTATTCGCGAATTTTGCGAATAATTCGCGAATAATTCGCGTACTAAACGAATCATCCGGCAATGGCGATTAAAACGCAGAGTTATTCGTCAAGACAATTATTCGCGAATTATTCGCGAATTTTCCGAATAATTTGCGAATATTGTGACTATGACTGACACCAGTGGCTTGTGAGACCGGCCACCGCCCCTCGTCGGGGTCTCGAATGTACACACTAGTCTACTCTGGAGTATCGATGCCCTGTCTCGAAACTCCCACGACTAGGGACCTTTTAAGGATGTGCTTATAGACTACCAGCTCCCACTTATATGATCGCCCTCATACTGCTGGTGGTCAAGCAAGAATCCTAGGGGCTCTATCAACGTGTAATAGCGACATGTCAGGTCAGCAGTACACGATGATAAAGATAAACCAGATAGCATACTATCATCTCGAGTAAGACTGTCCTACTGGGACAGGTCCTCCCTCAATCATTGCAATCACGTGCCTGTGATCCAATAATTGACTCTGAGGGCACTATCTCCAACAGTATAGCGTTGTTCTAAACTAGTTTTAGAAGTGCACGTATATATTATTCTGCCAGAGGGTTGTTGTGGTCAGTGGGAGCAGCGGAAGCATAATGGGCAAGGAGCTTATGTCTATTTATAGACTAAAGCAGATATAGCGGAGAAAGATCATCTAATTTTGATATGACAGTCATGGGTTTGATTTCATCAGAATAGGGGATGGATATGTTGAGAAGGTAGTAGGGTGTGATGTCCTGGTATTTGGATGACATACACAGAGTAGGAAGTAAAATTCCTATACTACGATCGGTTATACTGCGGTTGTCACACAGTTGTTTCTCCACAAAGGATATGGATATAATATCTGACATTCTGGTTACTAAATCTATGGTTTTAGATCTAGATTTGGGTAGTTTCCCAATGTGGGTACTTTGATAGTATTCTAATAGTATTTTAGAATGGACGACTCCTGGCATGGTGGTGTACCTGCAGGTGATGGAGTCACCCTCTCTAAAGGTGTCTTACAGACTAAAGGGGAGAGGGATGTGCATGATTGGCATATCACTTGCTTAGGCAATTGAGTCAATCGTGAGATATCAAGTACCACACCAAATGTTGTTTTTGCACTAGATGCAATAAGTTTATATTAATCCAATCCTGGAGAAACATTCGGACGCAGTTTTAGAATATAAGTGGATGTTCTACGGATTTGATGACAGCAGCCTCCTTCGGGAGACGGTTATCATTCCAGGCTTCCAAAGGTGACATGAATGACAGAATGATTGTCAGAGTTATAGTTTTCCCTCTGACGAAGGGGGCAGTATTATGGACAGGTGGTCCAAGAGGATACTGTGGGAGGCATGGTGCAGGATACTGATTAGGTTCAGTTGTCGATACAGTCTAAGAAGTTTGGATTTGGAGTTCATTTATGAATTAGGTCCCATTAGATATCCAGACATATTCTAAGACAGGTATTACTCAATTCGGGAGATGGTTTTCTCCGCGAACTTGAGATTAAGAGAGACATGAAAGAAACATCAGGACGAATCCACTCATTGAGGCTATTTCTCGAACACTAGGGTTTCGCAAACGAGCTTTGTGAAACTGGTTAGTAGAGGAGTTGGGTGTTCGGTATCACACGGGTTGTGAGTATGCGACATCGCAATAATTAGCCTTAAGTGCAAGTGGGAGATTGTTGGATATAGTGCCCTCAAAGTTAATTATTGGATCGCAGGTACGTGATTGCAATGATTGAGGGAGGACCTATACCGGTAGGACAGTCTTACTCGAGATGATAATATGTTATCTGGTTTGCTTTTATCATCGTGTACAGATCACTATTACACGTTGATAGAGGCCTTAGGATCCTGCTTGACTACCAACAGTATGATGGCGATCATATACGTGAGAGTTGGGTAGTCTATAAGCACATCCTTACAAGTGGTCCCTAGTCGTAAGAGTTTCGAGACAGGGCATCGATACTCCAGAGTAGACTAGTGTATACAGTCGAGACCCCGACGAGGGGCGGTGGCCGGTCTCACAAGCCATTGGTGTCAGTTGGATCACCTAAGATGTATACAGGTGCTCATTGGGTTATGAGTACACCGGACAGGACTCGCTGGGAACCTGCTAGTTGGTATTCTACCTAGCGTCAGATAGCAGTTCCCTGGTGACATGTGTACATGTTAGTCCATCGACCTGAGATCGTCATTTGTCTCGTGTGAGTTCCCACTGTGCTTTGATTACTACCCTACCACGGCTCAAAGGAGTCATGCAAACAGGTTTTAGTTGGGTACAGTCCCGAGCCACATGGAGGCAAGTGAGCAGATCGGCAGGGGATTCGTCTCTCCCGGTATTGGGGGTGAGATCACGCCGTGTCTAGGAGAGCCATTACACAAAGCCCTCGGCCGAGACAGGAGATTTACTGGTAGGTAGTCCAGTAGTATCTCAGGGTGTTCACGACTACCCTCCGACACGACTTATACCGCTTTTGGGGGTCTGACGTTACCAGCCCCCTAGGCCCGATATGCGATGCTCATAGATGAACGGACCGGACTGTATGTATATTGTCACTGATAGGCTCAGTAGGGTTCCAGGATGAGTTCGCTCATCGGCTTCCCTTTCGGTCAGTACATGGGCAGCCGTTACGCACTGCTAGTGCCGCTGACGTGCTTATGGTTAAACCCACTGCCAGGGTACTGACGAGTCTTTAGATTCCCCCACAGATAGTTTCCCAAGTTCGGGCGAAACGTTGTAAAGACCGTATGGTTTTATGGCAGGGTTCGAAATTGCACGTGCACTTGTGCACGTGTCATATTTCGGACAGATAATACTGGTGGGCTTTGGTTTAAGCCGGATCTAAGTATTATATTGAGTCGGAATATTTTAGTCTCTTGTATTCGTATTCGGTCAGAATACGGATACAGGTATGTATATACAGGTGAGGGGTATTCTCGTAATCCGTTACGAGAATATTTTAGAAGATGCATTTCTTTTTGGATTAATCATTTTGGTTTAAATGATTAATGGAAAGTGTGACTCATTGTTGTGACTCATCAATTCTAGAATGTTCACTAATGACTCATGTAATGAGTCATCTAGTGAGTCATTAACTATTAATGAGTTTTGTTTTGGGTATGGATATTTGAGGAGATATTTTCATAAGATATTTTCTTTGGTTTTTGATAAATACAACCTCATATATCTATTCACAAAAGAATGAGAAGAAAAGATAAGTGATTATGCTTGAGTTCTTTCTCTCTTGATAGTTTTCTTGAGTTCACAATTTCCAATCCTAAGCATCTTCTTCAACCTCCACCCTAACTCTCTCATGTGATGAGAACCCTAGGGTGTTTGAGACAAAGTATTCTACTCATTCTCTACTTCATCTTGGACATGTCGGTTAGCATACTTCATGTCCGAGTTGCCTCGGTATAGAGACGGGAGCCCATTTAAAGATCCGTTGACGTGGTGCCACCTTGACGAGGAGACAAGAGATCGGAGTTGCCGTGAGGAGTGTGGGATGATGGCTAAAGACTGAAGGACTCGGATCGATCGATATAGCCTTTCTACCTCTTTACAGTTTGTTAGTTTAGCGTTAATGGCAAGATCCGGGTTATAGTATGCGATAGCGCCAGTTATAAAAGTTTTTGTTCCGCGTTTAGCGTCAGAATGACGGCCGGGGCGCTACCGTAGACTTACACCTTATACAGGTCCCTGGTCGTAGGATTATCGAGACGGGGCATCGATACTCCGTAGTAGACTGGTGTATACGTTTCTCATCCCAGGAGAGGAGATGATCTGTCCCACAGCCATTAGTATATCGTACTAGAGATAGTATGCAGGTGCTCGTTTTGTTACGAGTACACTGGACAGGACTCGTCGGGAACTGTTGATGGTTATTAAACCTGTCGTCAGGTAGCAGTTCCCAGGTGACATGAGTAAAGCTTAGTCCGTCGACTTGACACTGCTACTTCGCCTCTAGTGTGTTCCCATTGTACTTTGATTATTACCCTACCACGGCTCAAAGGAGTCGTGCAAACAGGTAGTAGTTGTGTGCAGTCCCGAAGCACTTGGAGGCAGTGGTGGTTAGACAGGATTCGTCTCTCCCGGTATTGGGGGTTGATATCGCGCTGTGTTGGAGAGCCATTACACAAAGGGCCGTGGCCACGGCAAGTGAGATTTACTGGTAGGTGTTCCAGTAGTTTCTCAGGGTGTTCTGGGCTACATTCCGACACGACTTATACAGCTTTTAGGGGTCTGACGTTTACCATCCTCCTAGGCCCGATATGCGATACTTTTAGACGAACAGACCGGACTGTATGGAGATTGTCACATACAGGCTCATTAGGAGTTCGGATGAGTTACCTCATCGGCCTTCTTGTCGACATCTACCTGGGGACCGTTACGTACAGCTAGTACCGCTTGCAGCCTGTGGTTAAACCCACTGTCAGCGTAGTGTCGAGTCTTTAGAGTCCCACACAGAGAGTTTCCCTGCACCGGGCAAAAGGTGTAGAGACCGTATGGTTTTACGGCAGGGCCGCGATCACTTACGTCCACTTGTGCACGTATTATAATCGGGCATATAATACTAGTGGGCTTTGGTTTAAGCCAGATTCTAGTGTTATACTGATAGATTTATTTAGTCTCAGTTTATCCGTGTTTTTCATAAATACGGATGGGAGAGGCAGTCTCGTAATTTGTCGGGAAGCTTCTAGAAGAAGGTGACTCATTAGGGTTTATTTCTTTTTGGGATTAAACTTAATGAGGTGGAGGAGATGGGGTGTAGTTTTCATTAAATGTACCATGACTCATGAGGTGATTAACCATTTGAATTAAATGAAGCATGCTTGATATTTTCTAAATATTTATGAATAGATATTTGTATACTTCATATTATTCAAGCATGGGTGATTATTTATTAACATTATCACAAACACTTTCTCTCTCCTCAAGTCTTCATCTTCTTCCTCAAAACCCTAATTGCTCTCATGTGTTGAGAAACCTAGGGTTTAAAGAGACTAAATAATCCATCTAAATACTCTACACCCTCTAGGACTTCTAGCTTAGCAAACTATAAGCCGTAGTTATCTCAGATTCGAGATAGGAGCTCGGACTATAGACTCTCGGGTGGATCGTCTTTGACTCAAAGAGGTCGTTAAGGTACCCACGATTCATAGAGCCGATAACAGGTGGAGGACGGCGATGAAGAACTGAAGGACATGTAACGTGAGGTATAACTTCGAATCCGAGTAGTTAAACCTTTCGTAGTTTGCTAGTAACGGTTTAAACACGATCCGTGTGCTCAAGTCCGTGTTACGAAACTTTGATAATTGTTTTTCATATATTCCGTCTCCCTGCGAACCCGTGCGGTGCGTGATATGGACTTACAGTGGTATCAGAGCCTACTAAACCATAACTAGCAGTTTAAACAACAAGTTAGACTACGAAACCGAAACGACCCGAAAACATCGAAGCTAAGATTCAAGTTTCTGTCGATTTTTAATGGGGCTCTGAAAATTATTTTAACAAGTGCAGAGTGCTATTTGAATTGTAAAAAGAACACAGAACAAAAACGGGACAATTCCTCGTAAACTGGGCCGACCACATAGGCTATTTTTCCGGCGAGCTCGGTTAGAATTGGGAGGAAATGCTTCGTTTTTGGTGTGTGGCTTTTTCACTTGAATCTAGGGCTTCAGGAGTTGTTTGTTTTTACCAATTTTGATTTTACTGTAAATTCTTTACTGTGGCAAATACCGGGTGTTTCGAAGTCGTGGTTTAATGTTGTTTAATGTTTCGTGTTCTGTTAAATGTGTTTGTAAACTTCCGCTAATTGCTATGTGTCGGTTAATTGGGGGTTACACATTTCTGTGATGGTTATATTGGTTTGTGTATATGGACTTGTTGGATTGTCGTGAATGAATAGCCGGGGTTGTGAGGTTTTATATTCTTTCATTCAATTGTAAATTGTAAATTGTTGTAATATTTTTTCGCGGGGCACATCCGAGTTGAGGTTGTAGCCACCGTTGTATTATTTCATTTACTGTTTATTGCTCCTAGGATAGACTCAAGATGGGGTGCACAAACTACTAGGTACTTGGAAGTGCTAAGTGGCCTACTCACGTTGTTGAGGGAGACTGTTTCACTTCGGCTACTTGGCGGGTAGTTTGCCGCACCCGTAGGGGTCTAGGGTGGGGTTTGGCTATTCATCACGACCGTGAAAACCGTCTTTTGTTGCAGGCTCAAACGAAACACGGATTTCCTAATATATCCAATATGTTCATCTGTGATTTAGAATGCCTATTATTGCGTCAGATGAATGTACATATCTATATATGATATCTAGTAGGCGTTGCTTATGTTTTGCATCCGCGCTAGTCCAGCCCCCGCTCTGTCGTTAGTTAAGTAACCTAACGGGTGATGACGGGGCCCAGTGGTGAATGCGGATGGTATAAGCGTACGTTGTATTTTCGTTGTTTTCTGCAATGATAGGTTTAATGATGGGACTGCATTAGATTAATATAAAGATAACAAACCAAAGTTGAATCATTGGAACAAAGTTTAAAAACCACTCGGTTATTTTAAAATAACAAACTTTTAATTGCGGAGCTTAAACCACTCTTTTTAAAAAACTATCAGATTCCTTCAATTATATCAAGTTCACCACGTTCACGGTTTTGCCAAAACCAGTCGTAGCCCTCCGTCATTTCATATGAATATTCAATAGTATTCAAGCTATATTTGTTGACCTTCGTCAAGACATAGTGATTGGTAGCTGCTGGGTGTTCATATATAGTATAGATAGATGCGTTGGTTTGCGACAGTCGTATTACCTTGTTGACCTTCGTCAAGGGTATATACGGGTGGGTTCAAATTAACATGGACAATGATGGGTAGAACTTGACATGTGACTTATGATTTGTTGACCTTCGTCAAGGTCATAAGAGCATGGGGCAAAAATCCACATCGGGAGTTTCTAAAGAAACTGAAACTTGCTAGTGCTGCATACCATTTAGAGTTTGATAATGTTGGTAGGATTCCTTCAACATTATCACACAATGATATTTGGGTCCCGATCCTACTGTGAGTATATACTACTCCTCGGGAGATTTTCACTTAACGATCAATACTATAAACCAAGTAGGTGTCTAGAATAGTGTTAGCGGGGCTACGTCTCCAGGAAAAAAAGGTTATTTAATTAAGGAACTTCGCAAAGCGTCGTAAAACCTCCCTCGAAGTACCAACACTAGCCTGGCTGAACGGTTAAGCAAGTATTGTACGGTGAGATTAATCCTGACTAGTTCTTCTTTTATGGTTTGAGAAAGGATTCGAGAAACAGTGGGAGCCATCCTGTTTAGATAAATTAAAAACCAATTTAAACTTGCAAGAGCATCGTGCTAAGTGTTTTCTTCTCTCTCTCTCTCTCTTAATTGCAGCGACAAGATTAGGTTACATCTAGATAATAAAATGACTGAATCTGACTATAATGACTGGCAAAGGTTTGTCCAGATGTTCATTGCCTATGACAAGCTGGACCACCTTATTACTACTCAAGCTCCCGCCGTCCCAGGTCCAGTTTCCACCGTCGCGGATATGGATATCCATCAGACAAAAGAAAAGGACAGTGCGAATGCCAAGTGCCTCGTGTTGGCTTCAGTTGATGGTGTATACCAGAAGCAGCACGAGAAGATGGGCTTAGTTTCCATCTTCCTCCATAACAATGATTTATATGGAGAGCAATCTCGTGTCGCAAGATATGAGACCTCGAACGAATTGCTTCAAGCGAGGTTGGCTGTCGGGTCATCTGTAGGGGACAACGTCCTTATGAAGACTAGCTATATTGATGAGCTCACGGACCTGAAGACCACGTTAAGAAACGAGTCATATGCTGACTTGATTCTACAGTCCCTACCTCCTACTTACGCCCAGGGGAAGAAAGTTATACTTCCAGTTGAGGGCACCCTGAAGGAAACCAGGGTGACACCCGCTCTGCTTATTGGAGAATCTTCCTCTTCTGGATCCAAGACGGAAGCCAAGGGTGAGAAGAAGAAGACCTCCACAAAGTTGATATGCAGTGTCAGTAAGGTAGAAGGACAGGGAAGGGGAAAGGTTTCGGGGTTAGCAGTAGGGAAGGCGGGTTGTTCCTGTTGTTATAGGAAAGGGCATTGGTAGAGGGATTGCAGGGCTTGGAAAGCAAGAATCCAGGATCCGAAGCATGTTGTGGTTTCGACTTCGGGTGTGTTTGTGATTGAAAACTGTATTTCAATTAATTCTACTCCCTGGGTACTAGATAACGGATCAGGATCTCATATCTGTAATTCATTACAGGTTTTAAGAAACCGTAGAGTTATCAGGGTAGGTGATATGACTCTCAGAGTTGCGAACGGAATGAGCGTGGACGCTGAATCCGTAGGGGAATATCACCTATGATTGACAAGTGGGCAGATATTGATTCTACATAACTATTTGTATGTACCTAGTCTTGCTTGTAATATCATATCAGTATCCTTACTTTCTAAAGAGGGATATGATTTTACATTTATAAGCGATGTGGTACACATCCACCTAAATCAAGTTTTGATTGGGTCAGGTACATTAGAGGACGGTATATACGTATTAAATCAAGCTCAGGTTTTCAATGTCCAGGACACACTTAAAAGAAAGTCTCCGGAAACAAATCAGGCTTTCTTATGGTATTATAGACTGGGTCACATCAATGAAACACGGTTGACTAAGTTACATAGAGAAGGATATTTGAATCTATTCGAATATCAATCTTATGCTACTTGTGAATCTTGTCTCATGGGAAAGATGACAAAGACTCCGTTTACTGGACACAGAGTAAGAGCGAGCGAGCTCTTAGGACTCATACACAGTGATGTATGCGGTCCAATGCCTACACATGCGCGAAGTGGTTATTCCTATTTCATTACTTTTACGGATGATTTCTCTAGGTACGGACATGTCTTCTTGATGAAGCATAAATCCGAGGCTTTTGAGAAATTCCGGGAATACAAGAATGAAGTGGAAAAACAAACAGGCAAAAGTATCAAGACACTAAGATCTGATCGAGGTGGTGAATACTTAAGTGCCGAGTTTCCGGGTTACCTAAAAGAGAATGGAATTCTCTCTCAGCTTACTCCTCCATACACACCATAACACAACGGTGTATCGGAAAGGCGGAATCGAACCCTATTGGATATGGTTCGTTCCATGATGAGTAAGGATGAGTTACCGCGATCCTTCTGGGGTTATGCACTAGAATCTGCTGCATATCTTTTGAACAAGGTTCCATCCAAGACTGTGCCTACCACACCATATCAGATGTGGAGTGGGAAGAAACCCTGTCTTAAGTACCTTAGAATATGGGGATGTCCAGCTTTTGTAAAAAAGCAGCATGCGGACAAGCTCGAGGCACGCTCAGTACTGTGTAAGTTTATGGGATACCCAAAGAACTCCAGGGAGTATCTTTTCTATTACGTAAAGGAATAAAGGGTTTTTGTTTCTCAGCATCCCCAGTTCTTGTAAGCTGAATTTTTAGAAAATCAGACTAGTGGGAGCGCAATAGAACTGGAAGAAATTCCAGAACCACAATATATTACTGAAAGCTTGGTAGAACCAGAAGTTTCAGAAGAACCGGACATCCTAGTGCCAATCCGCAGAAGTAGTAGGCAGTCTCATCCGCCCGAGAGATACTATGGTTTTCTCATAGACGGGGATCGAGAGGATTGCATCATTGATAATGATGACCCTACTAGCTTCCAGCAAGCTATTCAGAGCGGCGACTCGGTAAAATGGCTGGATGCAATGCGGACCGAGATGGAGTCCATGTACACCAACAAAGTATGCACTTTGGACATTGCTCTAGAAGGGGTAAAACCCATAGGTTGCAAATGGATCTTCAGAAAGAAGATTGGTATAGATGGACAGGTTGAAACCTATAAGGCTAGACTTGTTGCAAAAGGTTTTCGTCAAAGACATGGTTTGGACTATGACGAAACCTTTTCTCCAGTGGCTATGCTCAAATCCATTCGGATCCTTCTTTCCATTGCTGCCTTTCACGATTATGAGATCTGGCAGATTGACGTAAAGACGGCTTTCCTAAATGGTAATTTGGAAGAGTGTGTCTATATGGATCAGCCAGAAGGTTTCATTCAGAGTGGGAGCAGCGGGAAAGTTTGCAAGTTACTTAAGTCCATTTATGGACTAAAGCAGACATCGCGGAGTTGGAACATCTGTTTTGATGATACTGTTAAAGAATTCAACTTTATCAAAAATCCAGATGAACCATGCATTTACAGTAAGATTGTAGGGAGAATTGTAGTATTCCTCGTCTTGTACGTGGATGACATTTTCTTAATAGGAAATGACATTCCTATACTATAGTCAGTCAAAGGATTCTTGTCACAGAAGTTCTCCATGAAGGACCCGGATGATGCCTCCTACATTTTGGGGATCCAGATCTATCGTGATAGATCTAAACGGATAGTACTTTCACAGTCAAGATACATAGACACCATACTGAAAAGATTCAGTATGGATGATTCTAAGCGCGGTAATTTATCGGCTTGTCATGGAATCACTCTCTCCAAAGAGATGTCTCCAAAGACTGATTTAGAAAGGGCTCGCATGTTATCTATACCCTACACATCTGCGGTAGGCTCTATAATATATGTGATGTTATGTACCAGACCAGATGTAGCCTACGCATTAAGTGTTGTAAGCCGGTATCAGTCGAACCCAGAGGAGAAGCACTGGATAGCAGTAAAGAACATTCTCAAGTACCTGAGAAGGACTAAGAATATGTTCTTGATGTATGGTGGAAAAGACCTCCAGATCGAGGCTTTTGCTGACTCCAGCTTCCAGAGTGATGATCGCACGCTTTTGGCTTGTCGGATGTTCAAAGAATTAATGTGTAACCGCGATCAGGACGGTGTCGCTTTGCAGCTAGCCGGTGAGCACGGGTCGGTCCACAGGGAGATGGTGTTATCTTACCTTCTTGTCTTAGACGAGTTAATAAAGAATCTTGTATGTGTTTGTTCTAACCTATGTGTTTATCTGCAAGTATAAAGTTGTTAAGAAAATACGAAATTATAAGCTAAGAAATCCGTACTCAAAACCTTTGAGCCGAGTCTTGACCAATTGAAGCTAAGCAATCGGCAACAACGTGGATTAGGGGATTTAAGCGCGGTATTCGAGGAATCCGGCTTATTTACCCTTGTCCTTCCGTTCTTGTCTCTTGCCTTCGCCTCCGGCCAAACTGAACGCAACCGGTCGTGGTTAGGAATCACCGTTATCTTGTCAGGGTACGGTGCCTAACGGAGCGCTTGCGTATGGTTTGGGCGGAGTTCAAAAGGAAAATAACGGGAAAAGGAAATGAGAAGGAAATGTTAACTTATAAAACCGTATTAATTCTTAACAACAACAATAATTACAACATTCACAAAATAAACAAAAGAGAACAAAAAATAAAAGAACAAAGAAAAGAAAAGATACAAGAATGTAAGTGCATGAAATAAAATTGCAAGTAAGTAAATTGCAAGTAATAAAAGACAAGGTAATAAATTGCGAATAATAAAAAGCGGTAAAAAGAATACGGAACTAGGACTCAAGACAAGCATGTGATCAATAGCCAACCCTTAAACTTGCAAACTCAATGAAGAGATTGCAAGATCAAGAGAAGGGTAGAAACCGCATGTGAAATGAAGTGCTAGTCCGTGGTAAAATACGACCCTTGAGATCAATAACTAACTCTTACCCATTCAAGCTCAATGAAGAGGTTGAATGAGCAAGAGAAAGCAAAAATCTCAAGGGGAAGAGGAAACACAAGAGAATGAGACAAAGCCTTCATCTTTATTCACCTCCACAAAAAGCTTCTCACTTACAATTTCATGGAAGAGGAATGAAGAGGAAGAAGAAGAACTATACAAAATCCTAACAAAAGAGGCTACAAAATGAATCAAAAGAATGACCCTTGGCTTTGGCAAGTTCTGCTGTATTTATAGGCAGGGAGTTGGAGTTCTAGGGCAACCAGCAGCCCCCATACGAGATTACCAAAAAGCCCCTGAAATTTGGCGCAGAGAGGGCCCCACCTTGCCGCGGAAGGGCGGCCAAAACCCCTCTTTGGCCGCGCTTCCGCGGCCGTTTAAAGGAATTGGGAAATGGGCTTTTTGGTGGTGGCCTGATATGCTGTGGGCTTTATTCTGGTACATATATTTTCTCAATTTGGCTCCACGATTTTTCCCAGAATTCTGCTGATCAAAGAGGTGATTGAAAGTGAATCTTTTGCCCATGCTTGTCTCGGATTCCGTGTAGATTTATTGGATTTGGTGTTGCCTTGTGCTTTGTGCATGAGGGTGACTTTGATTTGACATTTTGTCTTCCCAATCTGGTATCTGGCAACATACGGATGACGAGCGGAGACCGTGTTTTCTCAGTGGTTGGCAGGAACCCGGATTTTGCCGTGTTTTCCATGAATTTCCCTGTTCGGAGCCGAGAACCTGTATTCTGTAAATGTGTAACAAACACGGATTAAAAGCACCTACCTATAAACACACGAGCGTAAGAATGGGCGGTATAAGATGCAATATTCTGTGATGAACAAATACCCCCAAACTTAACTTTTGCTCGTCCCGAGCAAAACCAATTATTCATAAAAATAAAATGATAACCGCACTTTCGCAGGGAACGCGATTGCACTGAGCGCGTGCAACAAGCTGTTAAACCTCTAGGTGTCCCTAGTAGGAGGAGTGTTGTCTCCTTAGGGTTTTCAGCGGATACTACCCACAAAATCCGGTCAAGCTAGTTTTGTAAAATAACTAAGATTCAAGCCCCTAAAATTTTGTTTCAGAAAATAACAATTCTATTATCCTAGGTCTAGACTATCGAACCTTTATTTTTCACATCTCTCTTCTTATTTAACTACAGATTTTATATGTCTTTACGTGCAGTGCAAAATAGTGTCGTTAAGTTCCCGAAAGGTCGAATAAAGTCATTATGTCACACAATAAAGCCCAGATAACAATTTTAAAAGGATCACATAAGTTTTATAACGAGTTAAGCATTTTTCAAGTTTCGTTTTCCAGTAAAGTTTCAACTTCAGAATTTCTATCTTCCTTAACAGGAAACTAAGTCGTATTTTTCACTCCACCTTTTTCTTGTTTTCATTTCATACACACCTCTGTGAACGTGCAATAGTCTTTATCATAGAATAAAACCTTCATATCTCCGTTAAATTTTTTTATAAAAGCCTGTCTTTTATCAAGATTATTCTCACACAAAGAACCGTTAGGAATTTTAACTCGGAGAGAACACTTGCTTGACTTTGTTTTAAAACTGGACTTTTCTAGGCTTCTTAGCGAGCTTTGGGCCAATGCACCCAAACCAGTTGGTTTTAGGGCATTAGGTGTAGAAACACCCCAGCGGACTTAATTACTCAAGTTACCTAGGTCCAAAAACAAAAGACAGTTTGGCGTGAAAAACATGATGATTCAATACGAACGGAGATATAACCGGTAGTTCAATTATTTTTTGGATAAAAGACGTGTTTAGTGGGTTTGGTGTGTAATCATTCCAATCAAGTTTCAGATGGGTTATTTTTCAGACTTAGTTCCAATTAAGGCATCAATAACATTCCTTCATATTCACTTACTTCATAAACTATTCTTGATATATTACTTATTTCAGAACAAACCTATTTGATCCTCAGAAAATCATTTATCTATTTAAAAGTTTTTTTTAAACATAAAAGACTTGTCATCTAATTTCCAAGACTCACAACACGTGTAGTGTGATGTAAAGACGTATATCAGCTATAGTTAACTTCAAAGGAGAGTTATCTTTCAGGTTTTCAAAATCCAAACATAAGATCTAGTTATTCCTATTTTTTCAAACAAAAAACCGTCGAAATGTTGAATCAAAGTTCTTCCACAAGCTAACTTGACAAAAAGTTTTTATGTTTTTTAGAAAATTTTCAGATTTTTATGGGTTTTTCGAATAAGGTATGCAAATGAAAAATATACATATGAATGCGAAGGAAGAAAGCTTACCGAGCACACCCCCAAACTTAAACTTAACAGTGCCCTCACTGTCAGGCTATACCAAGAGGGTCAAAATTGCCGGCGCTTCCTCTAAAAACAAATTATATACAAAACAAAAAGAAAAACAAAAAAAAAAATATATATATATATATATATATATATATATATACAAAAAAGGAGCCCCCCCAAACTTAAGTGAAACAGTGTTTCCACTGTTAAGCGTTGAAGTTCAGGATTAGGGGGGAAAGATCTGAATAAAGCTATACAAGGCCTTACACAGGCCAAAAGTTAGTACCAACCATTCAAAGATTTTATCGTGAAAAAGCAGTGGTTGGTCAAAGAAGACGGAGAGGTAAGAAATGGAGACTACGCGAGACCGCTTGTGGAGAGAAGTGGAATGCGGTCTCGGTAGATGAGAAGAAGAAGAATGGCGGAAGGGGAAGAGAAGTGGAATACGAACTTGAGGGTGCAAATGGAGTGAATAGATTAGCACAATTTGTGATGAGCGATGTGTAAAAAGCGATTGTGCTAATTTATTAACTCGTCGAGAGATGGGGTCAAATCCCTCAAGGTTCGTGAGAAACCATGGGTACGCCGAACTTGGTAAACCAGACAGAGTAAATGAAAGTGAGACGGGTTCTTGCAAGGTCGGAACGACGGACAGGATGGAGGGAAGTTGTTGAGGAAGGGTATCGGTTATAGGCTCAGGAGGGTGTACACAGTCAGTGGAAGGAACAGGATGAATTGGTAAATCCGACTCATCAAACAAAACTGGTTCATCCTCAAGACTATCCTCAAAATTTTCCTCAAAATTAAGCTCATCCATGCATATTTCATCAAAATCCAGACGCATATGAGGTTCGGGAAAAACAGTTAAAGACTCGGGATGATGATTTGAACAGACAAACTCAGCTAAATCTACGGGTTCATCATCCAAAATGTTCCCAGCGTCAATATCCTCAATCAAGTGAAAATTAATATGCTCAGACACCTCATCAAAAGCATGGATATTAATCAATTCAGGTTCTAAGATGGAGGTGTAGAGGTCGAAAGGATTGGGAATGGTTTCACTTGGCAAGGTCCCTTCACAATCTGGCAAATCAAACACTACAAAGTCGCACAACTCATTAAACATTCTATCTTCAACTGATAATTCGTTTGGGACACTTGATAGACTTTCAACACAGGAGTTGTGGGATTCAATTTGGGACGGGTAGGTTTGATTTGGAAGGGGGTATAGCTCACTCTCTCCTCTCAAATTCACAGCATGTCCTGCCGCCTCATCATACATTGGAAAATTTGGAGCTAGTTGAAAACTAGCTCCCGGGTCACTAGGTTGCATGAGGGCGGCCATGGACGCATTCAAATCCATCGTCTGTTGTGAAGCTACCCTAAATTCTTCCAAGGACTGTTCTAAACTAGACATAGGTTGTGAAGGGGTTTCAGTAAAAGATTCACAGTTGTAGGGATACTGAAAACTCCCAAATTGCGGTTCTGATGCAATGTCTAGGGAAGGTGCAAAATTAGGGTAGGATTGGTAGGAGTTGAATGGCTGGACAGGAGTGGGATCAACATTTGGATAAGAAGGTGAATGGAATTGTTGATCCCAAGAATTTATAGTGGTGAAAGGAGTGAAAGATCGGCTACGGAATTGTTCAATTCGTTCAGCGATGGACAAAGGACGACTTGCAGAAGGGGTATCAACATAAGCGGGTACGGGAGGTTGAAAAGGTTGATACAAAGTGGAATGAGGGGTGCAAGTGTTTGTCCTAGACGCTGCTATGCGATCTTTCAGTGAAATTTTGGGCATAGATGGGTCGTTCGATGTTCGGCCAAAACAAGAACCGTATGAAGTAATGTCTGGTTGTGGGTACCAAAGTTCGGCAAGAGTTTTGCGAGGTGGAGTACCCATGATATGAAGAGTGAAAGAAAGAAAGGTAGAGAAAAGGAGGGGAAAGAGAATGTGATTTTATTTATTTATTTATTTATTTTTTTGGTTAGTTGTTAGCAAAAAATATGGAAAAAAAATCACGACACAGAAATACCACACACCTAATCGTTCTAGGGTTCACCTAGGTCAACTAGACCTGCTCGAGAACTTGATTGTCGAAGTAAAACTGTGTCGAGAAACAGGCTCAAGATACACTGATCACGAGGCCAGGTAAGTGCAGAGATAAGGGGAGGTTTTCCAACGCTTTCGCGAAGTTCCTTAATTAAATAACCCTTTCTCTTTTGGCGGTTTCGCCGTTAACACTTTCCTAGACACCCCGTAAACAATATACCGTTAAGCAAGCTTCTAAATACAGTTAACTTCTCCTAGTGAGCGCGAAGTCCTTAAGGCTTAAAGTCTAATTTCTTTTAAATTTTGTGTGGGTAAACGTTATGCACAAGTTCGTGATTTGTGGGCCACGGAAAAGGTGATGAAATCCTTTACCGTATGTTGTGGGGTTCGCTTGCCCTTAAGTCCGTATTAATGTATGCAATGCGCAATTCAAAAATTCTTTAAAGAATCAAACAATCGTTTTTTTTTTAATTTTAAGCGCGGCGCTGCAACAAATACGGGTTAGTCAATTTTGGCGTTTGCTAGCGAACTTGCAAAGAATCCTGCAAAAGAATAGTATATTGGAAGCGTCGGATTTGAGAAGAAGGTGTTAGTAAAGTACGTACCGTTTAAGTTTTGGGTTAAGAAACCCCCGTTGAATCTAGTCCGGTAAGGTTGAAAGGTTCGCTTGCGCGGGTCAAACTACCCGGATCTTTGGCACTGTACTCCGTAATCACCTTAACTTTGAATGTACACTTTGCTCCCACAATCGCAGTTTGCAAAT
The DNA here is from genome assembly GCA_030015575.1 of Agapanthus africanus. NCBI lineage: Eukaryota > Viridiplantae > Streptophyta > Magnoliopsida > Asparagales > Amaryllidaceae > Agapanthus > Agapanthus africanus. The sequence goes on along the minus strand of CM057342.1, from coordinate 143,624,583 downwards.
CTGCAAAAAAAATCTGCACACTTGCCCACAAAAATATTGTCCAAAAAAAGAAAAACAAAAAGAATATTTTTTTTTTATATACAAAAAGAATATTAACCCGAATAACAAGAAAGAAAATACGCTACCGTCTCCCCGGCAACGGCGCCATTTGATCGCACGCTTTTGGCGTGTCGGATGTTCAAAGAATTAATGTGTAACCGCGATCAGGACGGTGTCGCTTTGCAGCTAGCCGGTGAGCACGGGTCGGTCCACAGGGAGATGGTGTTATCTTACCTTCTTGTCTTAGACGAGTTAATAAAGAATCTTGTATGTATTTGTTCTAACCTATGTGTTTATCTGCAAGTATAAAGTTGTTAAGAAAATACGAAATTATAAGCTAAGAAATCCGTACTCAAAACCTTTGAGCCGAGTCTTGACCAATTGAAGCTAAGCAATCGGCAACAACGTGGATTAGGGGATTTAAGCGCGGTATTCGAGGAATCCGGCTTATTTACCCTTGTCCTTCCATTCTTGTCTCTTGCCTTCGCCTCCGGCCAAACTGAACGCAACCGGTCGTGGTTAGGAATCACCGTTATCTTGTCAGGGTACGGTGCCTAACGGAGCGCTTGCGTATGGTTTGGGCGGAGTTCAAAAGGAAAATAACGGGAAAAGGAAATGAGAAGGAAATGTTAACTTATAAAACCGTATTAATTCTTAACAACAACAATAATTACAACATTCACAAAATAAACAAAAGAGAACAAAAAATAAAAGAACAAAGAAAAGAAAAGATACAAGAATGTAAGTGCATGAAATAAAATTGCAAGTAAGTAAATTGCAGGTAATAAAAGACAAGGTAATAAATTGCGAATAATAAAAAGCGGTAAAAAGAATACGGAACTAGGACTCAAGACAAGCATGTGATCAATAGCCAACCCTTAAACTTGCAAACTCAATGAAGAGATTGCAAGATCAAGAGAAGGGTAGAAACCGCATGTGAAATGAAGTGCTAGTCCGTGGTAAAATACGACCCTTGAGATCAATAACTAACTCTTACCCATTCAAGCTCAATGAAGAGGTTGAATGAGCAAGAGAAAGCAAAAATCTCAAGGGGAAGAGGAAACACAAGAGAATGATACAAAGCCTTCATCTTTATTCACCTCCACAAAAAGCTTCTCACTTACAATTTCATGGAAGAGGAATGAAGAGGAAGAAGAAGAACTATACAAAATCCTAACAAAAGAGGCTACAAAATGAATCAAAAGAATGACCCTTGGCTTTGGCAAGTTCTGCTGTATTTATAGGCAGGGAGTTGGAGTTCTAGGGCAACCAGCAGCCCCCATACGAGATTACCAAAAAGCCCCTGAAATTCGGCGCAGAAAGGGCCCCACCTTGCCGCGGAAGGGCGGCCAAAACCCCTCTTTGGCCGCGCTTCCGCGGCCGTTTAAAGGAATTGGGAAATGGGCTTTTTGGTGGTGGCCTGATATGCTGTGGGCTTTATTCTGGTACATATATTTTCTCAATTTGGCTCCACGATTTTTCCCAGAATTCTGCTGATCAAAGAGGTGATTGAAAGTGAATCTTTTGCCCATGCTTGTCTCGGATTCCGTGTAGATTTATTGGATTTGGTGTTGCCTTGTGCTTTGTGCATGAGGGTGACTTTGATTTGACATTTTGTCTTCCCAATCTGGTATCTGGCAACATACGGATGACGAGCGGAGACCGTGTTTTCTCAGTGGTTGGCAGGAACCCGGATTTTGCCGTGTTTTCCATGAATTTCCCTGTTCGGAGCCGAGAACCTGTATTCTGTAAATGTGTAACAAACACGGATTAAAAGCACCTACCTATAAACACACGAGCGTAAGAATGGGCGGTATAAAATGCAATATTCTGTGATGAACAAGTGACAAGGATGACTCCAAGTATATATCGGTTATGTCTTTACCCTCAGTGGAGTGGCGGTCTGTTGGAAGAGTTTCAAGCAGGACACCGTTGCTGACTCAACGATGGAAGAGGAGTACATAGCTGCTTGCGATACCGCAAAAGAAGCTGTCTGGGTGAGGAAGTTCTTAACTGAACTTCAGGTGGTTCCAACCATTGTTGATCCAATACCGCTGTATTGCAACAACAACGGCGCTATAGTTTTAGCGAAGGAACCCAGGTCCCATCAGAAGTCCAGACACATTTTAAGGTGGTATCACCTGATCAGGGAGATCGTAGATCGCCAGGAGATCGAGGTGAGGAGAGTAGATACAGAGGATAACATTGCTGATCCACTCACGAAGGTCATCCCTCAAAACACAGTTCGAGCGGCTAATCGAGATGATAGGTCTGCGATACGCCAGTACATGGCCCTAGTGCAAGTGGGAGATTGTTAGTGTATATGCCCTAGAGGCCATTATTGTATCATACTGGCTTGTATATTACTAATGGAAGCTTGGGATATTCACAGTTGTATTGACAGTCTTGATAAAAATGGTAGTATGCTACTTGGTTTGTTTCTACTTCAATATGTGCATATGTTTCTTTTAACATATCGCTTATACATATTAGTAGAGCCCTTAGGATCTTTGCTTGATTACCAGTGTTGTGATGGCAGTCACACTAGTAGGGGCTGGGTAATTTACAAGCACATCCTTATACAGGTCGCTGGTCGTAGGATTATCGAGATGGGGTATCGATACTCCGGAGTAGACTGGTGTATACGTTTCTCATCCCAGGAAGGGAGATGGTCTGTCCCACAGCCATTAGTACGCCGTACTGGAGATGGTATGCAGGTGCTCGTTAGGTTACGAGTACACTGGATAGGACTCGTCGGGAACTGCTGATAATTATTATACCTGTCGTCAGGTAGCAGTTCCCAGGTGACATGAGTACAGCTTAGTCCGTCGACTTGACACTGCTACTTCGTCTCGAGTGTGTTCCCACTGTACTTTGATTATTACCCTACCACGGCTTAAAGGAGTCGTGCAAACAGGTAGTAGTTGGGTGCAATCCCGAAGCACTTGGAGGCAGTGGCGGTTAGACAGGATTCATCTCTCCCGGTATTGGGAGTTGATATCGTGCTGTGTTGGAGAGCCATTACACAAAGGTCCGTGGCCACGGCAAGTGAGATTTACTGGTAGGTGTTCCAGTAGTTTCTCAGGGTGTTCTGGGCTACACTCCGATACGACTTATACCACTATTAGGGGTCTGACGTTTACCATCCCCCTAGGCCCGATATGCGATACTCTTAGACGAACAGACCGGACTGTACGGAGATTGTCACATACAGGCTCAGTAGGAGTTCGGATGCGTTACCTCATCGGCCTTCTTGTCGACATCTACCTGGGGACCGTTACGTACAGCTAGTACCGCTTGCGGCCTGTGGTTAAACCCACTGCCAGCATAGTATCGAGTCTTTAGAATCCCACACAGAGAGTTTCCCTGCACCGGGCCAAAGGTGTAGAGACCGTATGGTTTTACGGCAGGGCCACGATCACTTATGTACACTTGTGCACGTACTATGATCGGGCATATAATACTAGTGGGTTTTGATTTAAACCAGATCCTAGTATTATACTGATGGATTTATTTAGTCTCAGTTTATCCGTGTTTTTCATAAACACGGATGGGAGAGGCAGTCTCGTAATTTGTCGGGAAGCTTCTAAAAGAAGGTGACTCATTAGGGTTTATTTCTTTTTGGGATTAAACTTAATGAGGTAGAGGAGATGAGGTGTAGTTTTCATTAAATGAACCCTGACTCATGAGCCGATTCACCATTTGAATTAAATGAAGCATGCTTGATATTTTCTAGATATCTATCAAAAGATATTTGTATGCTTCATACTATTCAAGCATGAGTGATTATTCATTAACATTATCACAAACACTTTCCCTCTCCTCAAGTCTTCATTTTCTTCCTCAAAACCCTAATTGCTCTCATGTGTTGAGAAACCTAGGATTTAAAGAGACTAAGTGATCCATCTAAATACTCTACACCCTCTAGGACTTCTAGCTTAGCAAACTAGAAGCCGTAGTTATCTCAGATTCGAGATAGGAGCTCGGATTGTAGACTCTCAGGTGGATCGTCTTTGACTCAAGGAGGCCGTTGAGGTATCCATGATCCATAGAGCCGACGACGGGTGAAGGACAGCGATGAAAACCCGAAGGACATGTAACGTGAGGTATAACTTCGAATCCGAGTAGTTAAACCTTTCTAGTTTGCTAGGAATAGTTTAGACACGATCCGTGTACTCAAGTCCGTGTTACGGAACTTTGATAATTATTTTTCATATATTCCGCCTTCCCGCGAACCCGTGGGGTGCGTGACATGGACTTACACAGTTCAATCTTAACCGGTGCATAGCAAACTTAATACATGTTATCTAACTAGTTAAGCTTGAACCGTGAGTCATAAATATGTATTTTTATTTTTAATCTGAACCTTACTTATTTGATATATGATGATAAAATAACCTCAATAAAAAAATTCAAATTTTTTGTAGTTCATCTGGACCTCGATCACAAGCTCCTAAAAAATTTTTTGTTTGTGCATTAATTTTGTGAGTTTATGATAAAAAAATAAATGGACTTCAAATTATTTGATTTTTGGTACATAACCTATTTATGAATTGTAAAGCATCTCTAAGGTGGAAATTGAATATTTGCACTCGGATCTTGAGAATTTAGCCGTTATAATTATTAAATTCAAATAATTATAATAAAAAATTTACAAAAAAAAAACAAAATTACCACCGTACTGATGCGATCTACGATATTAATATAGCTTACACGAAAAAATCAAATAATTTGAAGACCATTTGTTCCTTGATCATAAACTCACAAAATTAACGCACAAAGAAAAAATCATCATAAAGAGTTGCAGATAAACTTCAAAAAATTTGAATTTTTTTATTTAAGCAATTTGAATGTCATATATCAAATCGGTATGGTTGAATTTTTTTTTTTAAATATACCTATATAGGACTTACAGTTCAATCTTAATTAGTGCTTAGGATGCTTAATAGTTTTACATGTTATCAAATCATTCAAGGTTGAACCATGACTCATAAATATGTATTTTTTTTTTAATTTGAACCATTCCGATTTGATATACGGTAATAAAATGACTTAAATAAAAATTCAAATTTTTTAAAGTTCATCTAGGTTTCAATCATAAGCTTCTAAGATTATTTTTTTTTTTGCATTAATTTTGTGAGTTTATGATCAAGAAACAAATAATCTTCAAATCAAGTAATTTTTTGTATGTAACCTATTTATGCTATGCTAAATATGTCCGTAAGGTTGAAATTGAATTTTTGTATTTGGATCTTGAGAATTTAGACGTTATAATTATTAAATTTAAATAATTATATTAAAAAATTTACGAACAAAAACAAAATTACAACTATACAGATGCGATCTACGATGTTAACATACAAGTGTTTAAGTTAATGGTTACTAGTAGTTTATATGTGCGATGCACGTGAAATCTGAGTTTCGACTTTGCAAATTTATTATTTTTATATAGGAATAAATATTTAAAATTTAAAAACATAGTTGAAAAGATGTTTTATTTGTGGAGGTAATATTTGGAAAGAGAAGATTTTTCTTGGAAAGATAGAATATTATTTAAAATTTTAAAATATTAAAAAGTTAGCATATATTTCTAAAATTACAATAAACTCTGAAGAATTTTCCTATTTTTAATCAATTTTTCTACGAAAAAGAGGTCGTCATCTTAGATACAAAGTAGATTGTAAATTTTGTGGAGCTCAAATGAGTTGGTATTATAATATTAGAGATTAGAGATGCCCAATAAGATATATTGCCAAAAGAATAATTAATTAGTAAAATACATGATAGTTTTATAGATATATAATCTCATAATCTTTATTAAAAAATCACAACTAATTAGAGAATATTATCAAACTTATTAGAAGTCAAAAAAATTTAGTTGGTCATTAACTACTCGGAAGTAACAAACAAAAATGGAAATGTTCGAATATTTCCTTATGGTTAAAAAAAAGTCTGAATTTTATCATTTCTAATTGCCATTATTTATCTAATCAGATAAAAATGTCAAATAAAAAAATTATTTTTGATTATTAATATGGAAATAAATAGTATTTTTTGCGAGTAATTTAGGAAAATAATAGTGGTTAAATTTAAAAAGATATGAAATTACAATTTACATATTGTCAACATATTTAGTGATCAAAAATATTAGAGCAAATGGAACCGAGGAATAATTTTTCGAGAGAGAATTTTATTGAACCAAATATTAGAAAAGAAAAAATAAAAAGATAAGAGAGAATAGAACAAAATAAATATGCACTTCATCTATTCTTCTGATGGAGCTCCTTTTCGGGCCTCCGTCAGATGTTGTCTTCCGTTGATCTCGCGGTGAACTTAACTGATTATCCTTCGTTGCGTGTGGGTCTCAATGGGTTTTTGGAGGAAGAGGTGAGATGAGGAGGTTGTTGCCGAGTACCTGCAAAGAAATCCCGGGGTGGTTTGGTGCCACCAAGGACCCTCCGACGCTCAAGTTAGTGATGAGATCCGAGCAGAGTAACGGCGTAAAAGTGTAAAGAATGGCTTACTTGACCCCTCTGTGATGGGGGTATATATAGCGGTGGAGCACGCAGCAGCGGGCGCGAAAATCTCACCGGACGTTACGCTCCCGACGTCACGCCCGCGTATGGGGATCGTGATAGCGTGGAACGTGGGACATTACTGGCGTAAAATCCGCGCATGGCGAGATTCGCGGAGCGGCGGTTACGCCTGAGAGTAGGTCGGAGGGCCGAGGAAGACGTCCTTGGCGGGAGCTCGGGGACGAGCAAGGAGGCCGAGAAGTCTTGGTCCTGTGGTAGCTCGGGGGTGAGCTGCGAGGCCGAGGAGGCCAATTTGCAGGGGCCCCAAGGGGGGCCAGCTTGTGCTTACAGGTCGGGCATGGGGTGGCCTGATCGGCCCCTGCGGGCTCTTTCTTCTGAGTTCTGGGACACGTCACGTGCCACGTGTCAAGATCTTGGGGATCGCCAATATCGAGCACAATCATTAGCCCCCCATTCTTGTCCCGACCAGCTAGTGGTCAGGTCAGGAGTGGGCAGCCGGGCCTCCCGATGTGAGATCCCTTCTATGGTTTCGTCGGGGCGAGCCCTCGGGCCATCGGTTGTCTTTTCCACTAGCGGATCAAGGCGAGATCTTTGCATTTAAAGAAGGTGCGCCGGTTCGTGCACTCGGAAGTCGAAGCGACGGTCCACGTGTCGAGCGTCGATTAGCCGACGCGACGTGCGCAGGTCTGCGGCGTCTGATGGGACGCAGTCCAGCGCTGGGCTGCCACGTGTAACCATCAGAGCCGCTGGGTGCGAGGAGCCATTTCGGCGGGAGAAAATGGGCGCCGTTGGATGAGGCCATATGCGGCAATAAATATGGGTGGGGTCCGCCCTAGGGCCCTTACTCTTTCTTATTTTCCTCTCTCAAGTCTCAGCTGCTCGGCGCTCGTCTCCCCTCTTTCGTTTCCAACCTTTGAAGAATTTCTTTCCCAGGTCAGATGTCTTCCTCTGTAGAATCAGTAGACATTGTAAGAGTAGATGCTAGGGTCCCTTTAGATGTGTCTGAGTCTCCTTGGGGAGCAGGGGTTGGGCCCTCTTCCAGGGGCCGTGAGGGGGGCCGCCTCCAGGGAGGAGGAGGCAGATGTGGCCCCCAGCACCTCGTGCTGGGTGAGGCATGAGGACGAGCTCGCCAACGCTCGGGCTCGCTTCCACATTCCCCCGCACTACACGCTCCGTCTGGCCGAGGAAGGAGAGAGGGCAGACCAGGTACGGGGCAGGGAGATTGCCCTGTATTTGGAAGCTTTTTGGGGCGGAATGCGCTTGCCCTTCTCTCCTGAGGTCATCGCCGCTCTGAATTACTTCGGTTTGGCCCCCGGCCAGTTATTGCCGAACGCGTGGAGGATTCTCCTTGGGTTCTTGATCCGCCTGAGGCTGCAGGCGGTTCCTTTCAGTCTTTCTCTTCTCGATTCCTCCCGCATTTTCAAGAGTCACCCTGGTGGTCGAGCTGGTGACCCGAGATGGGTTTACTTTACTTTTAGGAAGCGGCCCGGGATCGTTGCCAGGACCGGGGTCGTGGCCTTGCCCTCCTCCATTCACAATTGGAAAAAGAAATTTTTCTTCGTTTCCCCTCCCGAGGGCGAGAACTGGCCAGTGCCCACCAAATGGTCTAGGGAGAAGTGTCTGCCGGGGAACCTGTCCGATGACTCCGCCGCGGTGAGAGTGGCGTTATGGGAGCCCGTCCCTCGACATGACGTGCTGCTGTCCGAGAGGGTTTTGAGCTGGGCCGGGCTTAGCCCCGTCGAGTTCGTCGGTAAGTTAGGCTTGCTTTTTGGGTTTACATTTTACTCGTGTTGCTGATCTGTTGGGTGTTCGTTTCATGCAGGATCCATGGACTTTGGCTCTCTCCGAGATGCTATGCGCCAGCCGAGGCAGCCTACTAGGGCCGGGGGCGCCAGCTCTTCTCAGGCGCAGCCCGCTCCGGCCCTTGCTGCCCCGGAGGCGGCTCCTCGAGGACGCTCGGTAGCGGATCCCGCCCCGGGACCCAGCAAAGCATCGGGTCGGAAGCGGACCCTGATTTTGGAGGACACGGCTTCGGAAGAGGAGATCGGCTCTGTAACACCCGAGCCCATAATACTATTTCTATTACTAGTTGAGTGTTATATATTGCTCATTCCCATTATCCTGATTGTTTGGTGCTTTTTGCTAAATTTTAACCGGTTAAATCATTTTGGCATATAACAAATTTTAACACCGAAAATAAAATTAAAAATATCCATGTTGGCCTACTCGTCGCCACTAGTCGCGTGGTAGCGTCCGCGTGTCGAGATTTCTTCCCGTTCGGCTAAACGGGCAAGTTTGGACGGCTACGCGCGCGTGCAAGTGTCCGACTTGGGGGCATGCATTTTAATCACAAAACACCTCTTTTCAAAATTTGGAACTCGCTTAAAATCCTATAATTTGAATTTGGAACATTTGGGCGCAACCCGGGCGCGATTTGGAAATGTTTTATTTGGCGCCAAAATCCCAAATATTAATATATATTAAACCATTCATATATTTCAATCCCTTAACAATCACATATATTTTAACTGTGCAAGATTTCTAAAATATTTTTAAATCTTTTGATTAAATCCCTCAGCCAATCAGGAGTCTCATAATTCTCGTGGGCCCCCCGTTTCACTCTATCTCTCTCTATCTCTCTCTATTCTCTTTCTCTCTCTCCCTCATCAAATCTCTCTCTCTCTCCTCCTATTTATATATCATGCATCCGCCTCCTTTCTCTTCCCCATCACGAGAACCTCTCGCAACCCTAACCCTAGCTCCTCGTGCTCGCGCCGCCGACCTCCCCGCGACCTCGCCGTCACCGTCATCGCCTCCTCAGCCCAGCCGTACCCTCCTACCTCCTTCCTCCGTTCTCTTTCCGCGCCTGCACCCATCCCCGACGCCACACCGGCCGCAGATCTCGCCGTCGACGTCGCCACTCGTCACCAACGACACCTGCGACTCCCTCTCTTCCTCCTCGTCCCGATCTCGTCGTCGCCTTCCTCCTCCCCTCGCCGGACCACAGAACCCATAACCACAACCCTACCACCCTCTGCAGTTCACCGGAAAACGCGCCGTCGACCCTCGTCGACGTCACCCGCGCCACCTCCGACCACCTCCTTTCCCCCTCGATCACCAGAGCCGACCACCACCCTCCTCTACTCGTCGCACCACCCTCTCCAGCGAACCCCGAGGCTGTCCAACCTTCGCAGTCGCCGTCGCTGCCTCGCCGGCGTTCCAGCGCCGTCGAGCCCGCGTGGTTGCCCCCTGGTGTCTCCCTGTAAGCATCCCTTATCTTTCCTTTGTGCTAAACTCCCTCGCTGGTCGTTTATTTACGTATATCGCGTTTGCTAACTTCGTTGTTTTGACTTTTGCCGGATTCCGACCGTGCCGTCGTTTGGACCCGACGCTCCAGCGAAGTACCCTGGTCCGTGTGGTCCCGCTGTTCGCTGTTGGGACTCGATCCGTGGCCCGTGCACCCGTCCCGTGTTTTCTGCCGACTTTGCATCCGTGCTTTCCGGTTTGCGAAACCGTCGAGGCAAGATTTCTTGCTACATGCTACGTTAAACTAATTAAATGTTTGACTCACAAACTTGCTATATTAACTAGTATTGCTACTTATCTCATTGGGCGAAATATGATGTACATTATAATACTGCCACCTAAATCGTATTTTGCCACCGTAACCTTAATAACAACTACCCGCTAATCATTTTACTATTTAGAGGATAATAGTCGCACACTTATGCCTTTATTGCCTGCTGTTATTAATATTGCGCTACACTGTGAGTATTGCACCCCAAGGGTGCTTGAACCTGTTAGTAAGAGAGTACAAAGCATCACTGTGTTTACATGGAATAATATTGTTATTTGCTGTTCCTGCTGTTGTTCCTTATTCGTTACTATACCTGTTATCAGCATACATTTGATTGCATTGCATATTGACTCGACCCTGCCACACCTGACATATATTTACATACTGATACACCAGACATGACACCCTGTACATATCAACTCAACCTGTTGAAAACGTGACCTGACCTGTTACCTGATCTCATGCCTAATGCCGACAAACCTGACCATTCCTGCTGTCTACCCAGACAGACCTACTTTTACCGATCTTGTGTTGGCATTAGTCCTTGACTACTGAATTCCCGACCTGACATACATAACTTGGGGGTATGGGGAAATCAAAGGTGAAACCGACTTGTAACTCAACAGTTCGATACTTGTTCTGATCAGTCTTACGGGCTTGGCCAGTCCGGGAGTGATGATGCTGACATCACTCATCCATCCTACTACCTATTACTGCGTAGCGGCACGTCTCGGAGTCAGCCCTGAGAACCTTTGACCGTGGTCCCGGGCACGCACGGGATACTATTGAGTTACATCGACGATTCATCAATTGATTTCAAAGACTGTAGAGTAGAAACCTGATAGGACAGTTTAGTCACCACTGCACATTACCCTGCTCTGTTATTTCTTAGTACTGCTTTATTCATGTTCATACCTGCATTGCTTATTACCATGTTTATATTATATTATTTGGTTGACGTGACGCGCTGACGTCTGGGTTTTGCATGGCCCAGATTCCTTACCACTATCGACGACCGAGCAGGAGTACTTCAGCCAGCAGGCTGAACTGTGAGTTCCTTAGGGTTTAGTTTATTTATTTCATTTCATTTCCAGATGTGAGCCCGCATTATGGGACATACTGTTTATTTATTGTATTGGATCATTTGCTTCCGCACTTACTGTTTATTGATTCTTGTTATTATGGATTTGGACATGTGTTAGATTAGTTCATTATTTTGTTCTTGATATCTCTACAACCGTAATGTGACTGTGGATGGATATTTCCTACCCACAGGTTGCATGGTTGGCTATGTCACGTGCCCAATCTTGCGTACTCTGAGAAGCGGGGCGTGACATGGTTCTTTTGGTATCAGAGCCATAGGTTAGTCGGGTTGATTCTTTTGTAGTTGGGTATTGTACCCAATACACGAATCACAATACCCGTAATTAGGAAACATGTCCTGCCACCTTGACTGTTTTACCATCCTTGAATCATTCTTCCGGATCATGTCGACATGCAAACTTACTTTGCATTGTCAACTCGAAGACCTAAATTCTTGCTATCTCTAGGACTTAGGCGACTTGGGTGGAGTTAAGTAATTGCGGCTATGATACCGCGGCATAGCTACAATGCAGTACTCTATTTAACTATCTTGGAGTTCTAGCCTTGATCTATACTCAGAATCTATCATCATGCTAATGTTGGGTACTTTGATTTTCAGGAATATGACCGGTAAGACTTTGAAGATGGACCAAAGACGTGCGGTCTTAGCTGCCAGGCTTAGAGTGATAAGGGGATTGCTGGAGAATCTAAAGGAACAGACCGAGCTGGAACCAACATCTGCACTGAACCAAACGTCTGTACGTAGAAGTGTTCCGGTGAACAGGCGCAGCATAGCACCAATGAAGAAAACAATTGTGGGTGATCGGAAAAGGAGCGTGATTTGTAACTACTGCCATATACCCGGACATGTGCGAAAGGAGTGTCGTAAGAGGCTGGGACTCTGTTTTAGATGTGGAGCGGCAGATCACGCCGTTAATGCTTGTCCGTCGAAGCCTCGCACGAAGGATGATATACAGAAGCCTCCGCAGAGACTGTTTCAAGGGCAGAAACAGCTGACTCAAGGACCAAACCAGGCTCGAGCGTTCACGTTGACAGCCGAGGAAGCTAAGGCATCAGGAGAAGTGGTTTCAGGTAATTTACTCGTTCATGGTTTTCCCGCATTGGCATTATTTAATTTCGGAGCATCCCACTGTTTTATGTCATCCAAATTTATAACTACACACTCGACTACCTGCACGACCCTGTCTAGTTTTGGGGACATACACACTGGGAATGGGAAAATCATAGCTAGTAAGGAGTGTAGAGATTGTACAGTTGTTGTTTGCGGACGAGAGCTCTTTGCAGATTTCTTGGTGATAGATACGGGCAGTTATGAAGTTGTCTTGGGAATGGATTTTCTTGGCACTTTCCACGCCTACATTGACTGTAGGGCAAGGAAGGTAATTTTCCAGATTTCCGGACACCCTGAGATTACCTTCACTGGGGGAAGCAGTTCTGTCGGGCCAGTCGAGTTTAGGGATAGGCCGACAAACAGTGTTCTTGCAGCAATGGTAGTAGATAGTAATGAAGAGCCGGCAGTTGTTCGCGACTTTATGGATGTATTTACAGATATTTCGGGCTTACCGCCGAAGCGAGATGTGGAGTTTGCGATTGACCTTATTCCTGGTGCAGCGCCAGTATCAAAATCTTACTATCCAATGGCACCGGTGGAATTGGAAGAAGTTAAGAAACAAGTTGGTGAATTACTCGAGAAGGGTTGGATTCGAAGCAGCAACTCACCTTGGGGAGCTCCGGTTCTTTTAGTAAAGAAGAAGGATGGCACGAGAAGGATGTGCATTGATTATCGGGAATTGAACCGGGTGACTATTAAGAACAAGTACCCGATCCCTCGCATTGGAGAATTTTTGAGCAGCTTTGTGGCGCGAGGGTATTCTCGAAACTGGACTTGCGATCAGGATATCATCAGGTCCGAGTAAAAGCAGAAGACATTTGCAAGACGGCGTTTCGAACTCGATATGGACATTTCGAGTATCTAGTGATGCCCTTCGGAGTGACGAATGCGCCGGCAATATTCATGGATTTGATGAACAGGGTCTTTTCACCATACCTGGACCAGTTTATTGTGGTATTCATTGACGATATTCTGGTATACTCGAAGAGTCCGGAGGAGCATGCTGAGCATTTAAGGATCGCACTGCAGACGCTGAGACAAGAGAAATTGTTTGCGAAGATGAGTAAGTGCGAATTTTGGCTGGAAGAAGTGAAGTTTCTGGGGCATGTTGTGTCGGGCGATGGAATCGCTGTTGATCCCGAGAAGATTACAGCAGTTCGAGATTGGCCGACTCCAAAGAATGTTGCAGAGATAAGAAGTTTTCTTGGACTCGCCGGATACTACAGGAGATTTGTGGAGAACTTCGCTCGTTTAGCTGAGCCGTTAACCAAGCTTACGCGCAAGAAGGTACCGTTTGTTTGGACGGAGGGATGTGCATTGGCCTTCGAGACGTTGAAGCAGAAGCTGATAACCGCCCCTATCCTAACCGTACCGGATAATTCAGGAGGACTGGTGATTCACAGCGACGCATCCGGAAAAGGATTGGGATGTGCCCTAATGCAGAATGGGAAAGTCGTCGCTTACGCATCGAGACAACTGAAGACTCATGAGAAGAATTATCCGACTCATGACTTGAAGCTTGCAGCCGTGATCTTCGCCCTGAAAATTTGGAGACACTACCTTTTGGGCGAGAGAGTCGAAGTCTTTACAGATCACAAGAGTTTAAAGTGTGTGTTCACTCAGAAGGAGTGGAACATGAAGCAATGCAGATGGTTGGAGCTGATGGCCGACTACGACCTTGACCTTAAGTACCATCCGGGAAAAGTTAACGTCGTGCCAGATGCGCTAAGTCGGTTACCAGCAATTCAGATATTAACTGCACAAAGGGAGATCATTGCGGATTTTCAGAGATTTGACTTGGAGGTTGTGCTACCACAGGCTACGGGACAGTTGATGCAGTTACAAGTACAGTCGTCCTTAGTTGGGAAGATTAAAGCGTCGCAATTGCAGGATCCTAGACTACAAAAGTTTCGAGAGCAGGCTGACGCCAGACTACGAACCGATTTACTGATCCACGAAGATGGTTCGTTGAGATATGGTAGCCGTGTGTGTGTGCCAAAAGGGGATGTGCGTGAAGAGCTTATGAAGGAGGCACACAGTTCAGCTTACTCTGTACATCCAGGAGGGACAAAGATGTACCGAGATTTTCGACAGCACTTCTGGTGGGAAGGTATGAAACGGGAAATTGCTCGCTTGGTGTGTCAGCAAGTCAAGGCCGAACACCAAAGGGTTGCTGGTTTGTTGCAACCACTTCCGATTCCTCAGTGGAAGTGGGAACATATAACCATGGATTTCGTGACGGCTTTACCGCGGAGTCCAAAAGGGCAACAATGCAGTATGGGTGATTGTCGATTAGTTGACCAAAGCAGCTCACTTTATTCCTTTTCGGGTTGGTCAATCGACGGAGACTTTGGCAGAGCGGTACATGCAGGAGATTATGAGATTGCATGGAGTACCGGTGAACATCGTGTCCGATCGGGACACTCGGTTCTTGTCGCACTTTTGGAGGAGTTTACAAGAGAGTTTGGGGACTCGATTGAAGTTTAGCACAGCTTATCATCCTCAAACGGATGGACAATCGGAGAGAACGATCCAGACCCTTGAAGATATGTTGAGGGCTTGCATGTTGGACTTCAAAGGTTCTTGGGAGGATCATCTACACCTGGTGGAGTTTTCGTACAACAATAGCTTCCAAGCGACTATTCAGATGGCTCCGTTTGAAGCATTGTATGGTCGTAAGTGCCGTTCACCTGTTTGTTGAGATGATGTTGGTAAACGAAGGTTACTAGAACCAGATTTAGTGGTACAGACAGTCGAGAAGGTGAATACAATCAGGAAGTATATGAAGGCAGCTCAAGACAGACAGAAGAGTTGGGCCGACACGTCAAGAAGACCTCTAGAGTTTGCTGTGGGTGATTTGGTATTCCTGAAGATATCACCGACTAGAGGGGTGATTCGCTTTGGAAGTCGGGGAAATCTTAGCCCTCGATTCGTTGGACCCTTCGAGATATTGGAGCGTGTTGGAGAGGTAGCGTACCGTTTGGCGTTACCACAATCATTGGCAGGAGTGCACGATGTGTTTCATGTGTCTCAACTACGGATGTATGTTCGTGATGAGACTCATGTCTTGGATCATTCGGAGTTGACTGTACGGGAGGACCTAACTTTTGAGGAGCGACCAGTTGAAATCAAGGATCGAAGAGAAAAGGTTCTTAAGAACAAGGTTATCCCTCTTGTGCTAGTTTCTTGGGGTAATCGATTGCATGGAGAAACCACTTGGGAGCGAGAAGACGAGATCCGGCAGAATTTTTCCTCACCTTTCCAGTAGTTAGATATCTTGTATTCTTGGAATTTCGAGGACGAAATTCTTTTTGTAGTTGGGTATGATGTAACACCCGAGCCCATAATACTATTTCTATTACTAGTTGAGTGTTATATATTGCTCATTCCCATTATCCTGATTGTTTGGTGCTTTTTGCTAAATTTTAACCGGTTAAATCATTTTGGCATATAACAAATTTTAACACCGAAAATAAAATTAAAAATATCCATGTTGGCCTACTCATCGCCACTAGTCGCGTGGTAGCGTCCGCGTGTCGAGATTTCTTCCCGTTCGGCTAAACGGGCAAGTTTGGACGGCTACGCGCGCGTGCAAGTGTCCGACTTGGGGGCATGCATTTTAATCACAAAACACCTCTTTTCAAAATTTGGAACTCGCTTAAAATCCTATAATTTGAATTTGGAACATTTGGGCTCAACCCGGGCGCGATTTGGAAATGTTTTATTTGGCGCCAAAATCCCAAATATTAATATATATTAAACCATTCATATATTTCAATCCCTTAACAATCACATATATTTTAACTGTGCAAGATTTCTAAAATATTTTTAAATCTTTTGATTAAATCCCTCAGCCAATCAGGAGTCTCATAATTCTCGTGGGCCCCCCGTTTCACTCTATCTCACTCTATCTCTCTCTATTCTCTTTCTCTCTCTCCCTCATCAAATCTCTCTCTCTCTCCTCCTATTTTTATATCATGCAGCCGCCTCCTTTCTCTTCCCCATCACGAGAACCTCTCGCAACCCTAACCCAAGCTCCTCGTGCTCGCGCCGCCGACCTCCCCGCGACCTTGCCGTCGCCGTCATCGCCTCCTCAGCCCAGCCGCACCCTCGTACCTCCTTCCTCCGTTCTCTTTCCGCGCCTGCACCCATCCCCGACGCCACACCGGCCGCAGATCTCGCCGTCGACGTCGCCTCTCATCACCAACGACGCCTGCGACTCCCTCTCTTCCTCCTCGTCCCGACCTCGTCGTCGCCTTCCTCCTCCCCTCGCCGGACCACAGAACCCATAACCACAACCCTACCACCCTTTGCAGTTCGCCGGAAAACGCGCCGTCGACCCTCGTCGACGTCACCCGTGCCACCTCCGACCACCACCTTTCCCCCTCGATCACCAGAGCCGACCACCACCCTCCTCTACTCGTCGCACCACCCTCTCCAGCGAACCCCGAGGCTGTCCAACCTTCGCTGCCGCCGTCGCTGCCTCGCCGGTGTTCCAGCGCCGTCGAGCCCGCGTGGTTGCCCCCTGGTGTCTCCCTGTAAGCATCTCTTATCTTTCCTTTGTGCTAAACCCCCTCGCTGGTCGTTTATTTACGTATATCGCGTTTGCTAACTTCGTTGTTTTGACTTTTGCCGGATTCCGACCGTGCCGTCGTTTGGACCCGACGCTCCAGCGAAGTACCCTGGTCCGTGTGGTCCCGCTGTTCGCTGTTGGGACTCGATCCGTGGCCCGTGCACCCGTCCCGTGTTTTCTGCCGACTTTGCATCCGTGCTTTCCGGTTTGCGAAACCGTCGAGGCAAGATTTCTTGCTACATGCTACGTTAAACTAATTAAATGTTTGACTCACAAACTTGCTATATTAACTAGTATTGCTACTTATCTCATTGGGCGAAATATGATGTACATTATAATACTGCCACCTAAATCGTATTTTGCCACCGTAACCTTAATAACAACTACCTGCTAATCATTTTACTATTTAGAGGATAATAGTCGCACACTTATGCCTTTATTGCCTGCTGTTATTAATATTGCGCTACACTGTGAGTATTGCACCCCAAGGGTGCTTGAACCTGTTAGTAAGAGAGTACAAAGCATCACTGTGTTTACATGGAATAATATTGTTATTTGCTGTTCCTACTGTTGTTCCTTATTCGTTACTATACCTGTTATCAGCATACATTTGATTGCATTGCATATTGACTCGACCCTGCCACACCTGACATATATTTACATACTGATACACCAGACATGACACCCTGTACATATCAACTCAACCTGTTGAAAACGTGACCTGACCTGTTACCTGATCTCATGCCTAATGCCGACAAACCTGACCATTCCTGCTGTCTACCCAGACAGACCTACTTTTACCGATCTTGTGTTGGCATTAGTCCTTGACTACTGAGTTCCCGACCTGACATACATAACTTGGGGGTATGGGAAAATCAAAGGTGAAACCGACTTGTAACTCAACAGTTCGATACTTGTTCTGATCAGTCTTACGGGCTTGGCCAGTCCGGGAGTGATGATACTGACATCACTCATCCATCCTACTACCTATTACTGCTTAGCGGCACGTCTCGGAGTCAGCCCCGAGAACCTTTGACCGTGGTCCCGGGCACGCACGGGATACTATTGAGTTATATCGACGATTCATCAATTGATTTCAAAGACTGTAGAGTAGAAACCTGATAGGACAGTTTAGTCACCACTGCACATTACCCTGCTCTGTTATTTCTTAGTACTGCTTTATTCATGTTCATACCTGCATTGCTTATTACCATGTTTATATTATATTATTTGGTTGACGTGACGTGCTGACGTCTGGGTTTTGCATGGCCCAGATTTCTTACCACTATCGACGACCGAGCAGGAGTACTTCAGCCAGCAGGCTGAACTGTGACTTCCTTAGGGTTTAGTTTATTTATTTCATTTCATTTCCAGATGTGAGCCCGCATTATGGGACATACTGTTTATTTATTGTATTGGATCATTTGCTTCCGCACTTACTGTTTATTGATTCTTGTTATTATGGATTTGGACATGTGTTAGATTAGTTCATTATTTTGTTCTTGATATCTCTACAACCATAATATGACTGTGGATGGATATTTCCTACCCACAGGTAGCATGGTTGGCTATGTCACGTGCCCAATCTTGCGTACTCTGGGAAGCGGGGCATGACAGGCTCTCCCTCGGAGCCGCTCAAGAAGAGTTCCCGGAGACTCTCCCGGGGCCGGTCCTCGCCGACCGTAGTGGAGGAAGGGGGCTCCGGTTCGCGGTGCCGTCGGGGCTGTCGGTCGCGAACAGCCTCCTGCACGAAATAGAGACCTCAGCCGGGGGTTGAGTTCCTGGAGGGACCCTCAGGGCCCAGCTGGCGTCGATCGCCCAAGAGTCCGTGCAGGTAAGCCCCCAGTTCATCGTGAGATTTGGTGCCCTTTTCTGTTTTCTGATCCTTTTGTGTCTTCCCAGGTTCTCCAGCACATGGCCCTCGCCCTCCGCATGGAGACCGAGGTGGTAGCCCGGACGTTGGAGGCCGCGGGTCAGCTCGCCTCGTTGCAAGAGAGCTCCAGGCGAGAGCAGGAGGCGATGTCGACGAGGATCACCGCCCTGGAGGGCGAGGTGGTCGCTAGGAAAAGGGAGGCCACCCGGCATCGCGAGGCCGCCGTGATCACCGAGGGCAAGCTCGAGGATTCCCAGGTGCTTGCTGGCAACCTGAAGAAAACGGTGAAGGCCTTCCGAAAGGAGCTGGGGGCGGCGGCCGAGGCGTTTAAGTCGACCGAGTCGAGGGCCGTGGCGAGCTATAAGGGGTCGAAGGATATTTATAACGACCTGGCCGTGGCCACGCCCCGAATTTGACACGACGCCCTCGATACCGTTAAGTCCCGGATGCCGGGGTTCGACGACGTGGATCTTCGAGCTGAGTTCCCCCTCGTGGGCGCCGACGAGCAAGGGGGAGAAGTTCCCGGCGAGGAGGCGGCCGAGGACCCAGCGCATCAAGTGGTGGAGGTCAAGGACCCCGAGGTCATGCCCGGCCCCGAGGTGTAGAGTCCCCTGTTCTCCCATCTTCAATTTGTTTTTCTTTTGAATTTTGTAAGGCTGGGGAGCCCGAAAAATACCCTTTGTAAAAAAACTTTTGTCTTTGGCAGTAGTAATAAAGTTTTTTTTTTCTCAGCTCCATAGAATTGTGTTCTTCCATTTGTTTGTGAAGATTGCTCGTGGAATATTTTTTGCCTGTGTCGTTGTGCTTTTACGTCAGGTTGGCCATCTGTCTAGCGATCGTCCGTCGAGTTGTTTGCAATAACTTGCCGATGAGCGCTTCTGAGGAGGTATCTCCTTGGGCCCCGGAGTCGAGGGAAGATCGTTTATACTTGGACAGACCTGACGCCCCTCGCTGGGGTCTCGGTTCCTCCACCACCGCAGAGCATCTCTGATTCCGAGTATTGGTCACCATCCGGGGTTGACTGGGGAGGGTAGCTGCCCCGTCACCCCTTGCAAAGGCTTTATGCTTCCTGGCGCGGTGGTAGGGGAGTTGCCCACCAAGGATGGCCGAGCATGGTAGCTATCACGCCCCGCTTCCCAAAATAGGGAAAACGGGGGATGACTAGGCCAGCCATGCTCCTACGGTCGAGGAATAATCCCGCCGTAGTCACACTTCGGCTTCTAGCATTACATGGTAATTAGTAAACAAAGCACAGCAGTAGAGGAATTACATCACTAAATTATTACATTAAAATTCATTGTTCACAAATTACAAATAAACAAGAAGAGTTACTAATCAAGTTCAATTACACGATCTCTTTTATGGAAAGCAGAAAAGAAAGAAAAGCACCCCACACTAGATCTCCGTCAGCTCGAAAGGTAAATCCGTCTCCTGCGCTGGTCCTTCCATGAGATCTGAGCATGCATACTCAGGTCGTCAGAGCGACGTAATAGCAATTTATATAATAATGATATGAAACAGGTAAATACGGTAATAACAGTGAAAGTACAATGCGTGTAATCACTATGTCACTAAATGATGCAAAGTATGATCTGTGTCCCTATCAGTCTCTAGGTCATGTTTGAAATCGTATAGTGGAAAGGAGGATCATGTTTAACAGGAGTCTCGTACATACCCGAGACAACGGCCCACATGCCCGGGACATAACCCTGTCAGCCGGATCGCTAGATCCTACCTAATATATATATCACTGCTCGAATGATTATCCTCTAAAACACGGTCCCGTTAAATACGATTCTCTTTCCACTTCGATTTTCCCTTTTTCCCCAGGTTTACACTATTTATGATTATGATTTAGTCGTGTACAAGTATACCAATGGCACGGTTTTATCACTGTTCACTGTATTAATCACTGTCACGAATCATTCACTTTCCATTGGTGTACTTGACACTCCTAACCAATATCATTCACGTGCGATAATGCAATGTCCACTGATCACTAACACGCACTAACACTATGTATATGGCAATCGGGTAAGAAATGTGTATGTATGCCGTTAACAAGTCATGTATGTTATGAACCAATATGCACGTCATCAACTTACAAAGATTGCATTAATTCATATGGTCAGAATTCAACGAAGTGATACAAATACGATAATAAGCACACTCTGTCAGCAGTTCATCAAAATTGGTTTCAGTTCAATCGGGTTTCTGGTATTCAAGTTACAGCCATTTCATTTTAAGTGCTCGCTGCAGGAAATTCAGTTTCTGAACTGAATGTCCGTTTCGCGACACGAATTTCACCTAGTTGGGTTCAGAATTTAGCAATGCTACAGTTGAATAAAATCTAGGGTTTTCAATAAGGTTTTCAACGCAATATACGGATTCTCATTTGCTTCTGTACGTCAAAAGTTATATACTGTTCAACACTAGTATGTCAATTCTGATTCTGCTTTGGACTGTTATACGTCCTGTGTTTTTAAATTACAGATTAAATAGAAAACGACGCTGAAACGGAATGAAACCACTTGTGTTATTTATATAACAGATTCACCTTTAATAAACTGCAAATTTCCGCAACATACAAGTTCAGGAAACAAGGTGGTACGCATTACGGGACGGTAAACAGTAACCGGAGTCGCTCTGGACTGCAGTCCAGAGCCGCACTCCGACCCAAATATCGTCACAATTTCAGTATGGAAACCATTAGAAACTTGCATAGGGTTAAATTTCGTCGAGTCGGATTCGATTTGAGCCCTCGAACGCATCATTTCAATATGTACATAATTTATGGTGATTTTCCCAATTTTCAGATGCGGAAATTTCCAGTTTTCACGGGTGTATTTGGGGGTATTTGTTTTAGTCATTAACAGTCATATTTTCCGGTGAAAGTTATACAAAGTATTCTTTATCACACAGGCCAGCATAGGAAATCCAATTCCGTCAAATTAGATGAATATTTTCATTGGGATCATGCATCGAACAGGTATGTCACATAATTTATCGGAAATTGTAAATTTGTAATTTATTCGATTTGAGTTTGTAACACGAATAAATTAGCATGTAGCAAGTAAAGTACTTGCCTGGAAATGTCTTGGGCGATGTGTGACAGCGGCAACGCCACGGACGCGCGACGAACGGCGTGGTTCGGTTTGCACGACCTTGGCTCGCGTTTCTGTTTCGTCGTCGGAGTTGTCCGGGGGTGGCTCGTGTTCGCTGGAAGCGGAGGGGGTGCTCAGTGATTCTCTGCGAGTGCGCTGGGGTCGACGACGGTCGGCGGCGGCGCTCCGGCGAAGGGCAACAGTGGGTTGTAGTGAGGGAAAGTTACTGTTTTTGGTATCTTGTAGAGAGAGAGAGGGAGATAGCTCGGGTGTGGATTTCTGGTTGCGGTGATAGTGAAGATGATGTTGAGGATGAAGGGGGTGTCGACTGAGGCGGTTCAGGCTCGCCGGCGTCGAGGGTAGGTGGTGGTCGAATGGGTGCAGTGGATTTGTGTGCAGGGGAGTTTGGCAGGGGTGCTCGGTCGATGGAGTGGAGTGATGAGGGGCTCTGTTAGTGGAGGAGGGGGAAGAGAAGAGGTTCGTCGTCTTCGTCATCGTCGAGGGGAGCGAGTGAGGGAGCTGCAGTGGGTTGTGAATGTTCTCGCGAGGGGAGAAGAGAAGGTTTGAGAGTGAGAGTGATGAGGGGGTGAGGAGTAAGGGGAGACGAGGGGAGGAGGTCGGGTGGATCGCGAGTCATGGGGTGCGCGAGTCGGGGGCAACGGCAGGCGACGTGGCCTCGTGGGTCGGCGAGGAAAGCGGATCGGGAGAATAACGAGAGAGCGGGAAAAGAAAAGAGACGTTGGGAAGAAGGAGAAAGGGTACTGTAGCGGGTCGGGTAAGGCGAAGTGGGCTCAGGCTGGGCTGAAGGGAGGTTAAATAAATTCCTTTTTATTTATTTCACGTGGGCTAAGGAGATGGGGAAAGGCCCGGGGGTTTAAATGTTAATATTTTATTTTATTTGTTGGGCTGGGGGTTTAAATGTTAAGGTTTTAATCACATTTTAATTTTTTTTTGTTTTGGGTTTTGGTTTTGGCTTTGATTTTTACAGGTTTGGAAAAATTAAATACTAATCTTAAGCAACCAATTCCCTACAAAAGTACGAGGGAAAAGGGAAGGAAAACTCGAGGAATTAGGAAAAATAGAAAACTTTTATTGAGATTGGAACGGGGATTTACATCATACCCCCCTTACAAAAAATTTCGCCTCAAAATTTAACAAGGATACAAAGAAATAAGGTACTAAACAAAGAGATGTGGATAACGAGAACGGATATCTTTCTCCCGCTCCCAGGTGGATTCTCCTGGGGAACGACCGCCCAAGACACTCGGACTAACGGAATAACCTTGTTCTTCAGCACTTTCTCTCTGCGGTCGAGGATGGTAGTGGGCTGCTCCTCGTATGATAGATCGGTACCCAAAACCAGCTCTGAATAGTCCAGGACATGGCTCTCATCCTGAACATAACGCCGCAACTGTGACACGTGGAAGGTATTGTGCACACCAGCTAGCGATGGAGGCAAGGCAAGTCGGTAGGCCACCTCTCCTACTCGCTCTAGCACCTCAAAAGGTCCGATGAAACGGGGACTGAGCTTTCCCCGACCTCCGAACCTGATAACTCCACGGGTAGGGGAAATCTTCAAGAACACGTGATCTCCGACTTCGAATTCTAGTGCCCTCCTGCTGGTATCTGCCCAACTCTTCTGTCGATCCTGAGCCGTCTTAATACGCTGCCTGATCATTTGGACCTTGTCGACTGTCTGAACGATGAGCTCGGGGCCCAGTAACCTTCGCTCTCCCACATCATCCCAACACACTGGGGATCGACACTTCCGCTCGTAAAGTGCTTCAAAAGAAGCCATCTGAATGCTAGCCTGATAACTATTGTTATAAGAAAACTCGACTAGTTGCAGATGGTCCTCCCAGGAACCCTGAAAGTCCAACATACATGCTCTCAACATATCCTCGAGTGTCTGAATCGTACGCTCGGATTGTCCATCCGTCTGCGGGTGATAAGCTGTGCTGAATTTGAGGCGAGTACCCAAGCCCTCCTGTAAGCTCCTCCAAAAGTGCGACACGAATCTGGTGTCCCGATCTGACACAATGCTGACTGGAACACCGTGAAGTCGCACTATCTCCTGCATATATCTCTCTGCCAATGACTCTGTCGACTGTCCCACTCGGAATGGTATGAAGTGTGCAGCTTTCGTGAGGCGATCGACGATAACCCAAATGGCGTTATTGCCCCTAGGGCTCCGTGGTAAGGCCGTCACGAAATCCATGGTAATGTGCTCCCACTTCCATTCTGGTATCGGAAGTGGTTGTAACAATCCCGCTGTCCTCTGATGCTCTGCCTTCACCTGCTGGCATACTAAGCATCTGGATACGAACCTCGCAATTTCCCGCTTCATCCCGTTCCACCAGAAATGCTGCTTTAGATCCCGATACATCTTCGTACCTCCCGGATGCACAGAATAAGCCGAACTATGTGCTTCAGCCAGTACCTCTTCTCGAACACCTCCCTTGGGTACGCAGAGTCTGCTACCGAATCTCAAAGAGCCATCTTCATGTATGATCAAGTCCGTTCTCAGCCCGGCTTCTTCTTGCGCTCTGAACTTCTGCAATCGGGAGTCATCCGCTTGTGCAGCCTTGATGCGATCCACCAGGGAAGACTGCACCTGTAGTTGCCAAAGTTGACTTGAGTGCGCTCGGTGTAACGACTTCAAGCTCGAGTCTCTGAAAATCCTCAATAATGCTCCTCTGACTGGTCAACATCATGACCGCTGGCTTGCGACTGAGCGCATCTGGTACAATATTCACCTTCCCCGGATGATACTGAAGGTCCAAGTCATAATCTACCATCAGCTCTAGACATCGGCGCTGCCTCATGTTTAGCTCCTTCTGAGTGAAGACGTACTTTAGACTTTTATGATCCGTGTATACTTCCACTTTCTCTCCCAATAGGTAGTGCCTCCAAATCTTCAACGCAAAGACTACTACAGCTAACTCCAAGTCATGCGTAGGATAGTTCTTCTCGTGATTTCTCAGTTGTCGAGAGATGTAAGCAACCATTCGGCCGTGCTGCATCAGAACACAGCCTAAACCCTTCCCTGAGGCATCACTGTGTATTACCAAACCGCCGGAATCATCTGGTACTGTAAGGATAGGCGCCATGGTTAACTTCTGCTTTAGTGTGTCAAATGCCTGAGTACACTCCTCTGTCCATGCAAATGGTACATCCTTCCGTGTAAGCCTCGTCAAAGGTTCAGCGATTCTCGAGAAGTCTTGGACGAACCTCTGATAATAACCTGCCAATCCCAGAAAGCTCCTGATCTCGGCCACTGACTTCGGCGTTGGCCAATCCCTGACAGATTTTATCTTTACCGGATCCACCGAGATACCTTCGCCGGAAACGATGTGTCCCAAGAATTGAACCTTGTCGAGCCAGAATTCACACTTGCTCAATTCCGCATACAGCTTCTCTTCCCGAAGAATTTGTAGAACCGTGCGCAAATACTCAACATGCTCCTCCCGGGTCTTCGAGTAGACAAGTATGTTGTCGATGAATACAACGACAAACGTGTCCAAGTACTTTGCAAACACCCTGTTCATCAAGTCCATGAATATCGCTGGAGCATTGGTAACACCGAACGGCATCATAAGGAACTCGTAATGTCCGTATCGGGTCCTGAAAGCCGTCTTGAATACATCTTCGGCTGCCACTCTGATTTGATGATATCCAGAACGAAGATCCAACTTCGAGAATACCTTAGCCCCACTTAGTTGATCGAATAAGTCGTCGATGCGCGGGATTAGGTACTTGTTCTTTATTGTGACCTTATTCAGCTCCCGGTAATCTATACACATCCGCAGCGATCCATCCTTCTTCTTCACTAACAGGACTGGTGCACCCCACGGTGAGACACTTGGCCGGATAAATCCTTTCTCCAAAAGTTCTTCAATTTGCTTCTTCAACTCCGCCAACTCAACCGGTGCCATTCTATACGGGGCCTTAGATACTGGTGCCTTACCTGGAGTCAAATCGATCGAGAACTCCAAGACGCGAGGAGGTGGTAGACCTGGTAGATCTTCAGGAAATACGTCCAAGAAGTCCCGAACAATCTCTGGGGTTGGGCTCTCATCAATCTCTATAGCTGTCGGCTCCTTAGGCTTGGCTCTGTACTTGGCTGGCTCCAAAGATTCGCTTCCGCCCTCGAAAATAAACTCCGGATGATTGGGAATGCGGAAGATCACATTCCTTGCACGGCAATCAATAACTGTATGGAAGGTACTCATCCAATCCATCCCGAGAATTGCGTCATAACTGCATGTCCCAATCAGAAGGAAATTCGCATAGAATTTCCTGCCACACACTACAACCGGACATAATCTACATTCTCGACTGGATATTATAATGCCATTACCCGTATGTATCTCCCATCCCTTGGTTAGTGGTTCATGTGGTATGGAGTGTGTATCAATGAAATGCTCCGATATGAAGCAGTGCGTTGCCCCAGAATCAAATAGTACTCTAGCTGGCAAGGAATGTACGAGTAGAGTACGTGAAACAACGTCTCCTGACGCCTCTGCCTGCTCGGCGGTCAAGGTGAAAGCCCATCCCTGACCGCGACCTGTAAAGGGTTGCCTCTGCTCCTATGGCCTCTGCTGTGGCGGTCCAGAATCTCCCTGTATTTCTGCTCGCTCAGGGCAACCGCTAATCCTGTGCTGACTAGATCCGCAAATCAAGCACTGTCCCTTGGCGCGGCGACAGTCCTTCTGTGTATACCCGTCTCTATTGCAGTAGCCGCAAACTGCATTCCGTCTCTGGGGGCGATGCTGTGGCACGAACGGACGCTTCATTTGTGTCGTTCCAGGCCTGTGAACCGGTATGGCTCCTCGAGAAGGTGCAGGGGTACGTACTGGAACGACTGGGGGTTTCCTGAACTTGTTGATCAATTGCTCCTGAACTCTCGCCGCGTTGAGTACCTGTGCGAAAGTCTGCAACTCCAGTGATGCAATCAACTGCTGCAACTCGAAATCAAGCCCCTACAAGAAGCGTCTGGCCCTGGTGGCCTCTGAGGTGACCATGTATGGAGCAAAACGGCTCAGACGGTTGAACTCTGCCGCATATACGTCCACTGGACGTCCATTCTGCTTCAATAGAATAAATCTTTCCTCCATCTCTGCCTTGGCGGTGGAAGGGAAATAATGGTCTAGGAAGCACTCCTTAAATTTGCCCCATTCAATCGGCCTGTCCATCCTGCTTTCTTCCACTGACCACCATATACGGGCTTCATCTTCCAATTAGATCTTTATCACGTCCACCCTATCTTCATCTGGTACCCTGGCGGCTGTCAGTAAGTTTTCCATGTTCACTAGCCGTTGCTCGGCCTCGAGGGGTTAGCTAGCCCTGTGAATGCAGCTGGATGTAACCTCCGGAAGTCTGATACGGTACCAGCCCTAGCAGATGAAGCTGGTGGAGTAGTGTCCTCGGGAGCGGTAATGAGTGCGGAGGGTCCTCCTGCAGCGGTAATGGCCCTGAGTCCCTCAGCGAGTAAGTCTGTCTTCCTCTCCTAAGCTTCCGCGAGAGAGGTCAGTGCACTAAGTATTCTTTCCGTGTGGTCCTGAGAACTGGAGTCCGAGGAGGGGTCGTTCGGGGACGTCATATCGCTGGAAGATTCAAAAGGATAAAATCAGATTCAAGGATGAAAATCAGGAATTAATGAAACGAAAATAATGTAATACAGCATAGTCAATGTTATCCCTTGTTACTGAACACGGCTCTGATACCAACAAAACCATGTCACGCCTCGCTTCCCAAAATAGGGAAAACGGGGGATGACTAGGCCAGCCATGCTCCTACGGTCGAGGAATAATCCCGCCGTAGTCACACTTCGGCTTCTAGCATTATATGGTAATCAGTAAACAAAGCACAGCAGTAGAGAAATTACATCACTAAATTATTACATTAAAATTCATTGTTCAGAAATTACAAATAAACAAGAAGAGTTACTAACCAACTTCAATTACACGATCTCTTTTATGGAAAGCAGAAAAGAAAGAAAAGCACTCCAGACTAGATCTCCGTCAGCTCGAAAGATAAATCCGTCTCCTGCGCTGGTCCTTCCATGAGATCTGAGCATGCATACTAAGGTCGTCAGAGCGACGTAATAGCAATTTATATAATAATGATATGAAACAGGTAAATACGGTAATAACAGTAAAAGTACAATGCGTGTAATCACTAGGTCACTAAATGATGCAAAGTATGATCTGTGTCCCTATCAGTCTCTAGGTCATGTTTGAAATCGTATAGTGGAAAGGAGGATCATATTTAACAGGAGTCTCGTACATACCCGAGACAACGGCCCACATGCCCGTGACATAACCCTGCCAGCCGGATCGCTAGATCCTACCTAATATATATATCACTGCTCGAATGATCATCCTCTAAAACACGGTCCCGTTAAATACGATTCTCTTTCCACTTCGATTTCCCCTTTTTCCCCAGGTTTACACTATTTATGATTATGATTTAGTCGTGTACAAGTATACCAATGGCACGGTTTTATCACTGTTCACTGTATTAATCACTGTCACGAATCATTCACTTTCCATTGGTGTACTTGACACTCCTAACCAATATCATTCACGCTAATGCAATGTCCACTGATCACTAACACGCACTAACACTATGTATATGGCAATCGGGTAAGAAATGTGTATGTATGCCGTTAACAAGTCATGTATGTTATGAACCAATATGCACGTCATCAACTTACAAAGATTGCATTAATTCATATGGTCAGAATTCAACGAAGTGATACAAATACGATAATAAGCACACTCTGTCAGCAGTTCATCAAAATTGGTTTCAGTTCAATCGGGTTTCCGGTATTCAAGTTACAGCCGTTTCATTTTAAGTGCTCGCTGCAGGAAATTCAGTTTCTGAACTGAACGTCCGTTTCGCGACACGAATTTCACCCAGTTGGGTTCAGAATTTAGCGACGCTACAGTTGAATAAAATCTAGGGTTTTCAATACAACAGACGGATTCTTATTCGCGTCTGTACGTCAAAAGTTATACACTGTTCAACACTAGTATGTCAATTCTGATTCTGCTTTGGACTGTTATACATCCTGTGTTTTTAAATTACAGACTAAATAGCAAACGACGCTGAAACGGAATGAAACCACTTGTGTTATTTAGCTAACATATTCACCTTTAATAAACTATAGATTTCCGCAACATACAAGTTCAGGAAACAAGGTGGTACGCATTACGGGACGGTAAACAGTAACCGGAGTCGCTCTGGACTGCAGTCCAGAGCCGCACTACGACCCAAATATTGTCATAATTTCAGTACAGAAACTATTAGAAACTTACATAGGGTTACAGTTCGTCGAGTCAGCTTCGATTTGAGCCCTCGAACGCATCATTTCAATATGTACATAATTTATGGTGATTTTCCCAATTTTCAGATGCGGAAATTTCCAGTTTTCACGGGTGTATTTGGGGGTATTCGTTTTAGTCATTAACAGCCACATTTTCCGGTGAAAGTTATACAAAGTATTCGTTATCACACGGGCCAGCATAGGAAATCCAATTCCATCAAATTAGATGAATATTTTTATTGGGATCATGCATCGAACAGGTATGGCATATAATTTATCGGAAATTGTAAATTTGTAATTTATATGATTTGAGTTTGTAACACGAATAAATTAGCATGTAGCAAGTAAATTACTTGCCTGGAAATGTCTTGGGCGATGTGTGACAGCGACAACGTCACGGACGGGCGACAAACGGCGTGGTTCGGTTTGCACGATCTTGGCTCGCGTTTCTGTTTCGTCGTCGGAGTTGTTCGGGGGTGGCTCGTGTTCGCTGGAAGCGGAGGGGTTGCTCAGTGATTCTCTGCGAGTGCGCTGGGGTCAACGACGGTCGGCGGCGGCGCTCCGGCGAAAGGCAACAGTGGGTTGTAGTGAGGGAAAGTTACTGTTTTTGGTATCTTGGGGAGAGAGAGAGAGAGAGATAGCTCGGGTGTGGATTTCAGGTTGTGGTGATGGTGAAGATGATGTTGAGGATGAAGGGGGTGTCGACTTAGGCGGTTCAGGTTCGCCGGCGTCGAGGGTAGGTGTTGGTCGAATTGGTGCAGGGGATTTGTGTGCAGGGGAGTTTGGAAGGGGTGCTCGGTCTATGTAGTGGAGTGGTGAGGGGCTCTGTTGGTGGAGGAAGGGGAAGGGAAGAGGTTCATCGTCGTCGTCGTCGTCGAGGGGAGCGGGTGAGGGAGCTGCAGTGGGTTGTGAAAGTTCTCGCGAGGGGAGAAGAGAAGGTTTGAGAGTGAGAGTGATGAGGGGGTGAGGAGTAAGGGGAGACAAGGGGAGGAGGTTGAGTGGATCGCGAGTCGGGGGGTGCGCGAGTCGGGGGCAACGGCAGGCGACGTGGCCTCGTGGGTCAGCGAGGAAAGCGGATCGGGAGAATAACGAGTGAGCGGGAAAAAGAAAAGAGACGTTGGGAAGAAGGAGAAAGGGTACTGTAGCGGGTCGGGTAAGGCGAAGTGGGCTCGGGCTGGGCTAAAGGGAGGTTAAATAAATTCCTTTTTATTTATTTCACGTGGGCTAAGGAGATGGGGAAAGGCCCGGGGGTTTAAATGTTAATATTTTATTTTATTTGTTGGGCTGGGGGTTTAAATGTTAAGGTTTTAATCACATTTTATTTTTTTTTGTTTTGGGTTTTGGTTTTGGCTTTGATTTTTACAGGTTTGGAAAAATTAAATACTAATCTTAAGCAACCAATTCCCTACAAAAGTACGAGGGAAAAGGGAAGGAAAACTCGGGGAATTAGGAAAAATAGAAAACTTTTATTGAGATGGGAACGGGGATTTACAGTAGCTGCTGGGTCGCCCCTGCGAGGGCTTGGGTCTTTAGCGTTTGAGGGGCTGTACGAAGCCCACTAAGGGTGTCCGGGCAGTGGAGCTGCACGGCGTCCTCTGGGCGAGGGCTTTGACCTCTGGCGTCGTGGGTAGGCGACTACCAGCCGGAGTTTTTACCGAGCAGGGTAGCTGCTCGGTTGCCTCTTGCGAGGGCTTTGATCCTTCAGGAGGGGACCGAGCAGGGTTACTGCCCGTACCTCTTGGGGAGGGCTTTGATCCCTGTCGGTTGTGGTAGGAAGCTACCAGCCGGGGATAGCCGAGCGAAGGCCCGACTGCCTCCAAGAGGACTTTGGTCCTTAGCGCGGGAAGAGCTATAGGGCTGTAAGAAGCCTACAAAGGACCCTTGGCCGGGCAGGGTTACTGTCCGGTGCCTCTTGGCGAGGGCTTTTGTCCTGAAAGATAGCCGAGCGAGGGAACCTCGGGCTCGACTGCCTATGAGAGGGCTTTTTGATCCCCGGCGTTGTGGCAGGGAAGCTGCCCGCCGGGGATAGCCGAGCGAGGGGACCTCGGGCTCGACTGCCTTTGGGAGGGCTTTTTTATCCCCGGCGTTATGGCAGGGAAGCTGCCTACCGGGGATAGCCGAGCGAGGGGACCTCGGGCTCGACTGCCTCTGGGAGGGCTTTTTGATCCCGGCGTTGTGGCAGGGAAGCTGCCCGCTGGGGATAGCCGAGCGAGGGGACCTCGGGCTCGACTGCCTCTGGGAGGGCTTTTTGATCCCCGGCGTTGTGGCAGGGAAGCTACCTGTCGGGAATAGCCGAGCGAGGGGACCTCGGGCTCGACTGCCTCTGGGAGGGCTTTTTGATCCCCGGCGTTGTGGCAGGGAAGCTGCCCGCTGGGGGGACGACCGAGCAGGGAAGCTGCTGGGCTGAATCTTGTCGTGGTGTGTCCCGACCGTTCAGCTGCAGGTGTAGGGAATGGGAACGGTCGGGGCAACGGCGCGCGTTGATAGCCTATTGAATGCAGGGGAAGGCGAAACGCTAGGGGCGTGTCGCTTCGATTCCACCGGAGAAGGCTTGATGGTTGCCGCGTGGCAGCGACTCCCTGGGCGAAAGCGTGCGACGGTTGGGCTGTTCAGTGGGCCATATAAGGCTGAAGGAGTACTGGTCCTTTCATCCTTCATAAACAGGTCGCCGAGAATGCAGGACTTCCCGTTCACCATCCCCGACATCGTCCACTTTGAAAACGTGTACCTCTACGCCCCGTACTGCACCGAGGATACGGTGCAGCTGGTCTACGGGAGCATCGAGGACCATTTTGGCCGGCTGCTCCCCCGACGCTCCTCCCTGCTGCAACTGCTAATGTACTCCATCTGGAGGGCATCGCCGGGGCTTTACAACCCCATGTCTGAGCTGCTCTTTGATGAGGCCGTGGGTAAGCTGCGGTCTTTGAGGCGCTTCGGCTTAATCTCCGCGAACCGGCTGGCCCACTCAGAGGCGCTCGTCCGCGAATGCTACGAGCTGAGGCTCGGGGTCGATGCCCGTGGGGGGAACCGGGGACAGAGGCTAGAACTGGCGAGGCCCCGGTTGGCGGAGATTTTTACGGAGTACCACGAGCAGTGCTCGCTGCACCCCCTTCCCACACTATTGTAATTTTCTTTTTTTTTTTGCATGTATGGCTGAGGAGCCCATAATACCCTTTAAATAAACAAAGCTTTTCTTTCTTTTTCGCAATACGCCATTGATCTTTATTAAATTAACAATAGATCCTAGGAAGAATGTGCATTTCTTTAAGAGAAGGGTACAGGCTAGAAGATGACTTTATTGGCTTGGGCTGAGCTCCCCGAAGGGCTGTCGGCCCCTGCGCTTGGTATAGGGCGTGGGGCCCCCTGAGCTCCGGGTTGACCGTTCGCTGAAGCAAGCATGATCTGACTGATTGTCAGGTCGGTGGGAGGGCGATGCTGCTCCTGCTCACGGTCGGTCTGCCGTTTGTCCCTCAGGTAGGCGGCGAGGTGCCCAGACCGGATGAGCTCTTCGATGTAGTCCCTCAGTTGTTTGCAGTCCTCCGTGGCGTGGCCCAGTACCCGGTGGAAAGCGCAATAGGGGCCCCGTGTTCGCTTTGCGGCCTGACGCGGGACCGGGGGGAACTTGAAGAACCCCTCGTTCTGGGCCTCCTCCAGCAACACCGCGAGGGAGACGTTGAGGGGGGTATACTCCTGGAACTTCGGGTGGTAGGGCTGCTGACGCTCTGGCCTCTCCTCCCGAGCCCTCTTCTTCTGGTCGGGCCGTTCTGCCCGGGGAAGGTTAGCATTCACCTCGGATTCCAGCTGGACCTCGCGCTCGGTCCACGCCTTAACCTCGGCCATGGTCTTAGGTTGCGCCAACGCGAAGGAGCATAACCATTCCTTGTGCCTCAGACCAGATCTGAGTGCCGTTATGACGGTTTCGTCTCGGTGCTCGGGCACCTCGAGAAGGGCGTTGTAGAAACGGGTAATGTAGGCCTTAAACGTTTCCTTGTCCCCACTCTTAACCGTGAAGAGATAGTCGACCGTGCGCTTCTGTCACCGGTTCCCCACGAAATGGCCGAGGAATTGAGTAGCCAGCTCGTCGAAGGTCGAAATCGAGCAGGGCTCGAGCCCCCGGAACCAGTCCCGACCGGCGCGGATGAGGGTGGCCGGGAAGGCTCTGCACTGGGCGGCGTCGGAGTGATCTTGGAAGCTCATCCCCGCGGTGAAAGCGTCCAAGTGGTCTTTCGGGTCGGTTTTCCCGTCGAACAGAGAGACCTTTAAGGTCTTATTGTGCGAGGAGACGTGTACGGCGAGCAGTTCCTCGGTGAACGGCTTCGTGAGCGATTCAGAGGCGTACTTAGCTCCGTCGCTCGAGAGGTGAGCTTCTCGGTGCATGCCCTCGATCTTCTTCTTGAGGGCGTCGAGCCGACCATGGTACCCCGAGGAATCGGTGCCTCGGTATCCCCGGTCCTCGCTGCGGGTGACCTGCGTCTGGGAGCGGCCCCGGTTCTTCTCAATGAGGTGCCTCAGGTCCCGGGATGAGGTAGCTCTTGAGCCGCCTAGGCGGACCTTTTCTGTGCGGCCCTGCCGATGGTGGTGGGGTCGACCACGCCCGTGGATAGGCGAGGTGACCGACATCTCCTCAGGGGGATAGGGGTCACGAGGAGGCTCGAGGCGAGGCACCCTGGCGGCGGATCTCAGCGTAGAGCCCTAGGGCGCACAACGGGCCTCAGGGAGCACCGGTTCGAGAGGCTGGCGGCCAGGGGACGCGGCCTGTTAGTAGTCGGCTATCCAGACAGGGACAGAGCCTTCTGGAGGCGATGGAGCGGCGATCTGGGGCCCGGGCACGACCGTTTGGACGCGGACGAGGGCCTCCACGAGGGATTGCAGGTGATCTATCCGGCCCGCGAGGGCGTTGACGACTGTCAGGGGAGGAGGTTCATCCCCGCCTTCAGTGAATGGAGGACGGCGGCTGGTACCGGGATCCCCGGGATGGTCGTCTGCCATGAGGGTGGAGATAGGAAGGCCAACTTTGTATTTTGTGGAGTTATGTTACCACAGACGGCGCCAACTGATGGAGCTCCTTTTCGGGCCTCCGTCAGATGTTGTCTTCCGTTGATCTCGCGGTAAACTTAGCTGATTATCCTTCGTTGCGTGTGGGTTTCAATGAGTTTTTGGAGGAAGAGGTGAGGTGAGGAGGTTGTTGCCGAGTACCTGCAAAGAAGTCCCAGGGTGGTTTGGTACCACCAAGGACCCTCCGACACTCAAGTCAGTGATGAGATCCGAGCAGAGTAACGGCGTAAAAGTGTAAAGAATGGCTTACTTGACCCCTTTGTGATGGGGGTTTATATAGCGGTGGAGCACGCAGCAGCGGGCGTGAGAATCTCGCCGGCCGTTACGCTCCCGACGTCACGCCCGCGTAGAGAGCGGATCGCCCATTAATGGGGATCGTGATGGCGTGGAACGTGGGACGTTGCTAGCGTAAAATCCGCGCATGGCGAGATTCGCGGAGCGGCGGTTACACCTGGGAGTAGGTCGGAGGGCCGAGGAAGACGTCCTCGGCGGGAGCTCGGGGACGAGCAAGGAAGCCGAGGAGTCTTGCTCCTGTGGTAGCTCGGGGGCGAGCTGCGAGGCCGAGGAGGCCAATTTGCAGGGGCCCCGAGGGGGGCCAGCTTGTGCTTGCAAGTCGGGCACGGGGTGGCCTGATCGGCCCCTGTGGGCCCTTTCTTCTGAGTTCTAGGACACGTCACCTGCCACGTGTCACGATCTTGGGGATCGCCGATATCGAGCACTATCATCTTCTAATTTTGAATCGTTTTTCTTTTGCCTTTTCTGTTAAAGAGAAAGATAATTGGTTCATTTGCTATGTTCTCTATTGTTATTGTTTCTTGGAGGAAAATTTAGCCTTTGCTTTAGAAACCAAGATTATAGAAGATCATAAAAGTTCATTTGAATTTTGAATTTTGGTGTTTTGAACTTCCCAAAAGAATCATTTGCATGGGGAAAGAGGAAGCAAATAGATATTTTTATTTATTTATTTATGTCAAATTGATACTCATTTGAAAGAGAATTTCAATACGAATCCAATGAACGTAGTTTAAGTTAATTCTGACACCTAGGAAAATTATGAAATTTTTAAGTTGGAGATTTGTTTTATTACGAATTGGACTAATCGGGACGCGACACATGTCTCTTTCGACAAGAATATTTCTTGCTTTACAACCGGTCATTTTATTTTACAACCGATCATTTCCATCTGAAAATACTGACCGTCGAATTTAAGATGAATGAATCACATAATTTACAAATTTTATTTTTAAACTATTTTGTTAGCTCTCCTAATTGTCAAACTTCAAACATCGAATTTCACAGTTAAATGCCTCGAAAATTTTATGTATTAAGAACCTCCACAGTAGACTTAATAATTGAGACCAAAACTTAGTTTTAGTATTGTTTATGATCATTATCTGGATAATGAAGTGAAAAAGAGCTATAGCTAAATGAGATAGGCTCTTTTTAATCGGATATTTACCAGATTCTTATAAGCTGCTATGCATAGGTTGTTTTTTTAATTCATAGTAGATCATCGGTTTAAATGTTAGTAACATATTTATATTCTAACCTCCATCCAATTAACATACCAACTTTAAAACTCCAAAAGTCTAGGCTTACATGGCAGTGCCAAAAAGAAAAAAAAAACTTTAAAACTCCAAAATTCTACAAAGTTTTTTATGTTTTTGAATTTTTGAAATTTTGAATTTTTTAGTTTTTCTTTTGGATTATTAAATCTCTGAATTCTGTTAACATTTTTCTTGTATTTTGTGGTATTTAAAATTTTCAAGTGTTTGTAATTAAAAATTTTGTACTTTTCTTTTTGGAGATATTAAAATTGAAATATTTTTTTTCAAATCCGTTTAGCTTTCATTTATAAAAATATAATCTAAATAAGTGACTTTTAGTCTTAAATTTTGGGATTCGAATTTTTGAAAAACTTTAAACTTTCTACTTTATTTTCGGACCTAACAATCTTTTCAAGCGGTTCTAAATTTCTTTTATATTTTATTTCTTGAATATATTATAATTTAAAAAATAAATTATTTTGAATATGTTTTAGAGAGATCTATTCTCATAATCATTTATAACGATAAAAAATTGTCCTTATATCTTTACTTCTTTTATAAGATAAATAAGTAAAAAAGTTCCCATCTTGCGAATCTTCTTAAATTTTTTTATTTTCTAGTTATTGTTTTGATAAATTTGTAAATGTCTTGATTTTTTCTTCTTTTATTTTGGGATTTAAGAATCTTTTTAATACTTTTTATATTTGTCTTAAATTTAAAATAAATATTTTTAAAATATTTCTAATTTTTATTTCTTATTATTATTTAAATTCATAACAATTTAGTTTATATTTTTGGAATTTAAATTCTTAGAAATATTTTAGCTTCTTATTATACTTTTTGAATTTTTGTAAATCCTTTTTCTCTGGTATTGACATTTTGTTAAATTTTTTTAAATAATTTGAATTTTTCTATTATCTTCGACTTTGTCATGAACACAATTGTTGCATATGTGGCACAAAAGAGGTTTATTTTATCAATAAATTTCATAGATATCTATTCTTATGATTATTTATTAAAATGAATGTTTTTAAGAGAAATTGTCCTTAAATCTTTGCTTACAATTTATATAGTTTACATGAAAATAAACAATTTCATATATTGTCCTTTTAGAATGTAATACTTTTTAAATCTTTGTAAAAAAATTTCTTTTTATTTTTTAATTTTTAGTAGAAGGTGTATTTCAACTTTTCAATCCCAATAAAATTATATGTTTCGAACAATAAATTAAAGCTTAGATGTAAAAAACAAAAATTATCTATATTTTCTTTTCAGCTTAACAAATCTCAAACGTGCAAAATTGTGAGACTTAGGATTTGATTGGCAAAAGAAAAGTGATGGAAAGTTAGGCAAAGTCAAAAAAAAGTACTTTCTAGAGCAAGTTTTTTTTTCACTTTCCACCTTAAAAATTATGTTTGGTTTGGACTAAAATAATAAAAAGACAGTTGACATGAATGAATAATGACGTGGCACATCTTTTTTATTAATAACAAAATTTGGTTAAAGACAAAAAGTTAGTTTAGATTTCAAAATGATATTTTATTTACTTTCCTCTTACTTTCTCATCCTTCATAAGAGAAAATTAAATGACGACTTTCCAAATCCTACATGAAAGGAAAGTGAAACAATTTTCTATTTTGTGACTTTCATCTGCCAAAAAAAAAAGTGTATCAGTTTTCATTTATTTTCACACTTGCTTCCAGTTGCCAAATAGGCCTATCAAAATATTAACAAAATGATATGATGGACCAAAATTAGACAGTGTTGTACATTCATTAGTATGATATTTTGTTTGGTTACCAATATATATATAGATAATATATTTAGATAATGACAACTACAATATCCACTATGGGAATTGCGTCTTTGTTTCATTGTCTTCCCAAAAAAACCTTTTATATGGTCTGGACCACATATAAGTTCTTTAAACATTTGACATAGATACCATCCATTACCAGCATATCCAGCCCTTTTCTAAACTTAGAGAACTAACATATAAAGGTTAAAAAATATAAAGGTTAAAAACAACCAACATATAAAGGTTAAAAAATATCATTTAGTTTCATCCAACATCTTATATTTCAACATGTGAATATTTTGTTATGATTTGGTTCGGTGCCTTCATCGGCATGTCAATACTTTGTTGATTAATATAAAATTTTGATGAAAGAGGTCATAACTGTAATACCCAGATCGCTTGTAAATATTTTTCTGTATTTGTAAATATGTGTTTCCCAAATTTTCTCAATTCAAATATTCCTATATTTTTATAATAAGAATTTTGATTTATGAACCCTAACCCAAATTATATTTTTCCCAAACCCAACCCACAACCCCGACCCGCTCCTTGAACTAAGCCCAAACCTTTCCCTCTACCCGACCCCGAACCCGAACCCGACCCGACTCGTTACACCCCCACTCCCTTCTTCTTCTCCTCCCTCGCCTTCTTTCCCGCATCTTCCCCCCTCGACCCTTTCCTTCTCATCCCAACGTCCTTGTGCCCCTCCGCGACGACCGCGTCCATTTCCACGGGACCCACGCCTGCTCGCCAACTCCTCCACGCCCCACTCGCTTCCCCCCAACGGCCACTACCTCCAACGGCTCCCCTCTTCTCGCGCCCATTGCCGTGAGACCCGCTCCCCCACGTCGCCGCAACCCCTACTGCACCGAGTCCCCTCACCCATCGAGTGCCCGAGCCCCTCTACCCACCTTCTTTTAAGCCATCGGCTCCTTATCGAACCCACCACCATCATCACCACCGCTGCCTCCTCCGCCGATCTCCTCCTGAAACTTACGTTTTACCGAACACTTAACACTGTTAAATTCGTAATTAATTCCAGAGAAATCCAATCGTAGAGTGCCTGGGTTCGTTACGAAGGGTACTGTATAATCCTTAATACGTCATGTAGATTTACTGTTAGGTATATTCTAAGAACATCGAAAATAAGGAACTTACCTAATCTTGGACTGCAGTCCAGAGCAAGAACTTACCTCTTGACATGCTATTATACACCTGAAAACGTAATGTTTAATTGTGAAAGTGTGTGGAGATAATTACCTTTGCATAGAAAATTGTTTTATCTTTCAAATGGTACTAGTTTCACTAAATTCCAGTATCATTTGATATTTAAATCATATTTCAAATGGATGACATGTACGGCAGTTTTCTGTCAATTTCGTTTGCACCCTTCATCAGTAATCTGATCATAACTCCCAAACCAAGATAACTATTGTTGATCTGTCTCCTGCTCTGTAAAGTTAACTCACAGCCCTACAATTAGTTGAACAGTAGCATCACCTAATTATACTCTCAACAAGGAGTAAAGTATGTTACGAAACGGACTTTCAGTTCAGAAATTGGATTTCCAGTAGGGAACACTTAAAATGAAATAACCTTAACTCGCAAATCTAAAACCCGATTGACACGAAACCAATTTTAATGTACAGATAATTAAATATACTGCTTACCCCTTTTATATTCCTTTGATTAATTCTGCACATGTGATTCATAGTTAATTTTTCAAGTTGTATGACACTGGCTACTATATGTTTATTCATATCATAATTAATTGCATTCTTATCATATCATGTGGCGGTCATACCTGCATTGAATAGGGGCCATATACATTGATATCCTAGTGACCGTGTTACATTACCAAGTGATAAATATTAGTGATTGGATTGTGGCAAGTACGTTAGTGTAAAAGCGTGATTGAATAAATGAAATGACGCGTACTTGTACACAATTAGCGGAACCAGTTAATTATTGCATTGTCGACGTTTATGGGGCATATATAAGTGTAACTATAACTGGTATGGGACGGTTATAGAAGCACTTATATTAGTGTCATAGGTAAGATATCGAGTACTGTCCATTTATCTTGGATACCAGCCGAGACATGCTTGACGGAGATCCTGTCTCCAGTTCTCGCGTAGACTTGTCATGGAGCGACGAGTATTTGGGTTCATGGTCCGTGTTTGATGTAGACCGCGGGTGTGGGGTAGTTTGAGTGTGAGTTCGATCAACGGAATCTCAGGAGTCCCACTGCCGGCATATATAGCGATTTCGGAAGTTGTATGAATGGTATTACTGATTATTAGTGAGCGTGATTCGGGCCCGTATTCCCTTGCCCCTAGGGCCTATCTTGGGTTTAGGATACTCCTGCGGTGGTTGATGCTCACACTTAGACCGACGATAGGTTTAGCGACTTGAATATTGAGACTTAGAGACTGATAGTTTTAGTGACATGGACATTGCATTGACTACTGATCTGATACACTTGCTTTATCGTTACCTGTACCGATTATTTCAAAGAGGATGTTGGGACTTTCGCAGTCCAGATACATAAACACCATTTTGAAAAGATTCAGTATGGAAGATTCTAAGCGCGGTAACCTACCGGCTTGTCACGGAATCACCCTCTCCAAAGAGATGTCTCCCGATACTGATTTGGAAAGGGCTCGCATGTCGATTACACCCTATGCTTCTGCAGTAGGCTCTATAATGTATGCTGTTTACCCCAATCAGAGCAAAACTCTGTTCAAATTCCAAGGTGGGAAAAGAAGCAATACTTCTGTTTTTCTCCAATCAGAGCAAAGCTCTGTCTTGAAAATTAAAGTGAAAATAAAAGTTAAAATAAATAAAATAACGCTTCATTTCTCCTGCGCTGCACGCAGAGCGCCACGTGTCAAAATCAGACACGTTAGCGCAAGGAGCGCAGCGCCCAAGGTAGCGTACTCCATCAGAGCAAAGCTCAAAAATTTTTAAAAAAAAAAAAGGGTTGCGCAGTGCGCTGCGCGACACGTGTCAGCGCAGCTGCGCAGTCCGCTGCGCGACACGTGTCAGCGCGCGCAGTGAGGAAAAAAAAAGTTGCGCAGTGCGCAGCTGCGCAGTGAGCTGCGCGACACGTGTCAGCGCAGCTGCGCAGTGCGCTGCGCGACACGCGTCAGCGCGCGCAGTGAGGAAAAAAAAAGAAGGTTGCGCAGCTGCGCAGTGCGCTGCGCGACACGTGTTGCGCAGCTGCGCAGTGCGCTGCGCGACACGTGTCAGCACGCACAGTGAGGAAAAAAAAAGGTTGCGCAGCTGCGCAGTGCGCTGCGCGACACGTGTCAGCGCGCGCAGTGTAAAAAAAAAATCAGCTGCGCGACACGTGTCACGCGCTGGGGGAGTTGCGCAAAACAGAATAAATCTTTTCTGTTCTTGTTAAAATAAGAAGATTTTCTTCTGTAAAGCAGGGGCCTTTGGATCAAAGATCCAACGGTGGGGAAAATTCCTCAAATCACTCAGAAAAAGATCTCTTTAACAAATTTAACTAATTTATGAGCACTATAAAAAGGACCCCAGACCTCATTTCAAAGGAAAGAAGATCTGGCTAAAAAAAAAGAAGAGAAGAGAACTCTTGAGAACTCTTGAAGAATAAAAAAAAAGGTAAAAAACCTTTAAAAGAAGAGAAAATTCTCTTATGAACAGATCATTGATCTAAGAACAAGATCATGGATCTTCAACAATAAATAAAATAAATATAAAAAAAAAAGTGCCTTGCACTTGTTTTATGAACCATCGGTTCTTGAACCTAAAAGGTTCTTAAATTAATAGTGCTTTGCACTTTCATGAACCTTTGGTTCTCTGAGATAAGAAAAACAAGAAAAAACTTATTTTTTCTTAGATCTAAATCAAATAGTGCTTTGCACTTCTTTTATGAACCATCGGTTCTTGAATCTAAAAGATTCTCAAATTAACAGTGCTTTGCACAAATGCAATGCATTACTTAAAGGGCCAGGCCCAAGTCAAAATGACCTAACAGGCCAAAATAAATTGCAAGGCAATAAATGGGCAGAGCCCAAATAAATTGATGTT
Source organism: Agapanthus africanus (assembly GCA_030015575.1). NCBI lineage: Eukaryota > Viridiplantae > Streptophyta > Magnoliopsida > Asparagales > Amaryllidaceae > Agapanthus > Agapanthus africanus. The sequence continues at coordinate 143,582,877 of CM057342.1, read as the reverse complement.
TTGCATCCTTTATACAAGGGCGGAGCCTAAATAAAATTGATGCCTTGCATCATTCCTAAAAGAACAGAGCCCAAAATAAATTAATACTCTGCATCCTTTGTGGGCAAGACCCAAATAAAAATAAAAAGAGAATGCTATGCAAAAGCAGATAAAATGTTGAACATTTTCAACTGGACTTAGCCCAATTTTGGTCGTAAGTCCTTAAATTAAATTGACTGAGCAAGATTGCTCTCTTAAATCAATTTCCTACCGGTTCGAGGGTACATCTCCGAACTCCTCTGACACCTGTCGTTGTAATCCTTCAACGTCGTCAGAGAGGTGACGGGTCCCGACGACCATACATGCAATGGACCACTATGTCCCTAAACTGGAACAATAGAGCCCAAACGCTCTTTTGTCGGATCTAAACGATCCCGTTAAGTTGATCTTAGTCTCAAATTGGACTAACGTATCTTTAACAAACGATTAAGTTGATCTTAGCCTCAAATATGGCTAACGTGTCCTTAAATCAAACCTTCAAACAAACTTTAGTCCCAAATTGGACTATAGATCTCTCAACCAACTTTGGTTCAAGGGTACATCTCTGAACTCCTCTGATATTTGTCGTTGTAATCTTTCAACGTCGTCAGAGAGGTGACGGGTCCTGACAACCACACATTAATACGGACTGTGGGGTCCTTAAACTCATGGACTTATGCGTCCTTAAACTAATATCTGCCCCCAAAATGGGAATGTTGGACCACTATGTCCCTAAACTGGAACAATAGAGCCCAAACGCTCTTTTGTCAGATCTAAACGATCCCGTTAAGTTGATCTTAGTCTCAAACTGGACTAACGTATCCTTAACGAACATTTAAGTTGATCTTAACCGCAACACGACTAACGCGTCCTTAAACTAAAAAACACCAAACCCAAATCTAAGTAAATACGGATTTGGACTAATCCACGTCCTACGGGCGACGGCATTACTCAGTCTCCGTATACAATCCACGGGCAACCACAAAAAAAACAAACACTCACGACACGAAGTGAAATTCCGGAGAAAGAGAAAGTGGTTACCGCGATGCGGTAGCGTAATTAACTGCGGGGGCTTGCGCCTGCAGGGAAGAGCGTCCCCACAATCAAAAACCCCTCAATCGAGGGGGAATCTGACGAAGTCTGCTACATCGGCCGCATCCGTCTAAACCTCCGATACACGGTGCCATAAATCAACTTGGCATCTTCGGAGAGGTGGACGGATAAAACCAAATAGCATCTGCCCCGAATCTCAGGCACAGACGCCCTAACGTCTGCGGCCGCCGTTCGGAGGGGAACAGATTCTGGCACACCCGGTGGGACCTCTTCCTCTTTCCACTCCACACTTCGTGTGTCGTGTTCGCGAACAAATCGCGGTTTGCTGTGATTGCCTGTGGATTCAAGGTACTAAGATTTAGTGTCTTGCTCTATGCAGAAAACAGAAAATCGATGGCTTCGAACAGCACCGCCCGCAGCGATAACTCTCGCTCCGTCATTGCTGGAGGAGTGACTTATGGGCCCCAAGTGGCCTCCCTTTTCAACATGCCGGTGGAGCAGGTGGCTCAAGCCACCACTGTACTATTTTTTGGGACCATGCTCCCACCAATGAGCTTCAACGCCCCAATGACATTGCAAGAAGCTCCAAAGAAGTCAGTCTTCGATCGACTTACCACTGCCGCGACCCCTCTCAACGGGTCGTCCAACTCCACTGCTTCAGTTTTTAACGGACTAGGCCAGAGCTCTAACAGGCTCATGAAGAAGCCTGCCATACCAAAAGGCGTTATTCCTAAGCGGATAGCCATTCCAACTCCCGTTCCTCGCAAAATCACCAAGGTTGCTTCCCATGTTCAGAAGTCCGCTTCTGACAAGTTGGCCGTCCCCGTTCAACGGACGTCGATCTTTAAAAAGCTGGTACCAGTATATTCTGACCAACACAGGGGGCACGAGGAGGTCACCCCTATAGCTGAAACAACTCCATCAGCACGACATGCCCGACGTCGCTACTGGCACCGAGTGAGGAAGGCTGGGGGCAACTCCCCCTCTGGACTTACTCCGTCAGCTCCGATGGTGAGGATCGATGCTGCTGTTCCAACCAAGAATAACTTTGAACTGCTCAACAAGGTGCGCAGAAACTCTCCTACTACGATGTTGAAACGAACTCCTTCACCTGTGGAGAATACTCCAGAGAAGAAGCTAGAGCAGCCCCCTCAACGGCTGTCCTCTAAAATTTACAAAGTCTGGCGACAGGTCCAAGAGTCGGTGATCGATCAAGACTGCCTCCGACGACAGAAAAAGATGAAGGTCCGGCAGGGGAAGGATTACTTTGTCAAACCACAAAAAGCAAAAGCTACTTGGGTGCCCATTACAACGGCTCTCTTAACACCAATCACTCAAAAAAGGAGGCCACAAAAAGCCCCTGTGAGCATGGCGAAGCATAAAAGCGCTGAACACAAACGCCCCAAATTTGGGGGCAGGGTGGTGCACACTGTTTATATGGCTTCTGGAACGGAGGAAAGCCGCACTTCTACGGGCCACCGACCGCTCACCCGATCCGTGACGAAAGCCCAGGAGCAACAACAAAAGCTTCAGGAAATGATGACCACAATGGCTGCACTCACTGAGCCAAAAGAAAGCTCTGAAACGTCTTCGGATGAGCGTCAAGAACAAGAAACCGACGCTGACTTTTTACGCAGAGTCCTCGAAAAGAGGGACAAAGAAGCTGCAGAGCAAGCGGCTAAAATAAAACAGATGGCGCTCCTCTTCCAAGATATGGTAGGGATGATGTTACAGCCGGACCCTCCTGCTGAAGATCCTCCGATCGTCCTTGAAGACGACAGGGGAGAAACGTCAAATCCTCCGCCGGCTCTGTCAACAGCCAAGGAGGAGGCAATCTCCAAATTTGACCTAGACGAATATATAGCTCAGCAGATCCTGGTTCATCAGGCGAATGAAGCGGCTGGGCAAATTGTTAGAACCGGACGACCGTATCCGGGCTGGTATGACCAAATCAGTTACCCGCCAGGATATACGATCCCTAAATTCCACGTATATAAAGGGACAGGGAATCCACATCAACATGTCGCCCAATTCAGGGCCTTATGCGGCAATACTGGAGGCGATGACAAATTGTTGCTACGTCAATTCGTCGGCAGCTTAGCAGAAACAGCCTTTGAATGGTATTCGGAGCTACCTAACGACTCTGTCAAAACATTTGCAGAGATGGAACTGCTGTTTACACAAAGATTCGCGAGTGCTAGTGAACGCACCCCGATAACAGCACTGATAAATGCCAGGATAAGGCCAACCGAAACGTGGGTCCAATACGCAACACGATGGCGGAACCTATGGTCGAAATGCGAACAACGCATAGAAGGGGCACCTGCGGTAGGCATGTTTGTAGGCACTCTCGATCCGCAGGCGACCATCTCACAATTCATGATGTTCTTCAGGCCGACCACCTTTCAGGCCTTGATTGACAAATTAGCCCAAATGGACCAGATAGGCCATAGACCGTCTCCTCCAAAATCAGATTCCCGAGATGAGAAAGGAAAAGGGAAAGCGATCGTCGTCGCCAATGCTCAACAACAGTCGAGCAACTCAAAGCCGGTCGTTCGCCAAAACAACGTGCGTCCACGTCCATCCCTCGAAGAGAGGCTAGGACGTCCTTACTCGTTTCCTCAGAATAAAACGAGAAGACTGTTTGAGCTGGCAGTGCGTAACAGACTCATCAATCTGCCGAGTCCAAAGCGTCTGTCGCAGCCAGGCGATCTTAATAATCCCAATTATTGCTCTTACCACCAAACGGTAAGTCACCCGATTGAGGATTGTTTCGTCTTTAAGGGATGGATCGAGGATCAATACTTGCAAGGCAAGTTCGCGCTGTCTGAAAGCTGGAAGGCAAACCCACCACAGCCGCACTCTCCAAAGAAGATGGACACGCCGGGGGCAGCTTGTTCTTTAGTCAAGGATGAAAACAATGGAGAAAACTCATCGGATGAATCCGAAGACTACGTAGCGACTTGTCATATGATGTCTCATTCATTGGCAGATAATAAAGAGGCTCCTTGCGCCGAGAAAACAAGGGCGGGCCCTGAAACAGAAATCCCGCGGCCGTCAGACGAGTTGATCGATGCATTCCTAAATGAAATTCGTCTGAAAGCAAAAGCCAATCAAGAGCATGAAATGGCCATACTGGAAAGAGCCAAGGCATTCCCGTCAAATCAGAAGCCATACACTGCGGGTAAAAACAAATTCAAGACGAAGAAAAGGTTCGCCAAAGCTCTGTCAGTAGGAATGAAGCTACCGCCCTCTGAAGAAAATACTCTCGCTGAGGCAGAGATGCACCCTAACTTCTGTTTATATCATCAGAAGATCATACATCCTACCAAAGACTGCGAATCCTTTAACTGTTTGTGGCAAGGGTATGTCGCTCAAAAGCAACACTTCGACAGGACAAAGTGTAAAGCTTGTGGACATCGGAAAAATGCGATATATGAGCACAAAAGAGTCGCCGACGATTGCCATATAGCCGACTCTAAGGCATCACAAATTATCACCTTTGGAAGCAACTCTGACGAAGAAGCTATCCCCAACTCTTCCCTCGGGGAATCTATTTCAAAAATAAAGGAATTGAGAAGCTGCGAGAACGTTCAGCCATGCAATCGCATGCTACTCGGAAAAATCCCGACCCCGCAAACAACGGAGCGAACAAAAAGGATAAAAGAAAAGGAAAAAAGGCCCTCGTCGCCAGCGCTCAACAACAATCAGATGACCCTAGACCGGTTGCTTGCCAAAGCAACAAGCGGCAACCCCTCCAGGAAAAGTTGAAACGTCCTTACTCGTTTCCGCAAGATAAAACAAGAGGACTGTTCGAGCTGGCAGTGTGCGACAGACTCATCAATCTGCCGGGTCCAAAACGTCCGTTGCGGCCAGGCGATGTTAATAATCCTAATTATTGCCCTTACCACCAAACAGTAGGTCACCTGATCGAAGACTGCTACGTCTTCAAAAACTGGGTTGAAGACCAATACCAACAGGGTGAGTTTGCGCTGTTTGAAAACTGGAAGGTGAGTCCGCCGCAACCGCACGCTCCGAAAAAGACGGATACGCCGGGGCATCATGCTCATTCATAGGAAAGGACCCATAGACCGAAAAGTCAATAAACTAAATATTCGCCTCAAATACGGCGACGGCGGACCGAGATGTCCTTAAACTAATGATGGACCGCAATGTCCTAAAACTTGCAAAGGACCGAAACGTCCTTAAACTAATACCGCAGCATCTTTAAGCTGACGAGGTGAATAAAAAATATATATAAATAAAGAAAAATATAATAAATAAAAACGGTATGTCCATAAGCAAAAAGGGCACGGATGAAAGCCCGAAAGGGCTCCATGAGTAAAAACAGCAGGGCTACCGGCGAGTGTTCGTGAAAACCCGAAAGGGCGCGACCTCGTAAAAAAAACACAAAAAAAAACGGTATGTCCATAAGCAAAATGGGCACGGATGAAAACCCGAAAGGGCTCCGTGAGTAAAAACAGTAGGACTACCGGCGAGTGTTCGTGAAAACCCGAAAGGCGCGGCCTCGTAAATAAAAAAAAAAGAGAGACGGTATGTCCATAAGCAAAACGGGCACGGATGAAAACCCGAAAGGGCTCCGTGAGTAAAAACAGCAGGACTACCGGCGAGTATTCGTGAAAACCCGAAAGGGCGCGACCTCGTAAACACAAAAAAAAAGAGAGACGGTATGTCCATAAGCGAAACGGGCACGGATGAAAACCCGAAAGGGCTCCGTGAGTAAAAAACAGCAGGGCTACCGGTGAGTGTTCGTGAAAACCCGAAAGGGCACAACCTCGTTAATGTTGGAGATAGTGCCCTCAGAGTCAATTATTAGGTCACAGGTACGTGATTGTAATGATTGAGGGAGGACCTATCCCGGTAGGACAGTCTTACTCGAGATGATAGTATGCTATCTGGTTTACCTTTATCATCGTGTACTGTTTTAAGTGACATGACACGTCGCTATTACACGTTGATAGAGCCCCTAGGATTCTTGCTTGACCACCAGCAGTATGAGGGCGATCATATAAGTGGGAGCTGGGGGTCTATAAGCTTATCCTTAAAAGGTCCCTAGTCGTGGGAGTTTCGAGACTGGGCATCGATACTCCATTAGTAGACTAGTGTATACAGTCGAGACCCCGACGAGGGGCGGTGGCCGGTCTCACAAGCCACTGGTGTCAGTTGGATCACCTAAGATGTATACAGGTGCTCATTGGGTTATGAGTACACCGGACAGGACTCGCCGGGAACATGCTAGTTGGTTATATACCAGACGTCAGATGGCAGTTCCCTGGTGACATGTGTGCAGGTTAGTTCATCGACCTGGGGATCGTCATTTGTCTCGTGTGAGTTCCCACTGTACTTTGATTACTACCCTACCACGACTCAAAGGAGTCGTGCAAACAGGTTTTAGTTGGGTACAGTCCCGAGCCACATGGAGGCAGTGAGCGTATCTTCAGGGGTTCGTCTCTCCCGGTATTGGGGGTGAGGTCGTGCTGTGTCTAGGAGAGCCATTACACAAAGTCCTTGGCCAAGGCAAGGAGATTTACTGGTAGGTATTCCAGTAGTATCTCAGGGTGTTCTGGGCTACACTCCGACACGACTTGTACCGCTTTTGGGGGTCTGACTTTTACCAACCCCCTAGGCCCGCCATGCGATACTCATAGACGAACGGACCGGACTGCACGGATATTGTCACTGACAGGCTCAGTAGGGTTGTCAGGCTGAGTTCGCTCGTAGACGTCCCTTTTGGTCAATACCTGGTAGCCCGTTATGTATTGGCTTATACCTCTAACGTGCTAGTGGTTAAATCCACAACCAAGGTGTTGATGAGTCTTTAGAGTCCCCCACATTTCAGTTACTCAGCTTTCGGGCGAAAGGTTGTAGAGGCCGTATGGAGATATGGCAGGGTCCGATCAGATACGTGCGGTATTGCACGCATCAGGATCGGACAGTTTGTACTATAGGCCGTATGGTTATATGGCAGGGTTCGATCAGATACGTGCGGTATTGCACGGATCAGGATCGAACGGATATTACTAGCCGGCTTTGGTATACGCCGGATCCTAGTATAGTACAGTGGAGATTTTGTCTCATTGCATTTGTATTTCGGTCGAAATACAGATGCGGGTGTGTATGCACAGTATCGGGGTTTTCCTGTAATTTATTACGGGACCAGTTTTCTGGAGTTGCCAGTTTGCTTTCCGTTTCGGTCGATTTCCATTGTTCCGTTCATTGGCCGAAGATTGGTGGAGGAGGGCTTATTTGCATTGTTGCAAATAAGCATTTGTGGAGGGGGTCTTTGCATATTATCATGTCATGATACTTGTCCCATCCATTGACTTGACTTTTTGCTTCATGGTTGTGTCATGATGGCTTGACCCTTGTTATGTGGTGATGGTTGCTTTGGAGTGTTATTTTTCTTTGTGGTGATCATTTGTTTATCCATCATTACTCTTTTTCCATCCACCCCCTTGTTTGTTCTCTCTCTCTCTCCAATCATACATGAAAGGGGGGGGCCGGCCATTCCTTGAATGGAATGGGATTCATTTTCTTTTAGGGGTGGGAAAATGTTACTCTCATTTTTGGTATGCTACATTTTCCCCACCTCTCTCCAAGCTCTCTTTTCCTTCACCAATGGCAATTCCACAATCCCCAAAAATGAGACATGGTTCTTCACACATTCTACAGCGAATCTTGGGCACGTCGAGTAGCCGGCTTCGTGCCCGAGTTGCCTCGGCATTGAGGTGGGAGCCCGTAAACAAAGTAGGCGATGTGGTGCACTTCCGGCGACGAGGAGGAGACGGGACATTCCGCAGGAGATCGGGACGATGGCGAGAAGACCGGAGGACTTGGATCGTCGGTATATCTCTAACCCATCTTCTAAGTAGCTTAGACTTGTTAATGGTTACGATCCGGGTGTTTAGTGCGCGGTGGTGCCGGTTTGCTAAGTCCGCAAAATTTAAGTTTTTCACCGCTTCCGCATTCCGGCGTCGGATTGACGGCCGGGGCGCCGCCGTGCACTTACAGTGGTATCAGAGCCTCGCCATTAACTTAGTCCAGCTTTGTGTAATGTGTTTTTTAGTTCCGATCGATCGAAATGTCCAAAAACCCGTATTTGCCCACATCAGTTTTCTGTTGGAAATTTTTGGTGTCAAAAATTTTTTCAGGTTGTATAAAAGCACTGTACAGGCAAACTTAAGACATCTGGAAAAATCCGACACCATGATCTTCCAACCTGAGCGCGGAAGGGCGGCCAAAACCACCTTCTGGCCGCGCTTCCGCCGCAGAGTAGAGGAGTCAATGGGCCGGATTTTTTCAGTGGGCCTCTGGCATTATTTTTGGGGTTTTTGAACATTAAAATTGGGCCCATATTTTCTGTAACTGCTACAGTTTTGTTTTGGGGCCCACTTGTTAATATTCGATCGGTCGGATATTTTAAACACATTTTTCACAGTATTTACATTATATCTGCGACCGTGAATGTCACTCGATCGGTAAATCCTGTCTAACTGCTATAGCCCGGTTAGACGGATTTGCGAACGTGACTTTCACGTTGATGTTCTATGTATTTTCTGTGATGTTGCGGATCGGTCGTGGGGATAGCCTGGATGCAATGCTAGTACTGTGTGCTGTTGTATTATGTACATTTGATATTGCGGGGCGAGCGTCCGACATGTGGACTGCCGTCACTGCCTGATTGTATTATTATTTTGGGGCACAACCTGGTTGCGGTCGATGTACCCGTTGTATGTATATTTTACTTTCTGTACTAGAATTGCCCCGCGGAGGGGTGCACGGATAGCCGGGTTCTAGAGGGCAACAAGCCCGCATCTCATGGCATTGAGAGGGAGGGGGCTTCACTCTAGGATTGGCGGGCTATTAGCCGCACTCGTAGGGGGTACAGGTTTGACCCAGGAGGGGTGCCCAAGTTACCGGATTCCGTGAAGTGCTGGGTGGTCCATTCACGGTGCTGAAGGGGGCTGCCTCGCTTCAGGTTTTGGCGGGTGACTTGCCGCGCCCGTAGGGGTCTAGGATTCTCATTGCACAGGCTATCCACATGACCAGGGGAACGTCGGGTTTCAGTAGTGGCTCTGTGAAACCCGGGGTTCCCAGATATCTGTATTGTTTCTGTGATGCTGTTCATTCTCTGTGATGTTGCATTTCTATCACGCCTTGAGCGAATATAATATATTGGTATATATATTAGTAGATGTTGTATATGTTTTGCATCCGCGCTAGTCCAGTCCCCGCTCTGTCGTTAGTTAGCTAACCTAACGGGTAATGACGGGACCCAGTGGCGAATGCGGATGGCATATACGTACATCAGTATATTTTCGTTCTTTTTGGTGTGATCAATTGATGGGACAGCATTGATTCGGATCAATGCAAGTTAAAAACAAACCTAATCTGATGTTGTTGGAACACTTTTCAAAAAGCTATTATTGCAAGGACGTTCACTTTTGTTTTGCATCGCGGTATTCATTTAGAATATCCTGCTCCTCAGTCGACGAGGCAAGGGCCGAGATCCCTTCACCGGGAGTGACCCCTTGGACAGAAAGTTTGCGTCAGGGCATTAACTTCACTATAGCCGATTACTTTTGCTTTGCACCGTGGTATTCATTTGGAATATCCTGCACCCCATTCTACGGGGAAAGAGCCGAGATCCCTTCACCGGGAGTGACCTCTTTAGCAGCGGTTTTCGTCACTATATTTTAAAAAAAAAGCTATCAGTTCCTTCAACGATATCAAGTTCATTACGTTAAAGGTTTTCGCCAGAAACCATTCGTAGCCCTCGGTCGTTTCAGACGGGTAGCACGTAGTATTCATGCTATGTTTGTTGACCTTCGTCAAGGCATAGTGTATGGTAGCTGCTTGTTACCTTTCTGCTGCATAGATAGATGCGTTGGTTTGGGACAGTCGTATAGCCTTGTTGACCTTCGTCAAGGGCTTGTACGGGTGGATTCAAATTGACCTGGATAATGACGGGTAGAACTTGACATGTGACTTATGATTTGTTGACCTTCGCCAAGGTCATAAGAGCATGGGGCAGAAATCACATCGGGAGTTTCAAAAGAACTGAAACTTGCCAGATATGCGCATACCTTCTGGAGTGTGATACCGTGAGCGGATTCCGTCACGTTATCATGCGATGATAGTTGGATCCCGATTCCCACTGATGAGTTGGTATACTCCTCGGCTGATCCCGACTAATTCTTCTTTCAGGTTTGGAGGAGAATTTGAGGTACAGTGGGAGGTTTCCAGATTAGATAAATTGGTGACCATTCTGATCTAGGTTAGAGTGCACGCTGGGTGTTTCTTTTCTCTCTCTCTCTCTGGCAGCGACCATTGACCCGACCCTAAGACTATGACTCAGAGACCAAGTTGACCGAACCTTCTTAACACTGGCTATGGATTGTCAGAGTTGCAAACCTCATTGCCACTCCTACTTTTACCCTTTTCTCCAGGACACCCCGTTTTACTACGAACGTCCACTTCCATTGGACAAAACCATCGTATGGTTAGATACGAACTCGAAGGAATTCGAGGATGGTTTCCGGTTCTGGAGAAAACGAATAGGATTATTCAGTTGTCTTTTCTTTTCACCTCCTCTCAGGTTGCGAGTACTCCTTGGTTTAGGAGTAGTACACTTATTACGCAAATTGGATAGTCTTCTTCCAAACCATAGGCTGGTGCCGACCGGTAGGGAATGAAGAAAACCAGTTAGCCTAAACGGTATACAGAAGGTATTAAGTTCAGACAAAACAAGGGATTAGTAAGAGGGCAAAGTAAATTGCAACAAATATTCACGACCAAACCAAATATTTCGTTACCACTCCCACATCACCTTTGTATTTCTCCAGGACACTCCGTATCACTACGAAGATCCACAGTTTATTGGATATTCCATCGTATGGTTATATACGAACTCGAAAGGAACTTGTTCCAGTTCGGGGATGGATCCTGGTTCAGGAGAAATAGGAATAAAGTACATTCAGGTGTCTTTTATCTTCACCTTCTCTCGTGTTGCGAGTGTTCCTAGGATTGGGACAGTACACCCATTATACTTATTGGATAGTCTTCTTCCAAACCATAGGCTGGTGCCGAACGGTAGGGAAGGAAGAAAACCATTTGGCTTAAGGGGTGTACAGAAGGTAAAGACTAAAGACATATGAAGGGATTTGGAGAGGTGGCAAAGAATTACAAGGTTACAGACGTGATGATGGAAGAGGCATTACTAGGAATACCAGGATACCCCATCGAAACATTTCAATGTTTCAGTTTCACTGTGTAATGTTAAAAGAGAACTGATTTCCCGATTAGATACTTACTCCAGGGTATGTATTTACCAGGTATGATTCTCACATCTGTATGGTTTTACAGATGATGAGTGGGAGTACGTTATTGGGAATTGGGTAATCATCCTCATTATATCGGGATTCGTTGTAATTGGTGATATTTGAGGATGCCACCTGGGTTGTTTGCCGGTCGGCAAATATTTGGTTTTGAATATCCGCTGTTATGCACCAATTTCAAATTGATATATCTGTACGTCTATTTTCATAGAGTGAGATATACCTTTTGATATTATGTCGACGACATTTACCTATATCAGTGGATGGTTAGGTAAGGAGCATTAAACATCGGTGTAATTCTTCTTAACCATAAGTACAGTTTTCAACCTACGACACACAGTGAATGAGTTATCAGACTCAAGGGACTTATACAGAGTATTGTATGTTGTCCAGAGTCCATTAGGACAGAGGGGTTGGTCCTCATACTATATTCTGTTTACTTTTAACTTCTCTAGTTCTTAGACATGTGTTTCGTAGAAACACAGGGTCTAAGTTTTGAGGAGTTATAGGTATTTGAATAGAGTAGAGAACCAGGTGTAGCAAGTATCGGGATTCTTCAAGGTGATCGAAGATGTAGATACTTGTGTATGGTATTCAGTTGATAGTAATGATAAAGAGAAATTGCTTCTCTTTCAGGTCACTCATAATTGGAAGTATTCCTAAGTTGAGTAACGCTGATCGGCCTCCTTCCATTTAGTTGACATGCGCTGGAGACAGTTGCATGATTTGGATCTGGTTCAATTAAATCAGTGCCTCTGTTTCTATATTGCATATAGAACAGTTCATATCTTAACGATGTTAAGGTACGGGGAGTTGTCCGGTTTATGATTAAAACCAGACACTGGACAACTCAAGGCACGTTTCTGTAATAGCTGTTTGTGGGTTGACCCAGGCTATGACGAGGGTTGACTTTCTACCATCTGGATGAACAATAGCGATATTGTTCTAGACTCGCCACAGTTTTATTAAAAATGGATTTTTTCAAAAAACAGTAGTGGGAGTATGGTAGAACTGGAAGTGATTCCAGAACCACAAACGATTACTGAAGATTTGATAAGGAACCTAAAGATTCAATCTGGATTGACATTCCATTGGCCACTCCGCAGATAAGGTGGGTAACTTCAGGCACCCGAGAGGCACTACGGTAGCCTCAAGGACGGTGACAGGGAAGTTCTTGTTTACCCACAATTGCCATTGCTGTTGTTCCAGGTTACGAGACCCGGCGGGAGGATGAGTATAGCGTCGTTCTAAACCAGTTTTAGAAGTGTACGTCTATATGACTCTGCCAGAGGGTTGTCGTACTCAGTGGGAGCAGCGGAAGCATTGGTGGACAGGTAGCTTATGTCTATTTATAGACTAAAGCAGATATAGCGGAGATAGATCATCTATTTCTGACATGACAGTCATAGGTTTGACTTCATCAGAATAGGGGATGGATCTGTTGAGAAGGTAGTAGGGTGTGATGTCATGGTATTTGGATGACATACACAGAGTAGGAAAGGAAACTCCTACACCACGATCGGTTATACTTTGGTCGTCACACAGTGATTTCTCCACAAAGGAAATGGATTTTGTATCTGACATATTGGTTACTAGATCTATGGTTTTAGATCTAGATTTGGGTGGTTTCCCAATCAGGGTACTTGACAGCATTCTAAGAATATTTAGGATGGACGACTCCTGGCACGGTAGTGTACCTGCAGGTAATGGAGTCACCCTCTCTAAAGGTGTCTTACAGACTAAAGGGGAGAGGGACGTGCATGATTGGCAGATCACTTGCTTAGGCAATTGAGTCAATCATGAGATGTCAAGTACCACACCAGATGTTGTTCTTGCACTAGATGCAATAAGTTGACATTAATCCAATCCTGGAGAAACAGTCGAAAGCAGTTTTAGAACATAAGTGGATGTTCTAGGGATATGATAACGACAGCCTCATTCAGGAGACAGTTATCATTCCAGGCTTCCAAGGTGACATGGACGACAAGGAGGTTGTCAGAGTTATAGTTTTCCCTCTGACGAGGGGCAGTATTTTGGACAGGTGATCCAAGGCAATACTGAGGGAGGCATGGCGCGCAGGATACTGATTAAGTTCAGTTGACGATACAGTCTAAGAAGTTTGGATTTGGAGTTCATTTATGAGCTAGGTCCCATCAGACATCCAGACATATTCTGAGACAGGTATTGCTCTTTTCGGGAGATGGCTTTCTCCGCGAACTTGAGATATAGAGAGACATAAAAAGAAACAACTAAGCGGATCCACTCACTGAGGCTATTCCTCGAACGCAATAGTTCCGCAAACGAGCTTTGTGAGACTGACTAGTAGAGGAGTTGGATGTTCGGTATCACACGGGCTGTGAGTATGCGACATCGCAATAATTAGCCTTGAGTGCAAGTGGGAGATTGTTGGAGATAGTGCCCTCAGAGTCAATTATTAGGTCACAGGTACGTGATTGTAATGATTGAGGGAGGACCTATCCCGGTAGGACAGTCTTACTCGAGATGATAGTATGCTATCTGGTTTACCTTTATCATCGTGTACTGTTTTAAGTGACATGACACGTCGCTATTACACGTTGATAGAGCCCCTAGGATTCTTGCTTGACCACCAGCAGTATGAGGGCGATCATATAAGTGGGAGCTGGGGGTCTACAAGCTTATCCTTAAAAGGTCCCTAGTCGTGGGAGTTTCGAGACTGGGCATCAATACTCCATTAGTAGACTAGTGTATACAGTCGAGACCCCGACGAGGGGCGGTGGCCGGTCTCATAAGCCACTGGTGTCAGTTGGATCACCTAAGATGTATACAGGTGCTCATTGGGTTATGAGTACACCGGACAGGACTCGCCGGGAACATGCTAGTTGGTCATATACCAGACGTCAGATGGCAGTTCCCTGGTGACATGTGTGCAGGTTAGTTCATCGACCTGGGGATCGTCATTTGTCTCGTGTGAGTTCCCACTGTACTTTGATTACTACCCTACCACGACTCAAAGGAGTCGTGCAAACAGGTTTTAGTTGGGTACAGTCCCGAGCCACATGGAGGCAGTGAGCGTATCTTCAGGGGTTCGTCTCTCCCGGTATTGGGGGTGAGGTCGTGCTGTGTCTAGGAGAGCCATTACACAAAGTCCTTGGCCAAGGCAAGGAGATTTACTGGTAGGTATTCCAGTAGTAACTCAGGGTGTTCTGGGCTACACTCCGACACGACTTGTACCGCTTTTGGGGGTCTGACTTTTACCAACCCCCTAGGCCCGCCATGCGATACTCATAGACGAACGGACCGGACTGCACGGATATTGTCACTGACAGGCTCAGTAGGGTTGTCAGGCTGAGTTCGCTCGTAGACGTCCCTTTTGGTCAATACCTGGTAGCCTGTTATGTATTGGCTTATACCTCTAACGTGCTAGTGGTTAAATCCACAACCAAGGTGTTGATGAGTCTTTAGAGTCCCCCACATTTCAGTTACTCAGCTTTCGGGCGAAAGGTTGTAGAGGCCGTATGGAGATATGGCAGGGTCCGATCAGATACGTGCGGTATTGCACGCATCAGGATCGGACAGTTTGTACTATAGGCCGTATGGTTATATGGCAGGGTTCGATCAGATACGTGCGGTATTGCACGGATCAGGATCGAACGGATATTACTAGCCGGCTTTGGTATACGCCGAATCCTAGTATAGTACAGTGGAGATTTTGTCTCATTGCATTTGTATTTCGGTCGAAATACAGATGCGGGTGTGTATGCACAGTATCGAGGTTTTCCTGTAATTTATTACGGGACCAGTTTTCTGGAGTTGCCAGTTTGCTTTCCGTTTCGGTCGATTTCCATTGTTCCGTTCATTGGCCGAAGATTGGTGGAGGAGGGCTTATTTGCATTGTTGCAAATAAGCATTTGTGGAGGGGGTCTTTGCATATTATCATGTCATGATACTTGTCCCATCCATTGACTTGACTTTTTGCTTCATGGTTGTGTCATGATGGCTTGACCCTTGTTATGTGGTGATGGTTGCTTTGGAGTGTTATTTTTCTTTGTGGTGATCATTTGTTTATCCATCATTACTCTTTTTCCACCCACCCCCTTGTTTGTTCTCTCTCTCTCTCCAATCACACATGAAAGGGGGGGGCCGGCCATTCCTTGAATGGAATGGGATTCATTTTCTTTTAGGGGTGGGAAAATGTTACTCTTATTTTTGGTATGCTACATTTTCCCCACCTCTCTCCAAGCTCTCTTTTCCTTCACCAATGGCAATTCCACAATCCCCAAAAATGAGACATGGTTCTTCACACATTCTACAGCGAATCTTGGGCACGTCGAGAAGCCGGCTTCGTGCCCGAGTTGCCTCGGCATTGAGGTGGGAGCCCGTAAACAAAGTAGGCGATGTGGTGCACTTCCGGCGACGAGGAGGAGACGGGACATTCCGCAGGAGATCGGGACGATGGCGAGAAGACCGGAGGACTTGGATCGTCGGTATATCTCTAACCCATCTTCTAAGTAGCTTAGACTTGTTAATGGTTACGATCCGGGTGTTTAGTGCGCGGTGGTGCCGGTTTGCTAAGTCCGCAAAATTTAAGTTTTTCACCGCTTCCGCATTCCGGCGTCGGATTGACGGCCGGGGCGCCGCCGTGCACTTACAGTTAAATGACACTTATAAGGTCCCCTCAACCTTGTAAGGAGAAACCACCCGCGTGAGATCCTTACGACTCACAAAAGGAGCAGCACACTTAGGGATCCCCACGATTCCTAAGGAGAAAATATACTTGCGAGATCCTCACGACTCGTAAGGAGAACTCTCTTATGGGACCCTCACGGCTCATAAGATTTGAAAGTCTTAAGTTATAGAGACCTAAACCTGTGCTTAAGCAACCCCCACAATTTTCGTTATGGCCCTACAAGTGGTCCTATATTGGCCCTTGTATACAATCCACGGGCGCGAATAAACATTTTCCTAACCAAGTCCCATCCGTGACTGGGGATATGTCCACACGGTGAACAACCCTTGTGAGTCCTCTCGACTCATAAGGAGATAACACTCTTGTAAGATCCTTACGACTTATAAGAGAACATACACTTAGGAATCCTCACGATTCCTAAGGAGAAAACGCACCTGCGAGATCCTCACGACTCGTAGGGAGAAACACCTTTATGAGACACTTACGGCTCATGAAGTCAAAAGCCTTAGTCGACGGGATCCTAATCCTGTTTACTAAGCCACCTTTGTTCGACATCGACAGAGGCAAATGATGATTCGCTCCTGGCAATATTCCAGTTGTAGCGATACTGATGCCTAAATCGGTATCAAATTCCAAGTCCTTTCATGGCAGATGATGATTCGCTCCTCGCAATATTCCGGTTGTAGCGATGCCGATACTGAGATTGGCACTAGATTCCAAGTTCTACGCTCGCGATAAAAATCAGCGAGCTGAAAATGCATATTAAATAGCCGAAATGATTGGGCAACTCGCAATAAAAAACAACGAGTAAAAATATATATATATATATATATAGCCGAAATGATTGGGCAACTCGCAATAAAAAACAGCGAGTAAAAATAAAATAAACAGCCGAAATGATTGGGCAACTCGCAATAAAAAGCAGCGAGTAAAAACAAAATAAACAGCCGAAACAATTGGGCACCGCGAAAAATAGCCGAAACGATTGGGCAATCGCGACCTTCGCGATATAAAAGCTGAAATGATAGAGCATCGCGGAAAGAATAAAAAAAAATGAAAGAATGAAACTTTTTGCCCTACAGGTAAAATCACATCGATCCCTGTATACAATCCAGGGGCACAGATAAGGAGGAAACCATACCTTCCCAACAGGCTCCATCAGAAAGCGAAGCCAAATCTCGACGGTTCATAGACAACCTGGAGATCATCTCGACATTTGTCGCAATATTACAGACACGATGTCAACAAATGAAGCAAACGAAGATTCCGAGCTTCAGGGTCTCGACGTCAACATCGACAACTTAGAGATCACCAACGGCGTTCCTTCACAATCCAGCAGGGTGTACATGCAAAGTTAACAAAAGACCTCACGGTCGAAACAAGCGGAGCGATGGCAAAATCCCAGCTTCACCTCAGTATTCGTCTCGATACAGCAGACGCAATGTCAACAACGGCGTTCCTCCGCGGTCCAGCTGGAGGCAGATGCAACGTCAACAAAAGACCTCACGGTCGAAACAAAGCGGAGTGAAGGCAAAATCCCAGCTCCACCTCAGCATTCGTCTCAATACACCAGACGCGGTGTGAGCAAATGAAGCGAAGGCCAAATTCCTAGCTTCAAGGTCTTAAAGGCAAGTCATATAAGGCCTGAAAGACCACCGGAGATCATCTCACATGGAGTGGTCACCTCCTCGACGTTCGTTTCGATACAGCAGACGAGTTGTCACCCCAGCGTTCTTCCTCCAGCAGGGATTCGGACGTGACAAAGCAAACGAAGCGAAGGCCACATTCCTAACTTCAACGTCTTTACGGTAACTCACATAAAACCGGAAAGACAATCGGAGATCATCTCGCACCAGCACAAAGTGGTCACCACCTTGACGTTCGTCTCGATACAGCAGACGAAATGTCAACCACAGCGTTCTTCCTCCAGCAGGGATTCGGACGTGACAAAGCAAACGAAGTGAAGGCCACATTCCTAGCTTCAACGTCTTTACGGTAACTCACATAAAACCGGAAAGACAATCGGAGATCATCTCGCACCAGCATAGAGTGGTCACCACCTTGACGTTCGTCTCGATACAGCAGACGAAATGTCAACCCCAGCGTTCTTCCTCCAACAGGATTTGGACACACCAAAGCAAACGAAGCGAAGGCTACATTCCTAACTTCTACGTCTTGACGGTAACTCATATAAAACTGGAAAGACAATCGGAGATCATCTCACACCAGCACAGAATGGTCACCACCTCGACGTCCGTCTTGATACAGTAGACGAGATGTCACCTCAATGTTCGTCTCGACACAGCAGGCGCAACGTCATTAAACGAATGGAGCCACGGCAAAATCCCTAGTTCCAAACCTCGGCGGTTCACCAGCAACCTAGAGACAACCTCGACGTCCGTCTCGATACAGCAGACGAGATGTCACCCCAACGTTCGTCTCGAAACAGCAGACGCAACGTCATCAAACAAACGGAGCCACGGCAAAATCCCTAGTTCCCACCGCAACATTCGTCTCGATACAGCAGACGCAATGCCAGCAAATGAAGCAAAGGCCAAATTCCTAGCTTCAGGGTCTTGACGGCAACTCATATAAAGCTCGAAAGACTATCGGAGATCATCCCCACACCAGCGCGGAGTGGTTATGACTCATCGGGGCTCACCAAAATAAGCCTAACCTCAAGTAAAAAGCGACATGGCAAATTCCTAACGCTTGCTCTTCCGACGGTCAAACTGCCAAGGAGGATTGCTTGAAGACGTCTTGTCCAGCCCCCGAAGAGATCAGAGACACGGCAGTCGCAGGGCTACTCGAATAGCACGATTGCCTATCGAGGACTATATCAGCTTATGCGACGGTACGATGGCCAAAACCCTAAGTACCAATAACCTTAACGGGCTTCTGTCGTAAAGAGCAGAGGTTAAATGCGACGTTAAGATGTTCTTACGAGAAACGTTCGATTCATCTCGACTTGTGAAAAATTGTCGAGGCGGCTCGACTCGTGAGATAAAGCCTTAGGCAGTGGGCATAAAAAAGCCTGTTTCCTAAGCATTGGGACCCTGCAAGTTGGCCCAAAACGGTCTCTTGCATACCATCCATGGGTCTCACTCTCCAACGTGGAACTTCGACAAGGAGGGAAACAACCGCTTACAAGTCCTCTCGACTCGTAAGAGGGAAAAATTCTCTTGTAGGATCCTTACGACTTACAAGAGAAAACCACACTTAGGAATCCTCACGATTCCTAAGGAGAAAAACCCACCTACGAGATCCTTTCGATCCGTAGGGAGAAAAGTCTCTATGAGACCCTCACGGCTCATAGAGTTGAAAAGTCTTAGGCGGCAGATCTGAACCTGCGGCCTAAGCCCTCGCTATCTCGTGAAGAAATCAAGAAGCTTACTCTATTACCTGCTAATTGTGATGACATGCTGAAAAAGAGGAAAAGCAACAGAAAGAGCATCCGATTTACATTTGATCAAGCGTTCAAGGCACATTCATTTATGCATGGACAAAAAGACTCAGGACAAAAGATATATAATAAAGACAAGCTGGGATAAAAAAAATTCCATTAATATTGCCCGAAGTTCTTACAGTCATAAAAACAATAAACGAAAGTTACAATGGAATAACCTCAGAGCCAGGGCATGGATTGAGGAATTCAAAAGCGAGCCTATCTATGACTTTCCAAGCCTCGCGGACCATCCAAGTGTGCTTCCTTTTGCGAGCACAAGCGTCAGGGTCCCTTCCGATGTCTTCCACTCTCCGATAAGCAGCGAGTATGGCAGACTGTTGAAAGACCTCGTGCAAGAGGTCGATAAGACTGTCTCGCCGTCTCTTCGAGATAAAGTTCAATAGGTACACAAAGTGCACCTTGTCCTCAGCGGCATCCAACGCCCTAAACGGCACGCCGGAACAGAATAGGGGAAGCGCTTCCCAGATAGCTCCCACGATAAGTTTAAGAAGAGAGGAACGTCGGGGAAGCAGTGGACCATTATATGCGTCGAAGCGACTCATTATTTTAGCACACTCCTCGTTTGTGAACTCCCGATTTTGAGAGCGGCCAAGTCGGCAGATGTCCTCATGAGAGATGATCTCGTTAAGAGCATACATGTGGGCGTTCATTGTTCCTGTGAAAGAGGATCAACAGAATTATCAGGAAAACTGATTAAGCAAAACGATATAATGCACTGAGGAATAAAATGCCATCTTTAAGTTCCAAGATCCATGAAGAATTCTTAAGAGTTCTTCTATATGATTTAGGAGGAGCAAAACTCCATTAATGAATTAAGAAAATCCAAGGAAAATCTTTCAGAGAGCAGAGCTCTATGGAACCCTAGTAGGGTCCCCTTTAGTTCTCTTTAGATCCCTTTAAGACCTGTAGAGCAAAGCTCTGCTAAGTGAAACCCTAAATATGTTTCCTTTAGATCAGGGATCTATTGAGAGCGAGGCTCTATCACTGAAAATTAATTTAATTTAATTTAATCCAAATTAAAATTTTCACCTAAAAGTTTTAAGAATTTAACTCTTAAAGTTCTTGAAAATAAAGAGCTGGGCTCTGAGTTCTGAAAATAAAATTTTAAAGATGAGAATCATCTAAGAGACCAAAGGTCCTACTTATAGGCATCAAGTGCCCTTTCAGCTTCCAAGGGATGGCGCGACGGTTCGGAGTCTGCCACCGCTGCGCTCACGTTAGGAGGCCACGTAAGCGCAACGGTGGGGGGGCATCTGTTTACCCCAATCAGAGCAAAGCTCTGTTCAAATTCTAAGGTGGGAAAAGAAGCAATGCTTCTGTTTTTCTCCAATCAGAGCAAAGCTCTGTCTTGAAAATTAAAGTGAAAATAAAAGTTAAAATAAATGAAGTAACGCTTCATTTCTCCTGCGCTGCACGCAGAGCGCCACGTGTCAAAATCAGACACGTTAGCGCAAGGAGCGCGGCGCCCAAGGTAGCGTACTCCATCAGAGCAAAGCTCAAAAATAAATAAAATAAAATAAAAAAAGGGTTGCGCAGTGCGCTGCGCGACACGTGTCAGCGCAGCTGCACAGTACGCTGCACGACACGTTTCAGCGCGCGCAGTGAGGAAAAAAAAAGTTGCGCAGTGCGCAGTTGCGCAGCTGGACACGTGTAAGCGCAGCTGCGCAGTGCGCTGCGCGACACGTGTCAGCGCGCGCAGTGAAGGAAAAAAAAAGAAGGTTGCGTAGTGCGCAGCTGCGCAGTGCGCTGCGCGACATGTGTCAGCGCGCGCAGTGAGGAAAAAAAAGGTTGCGCAGCTGCGCAGTGCGCTGCGCGACACGTGTCAGCGCGCGCAGTGCAAAAAAAAAATGAGCTGCGCGACACGTGTCTGCGCAGTTGCGCAAGCCCAGCTGCGCGACACGTGTCACGCGCTGAGGGAGTTGCGCAAAACAGAATAAATCTTTTCTGTTATTGTTAAAACAAGAAAATTTTCTTCTGTAAAGCAGGGGCCTTTGGATCAAAGATCCAACGGTGGGGAAAATTCCCCAAATCACTCAGAAAAAGATCTCTTTAACAAATTTAACTAATTTATGAGCACTATAAAAAGGACCCCAGACCTCATTTCAAAGGAAGGAAGATCTGGCTAAAAAAAAAAGAGAAGAGAACTCTTGAGAATTCTTGAAGAATAAAAAAAAAGGTAAAAAACCTTTAAAAGAAGAGAAAATTCTCTTATGAACAGATCATGGATCTAAGAACAAGATCATGGATCTTCAACAATAAATAAATAAATAAATAAATAAACAAATAGTGCCCTACGCTTGTTTTATGAACCATCGGTTCTTGAACCTAAAAGGTTCTTAAATTAATAGTGCTTTGCACTTTCATGAACCTTTGGTTCTCTGAGATAAGAAAAACAAGAAAAAACTTGTTTTTTCTTAGATCTAAATCAAATAGTGATTTGCACTTCTTTTATGAACCATCGGTTCTTGAATCTAAAAGATTCTCAAATTAACAGTGCTTTGCACAAATGCAATGCATTACTTAAAGGGCCAGGCCCAAGTCAAAATGACCTAACAGGCCAAAATAAATTGCAAGGCAATAAATGGGCAGAGCCCAAATAAATTGATGCTTTGCATCCTTTATACAAGAGCAGAGCCCAAATAAAATTGATGCCTTGCATCATTCCTAAAAGAACAGAGCCCAAAATAAATTAATGCTCTGCATCCTTTGCGGGCAAGGCCCAAATAAAAATAAAAAGAGAATGCTATGCAAAAGCAGATAAAATGTTGAACATTTTCAACTGGACTTAGCCCAATTTTGGCCGTAATTTCTTAAATTAAATTGACTGAGCAAGATTGCTCTCTTAAATCAATTTCCTACCGGTTCGAGGGTACATCTCCGAACTCCTCTGATACCTGTCGTTGTAATCCTTCAACGTCGTCAAAGAGGTGACGGGTCCCGACGACCATACATGCAATGGACCACTATGTCCCTAAACTGGAACAATAGAGCCCAAACGCTCTTTTGGCGGATCTAAACGATCCCGTTAAGTTGATCTTAGTCTCAAATTGGACTAACGTATCCTTAACAAACGATTAAGTTGATCTTAGCCTCAAATATGGCTAACGTGTCCTTAAATCAAACCTTCAAACAAACTTTAGTCCCAAATTGGACTATAGATCTCTCAACCAACTTTGGTTCAAGGGTACATCTCTGAACTCCTCTGATATTTGTCGTTGTAATCCTTCAACGTCGTCAGAGAGGTGACGGGTCCTGACAACCACACATTAATACGGACTGTGGGGTCTTTAAACTCATGGACTTATGCGTCCTTAAACTAATATCCGCCCCCAAAATGGGAATGTTGGACCACTATGTCCCTAAACTGGAACAATAGAGCCCAAACGCTCTTTTGTCGGATCTAAACGATCCCGTTAAGTTGATCTTAGTCTCAAACTGGACTAACGTATCCTTAACGAACATTTAAGTTGATCTTAGCCGCAACGCGACTAACGCATCCTTAAACTAAAAAACACCAAACCCAAATCTAAGTAAATACGGATTTGGACTAATCCACGTCCTACGGGCGACGGCATTACTCAGTCTCCGTATACAATCCACGGGCAACCACAAACAAAACAAACATCCACAACACGAAGTGAAATTCCGGAGAAGGAGAAAGTGGTTACCGCGATGCGGTAGCGTAATTAACTGCAGGGGCTTGCGCCTGCAAGGAAGAGCGTCCCCACAATCAAAAACCCCTCAATCGAGGGGGAATCTGACGAAGTCTGCTACATCGGCCGCATCCGTCTAAACCTCCGATACACGGTGCCATAAATCAACTTGGCATCTTCGGAGAGGTGGACGGATAAAACCAAATAGCATCTGCCCCGAATCTCAGGCACAGACGCCCTAACGTCTGCGGCCGCCGTTCGGAGGGGAACATATGCGATGTTATGTACCCGACCAGATGTAGCATACGCATTGAGCGTTGTAAGCCGGTATCAGGCAAACCCAGGGGAGAAGCACTGGATAGCAGTAAAGAACATTCTCAAGTACCTGAGGAGGACTAAGGAAATGTTCTTGGTGTATGGCGGAAAGGACATCCAGATCGAGGCCTTTGCCGACTCCAACTTCCAGAGTGACAAGGATGACCCCAAGTCCATGTCGGGTTATGTCTTTACCCTCAATGGAGGGGCGGTTTGTTGGAAGAGTTCCAAGCAGGACACTGTTGCTGACTCGACGATGGAAGCGGAGTACATAGCTGCTTGCAATGCCGCAAAAGAAGCTGTCTGGATGAAGAAGTTCCTCACAGAATTTCAGGTGGTTCCTACCAGTGTTGATCCAATACCTCTGTATTGCGACAACAACGGCGCTATAGCTTTAGCGAAGGAACCCAGGTCCCATCAGAAGTCCAGACACATATTAAGGCGGTATCACCTGATCAGAAAGATCGTAGATCGCCGGGAGATCGAGGTGAAGAGAGCAGATACGGAGAATAACACTGCTGATCCATTCACAAAGGTCATTCCTCAGACGCAGTTCGAGAGGCTATTCGAGATGATAGGTCTGCGATATGCATGGCCCCAGTGCAAGTGGGAGATTGTTATTGTTTATGCCCTAGAGGCCATTACTGTATCATACTGGTTTATATATTACTTAATGAAAGCTTGGGATATTCACAGTTGTATTGACAGTTTTGCTAAAAATGGTAGTATGCTACTTGGTTTGTGTCTACTTTAATATGTGCATATGTTTCTTTTAACATATCACTTATACATATTAGTAGAGCCCTTAGGATCTTTGCTTGATTACCAGCGTTATGATGGCAGTCACACTAGTGGGGGCGGGTAGTCTATAAGCAACATCCTATATAGGTCCCTGTTTGTAGGATTATCGAGACTGGGTATCGATACTCCGGTGTAGACTGGTGTATACGCTTCTCATCCCAGTAAGGGAGATGGTCTGTCCCACAGCCATCAGTACGTCGTACTGGAGATAGTATGCAGGTGCTCGTTAGGTTACGGGTACACCGGACAGGACTCGCCGGGAACTGCAGGTTGGTTCTATACCCATCGTCAGATAGCAGTTCCCAGGTGACATGAGTACAACTTAGTCCGTCGACTTGACACTGCTATTTCGCCTCGGGTGTGTTCCCACTGTACTTAGATTACTACCCTACCACGACTCAAAGGAGTCGTGCAAACAGGTAGTAGTTGGGTGCAGTCCCGAAGCACTTGGAGGCAGTGACGGTTAGACATGATTCGTTTCTCCCAGTATTGGGGGTTGATATCGCGCTGTGTATGGAGAGCCATTACGCAAAGTCCCTGGCCAGGGCAAGCGAGATTTACTGGTAGGTTCTAGTAGTTTCTCAAGGTGTAATGGGCTTCACTCTGACACGACTTATACCGCTATCAGGGGTCTGACGTTTACCGCCCTCTAGGCCCGATATGCGATAGTTCTAGACGAACAGACCGGACTGTACGGAGATTGTCACATACAGGCAGTAGGAGTTCGGATGGGTTTACTCATCGGCCTTCTTATCGACATCTACCTGGGGACCGTTACGTACAGCTAGTACCGCTTGCGGCTTGTGGTTAAACCCATTGTCAGCGTAGTGTCGAGTCTTTAGAATCCCACACAGAGAGTTTCCCTACACCGGGAAAAAGATGTAGAGGCCGTATGGTTTTACGGCAGGCCCGCGATCACTTGTGTACATTTGTGCACGTACTATGATCGGGCGGATAATACTAGCGGGTTTTGGTTTAAGCCAGATTCTAGTATTATACAGATGGATTTATTCAGTCAAAGATTATCCGTGTTTTTCGGAAATACGGATGGGAGGGGCAGTCTCGTAATTTCCCGGGAAGGTTCTAGAAGAAGGTGACTCATTTGTGTTTATTTCCTTTTAGGATTTAAATTAAATGAGGTGGAGGATGAGCTGTATGTTTACATTAAATGCTTAATGACTCATGAGGTGATTCACCCTTAGAATTAAATGAAGCATGTTAGATATTATCTTGATATTATTAAGAGAGATATTATTATGCTTCATATTATTCTAGCATGAGTATTATTCATTTCATTATCACAAAACACTTCTCTCTCCTCAAGTTTTAATCTTCTTCCTCAAACCCTAAAAACTCTCATGAGTTGAGAATTCTAGGGTTTAAAGTGACTAAGTAATCCATCTAAATACTCTACACCCTCTAGGACTTCTAGATTAGCAAACTAGAAGCCGTAGTTATCTCAGATTCGAGATAGGAGCTCGGACTATAGACTCTCGGGTGGATCATCATTGACTCGAGGAGGCAGTTGAGGTGCCCATATTCCATAGAGCATACGAGGTGTGGAGGACAGCGATGAAGACCCGAAGGATAAGTAACGTGAGGTATAAGTTCGAATCCGAGTAGTTAAATCTCTTATAGTTTGCTAGTAATGGTTTAGACACGATCCATGTGCTCAAGTCCGTGTTATGAAATTTTGATAATTGTTTTTCATATATTCTGTCTCCCCGCGAACACGTGGGGTGCGTAACATGGACTTACAGCTTGCCCGACCATTTGGACACGGACGAGTGCATCCACGACGGACGTGAGTCGATCTATCCGTATGGATATGGCATGAATGGCGTTCGGGGGAGGAGGGGATCCTCCCTCGTCTCCTGTCACGCCCCGCTTCTCAGTGTACGGCGAAGTGGACGTGACGAGGCCCGCTACTTATATACTCAGAAGTACATACGCTAAGCGTAACTAAGCAATATAAAGTAAATCACAAGAGACGAATAATATAGGAATAACAGCAACTTTTATTAATAACATTCTTTTGTACAATGCATGAAAAGAAAAATACAACTGAAATGAAAAGCGATGCCTAAACAGTGGCATAACAGGAAATACAGAAAAGAACAAGGTACAATATCTAGAGCTCGGGATCTTCGTGGAACTGCTCCAAATCTTCACCGTGGGCTCGATCTCAGCTCGGTCCAACGCACCTGACGACATTCAAAGAAGAAAGAAATAGAATGTCGTCAGCGAACAGGTCGCTCGGTAAGTCCCAAAGATAAGGGAGAAATAGACAGAGAGTAAAAGAGAGAGAGAGAGTAGTTTTTAATGTTGTATTGTATTGTCATATTATAGTAGTATGGTGTTAACGCTGTTGTTGTAGCTTGGTACAGAAGGATGCCAGTGTATACGAGAGGGGTCTCAGTATGCTAGAGATCAGGGCAAATGGAAGTACACGGCTCCGTTATACAACCCGGAACAACGGCAATTGGATTCAGGTTAGGTGTCTTAATCTTACCATCTCGTGCCACTTTTAACACCTTCCGTACCAATCTACCCCTTAAACCCCGCGATGTCTTGCTTGTATTGTTATCTTGTAAAATTGTATTGATTGCATGATTGACTGACCGACTGACTGAAACCATGATATCAAGAAACGGTTATAACCGTAGAGTCATGTAAATGGAATACTGGGAAACATGTAAAAGGAATATCCATGGTTCGGTTCAGTCAAGTTATATTTAAAATGTTAACTGGATTCTGGGATTCCTGTGTTCATATTGAGTTGGAATATAAAAGAATAAATATTGACTTAAATCATATTCAAGTCAGAAATAGTTAGACTCAAACCCGAGCCAGACTAAAAGAAAGGTAATTTGAAGTTCAATAATTGTTAGGGGCCTTATTGTAATTTATAAAACTTGAGGGGGATTTATGTAAAAAGTATTTTTGTATAGTTTTCAAAATACACCTCAAGTATTTATTATTCGTCTTTATAGTTATGATGAGTGTGAATTTTATTTGTGTTATTCTAGTGAATATATCATAATAAAAGTATTAATTGATTTATTTAAAATTCATGGTATTTTAATGTAACTTTTAATCTTGTGATTTTTTTAGGAAAATATGGAAACTTTATCTTATAACAAAATAGGTGTTTAAATGTTAAATATACATATGTTTATTCAAGAATAATTTTATATAAATATTTTATTTTCCAAAATCTCATTTTTCTTAAATGTCGTATTTTAAACCTTTCGAGACCGAATGCTTGTTGCGGAGGTCTGAATCTCGCACTACTAGCCCGCGGGTGCACGATGAACCGTACTATCCCTAACGGGTTCCCCAAAAATGGGTTGTAGTGGCACTTTGCTTAGGTTTAACAAATACTATTCATTTAGGAAAACGGTTTTATAAATAAAAGGTATTTATTTGTAAAAGGGTATAGATTTCCGTATTTTAGTTTCTAGGGTTTCCTAAACCAACTAGCATATTTCTAAGGGTCTAAACGACAAGTCATTAGAAGCCTCAAATCGCCTCTTCACCGCCAATTGTGGCCAGGTAAGTACAAGTGAGGAGGGAGGGATCCGCTCACGAATCGTGAGACGGGCCTTTTAAAGTTACCCAAGCGCTCACTTGCCTAGCCTAGACACCACAAAGTCAGTTTAGATAAACGATCGATGTCCATGACATATCGTATTTTTCTATTAAAAGATATTGTTTTAAAATTGTAAACAACTTAGAACTTTTAGAAAAGGTTTATAAAGAAAGGGGTATTTTAGTGAAAAGTCTTGTATTTTCGTATTCTATGTTTTGACGTTTATCAATTAAGGTTATATTTGTGTGTGTGTGTAGAGGTAGGTCATTACCTCGTGACTTATTTTAAGTTTTAATGAAGTTTAGAGGTTAAACATGATATATTAAACTTGAAGGTATTAACGCGCAAGAATACGGTATTTGAAAACGTTATCATTTCATGTGTGAAAACTCATTCAAATTGATTTCTACAATTTTAGTGATCAAGATAAACATATTTAGGAGTGAGGGAATTAATTAAAACAAGAAAAGTAAACTTTATGGTATTTTTATGAAAAGAATACGATTTTACAAGAAAGCTATCATTTCATATGAAATTTATTTAAATTGGTTTCTATATGATTAATAGTCATCATGGATATGTTTAAGTATTATGGATTAGGTGACAAGTGGAATTTTGTAGAAAAACCCGAATCGGAAATCGGTTTGTTCCGATTTCCGTCGGGTTCCAAAAAGTCGTATTTTCTATTAAAAGAAAAGAAAGATAGAAGAGATGGGACTTACGGGTTTGGACAAACTAAGGAGGCTAAGGAAGTGATGGTTGTCGATGCGTCGAAAACGTCGCGAAGGTTCTAGTACGATCGCCGGAATCCGTCGTAGGTTTCGGCAGCGCTTCGCTTCTCGCTCTTTTTCTACGTACCGAGTTCTCTTGAGAATTTGAGAGAGTGGACTTAGAGTTGCAGGGTGAAATGGTAGAGGGTAGGGGTGTTTATATAGGACTAGGCTAGGGTTAGGATTTTGATTAAAAAATATATAAAAATATATAAGAAAATCATTAAAAATCATTAAATTTAGGAGTAAAAGTGAGTTATGGAGAATTTGATAACCGAACAAG
This sequence comes from Agapanthus africanus, assembly GCA_030015575.1. NCBI lineage: Eukaryota > Viridiplantae > Streptophyta > Magnoliopsida > Asparagales > Amaryllidaceae > Agapanthus > Agapanthus africanus. The sequence continues at coordinate 143,553,899 of CM057342.1, read as the reverse complement.
AAAAATAAAGTATACAGGGGGGTTGATCAAGTCAACACGGAGAAAATCCGTGTTGACGACTCGGCCGACCGGCCGAGTCCGGCCGGCAGCGCCGGCCGATTCGGCCGAGTCGCCAGCCGACTTGGCCGAGTCGGGGCCGAGTCGGGTCTCGTTGGGTGTGGTTTCGCCTGGGGGGAATTTTGGTGTACTTCATTTTTTATATACCGCATTAATTTCGTGTGTTATGGCTGTTTGACCGTTTGACTTCCCAAAAATTTAAAACAAAAAAGATATAAAAAATATATGGGGCATGGGATTCAAACTCTGGTGGCTTGGTTCAGCAGTGCAAGGTATTACCAATGAGCTATAAGCTCCTTCTTGTAATTATTGTGTTATTTAATTACTTAACATGATAGCATCAAGAGTAAATACTCCAAGTATACATTAAATTTTAAAATGATTTCTTGTACACTAAAAATGGAGTTATTTCATTCTTGTAGCCTGTAATTAAAAACAAAAATAATTACCTAAATCTTATGCTCAGGCTAAAATACCCCTTTGTGGACTTTAAAAATATTTTGAAAAATTTTGTATAGGAAAAAGTGTATAAGAAAATTATGGTTGTTCATCTCCGCTGCGGGGAAGACGACGGCTAGTGCTTGGATCGTCGCGGTGACTGCTTGCCATGATGTCGAGATCGGAAGATGAACTTTTGTTGAGTAGAACTAAGTTCCCACAGACGGTGCCAACTGATGGATCTCTGGATCTCCTCAGATGTTATCTTCCGTTGATCTGCTGCGAGCACTGATGGACGGCTTGGAGGGTTGCCTCCTGGAGCGTGTGGATCTTAATGGGTTTTGTGTGGTTGAGGCCGAGCTACCTGCAAAGAAGTTCCGGGGTGGTTGTGCAACCGAGGACCCTCCGACAATCAAGTTAGACGGGGTATTTTGGCAAGAGTAACGACCTATTAGAGAAAAATTGGCTTGCCTGAGTCGTTTGAGAGAGGGGTTTATATAGTGGCAGCAATGGGCAGGCGGGCGTGAGATTCACGCCGGCCGATACGCCCATGGCGTCACGCCCGCGTGATAGGCGCGATTTCCCATAAATGACGAGACAGGTTCATTAATGGGGGATCGTGATGGAGTGGAACGCGGGATCATGGGCAACGGATATCTCACGCCTGGCGAGATTCGCGGAGCCGTGGCGGAGGCGCCTGTGATCGGTGTTGTGGGTCGGTCGGCGAGACCGAGGAAGATGAGCTCGGCTGGAGGCTCGGGATCGAGTGGGAGGCCGAGGCATTTTAGTTCTGTGATAACTCGGAGGCGAGCTGGCGGGTGGTCTGAAAAGCCACTGAAGGTTGGGATCAACTCCGGGTCGGAGAGCCACGTGTCATTATCTGGGGAGTCACCGATATCGAGCATCATCATATTGCAATTTCATTTTTTTCCATGTATGAAAATCCAAACCATATGTTTCAAAATTAGAAGCTCCTAAAACCCTTATCACCCTTATCGGGTCGGGTTAGAGTGTATTAAGATTAAACCCGACTCTTACCATCAAAACACAACCGTTGGATATATTAAACGATAGCCGTCAGATCTATCTTAACTCTGTTTAAGCTACATTTTGCTCAAGCTCTTCATCGCGGCCAGCAAAGCAAAGAGAAGAGGAAAGCAGGAGCAATGGTGCAGCGATTAACTTACCGAAAGCGATACAGCTATGCCACCAAATCGAACCAAACTAGGACTGTCAAAACCCCAGGTAAAGATCCCTTCTTGCTCCCTCTCTCGATCGAGCTAGGGTTTGTTAGGGGTTATCTTTGTCTTCAATGTTAGGAACCCTAGCTCTCTGTTGAAAGATTTGCTGTTTGGGTCGGTTTATTGAACTGTTTTAAGTAGCGGGTTAGCTCAAAATCGTATCTTTTGTTGATTTGATCTCAAATTTTAGCATTCGTTTGTTTTTTTCATTGGGTTTTAGTTCTGTGAATGTAAATTATTGAATTTGGTGTATGATGTATGAATTCAGGTGGGAAGCTTACTTATCAGACTGCTAAGAAGAGGGCGAAGGGGCCGAGATGTCCTGTGACTGGCAAGAGAATCCAAGGGGTAATGAGTTTTTTTAATTTATTGTCATTCATTTTTCTTGCTGCATCCATATGGTCTTCTATTTATATATTTATTGAATGTATTTGTTTTTGTTATTGTACATGGTGTCATAATTCCACAACAACTACTATGATAATAATGCTTGGATATGACTTGATATTCTGTAATTTTTTTCATATGAAATGAAATAAGTAGCATGGATTTGGTTGCGGATATGAGACACGACATAAGTTAGATTCGCGAGTTCACAATTCTCATTATAGAATACGATTTGTTGGGATATGGTATTTGTTTTGTTGTTTAAATCTACATACACAGTAACAAAAGATTATCAATTTAGCAAATCCAAATTAGGGATATTGAAATTTGATAGTGTTGATGCATCGATTGTTGGTGACATGGCCATTGATACATGTTAGACCCTGTACAATATAATATATAAATTATAGGGTGTGCCAAAGAAAAATCGTTCCATAAGTCTTCTCGAGGTATCTGGTGGATGTGATCCAACACGATTTTGATACACATACATCTCCTCGATGTTGAATCTATAGGAAATGAAAATACCATAATCTAATTTTTACTAAGGTCAACTAATTGTTGTTAATATGAACTGAATCATGGAGATGTTTATTTGGTGTTTGTTAATTCAAATTAATCTGATATTTGATGTGATGCAGCAAAACTAATACCTTATGATGCTCTCACCATACCATGTACACTTGTGCCTGTTGATGCTTCCCCAGGGCCTGTTGTCTGCTTTTTGTCTATTAGATTGTGTTTGTTTGAAAGTGTAAGTAGTTTGATAATGCAAAAACTACGTTAACAGTACTTCTATATGATACTACGTTCTATTAGTTCTTCATATGAAAATGAAAATATCATTAATCTTGTATTTCCTAAGCCGAACTCTTGGATGGATTTAAATCATGAAGGTGATAGTGTGGTACTTACATTAATATGAAATAATTTACCCGATTTGATATTTTATTTCAATTATTAACACATACATATAAAATCTTACATTGACAAATAGGTTATCATCTCGTTTTCTTTCTCTTTATCCCCTTGTCAAATGTCAACACAATAATCTGTGATCCTATCAGTGTATTCTTTTTCATTAAGAAGTTAGCTTATTTTGTGCTGCTTAAATTAACTAATATCAGACTTGTGTTACCTTTCATCTATAATGGGTTGCATGGTCGTGGCAGTACATATTTATTATTGACAATTGTCTTTTGGTTGTATAGATGTTGGGTCACATGTCATATTTTGCATTGATCTGTTGCTATTAGCTAGAGTGATGCATTATCTTGTCCTTCATGTCATATATGGGAATGGGATATGTTGGCTTACCAAATGTGTTCTCATTTCCTATTTATAAGTGTCTGCATCATATTCTTACTTGCTTGTAGATCCTAAGAACAGAAAAACGGAAGGATAATAAAATCTTGTGTGAACATGTAATTTTAATTATTTTTCTGGTGTCATTTACTTTTTACGTTTTCTGCAATTTCTAGGATGCCATCCACCATTGTTTTTCATTCCTACATGAATCTCTCTCCATTTATTAATATCTAACCAATTTCTATGCATGTAGGCCCATCTTAATGTTTATATTAAAAAATCATTTTCATTGTTCTTGAATTGGTTGGAATTTTGGGGTGTCTGTGTGTATGAGTGGATTTTGTTTTTGGGTATTTTTTCTTTCTTGTCTGTGTACTCAGGTGGGGGTATGGAATATTTTTTTAGTCATTAATTTTATTTCAAAAATCAGCCATATGGGCCGATATTTCACATCGGACCCCTAAAGATATGATACAAGTGATGTCATTTTTGGCCGATATATGAGTCATGTCTTATATAGGAAACACCTCATGATATGATAGAAGTGATATCATTATCGGCCGATATATCAGCCATGTCTTACATACGGAACACCTATAAAACAACAACTGAGCCTTTTATCCCAAGCATATGGGATAGGCTACATGAACCGACATGAGAATCACGCCGGGTCCAGCACATGAATCCTCCGCCTCCACTCACTCCTATTGAACAATATACGAAACACCTATATGATACGATATCTGATATTTAGAGCTTTTGTCCCTAATCAGAAACTTAAAAGTTTTTATAACGCAGCAGGCAGCCTGATCTATCAAATTCAATATATTGTGCTTCATCATTACTGTTCAATCTGTAATTGTCTTGCTACATTAAGTTGTTAACTGACTCTGTTTTTCTCCCTTAAGGTTTTCATGATTTAAACTTTTTGAACGCACATCGGGTGACTAGTGACAACTGCAAAACGATATTGTCTCACGCTCGATAACTATATCAATTGAAGTAGTTTTCTCATCTGTTCCTCAGTGATGTGCACATGATTTGATCAAAAGGTTCTACTGTGATTATAAAGTGAATGCACAATTTGCCCCAGAGCAAATCTTTTTGATATGGCAGCACTAGAGGGTTGAGACAGTATCCCCTATATTCGATTGTCATTTAAAGTATTTAAAGTGATGTGTGGTAATTTTATATATGTTTTTTCTCTTATTGTTATGATAATGTTGAATATCTAAGTAAAGAAATTGTTGTCTTTCAGATACCACACCTAAGGCCTACTGAGTACAAGAGGTCTAGATTGGCAAGAAACCGGAGGACTGTTAACCGTGCCTATGGCTGTGTTTTATCGGGAAGTGCTGTAAAGGAAAGGTCTGCAATATTCTGGACATTGCAAATTTTAAAGTTAGTGTTGGTCTTTATATTCTATTGTTCCTCAGTATTTTTATGTTTTCCTTTCGCCCTGTAGGATTATCCGAGCTTTCCTTGTAGAGGAACAGAAGATCGTAAAGAAGGTCTTGAAGATCCAGAAGGCCAAGGAAAAGCTAGCCACAAAGAGCTAAACTATCATCATACGAAGAGCGTAATTGCTTTTATGTTTTGTTTATTAATGAACAAAATTTTGCTTCTCTTAGCTATTAGGTATGATGTGATCAGTGAGAGTTGTTGGGGCTGAACGTTTGGAAATGTTGCATTGTTGGTTAGACGATGTTATGTTTTTGTTTGAATCTTGTACTAAAATCATTTGTCGAATTTGCGATGCTTTGATTATTAATCTATTTTTAATACTGATCTATTTTGTTTCCTAGTTTGAATATTTTTTCCGAGGGCAATTTTCCCTTGTTATGAAGTAATTATTGAAGTTCCTTTGCCATGCTGTTTATTTAATTATTTTGGTGGAGCTAGAAGCAGGTCCAGATTGTTTCCCCAGAATTTTTTTTAATACCAGATGCATTGCATCTGGGCGAAAGAGATATGGATGGGATTTTTCGGGCATTCATTTGTGGGGTTTATATGTTTATTTCTCTCTTTCATGACAAGACGCATGCATCTTTTAGATGAAAGAATTTTTCATTAGGCAAGGGCGTCGTTAGTTGAGCATGCTGGTCTTGTATAAAAATTTCTTCTAGTGATTCAATTGGACATTTGTTTAGTATGCCGGTCTAATATAAAAATTCTTCAAATCATTCAATTGGACATGTATATCACATTGTATTATTTAGTTGTTCAGTTTTCTATTTTATTTTTCTTTTTTCTGTGTCAGAGTTGCTTTGATCCTTGCCTTTCGTTCCCCGTAGTAATATCAAGTGATCTGACCTGGTCGGAGAGTTACAAATCTATTATTCATCAGTGTTAATAAATAGGTTAATGGTTATATTGCGTATTAGTCTCTCATTGATTGAGACCGTTCTCACATTTTCATACCCTAATATATCATTTATATTTGCTCGATGTTGTCTTCTTCAAGACGCTCTACTTCGGTTGCTTATTAATATGAATATATTCATCACTTATATTTCCGTATTTCTATTTCAACGAAGTAAAACACGTTAAAGTTCTAATAATCCTCATGCTAATCAGACCTGACAATCAGCAGAAAAGAGCAACAGAGAAGTGTAAATCATCGGTATCAATTTGTAAGGTATATAATGTACACTACTCATACCCAAATATTTTTTTCCCTTCTCAATCTGTTAGCTTTGCTGTTAACAACCATTTCTCTGAGTATTGTTAACAGAAATGCAAACAAATGAAGGCCAAAACTACATCTGAAATCGACTGTAACACATGTTTGTAGCGAAGCTAGTCGATATCTGACTCGGAAACGGCGAAGAATCCCAAGGGAAATTCAAATTCCAGTCCCCAGAAAAATTTGGCGACTGGCAGAAGGGAAAGCTTGTGGCGTTCGTCTTCGCGCTGTTATCGAGAGGCAAATCAATTGAGAATAATTCGTTACTCAGCTCAGGCTGCTGGCTAAAATCGTTGATTTCAGGTGATAAATTGAGAAGCAGTGAGTCAACCGGCATTTCTTCTGGAGAGAAGGTGAAGCTTGTGGATTCAAAGCTCGTATCTGAATCCAAAGCTGGGTAATTGATAGCATTTGATTCCAGCTGAAACTGGATTGATGCAGTCGGAGCCTCTGCTACAAATTGGTTTGCATTGATGGTCTGAGCCACCAAGAAAAGGTCGGATTCGGTTGTGGTGTCAGGAACTGGAGATACCCAGGTGTGTGAAATTGCTCTATGTGCCGAAGAACTAGTCTTTTTGAAAATTCTACAGATTGCCCATGATTCCTGTAAATTATAACACAGATAAACAAATCTTCAACTTTTGCACAAAAATTCAGTCAACAAATTAGGATTCCTAAATTTTACCAGAATGCCTGTATTTATCGCTGTTTTTCACTTAACTACCAGGAATTTTTTTCCGTCATAGTAAGCTCCCTTAAAGTGCTACATTAAAGGGTATTTAAGTGAAAAAAACTCTTACAGGCATAAGGAGTTTAATATATAAGAAGAAAACAATGAAAAAGACATATGGGCTCACATTGAGAGGGATGTTTTTGTCTAAGGGTTTTTTGGGGACCGAAGCATCGGAGACAGAAGGGAGCCTAAACTCATGCATCATCCAATCCGTCTTGGTGCCTTTGGCTGCTCGGCCTTTGTAGAAAACTAGCGATTTCTTGAGTCCGATGCATTTGGTTCCATCCGAGGAGTAAATTGGTCGATCGGTTCCGGTGGCTTTCCAGAATCCTGCTTCAGTGACCCGATTTGGTCTTGCACTATTTCGATATTTTCGGTCCCTTGGACAATAGAAGTACCATTCTTTCTCTCCCGTAGTCGCTAGCTCTTCATTGAAAAAAGAAGCAAAGTTAGAGCAAACTCTTGTAGAAAGTATCAAAGAGAGCCCATGAAAGAGAGGGAGGATATCAAACACAGAGAGAAGGATTATAACTTACTTGGGAGATCCCATGGATCATATTTGTAAATATCCAGTTGCCTGATAAGCTCTATACACAAAGGCTTCTGTTGAATCTTTCTCTTCAGGTAGAATCCGACGAGCTCTTCATCGGTTGGATGAAACCTGAAACCTGGCATCAAAACCACATCGCCGTTCTCGATATCAGTTCTATGATCCATAACTTAACTTGAGCAAGAAGAAGAAAGTAGAATCCTATTGAAAGAACTTTCTCTCAGTTTTATAAAAAGACTTAATGTGCAAATAATGTGGAGGATTGAAGCTGAGTTGGTTGCTCTTATATACGAAGGTCCCAGCTTCTGAAAAAGAAAATTGACTATCAATGAGACACGTCAGAAAAATTTGTCTGGCTAAAAGTACTTCATATCTCAGGAGAGTAATTTGAGAAATGCTACAGATTTTGACAGCATTTTAGGATTGAAATCTTTTTACTTAAAGTCTTAATACTATTTCAACTTTTTTTATTGGTGTAATAAGGACAATTAATGCTGGCCTCTAGATACCCTCTACCCCAATTGCAGTCTCATTCTTGAATTATTTATGAATGTGAACTTAACACCTAAGCCTTCAAACATAATAGAATGGTTATATATATATATATATATCCTAAGAGTCCCTGAAAATTCTTCTGATATGCAAAATCCATATCTAATGAAAAAATTTATTTGTTTTTTAATGATGGGCTTATGAATCTTATTCCTTTTCAGATATATACCCTTTCTTTGTCAGTGTGTATTTTGGGATCTTATGGAGATTTCACCATCAAAATAAGAAAGAAAATAAGAGGTGGTAATACAAAATTGCATTTAAAATGATAAGGTACCTTATATTGGATATTTAAAATAAATCAAGTCGACATCAAGACGACGAGAAGAGTTGGTGGTGTATAGAAAAATGATCACATGTTCAACACAAAACAGATACACGTACAAAGAAGACTGTCTTAAGATTTTGGGGAGAGGATGAGATCTACATGGATCACATACTACTTGTAATTTAAGCGACGAGAAAATACAAATGGACATGTAGATGAAGATTTGTTCTTTTTTCACCCATATTGTGGAAACGTATAATGTTTCTCTATTGTCTGTTTATTGGCATTTTCACTGTGATAAATCTATCATCCTTTTCCCTTATGAACTTCTTCCAATATTCTACAAGAATTTGGTTGATGCTTAATTGCTTATTGTAGTTCCTAAAGTACTAGTTAATAGAAGATGTGTTTCAGGTCGATAGCTTCTCATAAAACTTTATCAATTTTAGTAAGAAAAGACTTGGATGTTGATAATGATACGGCGTTTAACTGAGGTGCATAAAACTTTATAATTACAAATTTGTTTTGAAGTTCTTGGGGCTTTGTAGGTGTCTATAGCTGTTTGAATGCTAAATAATTTATACCCTGATGTAGAATTTGAAGGTTGAAAAAAGGTTGGGTGATGATTAAGGTGAAAGTGATGTTCACCTGTAGCTTTCATTTATATACTCTCTCAACGTGCAATTTAGACTAGGTTAAGAAATTGTTAAGTCGATACCTTTAGATTTATATTTGTGACATGTAAATGTTGACAAAATATTTTAATTTCTTATCTCGTGCAGAAATCTGGCAGGAAATTTGATAAAGAATTGAGGACCAATGGAGAATAGACAAGGTAAGCCCTAAAAATTGTGAGAAAATGATGAATAATCTCTCGAGTGAAATGCAATATCCATGATAATTAGCAAAGTTGAAGCCTGATTGTCTTGTACTATGACCTGTTTTTTTTTTATTTAGTGACATCCCTACTTTTGTTTCTAACCTAATAATTAAGCACAATCAAGATTAAAAAACATTGTAATTCTTTCCTATGAAACCAAACTTTCCCAGCTTAGCTATTCCAATAGTAAATAGAGGAGAGGAAAAACAAGACCGATTGTAAATAATTGAAGAGGTTAATGGGGCTGTGAACATTCATAGTTGTGAATGTTTCCTCGGCAAAGGGGTAAAACAGGGTGTGGGTCCCTAGATTTACTTTGGGTCGGGACCCATCTCTTGGGTTGTGTTACGCGTTTACATCTAAGTTAGCTGTGGCCTTCATAAAAGTATAGCCTCTTTTTTTCCTCAACTGAAATAAGGAGAATTTATTCTTTCATTCCGATAATAAATACTTCTTTTCCTAGGTGGACAAATCGTCTCAAAGATAGAACGACTTTCGTGTGTCTTCTGATAACCGTTAATAGCATGAAGAACTCTATTGTAAGAAGCCGGGACACTTCTATTTGCTCATCATATCAGTGTCCAAAATGTAATGGGCATTGAACACTCAGACACCATGTTCGACATTCTTGGACGGTATTGGTCCAAATTGGACTTGTCCGACACTTCTACACAACATAGATTGGAAAATAAGGATGCAGAATATGTGTGAGCAACTTTGAAATCTTTAAGATTACGAACATATTAAATATTTTAAATCTCTGTTATACTGGACTATGACTAGAAGTGAAGGTCCAAATTCCAAATCGATGCAAATAATGAGACAAATCTATGAAAGTTGGTTCCAACAAAAACATAGGTGACGACTCTGAGATTCTAAACCGTTTCATGTCTCCTTTGTAGCTGCGGCCAATCAAACTCTATTTTGTGCAGATGGTTGCTACAATGACATGGACTTGTCAGAATTCATGAATAAAAGGAGGGGGGGGGGGGAGGTAAGGAGAAAGACGAACCATCCATCCCTTTTCAACTACTCTCCCCATAATTTTTCATGTGCATCTCACGCTTAAAATCTAGTAGCACATAATTATAGAGCTCTTGGGCAATTTAGCCGGTGTTAAAATTTTAAAGTTTTGGATCTTAAGTGGAACTAAAGAGGTACAATATCTTTATGTATTAAACTTGGTTATTAAATACATAAAGATATTAAAATACTTAAATTAATTGTTCCCTCAATTCTCTAAGTATAATATAATGCTAACAGAAAATGAAGGCAAAAACCACATCCAAATTCAGCTGTAACATATGTTTGTCGAGAAGCTAGCCGATATTTCACCGGGTACAACGAAGAACCCCACGGAGAATTCAAATTCCACTCTTGAGAAATATTCTGCAATACGTAAAATGGTAAGCTTGCTGTCTTCATAACTATTTCTTTTTCTCCTCCTCTGAGGAGCCTTTCCCCATTGATTATCATTAACATTGTCTGTGTTTGTGTGTGTGCTTGAATCCAGAGGCAAATCAAGTGAATAATTCACCATTCTGCTGTGGCTGCTGGCTGAAATCTATGGTTTCAGCGGATAAATCAAGCAGTGATTCAACTGGCATTTCTTCTTGAGAGAAGAGGAAGCTTGTGGATTCGAAGCTCGTATCCGAATCCAAAACAGGGTAGTTTATAGCACTTGATTGTTGTTGCTGAAACTGAATTGTTGAACTAGGAGCCTCTGCAACAAATTGATTTGCATTTATGGGAGAAAAACTCTGATTCGGTGGTGTGTCTGGAACTGGAGATACCCAGGAATTTGAAATCTCTCTATATGCTGTAGAGTTATTCTTTTTGAAGATTCTACAGATTGCCCATGACTCCCGTATATTATAACACAAATGAGATTTTTTGCACTAAGAAGAAAAAGAAATTAAATGTCGAGGGGGGAAAAATAATCGGGCTTACATTGAAAGGGATATTTTTGTCCAAGGGTTTTTGGGGATCGAAGTGTCAGAGAGAGAAGGGAGCCTAAACTCATGCATCATCCAATCGGTCTTGGTGCATTTGGCCGCTCGGCCTTTGTAGAACACTAGAGATTTCTTGAGTCCAACGCACTTGGTTCCTTCCGAGGAGTAAATTGGTCTATCGGTACCTGTTGCTTTCCAAAATCCGGCTCCAGTGACTCGATATTTTTGGCCCCTTGGACAATCGAAGTATCATTCTTTTTCTCCCGTAGCCGCTAGCTCTTCAAGAAAAAAGAAGCAAAGTTAGAGGAAACTCTTGCAGAAGTAATGATGGTTCAGTCAGAAAATTAGAATCCGACGAGCTCTTGAAAGAGAGAGGATACCAAACAAAGAGAGAAGGATTATAACATACTTGGGAGATCCCAAGGGTCATATTTGTAAATATCCAACTGTCTGAAAAGCTCTATACACAAAGGCTTCTGCTGAATCTTTCTCTTCAGGTAGAATCCAACGAGCCCTTCATCGGTCGGATGAAACCTGAAACCTGGCATCATAACCTCATCTCCGTCCTCCATATCAATTCTCTGCTCCATAACTTCAAACAGATTCAAAGCCAAGAAGCAAATAGATTCTACTGAATAATTTAAATGTATGATAAGGACAATGCTGGCTCTCTAGATACCACCCAACCCCAATTGCTGTCATTCTTGAGTTGTTTATGTTTGGGTACTTAAAACCTAAGCTTCAAACTACATATAAATAGATTAGTTAAAAAATAACATATGTATTTCAATTCCAAGAGTTCCTGGAAAAATCTTTTGATTTGCCTATTTTTAGTCTCTCATGATCCAAAAACTCATACCTTGTGATTTATTTTATTTTATTTTTTTATGTTGGGCTTACAAGTCTCATTCCCTTTCAGATATATACCCTTTCCTCATCAGCGTGTAGTTTGGGATCTTCTGAAGATTTCACAATCGAAATAAGAAAGAAATAAAAAGAAGTGGTGTGAAGTTGTATTAAGATGATAAATAACCTTATAAAGTTTTTCTTCCAATATTCTAGAATAATTCGGAGGATGCTTAGTGTAGTTCATTTAGGTACTAGTTAAGAGAGGTTTTGCTTCAGGTCAATAGCTTTTCATAAAACTTTGTAGATTCGTGTCATAAGTCTTGATTCATATTGATCGATCCCGTTTTAATAAGAAAAGACTTTGATGTTGATAATGATTTGGTCTTTAACTAAGGTGCATAAAATAGTATGATTACAAATTACAAATCTGTTTCGGAGTTTCTTATAATTACACTTTTTTTAACAATGGAATTGAACCCTCTGGGCTGTTCATTTTGTTATTTTGGTTCTTATAATTGATAATAAAATCCTTCTTTATCGAAAAAGTTACCGGCTATTCTTTTTTTAAACCATTTCGATATTAACGTAGTGGAATATAAAAAAGTTCTTCAATAAATCAAAATAAAATTAACTGATCTTTTTAAAGCCCCATCAAATAGAGATTTTTTATTTTATTTTTATTTTTATTATTTTTATTTCCTGGATTCTTTTTTAATGCAGCCCCTGCGCCTTTCAGAAAGGGGACCTGGTGTAATATGGGTGTTCTCTCTCTTCCTTCTTCTCGCTTTTCTTCTTCTTCTTCTTCTTCTTCTTCTCGTCAGTTTTCCTTTCTATCGTCTGTTTATGTAAAAGGGCTGTGTATTTCGTTTTAGTTTTTTGTAATGGTTCGTTGTTTTCGATAAAATTTAACACGATGGGCTCCATTTTTGGGGGCTGCTCTTCTCTCAGAAAAAAAAATAGAGATTTTTATTTATTTATTTCGACCATCTTTTTTCGATCTTTGTAATTGTCTGAAGCTGTCTTAGCGCTAACTAGTATATAATTGATACCTTGAGTAGTAATTTGAAGGTTGACAAGGTTGGGTGCATGATTAATGATTAAGGTGTAAGTGATGTACCTTTACATTCATATTTGTGACATGTTTTTGTTTAAAGTCTGCATATGTTGATAGGATATTCTAAATTCTTACAGATCGTGTTTAGGGTCCCATGTCTCTAAAATTGATAGGTTTTACTTCCAATACTCGAGCGTCAAATTTATTGGTCGATCCCGACAATATTCAAGAGTAGTACTTAGTCTCATAGACTACCGGATTGGTACTTGACTACAAAGGTCCGGTGGATTTGGACTTGCAATCTCTATCCTACGTCGTAAACATTCAACAAACCGATAGCATATGTGAAACCTACAGGGGTGTTAGGTTAAGTATCTTTCAATATCCGATGATTGTATTTAATATATTAATAAGGTATAATAAGCACATTTTTGGTACTCAAATAAATCCCTTTTATATTTTCAATCTGTTAGCTTTGCTGTTAACAACCATTTCTCTAAGTATAATATAATGCTAACAGAAATGCTAACAAATGAAGGCAACACTATATCTAAAAAATCAACTGTAACATATGTTTGTGGGGAAGTTCGTCGATATTTCACTTGGGTAAAGCAAGGAGTCCCATGTCGAATTCACATTCCACTCTTCGGAGATATCCGGCCACAGGCAAAATGGAAAATTCTGTGTCTTTATATTTCCCCATTGATTATCATTAACATCACCCGCGTTTGTGTTTGTGTTTGTGTTTGAATCAAGAGGCAAATCCAGTGTAAACAATTCATCACACTGATGAAGCCGCTGGCTAAACTCTATGCTTTCGGAGGACAAATTGAGAAGGTGCAATTCAACTGGCATTTCTTCTTGAGAGAAGACGAAGCTTGTCGATTTGAAGCTCATATCCAAATCCAGTGGAGGGCAATTTTGCTGAAACTGAATTGATGAAGTAGGTGCCTCTGATACAAATTGATTTGCATTTATAGTCTGAGCCACTGAAAAAAACTCCGATTCGGTTGTGGTGTCAGGAACTGGAGATACCCATGAGTTTGAAATCGCTCTATGTGCCGTTGAATTAGTCTTTTTGAAGATTCTACAGATTGCCCATTGCTCCTGAAAATTATAAAACAAATGAGATTTTTTGCACTAAGAAGGAAAAGAAATTAAATGTCAAGGGTGAAAAAAATAATTGGGCTTACATTGAGAGGGATATTTTTGTCTAAAGGCTTTTTGGGGATTGAAGCATCAGACAGAGAAGGGAGCCTAAACTCGTGCATCATCCAATCGGTCTTGGTGCCTTTGGCTGCTCGGCCTTTGTAGAAAACTAGAGATTTTTTTAGTCCGATGCATTTCGTTCCTTCGGTAGAGTAAATTGGCCTATCGGTCCCAGTGGCTTTCCAGAATCCTGCTCCGGTAACTCGATTTGGCCGTGCGCTGTTACGATATTTTCTGTCTCGTGGACAATAGAAGTACCATTCTTTTTCTCCCGTCCACGCAAATCCTTCATTTAAAAGAAGGGGGGGGGGGGGAGGAGGGGAATTGTTAGAGAAATGGAGAGAAAATTTATATTCACTTTGTCTTTTATAACAAAATATATAGCTGTTCCTTGTACTGCCGGTCAGACACATAATTAGAATTTTCAAATTTTTATGTATGGTTTTCTATTTTGATACCCCTGTTTTTTATGCTACAATCTTGTGACAGTCACATAATTAAAATGTTATTTAGTTTATCTTTATATGTCTTAAATATGTTTGGTAAGGTGGCATCTTTACTAAAAGACTAAGGACAACCTTAGTTTGAAAAACATCATTCAAATAAGGGTTAATTACACATACACCCCTGAACAATTTGGGGTTGAGCACTTATACCCTATGAACTATAATAATAATCACTTACACCACCTATACTTAATAGATATTTTCTTAACATCCATTTTACCCCTTTCTTCTTCTCTTTTACGCTAAAAACCCAATCTTTAATCCTATAATACAAATATTTTAGCCCTAATCTAAAAGCTTGATGTTGTCTTTTCTTCCATTACACCTCCAAATTTTTTTTCCCATTATCTCGAAGGTAATTAAGTTCTTAACCCTAATCTAAAAGTTTGGTGTTGAACATATTCTTTCCATTAATTTCAAGAAAGGAGAAAAGAAATTCAATATGAGTATTTTTCGATTTTATTTTATTATCATTTTATTTAGTTGATTTTGCTAAGATTTTCTTTTCATTTGATTATTAGGATAAAAGTGATATAATGGGAATTAGAAAAACATTTTTCAATCGAATGAGCTAAAAATGTTTGTTATGAAACTTCATGGGGCATGAGTGCTCGACCTCCCATAGCAAGGGGATCCACAATTAACCCTTCAAATAAACCCAAAAAGGAAAGCAAAAAAGGTAAAAGAGAAAAGACCTCAAGAACAAGAAAAATAAATTCTTAAAAAGTACTAAAGTTTTCTTAGAGGTAAAATGGTATAATTGAAAAGAACTACCAAATATTTTGGCTCGATTACGAGAGATTACCAAAAACTCTCATAATTATAATAAACTATCATGCTTTGAAAGCTTTGTGATAGTTACTTTCAAACATTGCTGGAATCTTAATTATGATAGTTTTTCGCAGTTTTTGAAAGTTTGTGGTAGTTTCTTGTAGTTTTGAGAGTATTTGGTTGTTTCTCTTGACTGAGCCAAGGCATTACGTAGTTTTTTTTTGGAATTAAGCCAAATACAATAGACCTAGCCTAAATATATTGGTACACAGGCAAATAGATAGCATACAGGAGAATTTAAACACAACGAAGTTAATCATAAAAAATACTGATACCAATAATAAGAAAGTACCAAAGAGAGCCATGAAAGAGAGATCATATCAAACGACAAGAGAAGGAATACAACTTACTTGGGAGATCCCATGGATCATATTTGTAAATATCCAATTCTCTGATGAGCTCTATACACAAAGGCTTCTGCTGAATCTTTCTCTTCAGGTAATATCCGATGAGCTCTTCATCGGTGGGATGAAACCTGAAACCTGGCATCATAACCTCATCTCCGTTCTCAATATCAATTCTTTGATCCATAACTAAACCTAAACAAGAAGAAGAAACAATAATTCTTTTATGACTCAAATGTAGTGCAAATGATGTGGAGGAATGAGAAGATGAGTTGGTTGCTCTTATAAACAAAGAAGCCAGCTACTAAAAAATGACTATCCATGTCAGCAGAATTTGTCTGACTAAATGAACTTACGATTTCAGGAGAGTGATATGAAAGGCTACAGATTTAACTGCTTATGGGGATTTTGAAATCTTTGTAATTTCACACTTCATGTATATTTTTAAGATTTTAATGAATAATAAGGACATTGCAGGCTCTCTAGATACCCCAATTGCACATTGCACGGTCATTCTTGAATTATCTATGCATGGAAACTGAGCACCTACTCCTCTATTTTCAATCCCAAGAGTCCCTGAAAAGCCTTCTGATATGCCCTTTTTAGTCTCTCATGAATTTTAGGGTTGCATATAGATCATCGGATACGGAGATACGAGCATTATTACAAATACAAAGTGGATATTCAAGGGACGAATACAGATACAAATCGGATATGCAGATAAAAGACATTAAGATTAAACAAATATGGATGCTAAGAGATAAGGTGTGTATAATTGATACAAATTATTGAAAACTTATTTAATATATGTGACCACTTAAGTTATTTGATAAAGCAGTGCGGTATTGTCTATTCTTAGTTGCTAAACTGTATTTGTATCCATATCCGATACACACACACGACCAGATCCAAAAAGACATCTGTATCCTGACCGGATGCAACCCGATCATGATCCATAAATCCATAACTTTTTTTAATTATAATTAAAGATGGGAATATAAATCTCATTCCCTTTCGGATATATACCCTTTCCTTGTCAGTGTATATTTTGGAATCTTATGGACATTTCCCTATCAAAATAAGAAAGAAATTAAATACGAGGAGGAAGTGACGTAAAATAGTATAAAAATGATAAGATCCTCTAAATTGGATTTTTTAAAACAAATCAAGTCGACAGCTAGAGGACGAGAAAGGTTGGTAGTGTATGGAAAAATAACATCCATGAGCTCAAGGAATACAACCAGCATAAACATATAAACGAAGGATTGTTCTACTTTCACATATGTAGGAGACATTAGTTCTGTTTTGCACTGGTCTTTATATGTTTCGCACTCTCAGTAAGCTTTTACTTTCAGGAATCTAGAATAATATTTGAAAGACGCTTGTTGTTTATTTAGGACAATGGCACATCTCTTTTTTGCCCATAGTCCTTTATGTGTCGTACTAGTTAAGAAAATATCGACAACAGGTCATGAATAGCCTGTCATAAAACTTTGTCATCTTTTGCGTCAAGTAAAAAAAGACTTGACGGCAAGATGATGTAATGTTTAACTAAGATCAAAAGTTTATAATTATAAAAAATTTGTCCTGAGTTCTTGGCTCTCTGTAGGTGTCTGTAGCTGTTGTGAATGTAAACTTATTGAAAATTAATGTTGGGTGAATGACTAAGGTGAATGTGATGTTAACATGTGGCTTTCATTAATTTATATATTCACTCTCAACGTGCAACATAATGCTAAAAATTTCAGTAAAACTTGTTAGACTAGATAATGACCTTGCCAAATTAATTGATACCTTTGCATCCATATTTGTGAGATGCATGTATTTGCTCAGGGTCTACACATGTTGATAAAATATTGTGGTTTCTTATATATTTTGTGCAGGAATTTGGCAGGAAAATTTGATTAAGAATTGATAACCAATGAAGAATAGAGAATGTGAACCTCAATAATTGGAAGGACATGATGAATTATCTTTTGATTGAAATGCAAATTCCATGAATAACAGCAAAGTTATAATCTGATAACATCTGGTGCTTTTGGGCTATTCTTTTATTATTGTTGATTTAAATCCAGAAAACCACTTTTAGAATAAAAGGGTATATATGGTTTGAAACTTATTGAATTAGTTCATTTAACATCTGTTATATGATCAACCTAATCAATTACAAATAAAAGGTGCCCTCACTAGTACCAATGTTTTAATATCAGAAATCCGCGGATATCGAACGGATAGATGTTTGATATATAATATATGGCTGATATATATTGGCCAATATCGCCGTATCAGCCGATATATCGACAAAAATATATCGGTTTTATCGTATAGCGGGGGTCCTGATATTACCGATATTCGATTCAATGCTCACTACACTCTTATTTTATTTCCCAAAAAAAACATGCACCAAACTCAGTCATATGTTGATGTCTTGACATAAGAAAGTTTGGAGGTGTTTTTTGGCTATTAAAAGCTTGGCCTAAGCTCAAGTTTAGTTAGTAATAGTATAGCTATACTCACATGTCTACTCAGAGAGGCCATTGTGGATCTTTCAAATTTTTTTACCAGGTTTCAACTTAATCAGTAGCTGAATAGACATATATAAAAATAGATAAACTGATTTTTTTTTTATAACTGTTAACAGCTTTCAATGTACAAGATTGAGTAACCATGTCTATCAAAGGGTGAACAAGGCAAGAACCTTCTAATTGATGTGGAGTTTAAGTTGAGCTTTGGGGGGTCAAAATTCAATCTTGGGGACCCCAAACCCTAGGTTAGGTTCCCCAAATGTACATGGCTCTCATTTTGAACCTTGCTTGTCTGTTCCTTGTCCTTGGTTGGGCTCACCCAAGCATGCAACCTAAGCTTCTATTATCTCAATCTTAGATTCAATTATTTCCAATGTTAGCAACTCCTTACTCCTCTCATTGGTTAAGACCCATCTCATTAGTTTATCATTAGTTTGCTCTAATTGTAGTCATGCTCATGAATCAATATTTTATATATAGCCGGCGCATCACGAATAACGAGACATGATCTTTAGGCCATGATCGCATATCGGAATCCAAACACCAAGCACCAAATGTGTTGTTGAGATATATATTTGGATAAAGCCTGCATGAAATAAATGATGTTTAACTAGAGACTAGACAAGGAGATGCTTACAAAAAGGTCATTAAGATTCGATGCGAACTAAAATAAGATCATCTCTCTGGAAAGAATGATCTTCGTCTGATAAATTTTGAATGCAAACGTGTTCTTGTCGCTTTCATCGATTAGATATGTTTGCTTCTTATTTCACAATTAATTAATTTTCAATTTAATCAATGTGCATGCTTGCTTGTCCCATTAAGTTCACTTTTTGAAGAGACAAAGAAGGAGATGCTACAGGGACTGGTTAATGCATTGTCTCCCTGTCAAAGTAGTTGATTTTGGAAGCTAATTTGCCTTAATGGAAAAGAAAATAGGATATCTACTTCTGATTTATATAATAACCCAATTTTTTGGCAGCCTATGTTCTTAGCTATCAGGAAGATGATAGAATTATGCACCAGAATAAGTATCTTAGAGTCTATCCATTTTTCTAGATCTGTCTTCTTAGAATCTATCCATTTTTCTATCCAAGAGCGAAGTAAACATTTGTGTATTTGAGAAAGGTTAGCAGCCTATTGTCTATCTCATCGGTCAGTTTGATGTCCTTCAAACTTTAATGGATCTAGATAGGGTGGACCCGATCCACAAACCCGATAATTCACGTTTTTCAATAATCAGTTATAATCGAGACATCCCCGATCCACAACCCGACTGGCTATTTTGTTTTTCAATAAGAAATATGAACCAATTCAAATGTGAAACATTTAAAATCATACAAACAACAAATACATTTTTAATACCGATAATTCTTGTTATTTTTTTAGATAATAGTTGGGATAAATTAGCCACCCTAATAATTCTTGTTATTCATGCCTATAGAAGCGATTAAACAATCTTTAGGTATGTCATATAGACAGGTAGAAACAAAATTCAGTGACCTGTGAATCCTGTAATATTTACTACGCGTACAACATGTCATAAGAATCGTATCTACTGGAAACTATAAAGACGTTACAAAGAATTTGATCGATGACAACATGAGAGAGAGAGAGAGAGAGAGAAGATTGGGGGAAATCGTGCTGAGGTTGTGAGGAAGAAGAATATGACAGGGATCAGCGTCGGATATCAGAATCTCAGGGTATGTAGCATTTCTAACACACAAAACATATATCATGTTGGCTATTATATACCAGATAAATGAATATTGATTTATCAATTTGTATACCAGATTGAAATAGCATAACAGGTCTGTAATCTTTAATATACCAGGACCTTTTATCGGATTTTGAATCATGTTTCATTCCTAATATAACAATTGAGAGCCGATAGCGAGTCAGATGGTCTTTCATGCATATAGAAAATTATTTTCCTCAACTTCAAGTGTTATTAAGGGAGAATAAAATATAATGCTCACTATGATATTGTTAGATAATGT
Source organism: Agapanthus africanus (assembly GCA_030015575.1). Taxonomy (NCBI): domain Eukaryota; kingdom Viridiplantae; phylum Streptophyta; class Magnoliopsida; order Asparagales; family Amaryllidaceae; genus Agapanthus; species Agapanthus africanus. The sequence goes on along the minus strand of CM057342.1, from coordinate 143,533,529 downwards.
AGCAATCAAGTGGTTTTGAGAGATTCAGGGAATGAGCCCACTGCATAATTTGGCAACATTTTAAATTTGTCATGCCAGTGATATTTATCCTTTGGTCAATTTTTGACAGGTCGTGTAATTATTTATTTTAATGATATACTCCTACTAGCTACTTGTATTTATCATTTTCTTAATCACAAGATAATTAACAACAACAAAGTCATATAAGAAAATAATGCGACAAAATTTTGTGGAGGCTCGACTCGGGCAGGGGCGGGCATGCGTGCATGCACGAATTTTACAATGTATGTATAGAATGTTTCCATGTATAGAAAAAGGATTTACATTATTAAATTTTGCTAAAACTTGCATTATAGCATCTATGGCAAAATACTTTATTCATACATGTAATGGGAATAATGTATGTGTCATATCTGTAAGTACAAAATTCTATACCAATACATATACAATAGGAATTGTAATGTTGAAGTCTTCCCATTTATTAGCACTCAAAACAATACAAAAAATACAATTTCTCTGCAGAAATATTAATTTATATTGCAAAGGAGATTAAAGTCATCACTTCGTAATGCTTAAAGATTGCTTTCAACTCAATCAAACATCTGTGGGGGCAAAAAAAAATTCTTTTTTAATTTTTTTGTAACATCAATTTGACAACAACCCACATTAAATATATAGTGTTTGTTTTGTATCCCTACTCAGTCCTATAGAATACAAGATTTTCTCCTAGGTAGTACCAAACACATATTTATTTATGACTAAATAAATTTCAAATGTAAGCTATTTGAAAGAGATTGGGGGCTTAATTTGATCCTGATGTTGCAAATGCAAAAAACAAAAAGGCCTAATTATGTTGAAATCATGGATTTATACAGCCACAAAGCATGATTAGACATCTTACTGATAATTTTCGATCTACATAGACATCGTTTGTTCATATCTTCCTACATAATCCTATTTTGTTTATCTTTTATAAATGAAAATAACTTGTGTTCCAAATCATTATCATTAAAATCTAATAACCCTGGAAGTTAAAAGGTATTAAGGTTGATGTGATATATTAGAGTTTGACATTTAGGTGTGATGTATAAAGTTTGTCATTTGATGCCTGTATCAAATAACTTTGTCTCATTTAGCAAGCTAATCTGCTCTTATGAGAGAGATAATTAGTCAACTTCCAACTGGTCCAAGGTTAACATCTCAAGCAATTTAATGAAGGTTTTAATATTGGAAGAACGTTTCATAGTCAAGACATATAATGCATGATCTGATGATTTGGTTCCAATTATACTAAAAAAATATGTGCTTCCAATCATACAGCTTGCTATCACAGCAATTTCTCTTTTGGGCCACCTTTTCATTTTGACAACTAACCAAAAGATGTTACAGAGATTGGAATTAAGGAAACCTAATCATTATCCAGGATGACTAATTAATAAACAATAACAGCAATAACCAACTTTATTCCACACTGACCACAAGTCATAGCACTTCCACTTCCAGGAGTGTGCAGGGATCGATCCCTAGAAGAGGAAGTACTCACAATTTAAAGCGATCGGCGCAAATCCGGGAGACTCCTGGGTATGCCTATCACATTAGTACCCCTTCAGAGCAAGGGATTAGTGTGAAGAAAAATAGAGTTCTCTATCATAAGAATATGTACAATAAATCATATAGTTTTGGGTGGGGCAAAACTTCTGCTAAACCAAAGGTTGTTGTGCTTTAGTTGCTTTTGAATAAAATTCTGACTTGAATATATAATCGGTAGAATTTGGATACAATTGTAATGTTGCTAGGGCTATTTTATACAAAAACTGTACCCAAAAATAAATAAGACAACAGAAGATGCCTATGTGTGTCCTGTACACGTTTCAAAACGTTTATCGTCGTCCAAATATTATACTTGGCCTGCGTCTCCAATCTCTCTCATGATGAAAGTTTCTGAAGCAGGTAATGCAGGTATCAACTCTTTTGCCATTTCCATGCATACAAATGCTTGCATATGGTTACTTCAAATATTTTATTCATATTTTGAAAGGTATTTTCTCGAACTTATGTTCTCGTCCACACCAAAATACACATCTTAAGCTTGCAGCAGTACCAAAAGAAGCTGTTCATGCACCTCTCAGTGCATACAGCATCTTCTCATATTGTAGCCTGAATCATTACGAAAGAACACATACCGAAGCAAGCTAAAGCTTTGAATCAGGGCCATATATGCTTCAAGATGCCTGCAAACACCACAAACATATTTCTGTTTATATGTTCGGCTTTTATGCTGGTTGTCATGTTGAAAATTCTTTCCATACCTCATGTTACTGGCTTTCAAATGAAACAGGGTGTGAAAAAACAAAGTGATCTTATCAAATTGAGAATTCACAGCAGTCTCAGAATTATGAACATGATACTTGGTTGTTTAAATATATGAAATGTATGTTACAACTTCACTTGTTAAATATCTGACTACAACCAAGTGTAAATAATAATGTCCACGGATACAAGGAAAATGCGGTATCAAGACCATCAAAGCCAGTTGACTTTATTTGTGAACATAATGTCTTATAGCAACTCCGGAATCTCCCCTCCTAAACTTTTTCTCCTCCAAGTCTAGGAAATCCAAGATGCAAACTCGTCGTTTAGAATTATGGCAAGCCTCTCTTGTTCATAGTTTTCTCATCTAGAAATTTGGCACTAATTGAAAGAAGGTTTTCCTAGTTTCCTCACCTAAGAGTTTGTCACTAATTAAAATAGGTTTGGAATTTTGTCGGCACTCCATTATGTGATTTTGTCAGCACTTTAACGGAGTTTATCTTCATAATGCCGATCACATTTTGGTTGAAAAATGCCTTGATGGCGATGCTGAAGTATAAGTGTCACAATTGACAATGTTAAACTTGATCTACAGAGCACACAACAAAAGTTAAATGAACTCGATGGAGAAATCACGCAACTTGAAGCCAATATCAAGAATCCATGAGTAAATTTATATTAATTTCTTAAATGTTACAAAAAACTGATATAGAAAGGCAAATATGTAGAATGTTATAGTTTAAGCGGTATGACAAAGGTTCTTGGCACTAGATATGATCAAGAGAAAATGGATAATCCCATAAATTACTTAACCAATTGAAAAGTTAGCAATAAAATCATGGGCTGAATTCCAAAGTGCATGTATAACGACATGAGTCCGGAGATTTCGAGTCTGATCATATGAAAGCTCCAATGCAACCCTTGTCATTGTATTGAGGGAATAAGAAGATAAATGACTTTCTCATTAGGTTATGTCTTCATATCAATTTACTTTCATGGAGACCCTTCACATCTATAGACATAACGTACTATTACAGAAAACTTATAACTCAATTGTGACGGAGAGGCCGTCATGTGGCAGCATCTAAAAAAGATAAATCTCATAACCGTCTATAATATTGTATCGAGTTACGCATATAGATGATTAATTTCACCTGCATTTCCAATTAGTTAGATATGTTTCGGTTTACCAATATTGTTTGTTTTTCCCTTATCGTTTCATAATATTATAAAGCATTCAATTTGAGCGCTAAAACAGTTGTTTTATAGAATTTCAAACAGTAAACTTATCTTCCGATTGAGTACTCTGCAAGTTCTCTGCAATTAAATTGTCAGCCATCTTATAATCCTACACTTCTCAAATTCTCATATAACTTGATCACGTGGGAAAAAATTCTATTGACTATAGTTGAGAACCTATTGCTTACTGATCACAGTCTTACAGAAATTTAGATAAGGGCACAACTGAAAATCAGGAGTGAAGTGTATGAATGTCGTGAAGTTTAAAATAGTTCCCCACACCAACAGCTGAGGAAATCCTCCATAAGAGAGGAGCTAATATTTAAGCACTAATCAGCACGAAAACTGGTGTTGGAGTTGGAATCCTCCAGGATTCCACACACACACACACAAATAAAAATAAAAGCATTTTGATTCTTTCCTCAAAAATATTTAATTATTTTAAATGAGACGCAACAGGCCCAGAACAGATTTTGAAGAATACTAACACTTAATCACTTCCAGTTGTCAAATATTTATCTCAAAGTACAGGCTCAGAGGCTGTAATGATTCTAGTTTAGAAACAAGAGATAGAGAGAGATAACTGGACCTATGACAGTCACAGTCGTGAGACTGACTATTGTGAAGTATTCTGTCCACCATTTATTGATCCCCCCCCCCAATTGTCTTCAGTCTTTACCTTGATGTTTGCAGCTTTGCTCTTCTCCAGGCTTTCTGCAGAGGTTACACATTCAGCACAATTATATGATCCCTTATAATTACTCTAAAAAAATAAATAAATTCATGAGAAGCTTCTATGACTAAAATAAATTTAAAAAATAGAAGAAACCACAAGAATTATTTTATTTACAAACGGTGCCTTGTGCTGGGACAAATAGTAAATTGGTGACATCGAATTACAATCTTAGCTTTTGTCAGATATTTTATGGAAAAATATTGAATATCAAATATACGAGTTTTCTATTTATTTATGCCTGAATCCCGATGCATCATATTGATATAATAACATGGTTAATATCAAATTCTTGAGATATGGAAAATGTACGTTACTGCAATCCAGAGTTCATGGTGCATAGATGTACTATTCTCGTCAGATTATTATTTTTAATTATTCACACCTGTATATATTTAGAAGGAAACATATAGCGGTTTAGCAGCTGCATTTTATGGTGTATTTGTGTATTTTAACCATTTAATTTGTATATGTCTCTAGCCAACCCTGTGTATCCTTGGTACATGTCACTCGAGTGGGTGGTGTAGCAAAATTGTGCAGCTATTTTGTGAGCTGGAATTAACAGAACTATCCTAAGTGGGTACAAAGACTTCATGCAGCAATATCATTCCATTTTGACCTCTTTGGTGTCCTTGTGCGATGAAGTTTTTATTCTCATAGTTAGGTTGATAGAAAATAAAGCATACATGAAAGGGCAACTGCAAGATAGAAATAGTAATACTGCACATATTTCTTAAGAGGTATCCAAGTTAATCTGCACTGGAGTTAAAACACCAAATCTATCGAGTTGGAACCGAGCAGTTCCGCATTTTGGATCAAAGTTCCAAAATGATTATCACAGGGGTCAAATGTTTTCTGGTAACTCGGACTGTAACACCCGTGCCTTAGAAGCACAATGCAAAAGTAGGCGTCGAAGCCCTAGTTAAAATAAGATGGCAACAAAATACACAAAACTGGTATTTTTCCCACATATCTGTGTGATAAAATAACAAAGGGTTAATTAAACTAAAATACCATTATACGGATTATCTTTTCCAGATAAACACTATATTCTTTGTTTATTTATTGGAGTAATACCATGATATTTATATGCAGCTTGCATATAAGTACCATCCTTATTTTATCCCTTCACCGCTGCTACGTTATTGATTATGGTAAAAGTACATGCCTACTTAGTCATAAATTATCCTTTAAATGCTAGTAAGAAGCTTCTCCAATAGAGGCTTATATTATAAATAAGAATTGATAAGAAAGCAATAAACTCAATCAATTTTATTAAGAGATAAATCATCTCAATTTCTATACCTAACATAACAAACTCATAACTAATAATCTTAGCAATCTAATATACTAATTATAATCTCAACAACATAAATCAAAACTTATTATTTAATTTATGATAGCAATAATATCTAACATAGTTATATTCAAATATCGCATAATCTAACGGCCTCCCTAAAACTCACGTTGGATAAATGAGAGTTTGAATAATATCTTGAACCAAATATGCAACTTGCAGAACGACAGAGAAGAACAGATCTAAAGTATCGAGCATGGAGGACAAATACCCTTTGGTCTTTTTCGCGGATTGTAAGGTGGACCGAATAACCTACAGCTGGAAATGTTAAAAGAAGAAGATCATGCTGCTAGAAAACGTCATAAGAAAAGAATAGTTGCTTGGACGGAAAAAGCTCATGTTGCTAGAAGACGTCATAAAAAAATAGCTGCTTGGACTAGATATTAATGGGGCAACTGCTTATGATCAAACTGAAATAACTCATTTCTGAATTAGATATTATTGACGCAACTTTATTTATTTTGGAATAATAAACTAAAAATACAGATGAAGATAAATTTTGGACCGAGTTGGCTCTGATACCATGATAAAAAAGCAATAAACTTGATCAATTTTATTAAGACATAAATCATCTCAATTTATACATCTTATAACATAACAAACTGATAACTAATAATCTAATACACCAATCATAATCTCAACAATATAAATCATAACTTATTTGATTCATGATAACCATAATATCTAATACAGTTATATTCAAATATCTCATAATTTAACAAGGAACTTGCTTTACTCCAATTGAGTGTGATATTATCATAATTTATTGGATTCAAAGAATGAAGAAACAAGAAGGACGGGGTACTATGAACATTTTCTGTTAAAATCATATATTTCACATTATTGGAAGATTAGGTCATTAATGAATATCCAATTGAACCTTTTCTATATGCTTGAACATCCATGATTTTTTTGTGTATGGTATGATCAGAAAGCCTGATTTAAAATTAAAATTTGCCTATTTTGTATACATCAACAATATAATATTTTCTTTGAATCAAATGGTCAGGAGATTTCACTATCCATGAGGGCAGTTACACCGCTGCGTAGCACAGGTACGTTGTAAGGGCTACGTAGCCATATCGATTTCGTATCTAGTTCGTTTCCATAGCAAATTCTTTAAGATTCATCAATGCTTACTTGTGGAACCCTTTTTGGCACATTTTACACTTAATATGTTTTGATGTATCAAACACGTATCAAGACTAAAATATCAATTGTTGATGTGTCAAAACTAACAAATCATATGATTATTTTGTTTAATTTTGGCAATATGATAATTTTTTTGTTATTATGTATACAAAGTTTTGCATCATAGACCTGTGTATCCTAACGAATCGTATCCTTGACTTTTCGAAATTTATGAATCCGACTCGTATCGTATCCTGAATTCATATCCAAATACATGCTACTTAGGTTACACCATCCATTTTAGAACAAAGTTCCAGGCTAAAAAAATTATGAGGACTCAGTCAACAAAACCATCAAGATCATGCTCACTTTATAGAATCAGGGTTGAAGCCATAATTATAAGGGCATACTTAGATATTAATATAGTTATACAAGACGTCTCAGTTACAGTGAGGCAATCGATCCTATTGACAAATGGAGGGGCGATGCACCATCTCTCTTCCTCCTTTTTTTCTTAATAAATAAAAAAATACAAAGATCAACAAATAAGTGCAATGCGGCAATGAAAGCTGGCGGACCCAAGTGCAAACTTGGGTGGTCACATTCCCCATAGAGCTTGCACAAAAAATCAAGGACCTGCTTCTATGCCAGCAGCCTTCTTAATTATATATCTTTATAATAATTTAAAACAAAAGTTATCCTAATCATAAACACATCTATTTTCAAACCCTGATTCCTAAAACATGACGGCAAGGATACGATGCTTCAACACTTCTGCTCCACCCGTCTATCGCCCAACCGCGACCCCAAGTTCCTCACTCTATTAGGATTTTATATCTCTAAACTCCATCCAGTTGTTATTCTCGGCCATGGAAAGTTAACCAAGGAATTCTTGCTCGAGCTTTGGCCACCAACGGAGTTAACAAGATCATATTTTTATCTTCTTCATATTTCATATAACGTATTATAGATTTTGAATTATTATGTTATTTTATTGCAACTTGCAATCGTATTTGTTATTTCTGAAAATAAAGCAGTTTGAAAATTTGATGGAGATTGGTGGGAGCTCTCTCAAATTCATGAAAGATGAATTGAATTTTTGGTTTTGATGTTGCTTAATTTTACAGTAAATTATCATGAAGTTTCATCTCGTTTTTCAATATAAGTACCATAAACTTTGCCAGGTGCATTCAAGTACCGCATACATCAAAAGCAACATATTTGATACCATCCTTAATGAAACTATTATAAAATACTTCCACGATATGAAGCATCGAACCATATTGTTTTAATATCTATGATCGAATGAAACATCAAAAAAAAGTTTATGATTAAATTAGTTTAAAATTTTCTTATTTTGTTTCAATTTTGTATTGTGGGTTGTTTATATATTATTTGATTGGAATTTTCAATGTATCTTGGAAGCTTTCTATGCCCCACTTACAAAATTTTCTAGGTCCGCCGGTGGCAATGAACACTATATTATTTTATTATTGCACAATTAAGCTTAATAAGTCCCGCTCAAATAGGGCGATCATCTTGTTGGTTAAAGACATGCCTTACACTTGTATCCACTTTGTCACATGCAAATGCTTTCATCTCGCATCATTAAAGCGATAAACTCGATGAATACAAAGCTAAGCAACAAAATTTTTACAACTAATAGGAAAAGTGATTAACCTACTATTATGTGCAAAGATTTACTCCGCTGTGCAATCCACTCTTCCTAAATTAACTACCAAACAAATCACAATGATGGAAACAATTAATATCAGCATAAATGTTTCCTTGTAACAAATTGCCCGTTACCTGATCATTAGAAGTGAAGCTTTCACCATTTTCTTGATAATTAGTATAACATTGCTTGGAAACTACAAGAAATTCATAAACAAAAAAACAAAAAATATAAACTTTGGAAAGTATTAGCGCAAGGGAATAGCTTTGAAGAAGAAATCGAAATGACCTTACATCAAGAAATGGATTTTAAACTCAGATTAGGGATTATAGTTAGGCTTCCAGCAGTGATTGGGGGAGAATTGGATATTATGGCTTATTAGGGTTTTGTAGGGAGAATGGAAGAGATGAAGTGAACAGAGGAAGAATAAAACCGGGTCGGGTTCGTATTCCTTTTCTCTCTGTAGCTGAAGTCGAACCCGGACCATAAGCTTTAAAGCCTCCTTTGCATAGGTTTTTTTACTCAACGGCCCGCAAAACTTAGCTAATTACTAAAGCATCCTCCTAAACTTTATAATTACTGCTACACCACGCAAAACATTAAAAAATTTTGAAGAAGGATATGGAAGAAAAAGAAATAGAATGAATTAATATAAGCTCCATTCTACCTAAAAAATTATAATTTCAGGACCTGTTTCCGTTTTTCACATGTTGGGTCCCACCTATGAGCGAAAGGAATATAAATGTTTGGATTCGGTCCCTTATTTAAACATCCTAATGTCTTTTAAATTTTAAAACATCCCCTCTCGTCTTTTTACAGATCTTATTGGGTTTTTGTATTCACCCAAAAATCATTTACTACATAAAAGTTCTATTCTAGCTAATTTCAAATTATAATCTTTTCTGGGGGAAAAGGTATATGAGCCGACGGCTCATTTTTAAAAAATGAACGCTCGCTTCAAAACATATTTACTTCTGTGTATTTCACCGATCCAAACCGGCCATATCGATCTATGTGTCATGAAACCCCATATATAAAAAAACTTGGGATTTAAAGACTCCTGGCGCATTCATCAAGCAGATAGAAAAAATAACGGCGGTATAGGAAAATCGTGGTCGCTTAATGAACGTGCTAGAAGGCTTTAAATCTCGAGAATTTTTTTACATAAGGGTTTCATGATACTTAAATCAAGATGGTCGGTTTGGATCGTTGAAATACACCGAGTATGTGTATTTTAGGGCAATGGCTCATTTTTAAAAAATAAGCCGCCGACTCATACCCCTTTTCTTATTTCTAACTCATATCCAAACTCAATATAGATATTAATCGATTGTCTCTGCAGTTATTCAATTGGTATGAGCACTTCCTCTTTTTAAAAGAGTGCGAAGTTCGAATCCCAAGAGGGAAAGTGGCCACAAATTAACCATTTCAGGGCAAATTCGTGGGTCCTCTGGACGCTTGTGTATGTTGTGTGTTCATGTGCAGTATGCTCGTGTGCTTAGGTTAGGGCTTCCGCACCACCGGTGTCAAAAAAGAAGTTAATAACATGTAAAAAAACAAGTGTTAAATTCTAAATACTTTTATATTTTATTAATTTAACCTGTTATTAATTTATTACATCTGAGAGGTTTCAGAAGCCAGACAAGGCTTTTTATTACTTTTTTTTTGTAATGCCTATCTTTTATTTTTTGAGCTAGTAAAGCGAACAAAGATTCCAGACATGTTACAACTCTTGAGGTTTTTGTCAACCATCATAGCATTCTTAGTGCCAAAAAAAAATTGGCATTCTTAATCATCATTTGTTTAAAATTACTTTTTATCTTTTACGGTTACCGATTCTAAAAGAAATTCTCTAATCAAGAAATTGAAGACGCGGACCTTCACAGAATCATTATTTTTTCTCCCGTTTTTATGTACTTAATTCAAATTAAATGTAAGAGGCCGCATACATCCATAGTTTTCTAGTTCTAATTGCATAGATCGGTAAAATCGTGTTTCTTTTATATTTTGGGGAGTTCTAGCCAACCTATAAAACTAAAAGGATTTGTGAAATTTTATAAATTATTTGCAAACATTATAAATTCTAATAGATTATTTATTAGTTGTATATGATCTTACAAGTCTACGAACTTAAGTACTTAAATTAAGAGTCAAAAGGACAATGTAATATACAAGTGCATCCGTAACAATTTGAAGGCGCTTCTGTATGTAATAAATGAAAAAGAACCAATTAAAAATGTTTCCACATGTGAAATAAAGACCAATTAATGCTTCTGTAATACGAAGAGGAAAAATTATAGTTAATAACACAACGCGGATGGTGTTGACCAAGAAAAACATCAACAGAAGTAGTTAGAAATGTTGTGCAAACCGTCAATTTAACTAAGGAGGCAATTTTCAACATAGAAGAACATGGCTTGCCCTAAAATTGAAGACTTCTATTTGTTCTTTTAGATGGTAGGTGGAATAAATCAGCCACCCCCTAATAAATAGCGGATCTTGGGCTCAATCCCGGGTTTTCCATAGGCCACTCCAATCCCCACCAATAGACTACTCTAAGCCCTTCGGCTTCTACCTCTTAATATTGTATCAATCCAACATACTTATTATTTGGTAGTGAAACTGTAAATAATAATAATAATATGTAAAAAAGTTATGAGGTTTGGAATTGTTTCTTAAAAATGGAAAAAGAGCATGATATGAGAAAAGTTGGTATATCTCCTGCATAATTCGTAAAACTTTGTTATTTCCATATGGCCTACCCAAACTTGATATTTCTATATCCTTACCGTTGTTTGAAACCGTTATATCGTTCGTATGTCATCAATTCATCTTGATGTCATGACTAAACCAATCATAATTAGTTTAAATTGCTTAAATATGTAACCATAGCAGAGACCAAAACCCGTAGATGGCATATAGCTCTTTTATAAATTTGACCATTGAAAGAAAATATTAGTCATTTCCCACTAACTTATCCATTTGCATTGGTAACAATGCGACTGTTATAGAATATTCTTAAATATCATCGAATGCAAAACCAAAGGTATGATTTCGAAAACTAATTGGAACATGATATATGAAAATATGAAGTTGCGGCCTACAGGCAAGCAAAAGCTAATTTTGAGGTAAATATAACAAGAAATACCAAGAAAATTCCGGGCTTTCATAAAAGGGTAAATTACACTAAAATACCCTTAACTATCATCAAAAGTGCTGTAATAAAAAACTTCGCGGTATTTTAGTTAAAACCCAGGATAGTTAAGCGTCCTTGTGTATTTATACATTTTCTTCCTCTTTCTTGTGGAGGCTACCAAACCTTGATAAAAGAGAGAGAACCCCAAACCCTTATCGGAGCTCCGATTAAGAGAGAAAGAAAGGGACCAGGATCCGTTTCCATGGCTCCGGAACCCGACGACATTTTGAACGAGAAGAACCCTCCTCCTCTCGATGAGGACGACATCGCTCTCCTCAAAACCTATGTAAACCTACTCTCTTTCTTGTAATTAGGGTTTCTGTAAAATTCAAGCTATTTTAATTGTTTCCTGTGGTTTTTCCTTGATTCGATCTAGGGTTACTGCTCGTTTTCGAAATTGGAAGGTTCTCTTGATCTAGGGTTATGTATAGGTTCAGATTCAAGTGATCTGTTTGCGCAAAAGACCTTGATCATCAACTAAAACCCTCAGCACACACCCAAACTATGCTTTAAACAACATAAATAAGTTATTTTGAGGTGTTTAGAATTGAGTTTGTATGTTTTTAAGAGGTTTTGGTTGAGAGCAAGTTTTTTTTTGTGCTAATAGATCAATTAAGGAGTTTTAAGTGCTGCATGGGGCAGTTAACACTATTTCTGTTTGTTCATCAAAGGTGACAAATTTTGAGAGATGTCATCAAATTTTAAGTGAAATTTTAGCCTGATCCTCACTTGTTGAGTTGTATTGAAGTGTCTGATATTTGTTCTTAATTTTACTGAGATTTTCGGTCTTCTTGTAATGGAATTGTTGATTATAGGGACTAGGTCCGTACTCTGCAAGCATCAAGAAAGCGGAGAAGGAAATCAAAGAAATGGCCAAGAAAGTCAATGACCTATGTGGTGAGTGTTTTATTCCTTTCGTCTAAGTCATGCCATGATTTGTAAAATTTATATATTGTGAATTATACCAAACTACAACATACTTGGTTATTAAGCAATCTGTTCTAATGTATGCTGAATATGAGCATTGGTTCATATAGACCAATTAATGACATCATGCCTCAACCTAGTTGTTTGACTATTACATAACTGTAGTTAAATATTAGTATGGACCTTAAGATGGCTATCAAGGGAACTTAGGGAAGAATAGATTTGTTACAAATAAGAGCTATCAGTTTTTTCCATCATTCACTTTCGTTATTTCATTGGTAAAAACTGTATGCATTTTTGGACAGGGGTTGATGATGGGAGACCGAGTGCTCATATTTATATCCTTGACTCGAAATAGTTGAGGGGCTCGCTCTATTTTCTTTATTCCTTCCAAACAAGGGAATCACAAAGAAAAAGCATTATCATGTACTTACATTAAAAAAAAGAGATTACGATTATTTTTTCTCCATATTGGTGTTTATGTTTCGTTTGTTGGTTCTTCCTGATTATATTATAAGTACATGTCTCAAGTTTTGATGTATGAATGCTTACTTTTAACTACATGAATATATAAAGATTTAAAGTGTTCATTATTAGATCTTTGTTTTCCTTTTGTTGTATTGATAAGAGCAAAATCAGCATTTCATGAACAATTTCTGTATATTATTTGCTTAACTTTCACACCTTTGACTGAAAAATATCATGAATTAAATGTGATGCTAAACCTGTTTGAAGTCCTATTTTGTTATTATTGCTTAACGATACTCAAAAGTCAAAAGTATACAAGCTACTAGATCGATGCATTTTTTGTAAATGGGCGGTCTTGTTGGCCCATAAATTTTTTATTTCCTTTAAGGATGGTTCAGTAATTATTATCTTTAAAGATCTTTGAAAGACTTTTAGTGAAAGTCTTGTTATAACTATATCTTTGGATGCATGTACAAGAAGAATTTATTGTGCCATTGATATTCTTGGACTATTTACATTGAGGCCATAGGAGCTTTAAGTTGTATAACTTATAACTGGCATTGTTGTGCATCCCTCCACTGTTCAATGTTCGGATCCGTCAGCGACGAAACCAGGATTTCGATATTGGAGGGGTGAATAAAAAATACGATATATATAAAAAGATGGGAAATAGGCCTTTTTATTTATGTTTATACACTATATTATCTAAAGAGAATTAGTAGGTTTCTTTTGAACTTTGACGATATAATTTTTGAAACCTCTCTTAAATTGAATCTACATGTCTGCCCAGTTAATTCTATTCAAAGTAAAAATGTTTCTAATATAAAATCGAAAATGCCATATATAACTCTAAACATGTTGTCAATTTAGAATAAAGCATACCAAGTCAGAATAATAAAAATGTTGTCATTAACTGACATTAATCAGCACACACATAAATAAGAGAATATTTTATCAGATATTGTCCTAAACCTAACTTTAAGCTGTGCTAATTAATATTGGTTAAAATAGAACTATAAAGTTATGAATGGCAGTTACCTGTTGAGATTTGGCATGAGTCTATCGTCAAGGACCCAAGGCTATACAGCTGATTGAGAAAAATCCTAGGATGTGGGCAAATTGGGAAGTTCAAGCAAAAAGAGCTGAAAATTAGGGGTGATCCAAGCATTTTTCCCTTTTATTTCCTGCTGGGGGGCGGGGCGGGGCGGGGGGTTCACACTATTATTAGTTCCGTCCCTGGATCTCGTCATTCCTTTGACGCTCTATACTGCACCACAAAGCTCTCATTTCGTTTCATGAATATATTATAGAATGATATATTAGAATTTTATGCTTTTGAATCTTTCCTTGCTTCTCCTTGTGCTCCTTTTGGATATCCTTGTGCTCCTTTTGGATATCCTTGCTTAGCCTGCTTGACCATGGTCTCTAGAGTATATTGAAATTTGAACCCTTGTTCAAATCTGCCGCCTCTGGTACAGTTTTTGACATCAAATTCCTCGTACTGACCTCACTAAACCTGAATGAATAATTATATGCATCCTTTAGAGTTTACACTTTATACTTATATCTAAATATCTAATAATTGTCTTACTGAGGTATTGTCGTGTAGCAGCAACTTACTATATGGTGAATGGCATTCTATAACTTCAAGGGGTTTTAACAATGCAACTGTGCAAGTCATTATGATTTGGACTTATAGAGGATACACTCTTACATTAGAGTGCTGAGGTTGAAAGAATGTTTTTAATTGGAGATGATCAATACAAAGTTCAATTTTGTTACGTATTTTCCCCTTTGATTATTGCTTCGTTTTCTTCTTCTTTGTTTTTGGGATTTGTTGAATCCTAGGGTTTAGGAAAACCTGTCAATGGTTATAGAGGTTATAAGTCATATGTTGAGGAATTATGTTTAGTTGGTTCTGGTAGGTGGATACTCTGTGGAAATTGGAAGCTAGTTTTTGTCCCCATTGGAGGGCATTCCTTTGAGAAGTATTACTGTAATCATATTGTGATACAATACGATTATGCTTTGTTATTTTCTGCATCTTTGGAGTCTAACAAGTTTATGTTTTGTAACTGTGTATGATGAGGTGTAATCAGAACTGTCAAATTTGATATCCTCAACCCCTGATTGCTCTGTTACCTTTCTTCATATCTATCTTTTTGTGCCTTTTAAGTAAATCTCAACTCACGCCAATATGTAATGGTCTCTTGATGATTATCCTTGCCCTTTCTTCTCCTTTAACTGAACTATGTGTACTGGGACTTAACAGAACAGGTTGGAGTATGGAATGATCATATTTTTTGTGAATAATTAAGAGAGAAAGGGTGAGCCCCATCATTTCCTCGATATGAACTTCATGTATATTTTTGCTAGATAATTTGACCTTAATTTACCCTTATCTTTACAATCTTATTCTCTCTTTATCAAATGAAGTTTTGCCCATGATTTTAACCGTTTGGAAAGTGATTCGAAGCTTCATTAGTTTTTATTATATGCATACCATCGGTAAACATTATTTTGTTTAAGTATCGTGAAAGATATTAGTTGTGTTAGTGAAATACACAACAAAGGATAACTAGGGAGTGGCCGTTCAATGATTGCAAGAGACATGATTACCGTTTTTCTGAGGTCTAGGGCAAATAAGATAAGAACTTTGGAGGTTTGACAGAAGACAAGTGATATTACCATTTGTGCTTAAAGGAGCCTTTAGTAAAAATGTTAAGTTTACAGTACCTATTGTTTAATGCTAAGTTTGCTTACAGTACCTAGAAGCATTAAATGTACTGGTTAGACGCTTAGTTGGCATTGTAGAAATTTGGGTTGATTGAAGGGTATCACAGCAACAGAAATGGGACGGCAAGTGTTATCCATGAGATTTGTGTTTAATGTAATGGCTCTTTTAATTTCTTCATTTTGCAAATGTTCTCTTTTTATATAGATACTCCATTATAAGAATATGAGCATCATAATACTTCTTCGTGTCCCGGTGTTCCTTTTTTTTTTTAATACTCTTAATGTCATTATTTAAATGAAACGACAGGTATCAAAGAGTCTGACACTGGGTTAGCTGCTCCAAGCCAATGGGACCTAGTGTCTGACAAGCAAATGATGCAAGAAGAACAACCTCTCCAGGTAATGTTACTTTTGTTACAGCATTGACTTGCTGATGCCATGTACACCTGAGTTGCTTTTGCTTACATATCTAGAATTCTCAAGTAGCTAACCATTTCTGTTACAGGTTGCAAGATGCACAAAGATCATCAACCCAAATACTGAAGATGCTAAATATGTTATAAATGTTAAGCAAATTGCCAAGGTGTGCACTTTGTTTTAATTGTGATGCTTTTTTTGCGATTGGTATTGATATCCAATGGTTTTGATTTTGGAAGTATAAATAAATGATTATTTATGTTATGTGCAGTTTGTGGTTGGACTAGGCGACAAAGTCTCTCCTACGGACATTGAAGAAGGAATGCGTGTTGGGTAAGACCTTAAACATTTAGACTGTTGGCTAGAAATGTGCTAGTGACCTTGCTATCTCTTTGATGATTTCGTTATTAATCTGTATTCTATCCATCTTTTGTACATGTGTTTCTTAAGTGCCATGCTCATAATCAATGATAGATTTCTGACCCTTGCTGCATGCATATCTGAGTCTTCATGTTTTAATTTCACATAAGAGATATTAAGCTTATTGCACAATTGATTACTTGGTTTTAAAGATATCTCATGATAAAAATTAAAATTGCTTTGCATTATGTATTTTAATGTTTTAATGGATTTCTTGAGTTCTCTTGCAAATGTTATTATATTGAGAATCTTCCATGTGCTAGAGCTAGCGTTAATTGCATGATTCTGGCACATATATTTCCAGCAGATAAGCTTATATGATTTCTTATACTTGCTTCTTTATATTCTTCATATTTAAGCTGCAGCATACAGACTACGCTTTTGCCAGATATGGAGCTTTCACTTATTCCCCTATTTGGTTTGCACGTCATTTATTATGCACGTCTTTTCTTCATATTTTTCCTACTATAATGGGACATCCGGACACTGGACATTGAACTTTTGTGGTGATGTATGTAAAAATGGATGATGCTGTTGTTTTAGTATTATAATCATCACCTACACGAAAAAGTGTTTTTTTTGCTAACTACAATATTCTGTTTTCCATTGCAGAGTTGATCGGAACAAGTATCAGATTCAGATTCCACTGCCTCCTAAAATTGACCCCACTGTTACAATGATGACCGTTGAAGAGAAGCCTGATGTTACATACAATGATGTTGGTGGGTGTAAGGAGCAGATAGAGAAGATGCGTGAAGTAAGCACTGATTTCAAGTATTTGTTACTATGGCTATTAGATTATATAGGATTAATAAGCCGCAATTTATATGGAGATTTGCATCTACTGTAAGATCTTAACTTCTACCCGTTATTATTCAAATTTTCAGGTTGTGGAACTTCCTATGCTCCACCCAGAAAAATTTGTTAAGCTTGGTATTGACCCACCAAAAGGTGTTCTATGCTATGGCCCACCTGGAACCGGCAAAACGCTCCTAGCTAGAGCTGTGGCTAACAGAACCGATGCATGCTTCATTCGTGTTATTGGAAGCGAGCTTGTTCAAAAGTATGTAGGAGAAGGCGCTAGAATGGTTCGTGAACTATTTCAGGTAGCATATCTCATGAATAATTAAGCTTAATTTTTATATTATTCGCACAGGAGTCTTGTTTAAGAACGAAATTCCTTTGTTTCCTCCACAATTTGGGATGGCATTCATTATTCAATCGATTTAACCTGTAGATGGCCCGATCCAAAAAAGCGTGCATTGTGTTCTTTGATGAAGTTGATGCAATTGGGGGTGCTCGATTTGATGATGGTGTAGGAGGCGATAATGAAGTGCAGCGTACTATGCTTGAGATTGTTAATCAACTGGATGGGTTTGATGCCCGAGGAAACATTAAAGTTCTAATGGCAACAAATAGGTAAGTGCCATCCATAGTTTCCTTGATCAGTTTTTCTTGCGATTTATTTACTATAGATTCTGCTTCTTCCCTTTCTTTCTTTTTTTTTTTTTGGGGAAAAATAATTACCTCTGTATTTACCGAGCATAGCTTTGAAGCATAGCTTTGTTGAATTGCATGGAACATATCTCCTGATGCATTATTCCATGTGCTTCTGTTTATGATGTGAGTATGTGAGTGCATGCACGTGAACTCCCATCAAACTGTTTAGGTCCCTCTTCTTTGATAGTGTAGGTGAAAAAGGTTGAATTTTGGTTAGAAATATACTTTTAATGAGTTTGTTTTGGAATGGACTGGTTAGTATGTTTGTAAGAGTGCCTTTCTTTTTCTAGGAGGATATCAATCAAATAACCCATCTATATGGCAGCTAGCTGTTCTATATGGTGTAGTTTTAATTCGTCTTGTAGAATTTGAATATTATTAATCGTTCATGGCCTAAAATTTCGTAGAAGCCTGGAGGTAAGATATATGATGTTCATTTCTGAGTGATTATGTCGTTAATTTTGATTGCTATAGAAGGTATGCCATATATTTACACGGACAAGTTTCTTCATTTATTCAACCCTGTTCTTTGTGCTGATGTAATCTAATCCTACTTCAGGATTCATAACTAGAACATTAAAGAGAGATATAATCTAGTGTGAGCTGTGATACTTCTAGTTCTATATGGATAATCTTATTTCAGATAAACTGAATCTTTACCCCTTTTATTCTGATGCTGCTATTTATACAGACCCGACACCTTAGACCCAGCACTGCTTCGTCCAGGACGATTGGATCGAAAGGTCGAGTTTGGCCTTCCTGATTTGGAAAGCCGAACACAGATTTTCAAGATCCACACAAGAACAATGAATTGCGAAAGGGATATTCGATTCGAACTCCTTTCTCGACTTTGCCCCAACTCCACTGGTAAAATCAAACTTTATGTTCTTGCATGGCTTTCATTTATTTAACTTTTACCCTTTTCCCCCTAAATATTTATTTATTTATTCTGTAGGAGCGGATATAAGGAGCGTGTGCACAGAAGCAGGGATGTACGCAATACGTGCACGAAGGAAGACAGTGACTGAGAAGGACTTTCTTGATGCAGTAAACAAAGTCATCAAAGGCTACCAAAAGTTCAGTGCAACTCCAAAGTACATGGTCTACAACTGACAAATATATCATGCATTCTTCTTTATGGATGGGATAATATGCAACTGCTTAAGTTTGTATTTCATAAGTTTCTTAGTTGAAGGCGGCACTTGATTTTTCAGGTTGATGTTTAATTTGTGGATTGATGCACTTGAAGTATGTTATCTTTTGAGAATGAGCATGGATTCATTTCCTATGGACATATGATATTGAATCATTAAAATGCAATGTTTACAATGCTGTTGCTGTTGATTTCACTTGATTTGTGATATGTTCAATAATGGTTCGATTTAGCATTCTCATACTTCATATCCTCAGTAGAACGATATTAGTGTGATATCAGTTTGCGCGTATGACTTTGGTCATGTTTTGGTTGGACAGACTTCTTCCCTTTTTGATAGGAGCCAAAACTTGGGTGTTGGAAATATCTAAACTCCAGAGTTATGTTTTGGGGTGGTTTAAACTCTGAAACAATGTTTGCTGCATGCTTCTATTTGGGAGTCATTTAAAATCTCAAGCTTGAAGGTTTGGTACGAGTGTTCTAAACTTCAAATTGAAAGCCACAGCATAATTAGAATGTAGAAATGTGGAGTTGAGTTTAGATTGCTTCATAAACTCCAGTTATCTATACGTTTTAACTTCATTTTCAAACAGGGGTTCAGCATGATTTGGTGCTGGTTAAGTGGTTATTGCTTGTTGGATCTTGTTTGTTGGCTTTCTCACATCTTTCCCTTTCTCTTTCTCCGTTCTTTTTGTTGAAATAAGAGGTAAAATATTTGACTATATATATTTGTATCCTGCTGTTTTGATTGTAAAATTATTTTTAATCAAATGCTTTCTAATGGACTATTGGTCTTGTTATTTTGGGGGGGAAAGGGGAGGGAAAAGGTTCCATGGTGGAGAAACAACTCATATCCATCTCGATATTGAATTGATGGGGTGTGAAGTTTATCACACCATCCATATAACAATGGATGGTAAGATGGATAAAAGTGGTATCTTCACTGTTATTAATAATGAAGAAACCCGAATCCCGAATTAGTTAGGGAGAAGAGGGCCCGAGGGGATGCTAACCAAAAAAAAGAGAGGCAAAAAGAAAAACTACAGAGTCCATTTTTTCATGCTAATTTTCAGTAAACCAGGTAGTTACCACATGACCTTTCTTAAAAAGACGCGGTGTGTGGAACTCCTTGAACTTAATTATTTTTTCTCTGATGATCAAGGTACAAGCCAAACCTATCCTTTCATACTTCATATGGATACCCTTACCAGTACAGAGGATGCCAACTATTTGCGCATGCAATTTGACAATAAAACAAAAAACAATAGGGATTGCTTCTTCTACATATATTTTTGTAAATATATGAACTCCCACAAGAATGGAAAGATGTTATAAGGCCATCACTCCATACTGTAAGTAAATTAACTGGATACCAGGTGGAAATCTCCTGCTTAAAAATGTAATGAAGACAAAATATACGATATAACTTAAATCCTAAACCTGGTTAAACTTCCTGCTTATGGAGTCTTTTCCTTTACTAAATAACTATTTCAGGGGTAACAATTTCTAGAACAGGAGAATCAACTTGTAAGCACAACAAGCCTATGTCCCTAGGTTTCAGGATTCACTGCATGAATCCTTTTCTTCAACCGTATTCTGTTCTCGATTAAAATTAACAGCTTTGTAATGTTTTCGGATGCCCATTCACATTTGTTAGGGTCTTTCCTAGTTCCATCATAAACAACCATGTTGTCGCTTCTAACCATCACTCTTACGGGCCTCCTTTTCCCATGTCCAAACCAACTCAATCGATTTTCTCATTTTGTCCTCTACGAGCACAACTTCTTACAAGAATATATATTTTTCTTATCCTATCTTATAGATTATTGCCACTCATCCTTCTTAACATTTTCCCTCTTAAGTTTTAACTAGACACATTTTGGGACATGTTTCTAAATTGCCTTGGATTTTGATCCATAAAGCAAAGCAGGCATTTTAGCCATCTATATAATTTTCTCTTCAATTCCAAATACATTCATGATCACATAATAATGTGAAACATTTCTAAATTTTAACCACCCTGCTTGAATTCTATGTTGCCGTAACTTGCTTTTGGACCAACTTATTTAAGCCTCATGCATATTCTCTTTCGCTTTTACCTTTAATTCAGGCACTATGAGTTAGGTCATGCATTTCATCTCTAGACTCTTTAGCTGGTCACTGTCATGGGAGAAAGATAACAATATTAGCTATTTAAGTAATAAATTTGTAAATCTTATTAAAGTTGCCTCGAAATTGAAGGCAATCAGCTAGCTCATTTCATCTCTTGCTAAACTATCGGATTTTACTTCTAGTCTAGCAATTAATACTAGCTAAAGAGCAGCATGATGTGTGCAGTCAATTCAACCAAAGATTCTTACAATCTTCTCACATATACACATGATAATGAAAGAAGTTAGCGAGAGAGAGCCATGCCAATTCCCTAGCAACACAATCAACAGCAACCGTAACAATATTTTTGGGTGCATTGAGAGTATGCAACATGTAGTAGATACGAAGGTGAACTAGGAAATGTTGAACCATCGATACAAGCCAAATCTTCTAATAACTTCAGAAAAAATTGGAAATTGGTGCCGGAATGTGGTACTGAATGACTTGAATACAATAATTATGATTTCTTGTTTTGGTTGAGCAAAACAGTCTTCAAGAAACATTTAATTCGGAAGCTTCAGATACATCAAAACAACTGCATGAACGTTAAATGCAAACTCACATGTCAGGATGTCCAATTGTTGATCTCTTTGCAGTGATCTTTGTTCGTAATCCCCTAGCAAACGCTTGCTCTGCTTTGCATTTTGAGTTCCAGGATGTACCAAGCGGCCACACACATAACTGACCTATAAAATAAAACTGAAGAACAGTGTCATAATTGCTAACTCTTTCTCTCTGGGAAATCTAGGTAACTCGGCCTATTTGATCATACTTCGTGTAACACAAAATCAAAGTTATTAAATTATTTTTTCGTTCAATTGGGCTATAATAGCAATAATACCAGTAAAAACATTATGGATCATTATGGGATCACAACGTTATGAAAATATTAAATGTGTAGATCACTCCCACAAAGAATGCAAAATGTTAAGAGGCGATTGTTCCATCAAAATTTTTACATAAACAGCATACCAAGTTCTGAAGTATAATTGCAGGAAAACTTATGCTCCCTAGACATGGGTATATAAGCAAGCAATACTCTAAACAAGGATTTATAAGTGCCATTGCAAAGGCTGTCTTTTTGATAATTCATCATCTCCAGGGGTTAAGAATTTTTATTAAAAAAAACTCGGTGTGCTCATTTATCCCCATCTACTTTTGTCTGTGGACTGTTGAGCCCTTAATATTTGATTATTTATAAAGTCTGCAACATATCATACCTTATACGGTGGCATACTAATTTATGTGTGATCTACATTTGGTGACAAGCAGGGTTCTTACATTTCATGAGTCTTCAGAAATCAAGAGTTTTGATGGGGAAACATTTAAATTGCAACTTCCTCAAAAGCCCTCTAAGTAATTAAATTTAGGATAAATTGTCCAAAAAACACAACCCTGGCCAACTTTGTCGCTGTAAAAAAAAACCTGGCCCAAAGAATCTCGTCAAAACAAAACAAAAAACAAAAACAACCGCCCATTCTTCCGATGTCAAAAACTCCCTTTATAGTTTCCTGCAATATGTATGCAACTTACTTATATGTATAGTTTCCTGCAATATGTATGCAACTAACTTCCATATTTGTATAGTTTCCTGCAATAGTATGCAGCAACTAACTTACATATCTGTATAGTTTCCTACAATATGTATGCAGCAGCTAACTAGATATTGCAGTAAAGATATTGCCGGAAACTATACATAAGTAAGTTACCTAGATATTGCAAGAAAATATAAGGGGTTTTTGATATTGTGAGAACGGACTGTGAGGGTTTTGTCGAGATTCTTTGGACTAGGGATTTTTTGACAGCGGGGAAGTTGGACAAGGTTTTTTTGACAATTTACCCTTAAATTTATATAAAGCTTAGTTAAGTTAATACAAAAAAGAAACTTGGTGGCTCCGTGCTCGTTTACTTTCTCTTTTACTTTTCAAAATCACTGGGACAATCTTCATAACAAAAACTAGAATTTTGAAATGAAATCTCGTTTCAATTCTCTCCATTTATTTTATATCATCTATTTTGTTCCAGAATCATGTATTATACGGTGGTTACAAGGCGCTCAATCATGAGACTGATTAATGTTTACATTCTACCGGACTAATCATGAGACTGATTAATGTTTACATTCTACCAGACTTTCGAAATTTTCGTTTCCACCGAATTATTTTAACAAGTAAATCAAGAGAAACTTTACACACTATAATTGAGAATTCATAGGAGGAATGAACCATTATAAATATCAAATTGAAGATCCATACACAATCATAACCTAGTCCTGTCAACTTGACAATCTCATCAACCTTAACAAGGTATTCAGAAATTGGTTTGTGTAAAAAGCCTCTGTTACTTGGGTAGACTAGGAGATGAGAGAAAAGAGAAAAATAAACAAGAAATGAGGAGATGAATGTTTTGCTATAAGATTTGGGTTTGAATGTGGGTTTATCCAAAGTCCCTGACGTGGCTGCTTGAAAAGATAAATCCCGACTTGGCCCAAGAGAATAGTGCAGTTTATGCAACCATGTAATGTGTGGGCTCATATTGTATTGTGCAACCGTATGATCATTTCCATGCATTCTCACATGTTTAAAAAACATATACGTATGATCATTTCCATGCATTCTCGCATATGTTTAAAAAACATATACGTTATGCAACGAGAGCCTGCATCACATATGCAATCACATATGCGCCCGCATAGTTTAATTTCAACACTATAAAAGATAAAATACTGCATCAAAGGAGTCAAAAGTGCTACATTAGCAGGCTAAACTTTTGAAATAAGGCAATGGTTCATTAACATACCATGAATTGTTGCTCTCCAGTGTACTATGGATTTTCTAAAAGGCTAATACATCTAAATGCTTATTTTTAATTACCTCAAATATTTTAAAAGAAATTTCTCTTAAAACTCATTGCAACATGTTGCTAAAAATTTATAATACCAAAGCATGTATATCTACACATGCTGAACAATTTTTTATGGGAAAAAGGGACACCAAAGCAAAAATTGCAACTCAAGAGTCTCCAATATCTCTAATTCTCTAAATAAAATTCATTTCCTATTAGTATGAGTAACTAGGGTATCACAAACCGTGCGTGACGAAATATCTCAACAACATATTGCTGAAATATTAGTTAGGTCATGCTTTTGATAGATAATTGATATAGTGTGATGACAAGTGTGCAGTTTGAACTTTATAGAGTATGTGCAATCATCTTGTTATCAAAAAGTCAGTTCCCTAAGCACAATTTGATTAAATCGGTCAAAGTATCATTAAGAAAAGTAAAAGGTTATTACTCTCTCTAGCTGTTCACAGCAATGGGAAGCAGAAGTAACATTACAATTTTAACTAGATTGGTGTCTACTTTACAATATTGAAGGGCAGTCAGAAAGCTCATCAATTCTCTTTATAAGCTATCAGAATCAAGTCTGGGAGTTGATAGTGGGCTGCAGCATGATGAATTTTTTGCCCCTGGTCAAATTGAACTAAAACCCTACAAAGAAACTGTGAATTTTTAGTACCTTATCCCCAAAATATGAAGAAATGTTTTGTGTGTGTGTGGGGGGGGGGGGGGGGTCCACTAGCGAAGTGAAGTAGAATATCTTTAAGCATAAAATATTAGTGGTTTCCGAGAGATTATCCATATATCACATATAAGAGAGTGAAGTAGGTACTTCGCCCTAGTCAAGACTTTCAAACAAAATAGCATATATGCATGCCAGTTGCCTTTCCACAGTTGAAGCCATGCAATTATACAAACCATAAGCAGCGTATTTGTGCAGTAGCCAGTAGGTCAATCAAGTTATCACCTCTGTGCCCGCGCGCGTGGGAAATTGGCACAAGTAACTAACCAAAACAAGGATCGGCTTTACATGGTCCCTTAAACTTTGTGCTTTATATAAGACCCTTGAATTTTTATTTATAACATTTCATATGCTTCATAAGTTAAATTTAAAAGAGATACTCTATGCCATCAAGAAGATTGTTTTTCGATTTTACTACACTAAACTAATTTTCATGCATGTATATGGTTCTTGCTTAAAAGTTTCTAACATTATTAACTTTCAACGAGTTTTATATCATGCAAGTGTTCTGTCGATGCTAATTTTAATCATATTCGTTTCTTTTGGAGAAAAAGAACCGAGCATTTATTACTAAATCTGAATTAATGAATCATGTAGATAGGTGCAATATTAGCCACATACGATTCTACATCACTTTTAATATAATTACAGCTGAGTCATGTATAATATAGTGTTGATTTATAATACATATCACTTTTAATATAATTACAGCTGAGTCATGTATAATATAGTGTTGATTTAGAATACATGCATCGCATGTGCCACATAATCTAGTTAAAGTTAACTTAAACTTCTTAGGGCCAGTTAGTCAATTGAGGCATTTCTATAAAAATAGAACTTTTTAAACTAAAACATTTTCATAGAACTTTGATAGAACTAGGATTTTTTTATAGGATTCTAGAAACTACTGTTTGAATATTGAAACTATATTTGATTAGATTATTTTTATTGTTGCAATCCAAATCATATATATAATCTCAATTAGAAAATATTTAATTGTTTCTAATTGGTTTGCAAGATCAAAAACTATTTTAATGCTTTAATTATAGAAAATGAGATTTATGCATACCGATAAAACATTATTAAACCCGTCTTTCTTTTAGTTTGATCAAATTAGGTCTTACATCATGTTTAAATAGTTTTTGTATATTCTGATTAATTTTAGGTGCATTTAAATTAATTGGATTTAAAAGAGATTGAGAAAATTTGTGTTGGATCAATTAAATTTAGTCAATAAAAAAAAGGGACACGAGATTTCAAAGCTTGCAAAAAGAAAATGAAGAGGGAGGGAGGGGAGAGAGGGGGAGGGGAAGGGAGGAGAGGAGAGAGGGGAGAGGAGGGTTTGGTAGTTCTGATTTTTAATTTTTGTTCCAACTAAATAGATGTGATAATTTTTAAGGGTGGAACACTCATTTTATATATATAAATGTTCTAGTTGGAACATTTTTTCTTTTAGTTCCAGTTCTATTCATGACCAACATCAAATTAAAATTTTAAGTTCCAGTTCTAATTGACTAACACTAATTAATATATTGTCCAGTTTTTCCAGTTCTAACTCATTGTTCCAATTGACCAACTCCTCCTTAAGGTCATGAATGCAAAATACTCTTTGAACTTCTTTTTAAAAAAAAACCGAAACATTAACGTTCTCCCCGCTCCACTATGAGCAGACGCCACTTGCCGATCTAAATATAAGCCGCTGTCGCTCACCACCTGCAATCTGAACCGAAACCGTCATCGCCGTTCGATCCACTGCCGAATCTTTTAAGAAGCGTCTTGCTCTCCCACTAGCCTTTTTCTCTGGTCCAAGATTCACTCTTTCAATGGATAAGTTATTTTTCTTAGATCTGATCACTGGATAGCCGGACAAGCCAGGTGATGCGCCAGGGATCTTGGATAGATACCACGACTCCCAAATCTTATAGAGGTGTTTTGTCTCGTCCCCTTCAAAATCCGATCCCTCTGAGAGAGTGGGATCTGGCATTATTTAAACCTTGGATCAAGCTAATCTAAATTCTGATCCATCTCTTTCCATCTTATTTCTAAACTTATGTTGTTTTTAGGTATCTGATCTGTGGACCACATTCATCAGCTGCTTATCAAAACCTTCAATATATCTAAAGGCATACTTTTAGTTACCTCTAATGTTCCACGAACTAGCTCCTAAAACTCATTTTGATATGTTGTTTTAAATAAATTATAACAAAGCAGCCATTTGTATGAACGGTCAATTTTATGGATAGCGGTATGCAGCCTGCTCTCGTCGTATGTGATACCCGCATATTACATCATACGCGCTTGCTCTCTTCTTTTTGGCTGCACATTGAAAAAATATGCTCTATGTGATGCGGCAAACCCTCACATTGCATATGCAGGTGCATATGTGTCCACAGAATTCGGCCTTTTCAACACTTCAGAAGAAAACGTTTTTTCCAAAGGAAAAATAATTGTTATTCTAAAGTTTTCAACTTTAAAAGTATAGCTGTATTACCTTCCTGTATAAGTGATCTAGGTATCAAATGCCATTTGATAGGATACCTTACCAAAAAACATTATGCTGGTTCATGGATTTCATATTCGTACACATGGGAGGCACAAAAAAGACCGCAACTTTAGATGAATGAGTACCAAATTATGTGGCACGGGTTCTTCGTCAAGGCATCATTATCAGTATCTGATTCGTATTCACGTTGGATTCTTTTGGATTTGCTATGAATACTTGCGAAACTCTTTCTGGTACAGCCTATAACTTACACTGTATTCTAGTTGCATTGAACATATCTCAATGGCTAAGATATCAACAATCTATGCATCAAAACTAACAAATGAATTATATTCTTTGGTTTAAATTTGGTAAGGATAATTATTTGTTATTGTGTAAACATATTTAAACAATAAATTATTTGTGAATTCCAACAAATCATGTTCTAGATTTTTGGAGAATTAAGAATCAGTGAATCCGACTTGTATCCTGTCTCATATCCGTCTCCGAATCCATGCTACTTAGGTACCAACTTTATAAAGCCAAAACAAATTAAATTGACAGCAATCAACTAGCTCATTAAATATCTTGCTAAACTATCAGAAATCA
This sequence comes from Agapanthus africanus, assembly GCA_030015575.1. Classification (NCBI taxonomy): domain Eukaryota; kingdom Viridiplantae; phylum Streptophyta; class Magnoliopsida; order Asparagales; family Amaryllidaceae; genus Agapanthus; species Agapanthus africanus. The sequence goes on along the minus strand of CM057342.1, from coordinate 143,505,442 downwards.
GGACCTACACTAACAGTAAATGCCATCTGAAACCAGCAAAATAGATAATTGCACACAGCCAATTAAACAAAGGTTTTTAAACCCTTCTCATGTATACATATGTTACTGAACGAAGTTAGAGATGGACAGCCATGTCAGTTCAGAAGTAGCACAAACAACATCAACCAGAGGGATATTTGTATGTGCATGTAAAATATTAAAGTAAAGAGGAGGGATGTGGGAATGTTGAGCCCTTGCTATGAGCTAAAACTTAGTTAGAATTACTTCCTGTAATAAAAGCAATTATGTTTTCTTGTTACATTGAGAAAAACAGTCTCAAGAAACACCTATCCTTAATATATCAGATATCACAGCAGATAACAAAATGAACTTGTTAAAATATCAGATGTCATAGCAGAACAACAGAATGAACTTGCAAACTCACATGTCAGAGATGCTCAATTGTTGATCTTTTGGTAATCTTCTTAACTTGTAATCCCCTGAAGCTCTTTCCATTGAGTTCTAGGATCTTCAAAGCAGAGACACGTTAATAACTGATAATATAGGAATTCAAGAACATTAGAGTAATTGCTAACTCTTATTCTCCAATAAATTAAGGTATCCAAACCTATCTCGTCATACATCGTATCAGATCCCCCCACTAAGCTCAAACATGGACATGCAGCACAAAGACTAATTCAATTATTTCCTCATGCAATTTAGCAGAAAAGAATTGTGCTACTACATCACAATTTTTCTGAATATTTAAAATTGTAGATTGTTCTCACTAAGATGAAATCGTTACGAGGTCAGCTCAATTAAGAATGTAACCAAGAATACTGTTTACTATTGCTGTAATTGCTATTTATATAAACAAGACACTAAGTGGATATATCCCAATCTCATGTAACCGAATTACATTTGCGGGACGACTTAGAATCCCTAAAAGTGGGAGATTAGCAAAAAATACCTTTAACAAGGATTTATAAGTGCTACGGAAAGGCTGTCGTTTGCTAATTAACCATCTCCCAGGGTTACTAAGTTTAGAACAAACTAAATTAAGTTTAAGAAAAATTTAAATCCCCATGCTCATTTATTTTTCATCAACTTTGATTCAAAGTCTGTGTAGCATATAGTCTAATTCATCGTCAAAGAAACATGTCAGTGATAGATTCATATCCTCATTCGATTCTTTCTGATTCATCAAGTATACTTGTGGAACTTTTTTTGGCACATCCTCAAACTTATATTGTATTGTAGACATATACAGCACGTATCACTCTCTAATGCACCAACAAACTCTGCAGCAACACTAACGGGGAAAAAATGTAATTTAGTTTATATTTGCTAAAACGATAAATGCTTTATTTACTTTGTTGTTTATTTAAACAACAAAGAATTAGTGTACCTATGAAAAAAGATTACTTCAGAAATTTGTGAACCCAAGAATGACGAGTCCGACTCATATTGTCCCATATCTTTACCCAAATCCATGCTACTTAGAATATCGTACCTCATATGGACAAAACCAATTTAAAATTAAAGTGTAGAACACAAAGGTCATGAGTTTCAGAGGGCTAAACGGGTAGTAATAGTATGTCATTGCTGTGAATGCATTGAACGAATGAACATGCTAACCAATTTAAAATTAAAGTGTAGAACACAACAAGAACCTATGTAGTCCAGTTAGACTCAGTTCAACCTTGACGTTCTCATTAGCTTAAACACGCAAATCCTAAAATTAGAAGATGACAAAATCAAGTGCTCAAGCCTCTAGAAGACTCCAATTAAAGGAACCCTCAGAATATAAAACAGAAAAAACTGACTGAAGATGCGCCTATAATCTATAATGCAGTACGTAATGAAGGGTAAATTGCAGATAATCGCCATACAAAAGAATTGAGCACTTATACGCCATGAGAAATGATGCAGTTAGGTGCAGTGTTGTAAAACAAGGTTTAAAAGGGTGATTAATGGCCACTTAAAAGTTTTTTGGCCAAGAATACTTGGTTTGACTCGCACAATATAACTCAAGAATACTTTATGCGAAGCCTCCTCTTCAATTGCTTTTTATCCCTGATACCATCGTAAAGGAGCTCATAGGCAAAGTATGCTATATGATTTTTTTTCACTAGCTCTTCTAAAAGTATCTTCGGTGCGGCTATTTCCTTCTTCTCAGAACTAAAAATGGTATGCACAACCTCAGGCACCACATCATTTCTGACCATTGTATGAATGATACCAACAGCTTCCTTCACCCTATGATTGGCGCATAAGCTGTTCATTACTCTTCCAAAAGTTGCCATTGATGGAACAAATCCCGCATCAACCATGTCTACTAAAAATTCATGCCCACGATCAACATTTCCCGTTTTACAAAACCCATTAACAAGTACATGATACGTAAATGCATCGGGAGAATGGCCTTTGCTGACCATCTCAAAGAAAAGCTTCTCTGCCATAGTAATATCCAATTTTTCTGAATAAGCGCATATCATTATATTATATGTATCATGTGTAGTCGATAACTTGTCTTGCTCCATTCTTCTAAACAATTCATAGGCTCCCTCGAGATCATTATTCCTGCAGAACCCATGAATCAATGTGCTGAAACTAACATTATCCGGAGTCAATCCTTCATTTCTCATCTTCAACAACAACTCAGAGGCCTCTTTAACTTGGCGAGCCTTGCATAGGCTCTCTATTAGTATGTTATAGGTGATAACATTAGGACAACATCCCTTTGAAACCATTTCTTTGAAAGTTTCCATGACCTCACTAATATTTCTAGATTTGCAAAGTCCATTCAACACAGAGTTGTAAGTGATTGTATCAGGGTTAACACCGTGAGTCCACATCCTATCTAAAATTTCCAATGCTTTATGAAGCTTCAATCGCTTACAATAGCCATCTATCAAGGTATTGAAGGTAAAAACATCAGGAACGAAGCCTTTTGCCATTGCATTGTTCATAACATTATATGCATCAGAAACATTACCCATTTTGCACAGACCATTTATGATAGTGTTATAGGTCCAAACATCTGGGCTACAACCATTTTCAATCATTTTGTTCAGAAGATCTAAAGCTTGCATTATAAGTCCTTGTCGTGAGAGCCCCTTGACAAGTGAATTATAGATAAGAACATCTGGCTTCATGCCTTGAGCCAAAGCCTCGTTAAATAGCTCGACTGCGCGATTAATGTCACCTTCATCACATAGCCCATTAATCAATGAGCAGTATGTTACACGATCGGGAATAAACCCTTTGAAGATAGCATCCCTTAAGAGTTTACAAGCAGTCTGGACCTGACCTATTTTGCAATACCCATCGATAATTGTATTATAAGTAAACTCATTGGGAAGACAACCTTTGTTTACCATTTTGTGTAAATACTTCTCAGCCTCTACAACCTTTGAGTTCTTGCAAAAACCAGATATTAAAGTATTATAAGTGATTGCATCTGGAGTGAAGATGTCACTCATTCTATCCAACAAAGAAATAGCTTCAACCAACTTGGTTTCTTTGCAAAGGCCTTGAATCAATATATTGTATGTAAAAAGGTTCAACAATAAGCCCCTCTTCAGAACCTTGGTCATAAGCCTACCAGTTTCTAGAATGTCTCCTTTCTTACAGAGTACATGAATAAGCTTGTTGAACGTAATTATATCTGGAAAAATACTTTCCCCAAGCATTTCATCGAAAAGACTGCAAGCTTCGTATTTGTAGTTCTCTTCGTAAAGACCACATGCAACTGTGCAATACGTGACTGCATTGACCTCACATCCTCTCTCTGGCATGTTTCGAAGAAGCCTCAATGCCACATGTGACCTTTTTGTTTTACAAAAGGACTTTATTCTGATGGTAAAGGTATATACATCAGGATCAATGCCTTTATCTACCATTCTCAAATATACTTTATGGGCTTGATCAAAGTATCCGTATTCAACCAAAATGCTCATGATGGCGTTATAAGATATAACAGTCTGTTCACATCCATAAAAATCCATTCTCTCAAATGTATTGACTGCATCCTGGATTTTACCTCTTTTTCCATAGTTCTTCATTACCCCAATGTATACACCCTCGAGCAAAAAGTTATCAATATTCATTCTCGTTTCTGAAATGACATTCTCCATTTTCTCAAACTCCCCATGAAATCCAAGCTTTTCTACCATACACTTGTATGTGATGAGTGTATGCTTATACCCGTCTTCCTTTGTGGCTGAATTGAACATCTCAAGAGCCCTAAGTGGATCCTTCTGATATTTTATGACGGTGGTCATGTGCTTAGGAAGTAAAGTACGGGTCATTTTAATGATTCAAGCTAGTACTAGATCTCCTTCAGGTATACTGGAACCACATAAATACTTTATGCACTTCACTTCACCAAGTAAAACCCAATCTACACAACTACACCTACCCTGCAATAAAAAAATTTAAAGTTGTAAGTATCTGCAAGCTGAATGACTAAGTTTTATAGGCAAAAGAAAAAGGAAAAAAGATCAAAAGCATATATAAAAAGGCGGTTTAAAAGCCCAATGCGGACCCTCCTGTTAATTTATGATTGTGGTTATGTGAATATGAAGCAATATATGACTCATTCCAACAGTTCAAACGATGAGTTCATGGCTTCAAAACTAATCTAACCCTAGGCGCTTCATAAGCTTCTGTTGGGCATGGATTCATTCGCTCTTCTCTTTATCTGCGTCTTAGAGTTAAATATAATTCCTAACAAATCGATCATCTTCCTTCTCCATTTAGGCTTTCTAGAAGAATTTTGCTGTAAGAGAGGATTGACATAAGTTTTGGTGGTAAAACTTTGCAAAATCTTTCATGGAGTCTAGTTTCATTTCCAACCCCATTGTGATGGGAAAAGGCTTCGATAACGACGCCGATGATGCCAAGGAAGTAAAACACGCCAATCTAACAATAATGAGAATGCTGAAATATGAAGTAGTTGCAACCTAACTAACTAAGATGAAACACCAAATAATAACACGAAACAGAAAATAAATGCGCAAAATGTGCTTAGTAAGCAACTAAGAATGGAGGTTTCAAATTTTTTAGATTAAATAATCAAAGACAAAGAAATCACTTTGCATTAACAGGCCCAATGTGTCTCACATAAGTGAACAAAATGGTCCCACACACCTGGTCTCTCACAGACATAAACATAAACATCAAAGGGGCAACAACAATGCATATAGGATTTCATTACAAACTCAACCGAATTCATACAAACTAATTTGTTAAATAGAACAAAAGGTAGCCATTACCAATTATTACAAGAACCCAGAAAATCTAACAAAAGAGAAAAGGGAAAAGGAAAAGAAAAACTTCAAAGTCCAAATGGATTTCTTACTAGAAAAGAACTGAAATTTGATTTCTAACCAAAAAATCGCATCTTTGATAGGGGAAAAAAGGAAAGGGGCGCCTTTGAAGATTAAGAACACAGATTAGGTTCCATTGACATCCAAAAATAGGAACAAAATTATAGTGATTTCATAAATTTGAGAGGCATTTTAATTGTACCTTAGATCAGAACTCAGAATGGCTTCAACTCCCAAACCCAAACAGCATGAAAGAGGACTCAATTTCGGTGGTGGGTTGTGGGTTACTGCTTGCTATTCTAGACCGGAGCCGCTAATATTCGGGTATCTGTTTTCACTTTTCAGTCCATGCTACTGTTTTGAGCAAGTTGTCATAAATAATTCTTTAGGTGTGCAGCCTCTAAATATAGGGATTCCAAATGGGAGATTCGGGTCTACGGAATGGGTAAATCAGATATACTTAAAATACTTTGACTTAAACATGTGCTAAAATATATTCACATTATCCGACCGCAAAACGTCGGAACCGTGTGTGGTAAACGGATTAACGGATAACTAAGTTTGAGAATAAATAAAGGGTTAATTGCACAAAACATCATTGCAGTTTATACTGTGCGGTACTTATACCTCCTCAAATGATTTATTGGCATAAGCATCCACTTGTTTATCGTTAGAAACCCTGAAAATGCTAAATTCAACTCTAAACAACAAAAAAAAGTTTCAAAGCAAAGTTAGATGATCATTTGAAGAATTTAGAATTGAATTTGAACAATTTTGAGCAATTTTAAGGGTTTCAATGGATGAGAAAGTGTTCCTGCCAAAAAAATAGTTGAGGAGCATATGCTCGAACTGTAAACTACATGGGCGTTTTGCGCTATTGACCCATAAATATATTTTTATTAAATTATAATTATTTTTTATATATATACACACCGCACAAATTTCAAAATAAAAAAACAAATAAAATTTTAGAACAAAAAAATTAATACTGGCTTGTTAGTTGTTATTTGCAGACTTCACTATATATTTTTTTATATCAACTTTGTTTATTTTGCGGACCAGGTAAGATCCACCGGTCAGGTTTATCCGGCAGTACTTTGAAATTGATGGGTTGGGTACGGATTATTTTTAAAGGGATTTTTATTGCAAAAAGAGAGGTTGATTTTCGGTAAATTATACCTGTTAAATAGCCACATTTATTTATTTTAATCCAAAGCCCCCGGAGTTTTTAGAGAGAGAGAGAAGAGAGAGATGGGCTCGTCGTCGGGGGAGTGGCTAGAGGCGGCGCTGCTTGATTTGAGGGGCAAATCGGATTCGGGCGTGGAATTGGATTCGGATCTGATATCGGGTCTCGTCTCCTTCTGCGAGCTCGCTCCTCCCCCTGACGCCGCCGATTACCTCAGGGTAACTCTATTAACACGACTATAAATTTTATTTTTTGGGGGGGAGGGGGAGTTGAAAAGTTGGAATTTTTCCTTCATTGTTATATTTTTTGGGGGAAAATAAGTTGTTGCATTCGGCTATTTGGAATTTAGATGTTAGGATCTCTATGAAGTTTACATGAATCTAAGAGGGATGAAATTATATTGTGAGAGTATTTAAAAATTTATTTAGGGTTTTGAATTATCTGGGTTGCTGATTGCAACCCAGAACAAAAGAGAAATATTTGTATATTGTAATAACTTACATGGTTACATTACATAAATTATTGATGGAGAAAGAGAACAAAGACTTTTGAACGAGTCCAGGAATTATAACTAAAAAACTTTAAGATGTTTTCTGTTTGAAGGATAAGGATTTTGCTGGACACTCCATGCATCCTAGCAAGGACCATCAACTCAATTTTGATGTTTGTTCAGAATTCTTGTTGCAAGAGCCTACCAATCCACTAAGCTCAGAACAAGAGAGAAATAGGAAAGTGCTTTAGCCAAAAAAAAATGTATAAAAAACAATGTCTTGGAAATATGACATTCAACAGGTGATCTAGACGTGACGCCGTCATTGACGCTTGGTTATTCCCTTCATGTTTGGCGCATTGAGTCAGAAAATGAGTCAAACAATAGTTTGGGCAAGTAAAGGATCGACTATATCAGACATATATATTCTACAACAACAACAACTGAGCCTTTTATCCCAAGCATATGGGGTAGGCTACATGAACCAACATGAGAATCATGCCGGGTCCAGCACATGAATCCTCTGCCTCCACTCACTCCTATCGAACAATATACTTTTTATTGAGGCCTTTGGCAACCATATCGTTTCGTATCACCTCCATCCATGTTTTCTTCCCTTTTGCCCCTTTGCCATTGACAATATCGAGAGTATCTATTTTTCGAACCGGTGCTTCCATTGGTCTGCGTCGCACATGACTAAACCATCTTAGCCGTTTTTCCCGCATCTGCTCCTCCACAGGTGCTACACCAACTTTTACACGAATATCCTCATTTCGCACCTTATCTTTTCTAGTGTTACCGTACATCCAACGAAGCATGCGCATCTCCGCTACGTGCATCTTCTGTGTACGATGCTCCTTAGGAGCCCAGCATTCTGTACCATATAATAAGGCAGGCCGAATAGCCCTCCGATAAAACTCCCCTTTCAATTTTAACGGAAAGTTACGATCACACAAAATTCCTGTTGCACTCCTCCATTTCAACCAACCAGCTTGGATCCTTTGATTAACATCACTATCGATCTCTTCATCATTTTGGATGATGGAACCTAGATATCTAAACTGATCGCCCAGTGATATCTCTTGCCCTTCCAATGGTATACCAATATGGTTTTGACTTTTCTGTTTACTAAATTTGCAATGCATATATGCTGTTTTGGACCTGCTCAATCTGAACCCCGAGATTCTAATGTTTGCCTCCATAATTCCAATTTGGCATTAACCCCTGCTTTCATCTCGTTTACTAGAACAATATCATCAGCGAATAGTATACACCAAGGCATCTCATCTTGGATAGTTCTAATAAGCTCATCCATCACGATGTTAAACAGGAATGGACTTAATGTAGATCCCTGATGTAAACCAATTGTAATCGGAAAATCACTCGTTAGGCCGCCGCAAGTTCTGACATTTACCACTACTCCATCGTACATATCCTTGATTATGTCAATATACTTGACGGGGACCCCCTTTTTCATCATTGTCCTCCATAATACCTCTCTAGGTACCTTATCGTACGCTTTCTCTAAATCAATAAATATCATATACAAATCTCTTCTCCTCTCTCGAAAACGCTCGACAAGTTGACGAAGCAAATGAATAGCCTCTGTCGTCGATCGTCCAGGCATGAACCCAAACTGGTTCTCTGTTATCTTAATATCCTTCCTTAGCCTGTGTTCAATCACTCTCTTCTAAAATTTCATGGTGTGGCACATAAGTTTTATTCCACGGTAGTTTGAGCAACTTTGATGTCACCCTTGTTCTTATAGATAGGTATAATGATACTTTTCCTCTATTCATTTGGCATCTTTTTTGTCTGCCAAATCTTATTAAACAGACCTGTCAGCCATTTAACGCCTATTTCTCCTAATCATCTCCAAATCTCGATAGGAATCCCGTCAGGACCAACCGCTTTTCGTAAACTCATTCTGTTCAAAGCTTCTTTAACCTCAGGTAGTCTTATTTTATGCATAAAATCACGGTTTATATCTTGAGATTGAATGATAAGTCCATCCAAATTCTTAGTAAAGCTCTCATTGAACAATTTGTCAAAATAATCTCTCCACCTTTCTTTGATATCCTCATCTCGAACTAAAACCTTCTGATTTTCATTTTTGACACACTTCACTGCACATAAGTCTCTGGTCTTCCTTTCCTGCATCCGAGTAATCCGGTATATATCATTTTCAGCCTCTTTAGTGTCTAATTTCTCGTATACCTCTTTGCTGACCTTAGATATAGCTTCCCGAACAGCTTTCTTAACTTCTTTTTAAACCATTTTATACTTCTCAAATCTCTCCACATCTCTACTTTCCTTCAAATCTTTATAAGAATCCCTTTTAATTTTAATAGTAGCTTTTACTTCTTCATTCCACCATGATGTGTCCTTAGATGGTGGAGCACAAGCTCTCGACTCACCAAGTAGATCTCTAGCTACCCTCTTGATACAACTAGCCATTTTGTTCCATGTTCTGTCTGAACCATCTTTCGACTGCCAAACCGCTTCTTGGACTACACGATCTATAAAGCCTTTTGGTTACCTTCTTTCAATCGCCACCATTTAATTCTAGACTCTACCTTACGTCTAATCTTCTTAGGTCCTCTTCTAAATCGAAAATCGAACTAAAAGTCTATGTTAAGTGGTTACACTCTCACCTGGCACTACCTTACAATCGATACAACCCCTATCTATTCTTCTCGTCAGAAAAAAGTCTATTTGACTAGCACTTGATCCGCTCCTAAATGTGATAAGGTGGGACTCTCTTTTCCTAAACCAGGTGTTTGCTAAAATCAAGTCATAAGATAAGGCAAAATCTAGAATCGAGCCACCTACTTCATTCCTTTGTCCAAAACCAAAACCTCCATGGATAGTATCAAACCCACTACGACTAGTACCTACATGTCCATTGAGATCACCACCAATAAATAACTTCTCTCCACTATGTATACTTTGCACCATTTTATCTAAATCCTCCTAGAATAAACGCTTACTAGCGTCATCAAGACCTATCTGTGGTGCATAAGCACTAATCACATTAAAGATCTCTCCACTTAGAATAAACTTAACCAGTAAAATTCTATCACCTTTTCTCCTAATCTCAACTACATTCTCAAGCAACCGTCTATCTATAATTATGCCTATCCCATTACGATTTTTATAAATACCCGTATACCAAAGCTTATAACCCCAAGGCTTCATGACTTTACTCTTTTCACCTACCCATTAAGTTTCTTGCAAACACATAATACCAACTCTCCTCCTAATCATCATCTCCACTAATTCTATTAGTCTACCCGTAAGGGAACTTATGTTCCAGGAAGCTAGACGGATCCTATGAAACCCTTGTTTATTTGTCACTACATCCGGGGTCCGATATAGCGCGCCGTTTCTGGACGACGACCTAGAAACCCTTGCATACTTAACACTACACCCGGGATCCGATGTAGCGCGTCGTTGAGTAGGGGACGCCCCAACGATATTCTTATTATGGTTCATGTCATAGAATGTGGCCCTCACCCTTTCTCATCCGGACTTGGGACCGGCAACGGTGGGTTTAGACATATATATTCTAGCATTAGCAAATATGCCAACTCAATTTTTGATGTTTGGGTCTCAAACAAGCCAACCAATCCTGCCATATCTAGAAGAAGACAGAAATTGGGAAGGTGTTTTAGCCCAAGCATGATTAGAAAACTAACCATGTTAAAAAAGTAATGTCCAACTAGCTGGAGTGATCTAGGTGTGTTACCGTCAGAAACACTTGAGTTAAGCTATGCTATATTTGGTGCATCAAGTGAAAATGAGTCGAACACTACTTTTAGAAGGGTCAACTTATACTGAGTTGTTCTTTTGAATGTAGGATTTTGATATTGCAGAACGTTCCATACATCCACATCAACTCTCTTTTGTTGTTAGGGCAGGAACTCGTTTCAATTAGGCCTACTAATCCTGCTAGATTCAGAAGAAGGAAGAAATCAGGATGTGTTTTAGGCTTTTAGCCCAAGCATGAGTAGAAAAAGAACTTGCTTGCAAAATAACATCTAAGTTGTCGAAGTAGAGTGATCAAGTCAAGTCACCGACTCACCATGTGTAACACTTGAGTTGAATGGGTTTTTTTTGGTGCATCTAGTTGGAAAGAGTGGATATTTAGTTGGAGCAAGTCAAGGATCAACTTATACTATGCTGAACAAAGCCAATTTTAGCACACTTGATTAAATTATTGTGGGTCTCGTCTAGTTATCAGCGGATCGAAGATCGATCTTAGCTGTATTTGGATTCGGAATATAAAACTGATAAATATAACTGTCGATTAATTTAAGAATAAATACTTCTATTTTTTTAGGAGTGGATTTCAATATGGATGGCTTATTATTGTCTCTCCCTCTGTTTTCCTCGGAAAAGGGAAAGGTAGGCAAACGGGATATACCACCTGGCACTCTTCTCAGTCTTTTGCTAATCACCTGTTGACTCTGAATCCAAAATCTTCCAGAACCAAGACTGTGTATGTCTTCGCGTTTGTTTGTTTAGTTGAATTTTACATTTTCGAGTTGATAATTGATTTTTCTACTCTCTTGCTTTGTAACCCCTAAGTCATGGCTCCTTTATGCTTGCAGAGCATTAGTTAATGACCTATATTGCATTTGCTCCAATAGTTACCGTCAATAAACCACTGATGCTATTACAAGTGGCTCCACATATTATGTAAAGCCGAGCAACCAGTATCCCCATCACATCGGAGATGAATCTGGGACCTTTTTGTTAGAGTTTGGGTGGCTTGACTACCATTTATTTGTGGAAGTAGAAGTAACCATTGGGGTGTTAATAGTACACTAATATCATTTCAGACTAAAATATTAGTCCGGTATGTCTTATATCTCCTTTTGATCTTGAGTTTCCACTACATTTCTGAAGTGGGACCAAATTTGCAGCTCAACCCCTCCTTTCTAATCGTTTATTTCTTTTTATGGGTGTGAGAATGCTAGCCATGAACCCTAGCAGTTCTCGGGGTTTTCTTGAGATGTTTTTGATGTCAACAGCAGCTTATTTTATATGCATGCATGTATTCTGTTATTACCCAGTACCTTATAGCTTTGCAAAAATATTGTCATCTTTTCTGCCAGGCCCGTTATTATCTTTTATTACATATCAAAAGGGAAGTTTCTTGATCTCAATTGATTATGGTTCTCCGCTTTTAGTATTCTCGTCTCTATGTTGGATATAGTGCCTTTAAGACAATTATTGTAATTGCAAGTAGGTGATTATGATAATTAAAGAAGAACCTATACAGATATAACAGTCTTACTCGAGACGATGGTATGCTATCTGGTTTGTCTTCATCATTGATGAAGCCTGTAGGATTGTTGCTTGACAACCAGTAGTATGATGGTGATCATATATGTACGAGCTAGGTTGTCCATAAGCACATCTTTAAATGTCCCTAGTTGTGGGAGTATCGATACTGGACATCAATATTCCGGAGTAGGCTAGTGTATACGTTTCTAGATTCCGACGAGGGACGGTGGCCGGTCTCACAAGCCATTGGTGTTGTGTCATCTAAGATAGTATACATGTGCTCACTGGAGGGGAGTACACCGGACGGACTCGCCGAGAACTTCTAAATGATATTATATCTATCGTCAGATGGAGGTTTTCAGGTGGCATGAGTACATGTTAGTCTTTTGACTTGAGATCGTCATTTGTCTCGCGTGAGTTCTCACTGTACTTTGATTACTACCTTACCACGGCTCAAAAGAGTCGTGCAAACAAGTTTTAGTTGGGTACAGTTCCGAGCCAAATGGAGGCAGTGGTCGATTGTCAGGGATTCGTCTCTCCTGATATTAGGAGTCGATGCTGCGCTGTGTTCAGTTGGCTATCACTAAAAATTCGTGGCCACGGTGGATGAGATCTACTGATAGTTGATCAGTGGTATTTCTGTTGGTGATGAGCTTGACTCAGACACGACTTATCGGGTTAGTAGGGGTCTGACGTTATCCACCCCCGACCTGATATGCGATACTCTTTGATGAAGAGACCAGATTGTACGGAGATTGTCACATTCAGACTCAGCAGGGTAAGGATGTACTTGATTGTCAACCCCTTTTCGGTAAGTATCTGAGCAGCCGTTACGTACAGCTAGTGCCGCTGACGTGCTTGCTGTTAAACCCACTGCCAGCGTATTGTTGAGTTTTTAGAGTCCCACACAGAGGGTTTTCTTAGTTCAGGCGATAGATGTATGAGCCGTATGTTGGTACGTGCAGGGGTCCGATTAAATACGTGTACGGGTTACACAGACTTTAATCAGACGGTTGATTATACTAGATGTCTTAGGATTAAGCTGGATTATAAATCAGGCATTGATTTAATAATTTAAATGTATATTTTGATATATATATATATATATTAGTATTATTGTTCACTATTCATTTTCTCTTTTTGGTGCTATTCGCATTTTTATACGGATACACGTATATATAGCGATACATATACCTGGTGAAGTATTCCGTATTTATACGGGAATACTTCTAGAAGGAGGACACCTCATTATTGTTTTTCCATTTTTGGAAAATCAAGTAATGGGGTGGCTTGATGAGGCGACATGGTGCATGTAGAGAAGTATGGCTTGGGATTTAATGTTGATCATTTATGGTTGCACTATTTCAACCATGGTTGAAAATTGTAGCCAAGCTTTTCTTATTTTTGTGAGATTGATTAATTCCACATGCAAGTTGATGCTTCAAGGTTGCAACACTTAGCCACTCTCTCATCTCTCTCTCCTTCTTTCTCTTGCTCACTTGAATTTGAGAAAATGAGAGAAAATATTTAGTGAAAAATTCCTATATCACCCACCATCCATCCTTAACAAGTTTGGATCGTTGGTCGGAGCCTCTTCCGGTTTTTCTCGGATGGATCTTCTTCGGCGACGGTGGTCGAATTTCAAGCGAGATTCCGGCGGCTACGAGTTTGAAGGGATCTTCCACAATTGGGTGGACACGCATCGAAGGTTGTAATTTCATACCTTTTGCATGTTTTAGTTTGCTAATTTAGGTGTATGAATCGTATCCTCGGTTATACGTGTTTGGTGCTCGTAAAAAATTTTTGCTATCACTTCCGTCCAGACCCAAGTCCGGATGAGAAAGGGTGAGGGTTGTGGTAGGCTTGTGACAGCCAACGTAAAACTTTATCACATTCTATGATATGAACCATAATAAGAATATCGTTGGGGCGTCCCCTACTCAGCGACGCGCTACATCGGATCCCGGGTGTAGTGTTAAGTATACAAGGGCTTCTAGGTCGTCGTCCAGAAACGGCGCGCTACATCGGACCCCGGGTGTAGTGACAAATAAGCAAGGGTCGTCGTCCAGAAACTGCGCGCTACATCGGACCCCGGGTTTAGTGACAAATAAGCAAGGGTTTCATAGGATCCGTCTAGCTTTCTGGAACATAGGTTCCCTTACGGGTAGACTAATAGAATTAGTGGAGGTGATGATTAGGAGGAGAGTTGGTATTATGTGTTTGCAAGAAACTAAGTGGGTAGGTGAAAAGAGTAGAGTTATAGAGCCTTGGGGTTATAAGCTTTGGTATACGGGTAGAGATAAAAATCGTAATGGGGTAGGCATAATCATAAATATACGGTTGCTTGAGGATGTAGTTGAGATTAAGAGAAAATGTGATAGAATTTTACTGGTTAAGCTTATTCTAGATGGAGGGATCCTTAATGTTATTAGTGCTTATGCACCACAGATAGGTCTTGATGACGCTAGTAAGCGTCTATTCTGGGAGGATTTAGACGAGATGGTGCAAAATATACTTAGTGGAGAGAAGTTATTTATTGGTGATAATCTTAATGGACATGTAGGTACTAGTCGTAGTGGGTTTGATACTATTCATGGAGGTTTTGGTTTTGGACAAAGGAGTGATGTAGGTGACTCGATTCTAGATTTTGCCTTATCTTATGACTTGATCTTAGCAAACACCTGATTTAGAAAAAGAGAGTCCCACCTTATCACTTTTAGGAGCGGATCAAGTGCCAGATGAGAGTATAACCACTCAACATAGACTTTTAGTTCTAGATTTTCGATTTAGAAGAGGACCTAGGAATATTAGATGTAAGGTAGAGCCTAGAATTAAATGGCAGCGATTGAAAGAAGGTAACCAAAAGACTTTTATAGATCGTGTAGTCCAAGAAGCGGATTGGCAGTCGGAAGATGATTCAGACAGAACATGGAACAAAATAGTTAGTTGTATCAAGAAGGTAGCTAGAGATCTACTTGATGAGTCGAGAGGTGGTGCTCCACCATCTAGGGACACATCATGGTGGAATGAAGAAGTAAAGACTGCTATTAAAATTAAAAGGGATTCTTATAAAGATTTGAAGAAAAGTAGAGATATGGAGAGATTTGAGAAGTATAAAATGGCTAAAAAGGAAGTTAAGAAAGCTGTTTGGGAAGCTAAATCTAAGGTCTACAAGGAGGTGTACGAGAAATTAAACACTAAAGAGTCTGAAAATGATATATACCGGATTGCTCGGATGCGGGAAAGGAAGACTAGAGACTTATGTGCGGTGAAGTGTGTCAAAAATGAAAATCAGAAGGTTTTAGTTCGAGATGAGGATATCAAGGAAAGATGGAGAGATTATTTTGACAAATTATTGAATGAGAGCTTTACTAAGAATTTGGATGGACTTGTCATTCAATCTCAAGATATAAACCGTGATTTCATACGTAAAATAAGATTACCCGAGGTTAAAGAAGTTTTGAACATGATGAGTTTAAGAAAAGCGATTGGTCTTGATGGGATTCCTATCGAGATTTGGAGATGCTTAAGAGAAATAGGCGTTAAATGGCTGACAGATCTGTTTAATAAGATTTGGCAGACAAAAAAGATGCCAAATGAATGGAGAAAAAGTATCCTTGTACCTATCTATAAGAACAAGGGTGACATTGAAAATTGCTCAAACTACCGTGGAATAAAACTTATGTGTCACACCATGAAACTTTGGGGGAGTGATTAAACACAGGCTAAGGAAGGATATTAAGATAACAGAGAAGCAGTTTGGATTCATGTTTGGACGATCGACGACAGAGGCTATTCATTTGCTTCGTCAACTTGTCGAGCTTTTTCGAAAGAGGAGAAGAGATTTGCATATGATATTTATTGATTTAGAAAAAGCGTACGACAAGGTATCTAGAGAGTTGGTATTATGGGGGACAATGATGAAGAAGGGGGCCCATGTCAAGTTTATTGACATAATCAAGGATATGTACGATGGAGTAGTGACAAATGTCAGAACTTGCGGCGGCTTAACGGGTGATTTTCTGATTACAATTGGTTTACATCAAGGACCTGCATCAAGTCCATTCCTGTTTACCATCGTGATGGATGAGCTTACTAGAACTATCCAAGATGAGGTACCTTGGTGTATGCTATTCGCTGATGATATTGTTCTAGTAAATGAGACGAAAGCAGTGGTGAATGCCAAATTGGAATTATGGAGGCAAATATTGGAATCTCGGGGATTCAGATTGAGTAGGTCCAAGACAGCATATATACATTGCAAATTTAGTAACCAGAGAAGTCAAAACCATATTGGTATAACATTGGAAGGGCAATAGATATCACCGAGTGACCGGTTTAGATATCTAGGTTCCATCATCCAAAAAAATGGGGAGATCGATAGTGATGCTAATCAAAGGATCCAAACTGGTTGGTTGAAACGGAGGAGTGCAACAGGGATTTGTGTGATCGTAACTTTCCGTTAAAATTGAAAGGGAAGTTTTATCGGAGCGCTATTCGGCCTGCCTTATTACATAGTACAGAATGCTGGGCTCCTAAGAAGCATCATACACAGAAGATGCACGTAGCAGAGTTGCGCATGCTTTGTTAGATGTGCGGTAACACTAGAAAAGATAAGGTGCGAAATGAGGATATTCATGTAAAAGTTGGTGTAGCACATGTGGAGGAGAAGATGCGGGAAAACCGGCTAAGATGGTTTGGTCACGTGCGACGCAGATCTATGGAAGCACCAGTTCGACGAATAGATACTCTCGATATGGGCAAAAGGGCAAAAGGGAGACCAAAGAAAACATGGATGGAAGGGATATGAAACGATAAGGTTGCCAAAGGACTCAATGAAAGTTTATTGTTCGATAGGAGTGAGTGGAGACGGAGGATTCATGTGCTGGACCCGGCGTGATTCTCATGTTGGTTCATGTAGCCTACCCCATATGCTTGGGATAAAAGGCTCAGTTGTTGTTGCTGCTTCCGTCTCGGCCGCAGCTTCCGCAGTGCGGGCAACAATTCCCAACATGGTATCAGAAACACTCCATAAACTTTAGCTAGCTTGTTAGCACTAATTTAGAGTTTCGATCGATGGAATTTTTCCGATTTGCATTTCCAATCTACCGCTTGCTATTCGAATTTTAAAGTTTAAAAAATTGTTTAGGTTGCATTAAAATTATGTGCAGGCAAAACTAGAGACTAGAAAGAAATTTGAGCACCTAAGCCCAGAATTCGACCGGTAAACCGCCACCAAATGTGCCATTTGACCGCGGATCCACGGTCCAATTTTGGCCACAGTGCCCTGATTTTATTTTCTGGTCCTCTAATTCATGGAAATGTGATTTTTGGAATATTTAGTTTTGGTCCAGATTTGTTTGAATACTGGTTTGTACTTGGGGCCAATGCGGAAAGTTTTAATCGATCGAAATTTTAAGTTATGGTTTTCAATGCATTTGTTTGCTTCTGCGGCCGTGAATATCATAGCGCGGTATAATCCGACCGGTCGCTATATGTACAATCAAACGGATTTACAAATATGATATTCGCGTTGATATTCTGTGTTGCACTGATCAAAGAGTAAATGATTCCGATTAGTTCTCCTTTTAGGATTTGAAGGAGAATTCAAGAAAACAGTAGGAGCCATCCTGATTAGATAAAGTGATAACCAATCTAATCTTGATAGAGTGCACACTGAGTGTTTCTTTTCTCTCTCTGGTGCAGCGACCCATGACTTACCTTAAAAACTCATGAACCAAGTTAACCGAACCTTCTTATACACTTGGGCTTTGGATTGTCATGATTCACGACAAAGTCGCACATATTTATGCCACTCGTACTTTACCCTTTGCATTTCTTCATAACTTCGTATCATTACGATAATCCATATCGCTTGGAACGGCCATCGTATAGTTACATACGAACTCGAAGAAGTTACTTCAGTCGAGGATGGCTACGAGTTCTTGAGAAATTGAATAGGATTATTCGGTTGTCTCTTCCCTTTACCTTCTCTCACGTTGTGAGAGCTCCTTATATTAGGAGAGCGCACCTATTACGTTTATTGGATAACCTTCTTCCAAATTTTAGACTGGTGCCGAAAGATAGTGAAGGAAGAAAATCAATTAGCCTAAGGACGATATGCAGAAAATAAGATGTAGAGACATGTAAAGAGATTGAACTGAGAGCAAAGGAAATTGCGACTACTGTCATGAATCTGGATAATGGAAATGACATTACTAGGAATACCTGACCATCCCCTATGAAACATTTTCATATTAAGATTTTCCATGTATTTGTAAAAGAGAATTGTTTTCCCAATTAATTCTGACTCCAAATTATGTATTTGCCGGATTTGGATCTCACATCTGTACCGTGTTACAGATGATGAGTAGGAATAGAATATTGGGAAATGGGTGATTTGATCCTCAATATCGGAATTCGTTGCAATTGGTAATATTGGATTAAATCGCCTGGTTTTGCCTAATGATAAATATTTGGTTTCGAATAACCGTTATGCACCAAATTTTAAAACGAAATATCTGTACCTTTATTGTAAAAAGTGAGATGTACATTTTGAAAAATTGTGTTATAAACATATCTTTATCAGTTGAGGATAAGGTAAGGTGCGTTGAATAATAGTGTAAAACATTCTCGACCAAAATACAGTTTTCAATTTGCAAAACACAGAATTTGAGTTAGTATACCTTTGGGACTTATACATGAAAATATATGTTGTCCAGTGTCCTCCAGGACAAGGGGTTAGTATTCTTACTTCATTCAGGTTTACCTATGAGTTCGCTGGTTTTAGACACGCATTCGTTGTAATACAAGGTCCAAAGATTTTGAGAAGTTTGTAAGTATAAGAATAAAGTAGAGAACTATACGTTGGAAGTATCAGGATTTTTCGAGGTGATCGAAGATGTAGATACTTATGTTACGTATTCCATCATAGTATTGAGAACTTGATTCTCTCGCAGGTTCCTCATCCGTAGATGTGCTTCTTGATGAGTAATGTTGTATTGATCTTTTTCCATTAGGTGATATGTACTGGAAACAGCTGCATGACATTTGAATTTGGTTCCATCTAATTTAGTGCCTTGATTCTATTTGAACATAGAATGGTTACATATTTTGAGGTTGAGATATAGAGTTATCTGGTTTCTGTTTAAAAGCAGAATCCAGACAAACTCAAGGCACGCTTTGGTAATGGCGGTTTGTGGATTATACCAAGCATTCGATAGGATAGTTTCTACCATTTTCAAGATCAATAGTTGCATTGTTCTTGACTCGCCACCATTTTATAAAATGATTTTTTTTGCAAAAGAATCTAGCGGGAGTATGGTAGAACTGTAAGTGATTCTAGAACCACAAACGGTTACCGAAAATTTACTAGAACTTAAGAATTCAATTGGACTTACAAACCATTAGTCACTTCGCAGATAAAGTAGGTGACTTCAGCCACCCGAGAGGTACTTCGGTTTTCTCGTAGACGGTGACAGGAAGGTCAGCATCATGGTGATGATGACCCTACTAGTTATCAGTAGGTCATAGGGAGTTGTAACTTCAAGATAACCACACTTCATATCGAAGTTGGACTCCACACACTTCAGCAAATCATGGATTTCAGACTTTGCTGGGTGCTCCTGAAGGGGTAAAACCCATTAGGAGCAAGTAGATCTTTCGAGATATGCGCAGGTGGAAAGGTACCAACCTAATAAGGCTAGACATGTTGTAAAGAGTTTTCATCAAATACCCATTATGGATTGTGATGAGACTTTTATTTCAGTGTCTATGCTGAAACTCATACGGATATGATTTGACACTGCTATTCCACCTACTTGTTATCAGCAGGTCATAAGAAGTGGTAATTTTCAGGTGACTAGATACTTCATATCCAAGATGGACTTCACGCACTTCAGCAAATTATGGATTTCAGACTTTGCTGGGTGCTCCTGAAGGGGTGAAGCCCATTAAGAGCAAGTGGATCTTTCGAGAACTGTGCAGGTGGAAAGGTACTAATCTAATAAGGCTAAACTTGTTGTAAATAGTTTTCATCAAATACCCGTTGTTGATTGTGATGTGACTTTTACTTCAGTGTCTACGCTGAAGTTCATATGGATATGACTTGGTGCTGATGTTATTCTTGGCTATGATATCTGGTAGATGGATGACTATAACGTCTTTCCAGATGGGAATTTGGAAGTGCACGTGTATACGACTCTACCAGAGGGTTATCGTAGCCAGTGGGAGCAGCGGAAGGTGTGAAAGTTGCTTATGTCTATTCGTAGACTGAAGCATGGATAGCTGAGGCGGATCATCTATTTTGATGTGACAGTCAAGGTGATTGACTTCATCAAAACAAAAGATGAAACTAGTAAGAAGAATGTAGCGAGTACTATCCTGGATTTGGATGACATACTCCAAATAGGAAGTGATGTTCCTATACCATAATCGGTCAAAATTTGGTTGTCACATAGTGTTTTCTCCATGTTGGATATGAATAATATATCAGGGATTCTCGTTTTAGATCTAGATTTGGGAAGTTTTCCAATCGGGTACTTAGACAGCATTCTAAAAGTATTTTAAAATGGACGACTCCTGACGTGGTGGTGTACCCGCAGGTGATAGAGTCATCCTCTCTAAAGAGATCTTTTAGATTGATGAGGAGAGGGATTAGCATGAATGACATATAGGCAATTGAGTCAATCATGCAATATTTTGTACAACACCAGATATTACTTTTGCACTAGTTACAATAAGTATATATTAATCAAATCCTCGAGAAACAAAAGAAAGCTTTCATGAATATAAGAGGATTTTTTTTATAAGATAACGACAGCCTCCTTTGGGAGGCGGTTATCGATTCAGGCTTCCAAGATGACCTAGATGACCGAGATGCTGTCAGAGTTTTGAGTTTAGTCTCTTCTGAGGATTAGTATATTGGATAGTGTTTCAATAGGGATACTGAGGTAATCATGGTGCAAGATACTGGTTATAACTCAACAGAGCACAGTCCAAGAAGTTTGTTGGATGGAGTTCATTTATGAACTTAGCTCCATCAAGTATCCAGACAAATTTTTGAGACAGCGCATCGCTCAGTTTGGAAGATTGTTGATCTCCGCAAAGTTGAGATATAGAGAGATGAAGTTAGAATATTGTAGCGGATCCACTCACTGAGGCTATTTTTTGAACAAATTAAGTGAAACTGATTAGTAGAGAAGTTGGATATTCGGTAGTATACGAGCTGTAGGTACGCGATACCGCAATAATTGGTCTTAAGTGCAAGTGGGAGACTATTGGATATAGTGACCTCAAGGCAATTATTGTAATTGCAAATAGACGATTATGATAATTAAAGGAGAATCTATACAGATATAACAGTCTTACTCAAGACGATAGTAGCCTGTAGGATTGTTGCTTGACAACTAGCATTATGATGATGATCATATATATGGGAGCTGGGTTGTCCATAAGCACATTTTTAAATGTCTCTAGTCGTGGGAGTATCGAAACTGAGTATCGATA
The DNA here is from genome assembly GCA_030015575.1 of Agapanthus africanus. NCBI lineage: Eukaryota > Viridiplantae > Streptophyta > Magnoliopsida > Asparagales > Amaryllidaceae > Agapanthus > Agapanthus africanus. The sequence continues at coordinate 143,483,655 of CM057342.1, read as the reverse complement.
TTCCAAAGTAGACCAGTGTACAGGTTTCTAGACCACGATGAGGGACGGTGGCCGGTCTCACAAGCCATTGGTGTTGTGCCACCTAAGATTGTATACATGTGCTCACCGGAGGTGACTACACCGGACGGACTCGCCGAGAACTTCTAGATGATAATATATCTATCGTCAGATGGAAGTTCTCAGGTGGTATGAGTACATGTTAATCTTTTGACCTGAGATCGTCATTTGTCTCGTGTAAATTCCCACTGTACTTTGATTATTACCCCACCACGGCTCAAAGGAATCGTGCAAACTGGTTTTAGTTGGGTACAGTCCCGAGCCACATGGAGGCAGTGATCGATTGTCAGGGATTCGTCTCTCCTAGTATTAGGAGTCGATGTCGCGCTGTGTTCAGTTGGCTATCACTAGGAATCCATGGCCATGGTAGATGAGATCTACTGATAGTTGATCAGTAGTATCTCTGTTGGTGATAGGCTTGACTCAGACACGGCTTATCGGGTTAGTAGGGGTCTGACGTTATCCATCCCCTAAACCCGATATGCGATACTCTTTGACGAAGAGACCGGACTGTATGGAGATTGTCACATTCAGGCTCAGTAGGGTAAGAACGCACTTGATTGTCGACCCCTCTTTCGACAGTACCTGGATAGCCGTTACATACAGCTTGTGCTCCTGACATGCTTGTGGTTAAACTCACTGCTAGCGTATTGTCGAATCTTTAGAGTCCCACATGGAGTGTTTTCTCGATTCAGACGACAAATGTAGGAGCCGTACGTTAGTACGTGCAGGGGTCTGATTAAATACGTGTACGGGTTGCACGAACTTTAATTGAACGGTTGATAATACTAGATGGTTTAGGATTAATCCGGGTTATTAAATCAGGTTTTGATTTAATAATTTAAATATATATTTTGATATATATATATATATATTTTAATATTATTGTTCACTATTCATTTTCTCACTTTTGTGCTATCCGTATTTTTTTTACGGATATGCGTATATGAAGCGATACATATACGGGTGAAGTATTCCGTATTTATACGGGAATGTTTTTAGAAGGACACCTCATTGTTGTTTTTCCATTTTTGGAAAATCAAGTAATGAGTTGGTTTGATGACGTGACATGGTGCATGTAGAGAGGCATGGCTTGAGGATTTAATATTGATCATTTATGGTTACACTATTTCAACCATGGTTGAAAATTGTAGCCTTATTTTTCTCATTTTTGTGAGATCGATTCATTCCACTCGCAAGTTGATGCTTAAGGTTGCAACCCTTGCCACTCTCTCCTCGCCTCTCTCTCCTTCTTCCTCTTGCTCGCTTGAGTTTGAGAAAATTAGAATATTTAGTGGAAAAATTCCTACATTACGCACCATCCATCCTTGGCAAGTTTGGATCGTCGGTCGGAGCCTCTTCCGGTTTCTCTCGGATGGATCTTCTTCGGTGAGGGTGGTCGACTTTTAAGCGCGATCTCGGCGTTTACGAGCTTGAAGGGGTTTTCCACAATTGGGTGGACACACGTCCAAGGTTGTAATTTCATACCATTTGCATGTTTTAGTTTGCTAGTTTAGGTGTATGGATCGCATCTTGGATCATACGTGTTTGGTGCTCGTGTAAAATTTTTGTTCTCGCTTCCGCCTCAGCCGCGCCTTCCGCGGCGCAGGCACCGAACCCCAACACTCTACTGGCTTGACCATGAGCTTATTCCAAATTTTTGTCATCCTTCTTTCTTTTCTTTCTTTATTTTATAAATTTTTGTATTTTTTGTTATTTAATTTTGATGCTGCCATTGTTGTGCCATTCCTTGTTTTGAGCTCCGCTTTGTGTATTCATTGTTGAGCTCATGTCCATTTTCCTTCCGGTTCCGTTTTTTCTTTCTTACGTGTTCTGTGTGAATCATTTATGGATGAATCATTTTGTAATTATCCTATATGCTGATGCTGCAGAATATCGTAGGACCTGAAGCTGGTCAGCAAATAATACAGGAATATTTACAGAGAAGAGGCTATGTCAGTTTGTCCTCCACTGGTACTCCAGATATTCAAACAAATAACTTCCAAGCCTACACAAAGCCTCAAGCCAATGAACCTGATCTTGTTACAACCAAGAAGCAACCAAGAAAACCAAAAGAAACAACTAAGAGCCAAACAGATAAAGCAGAATCGAGCAGCAATTGTAAAGGAAACCCAAAAAAGAAGAAAGCTGGAAAGGCCATCTCTCTTGCCGATGCGGCAAAAGGGGCTGTGGTTTTCAAGCAGGGACAGCCATGCTCATGCCAAGCTCGCCGCCACAAGCTAGTGAGCAACTGTTTGTCATGTGGCAAAATAGTTTGTGAGCAAGAAGGTGAGGGCCCATGCAGTTTCTGTGGGGCCCTTGTGTTGAGAGAAGGAAGTACTTATGCGGGTCTCGAAGATATTGCGGACCCTCTTTCTGATGCAGAAGCTACAGCTGAAGCATATGCGAAAAGGCTTGTTGATTATGACCGGAATTCTGCCGCAAGGACTACAGTAATTGATGACCAAAGTGACTATTATGCATTTGAAGAGAATGCCTGGCTTTCTCATGAGGTATTTCCTTATGAATACCTGTCACCCTATATATATTTTTCCATGTGGACTCTTTTTTATTAATGTTCTCTATTAATTTAATGGTGATGCTTAGGAGTTCGTTCCTGTATTTTGACAGTCTGCAGTTGGATGCACTAGATAACTAATTGAACTACTTGATAAGTTTTATATCCTAACCTATTGTATATTTCTGTATTTCTTGCTGTAATAAATCATTATGTTAAATTGAACTGTTGAATATATGGAATCTATGTATTCAAATGACAAAATATTTGAAGTTGCATGCCTAGAAAACTAGAGCAATAGTATGTTTGAGTGGTGTAGAATGCCGTGCCTCTAGATCACATGCATTGAGGCTTCTCCACTAGAAATGAATATAAATATAGGATTCAAAATATTCATCCTGATAATCTTGAAGAAATAGCTGGCATTTGACATTAATTAAAGCCCAAAGCTGTTACCTACTTGAAACCCTTGTACTTTTACCTCCCCTTTTCTAAACAATCTGAATGTTTATCTACCAGAAGTTTGAAGGTCATGTGCTCATGTCTCACTAGTATGCTAACTGTTTTTTCGAGCACTATCATCATCTGAATCTTTTTAAAATCAGAATGGATGGCTATGGAGCACGCTTAATTAATCAAGTATTACAGGACCGTCTCAAGTTACTGTTACAGTGTTGCTCTCTATAAACTGTTGCAAATACCTAAACCACTACTACAAATAAGGGTTGCCCCTACAGATACTTCCGTAGGGGCGAAAAAATAACCTGTAGGTGCAAACGCCGTAGGTGCAAGTTGAAGCCCTGAACTTGCCCCTACGGGCAAGAAGTGTCACCTACGGCGTAGGCCGTAGGGTAAAAAAAGTTATTTTATTTACGGTTTTTTTAAATATATTAACTGCCCCTACGGCCATATCCGTAGGGCCAAGTTATATCCCCTACGGATATCTGCGTAGGTACTTATCCGTAAGGGCAAAATATCAGAAATCCTGATATTTTGCCCCTACGGATAACTCCGTAGGGGTCTTTGTGTGCCCCTATGGATATGTCCGTAGGGCCACTCCCAACCCCCCCGGTACTGAGATCAGGAGGGAAATATCAGTTACTGCTGATATTTTGCCCCTACGGTTTAATCCGTATGGGCAACATGTGTACCGACGGATTAATCCGTAGGTACACATTATCTGTATTTTTTTAAAAAAAAGGGCTGCCTGATTTTTTCCCGCCCTGTGCACAATAATATATATATCAATAAAATATAAAATTAATCATCACACAACATATATCGCAGTATTCATAATCACATCTCACGCATATAATATACAAAAGAAACCCAAAAACTGAATATGATATAAATATAAACCAATATCAATATCATTTCAAAATGTAGTACAATATGTATGATATAAATAAATACATGTTTCAAAAAATATGAATCAAAAAGCAACCCTAGCTCGGTCCAGCTCCACCTCTGATAAACGATAGAATCAAGCGCGCCTGCTATTCGGTCAATAAACCATGCAATTCGGCACGTGCGGGAGTCTGAGCGGCCTGTGGAGCTGGCGATATGGTCTGCGCAGCCGCCGTCGAGATAGTCGCTTGCGGAGCCGCGGCTGCGGGAGTCTGAGCGGGCAGTGGAGCTATAGGAGCTGCATGTGGAGGCTCGGCCGATGTACCCTGTCGCGTCTGGACCTAACGTGTGTAAGAAGGGTGTAAGAACCGTGTATTATTCGAATTCGTATCATTATCAAGTTATTTCGAAACCCCATTTGGATATCTAGTTTGGAAAACCGTTGTTTATTTTAATTACATATGTATGTATGATTAATCAAACCTAAATCTAAAACCAAATAAGCTCAAGCTACGTACTAATTATGGATATGTTGATATCTATAATATGACATGATATTTTACTATAAAGTAGTATACATACCAGCATCTCCTTCAACTCCTAAACGGTGGCCCTCAAGCTCTCCAGTTTCTGCTGGACACGTCGCTCACTGGAGACGGAGGAAGTAACTGCCGGGTGGAGTCCAACCTCATATGGGCCCTGCTAGGGCCCACTCTCCGGCCTCTCTCCCAACCTCCGTGGTGCCCTCCGTGTGCGGCGTCCAGAACTGGGGTCAGCAGCCTCGGATCGCTTTGTCCGGCTAAATCGATCCCCGAGGCCTCGGCCTGCTCAACCACCCGCTCCTACACCCACATTAAGCAGTAAAGTATAAGTATAAAATTTAAACTTGAACCTTTCAAAACTAAAATTTCAAATATGGGTAGAATAAATATTAACACTTACGCAATACTCCTGGGTAGCGACGTCGGGATATCGAAGCTCGCCCGTGGCGGGATCTGTCGAGGTGCCGTGGACGGCAAGATATGCGGACAGCACGCTCGGTGTACCACCTGACGCCATGGTCCGAGCTGTCTGCTAAAATTCAAGAATTTCGATGTTGTGTGTTCATGGCAATGAGGACATGCTTTGTGACCATGTACGGACCAACCTGATAGCATTCCATACGCAGGAAAGTCATTAATTGTCCACATTAAAGCCGCACGCAGTATGAAGGTTGTATTTGTGTTTGCATCATATGTCTCTACACCATCAATGAACAAAGATTTCAACTCCTCGATCAGAGGTCGGAGATAGACATCGATATTGTTCCCCGGCTGTCGATAAGAAGAGGCATCATAAAGTATGATTGGTCCATAGCCAACCAAGGCGACAGATTATAAATTATCATTACAACGGGCCATGTGCTGTGACTTCCAGCCATATAGTTGAATGGGCAGAAGCCATTAGTAGCCAGTCCGAGCCGGACATTGCGAGGATCGCTACTGAATATTGCGTACCTCCTATCGAAATCCTTCCATACCGGTGAATCTCTTGGATGGCTCATTTTTCCATCTTCATTTGGAGGAGCACGGTGATGCCAAATCATTGCCTCGACTGTTTTCTTGCACCTGAATAGTCTCTGTAGCCTCTGTGTTATGGGAAAGTATCGTGCTATCTTCACAGGTATATCAGGCTTCTTATCAGAATCTTTCGGCTTATACCTGGTCTCTCCGCATGTTGGACACTCTTTCAAATCTGAATTCTCTTTCCGGTACAACACGCAATTTTTAGGACATGCTTGAATCTTCTCGTACTTTAGACCCAAATCAGACATCATCTTCTGGGCTCCGTACCAGCTGTCGGGCACGTTATTTCCCTGCGGTATAGAATCTTTCAAGAACGAAAGAAGCATTGTGAATGACTTGTTGCTCCATCCATTTAGGCACTTAATCTGGAAAAGCTGGACGAACCATGAGAGCGTGGAATACTTCGCATTCTCATAAATTGGTTTTCTAGCATTATTCATGAAATTTTCATATTTATCCGCACGCGGTCCTTGACCGGAAGGAATGTCATTTTCGGTATGAATAGATTCACCTAGGGCAGCCTCTACCATATCCTCCATTTCTTCTGATGAAAATAAATTACCGTCTTCTCCTTCTGCCGCATTACCGAATTCTTCTTCTTCTCCTGCCGCATTATCGTGTTCTCCTTCTTCTACCGCAGTACTGCATTCTTCTTCTTCCCCGTGATATTTCCAAGTTGTATAAAGTCTAGTAAACCCATGTTTTACAATATGAAGCTCTGCCAATTCTACCTTCTGCCAGTACTTATTGCCACATCTATCGCACGGACAGAGAATCTTCTCTATTATGATCTTATTATGTGCGCGTGCAAATTCAATGAAAGCAGCAACTCCTGCGACAAACTTAGGTTGCATACGTTGTTGCCAATCCACATACATCCAGTTCTTAACTTTGACGTACTCATGGGCCATGTTAGACTGTATAACATATAAATTGTAGGTTATGGTGACTATATTGAGAAATATAAGAACGAGATAGTTACTAACAAAGGAGAAAATCCGTGTATATGCTTTGTGTGTGCGTTTGTCGTTGAAAAGAATAAATTATCGAACGTATGTTAACCGATAGACGGAGACTAAGTGACGCTTTTAGTTTCATATATGAGTATCGATGAGAATATGAAGGTTTCATATTATCATATATTGGTTTTAACTTGAACATCTCGAATCACTCTCTAATTATGCGTTTTCTTGATGTATGTGTGTGTTCCGGCTGTCGGGGGTAGGCTTCTATCCCATTAAGAATGTATAGAGCGAACACCCATCACTTGTGCTTTCAACCGTTTCGAGTAAATTTCGGCAGCACCTCCCCGCTGTTCTCCGAGTACACTGTAATAAAATAGATAATCATTTCAAAGCTGTGAAACAACGTTGAAATGAACATCTAATCTATCTTTGTACACGGAGAACCAGCGGAAAGGTACCGACGGAATATCTCGAAACGGATGAAAACACAAGTGAATGAAGGCGTTTGCTTTATACATTCTTAACTTGTCCATACGGGACAAATCTATGGGTTACCATACGATTGAATTTTCTCGTCGCGTAGACTATACGACGGTTGTTAGTATCGAGCTATACTGTCCGATATTTAACAACCTTCGTATAGTTTTATGTCACGACGAGCATTGCACGTATGTTAACCGATAGACGAGGACTAAGTGGCGCTTTTAGTTTCATATATGAGTATCGATGAGAATATGAAGGTTTCATATTATCATATATTGGTTTTAACTTGAACATCTCGAATCACTCTCTAATTATGCGTTTGTTGTGTATTCTTGTTGTATGTGTGTGTTCCGGCTATCGGGGGTAGGCTTCTATCCCATTAAGAATGTATAGAGCGAACACCCATCACTTGTGCTTTCAACCGTTTCGAGTAAATTTCGGCAGCACCTCCCCGCTATTCTCCGAGTACACTGTAATAGAATAGATAATCATTTCAAAGCTGTGAAACAACGTTGAAATGAACATCTAATCTATCTTTGTACACGGAGAACCAGCGGAAAGGTACCGACGGAATATCTCGAAACGGATGAAAACACAAGTGAATGAAGGCGTTTGCTTTATACATTCTTAACTTGTCCACACGGGACAAATCTATGGGTTACCATACTTGAATTTTCTCGTCGCGTAGACTATACGACGGTTGTTAGTATCGAGCTATACTGTCCGATATTTAACAACCTTCGTATAGTTCTATGTCACGACGGGCATCGCACGCATGTTAACCGATAGACGGGGACTAGGTGGCGCTTTTAGTTTCATATATGAGTATCGATGAGAATATGAAGGTTTCATATTATCATATATTGGTTTTAACTTGAACATCTCGAATCACTCTCTAATTATGCGTTTGTTGTGTATTCTTGTTGTATGTGTGTGTTCCGGCTGTCGGGGGTAGGCTTCTATCCCATTAAGAATGTATAGAGCGAACACCCATCACTTGTGCTTTCAACCGTTTCGAGTAAATTTCGGCAGCACCTCCCCGCTGTTCTCCGAGTACACTGTAATAGAATAGATAATCATTTCAAAGCTGTGAAACAACGTTGAAATGAACATCTAATCTATCTTTGTATACGGAGAACCAGCGGAAAGGTACCGACGGAATATCTCGAAACGGATGAAAACACAAGTGAATGAAGGCGTTTGCTTTATACATTCTTAACTTGTCCACACGGGACAAATCTATGGGTTACCATACGATTGAATTTTCTCGTCGCGTAGACTATACGACGGTTGTTAGTATCGAGCTATACGGTCCGATATTTAACAACCTTCGTATAGTTCTATGTCACGACGGGCATCGCACGCATGTTAACCGATAGACGGGGACTAAGTGGCGCTTTTAGTTTCATATATGAGTATCGATGAGAATATGAAGGTTTCATATTATCATATATTGGTTTTAACTTGAACATCTCGAATCACTCTCTAATTATGCGTTTGTTGTGTATTCTTGTTGTATGTGTGTGTTCCGGCTGTCGGGGGTAGGCTTCTATCCCATTAAGAATGTATAGAGCGAACACCCATCACTTGTGCTTTCAACCGTTTCGAGTAAATTTCGGCAGCATCTCCCCGCTGTTCTCCGAGTACACTGTAATAGAATAGATAATCAATTCAAAGCTGTGAAACAACGTTGAAATGAACATCTAATTTATCTTTGTACACGGAGAACAAGCGGAAAGGTACCGACGATATATCTCGAATCGGATGAAAACACAAGTGAATGAAGGCGTTTGCTTTATACATTCTTAACTTGTCCACACGGGACAAATCTATTGGTTATCATACGATTGAATTTTCTCGTCGCGTAGACTATACGACGGTTGTTAGTATCGAGCTATACCGTCCGATATTTAACAATCTTCGTATAGTTCTATGTCACGACGAGTATCGCACGTATGTTAACCGATAGACGGGGACTAAATGACGCTTTTAGTTTCATATATGAGTATCGATGAGAATACGAAGGTTTCATATTATCATCGAGTATCATATATTGGTTTTAATTTGAACATCTCGAATCACTCTCTAATGATGCGTTTGTGTGTATTCTTGTTGTATGTGTAACATGATTTTAAACCATTGAGATCAAGATTGATAGAACTGATCATCCTACATTGCAATGGCATTCATCAACCAAAAACTATTATTGCAATGGCATTCATCTATAACAATCAACAATTAAAACTACAAATGTAGGATACTGATATCATAAAGCGTTATACGCAACATATGAATTCACATGACTGAAACATGCATCAAAAAAACATGTTCATCCAAAAGAAAGGCCACTGTCAACAAATATAGACAAATACGTCATAAAAACAGTAACTAATTAACAAGTTGATTAGCATCTGGATCAAGAAAATGATAGGAAAAACAATTGACTATGATCTATAATGACAAGTCTATTACCATGACTCTCGACTAACAAAGGTGGCTTTTCGTCCTCGGTAGCTTGATAATTGGGATTTCATGGCGAATAAAAATATGCATATGCCGTTTGACCGGGAACTTCAATAGGAAACTCAAGGAGGTCGGGTGTACTGAAGTACGCTTTGTATTTCGCTATATCAGGTGATGAAGCCCAAGCTCTAGCTAGCCTCAGCCCCACCCCAACCGAACCCTATCGAAGGTAAAGAACGTCCTTACACTTTCATATTTCTATTAATGATGCAAGTCTCCACCAAGTCAAATTCTTGCAATATCATTCTTTTTAGAGTATGTACAATTTAATAGATAGAATTTTCAAAGTTGGGCAACCAAGAAAAAGTAACAAGGGATTTTACATACATGCCAAAGCTTTGATTATTTATTTATTTATTTTCCATTTCATATTAGTACTTTTATATGTTTGATGATGGCAATAAATACAAATTATATTAGAACATTGTACATACCTAATTTCCACTTGAAATCGGTTTTTTCTTTTATCAGTACTCGTTGACATATAGTAACAAACAATGTTTGATTAGGAGGACCCAAGATTTTCTCGATCAACAATAATTTTAGTAATCAAACTAGGCTAAAATTGCTGGAAATTTCTCTCAGGTTTGCCAAATTCAGCAAACCCCAACCTAACCCTAATCCCAGACCCAGACCCAGCCCAGCCCCACCCCAACCCCAACCTAACCCCAGCCCCAGCCCAGCCCCAGCCCAAGCCCCAACCTAACCTTAACCCCAGCCCCAGCCCCAGCTAAACCCCAACCCCAACCCCAACCCTAACCCTAACCCCAGCCCCAGCCGAACCCCAACCCCAACCCCAACCGCAACCCCTGCCGAACCCCAACTCCAACCGCAACCCCAGCCCCAGCCATGAACCCTAGCCCTAAATAATCAAAAATTTGTTTAGTTGAAGATTTACTAACCTGTGCGATGGAGGAGACGATCGATCGGTGGCGACGACGAAACGGAGGCGACGACGACGAGGAAGAACGGTGACGAGAACGGTGGCGGCGACGACGAGAACGGCGGTGGCGACGACGAGAACGGTGGGAATGATTTGGGGATTTTGGTTCGCGCTCGATCGAGAGAGAGAGAAAGAGATAATCAGCGTAGGCGATCTGTGCCTTTTTAATTAAATCGCTATTTGGTTGCCCCTACGGATTTGTCCGTAGGTCCTTGGTTTGCGGCTCCGTAGGGGCAAACACCAAATTAAGATTTAATATTTTTACTCTTGAACGTCTTGGACCGTAGGGGCAACCTTCTAGCCCTACGGCTTAATCCGTAGGGCCAACATAAATCTGCCCCTACGGATTTCAATATCCGTAGGGGCAACCCTTATTTGTAGTAGACTAAGACGAGGAGGGAAGAGCAAGAGAGGCGGAGCAAGAGAGACCCCTGACATAAAACCAATATGACTAGCTGGAAGGAATTTCCTAATTTTGGGAAAGTGGTTACTACCTAGGTGAAGAGGGAATGCTAGAATTTAGAGACTGGTTATGATACCACTTCTAGGATATCTAGTTTTAATATTGTAATGATTGAATAAATTTAGTAAATGGAGGAGTACTGATAGAAGGATCGGTAGTTGACAGAAGTGAGCGAAGGATACCAAGGGAAATATGAATTTTATTAAGAAGGATTTATCACAGGGTTGTTGTGGTTGTTGATGATTCTTGGATACATCGAATTATTGTTGTTGGAGCACAGTTTCTCTCCGACTTACATAGTTGTTCAAGCTTGTTAGCTTGTTTACAACATGAGGCTTCGTTCTCTATTTATAGACCTCATAGGAATTGTCTAGAAGTCGATCTTTCCAGAGCTTCTAATGATGACATTAGATAGAAGCTTTCAGATATATCCATGAGCTAGAACCTTCATAGGTCTAGATACTCTCCATGACCATGCTTTATAAGTATCTGGAAGTTATATGTAAAACGTTCTAGAGAATTCTTGTATCTTCACTTTAGAAAATTCTAGACTCTAATTCTTGTGTTCTCTAGAAAGTTTGATAATGCTAAAGTTGTTGATGTCCAACGGGAAGATGAATTATTATGGTATAGGAAACTTGGGCCATTTTCTAGGAAATAGAGGCCAAAATGCCAATCGAGAATAAGTTCCCAGGCTTGCTAAAATTAAATGGACAAGCCTAATCAAAACAGAACAGGAATATACAGGGTGAAAGCATTATTTTTCTTTTTTCCCAAAAATCAAGTATGGGTGTGATGATGGATCAAACAAATAAAAGAAGTTACAATAACAACATAACCCTTCTCCCAAACTTTTTGGGTCGGCTCTGTGAAACCCACTATGTCCAAAATGTTAAGCTGGTGAACAATAATGTAATAGCTTAAATACTCATTAGAGCCACTGGAGTCTTCAGTCCTCCGTTAATGGCAAGTTCTTTCCACTTCTAATCATTGACTTATTGCTCTTACATCCCCAGCTTAACTCATATTAAGTATGCAATCATTTTTTTGCCCTTGCTCTTAATGTAGTGCCACTGATGCATCTCATCATTCTCAATTCAGTTGCACTCATTGTCGAACGTGTTTCTAATTGGCAACAGATTGATCCATAAAGCATTATTCGTATTATAGTTATCTTTTACAAAAAAAATCTTCAATTCGATTGGTGCTATATGAACATATAATACACCATACATATTCATCTCCTTTAATCATTGTGCTATGCATGAACAATCCTTCCTGATCTCATGATAATCTACTTTAATCATTATGCTATGCGTGAACAATCCTCCCTGATCTCACCATCGTGATGAGAGGAGCCTAATGAAATGATTGCTCCTAAGTGATATTTGCCATCAATTTCAATTTTACGCTTATTTTTCTCACTATTCTGTTGAAGCTATGTTTCACTTTCACATACTATGTTCTCCTGTTGTTAATTGCAAATTCTTTAGATTCTAAAGTTTCAGTCCTCGCTACCTTTCCCTCCCTTCGCTTCCCTTCCCTTCCCCTCCCCTCCCCAGCCTCCTATCTTTTGAAATCACTTCCTAAGTTGGCCCAGTCCAGCTTCATACTTGGCCCAACCCATAACACCCTCACAAGCTTTCACCTTTGATAATTAAAGTTTTTCTTGGCTCATCAACTAAAACAAAAATTCCCAATTGACAACATTTATCATAAGATTTGATCCTAAGTATACTTTGTAAAGTTCATTTATGACTAATGCAAAAAGGTATATGCTAACTGATAAGTAAATGTCTATGTTCCTCCTTTAATCGATTTTCAACATGATAACTGCTCCCTCATACATATCCTCACTTACCTGTCTACAAGTTTTTGCTTCTTGGTAAAATCTGTCATGGCATAACATAGAAATAAAAGGTTAGATATTCAGATCCAGAAAATTTTGGATGTCAATGGTTGAAAGTATCTTTGAAACTGAATGAAAAAGGAAAGAGTGGAACATATGGATAATAAATAAATAAAATAAGTATATAAGTTGCTCTTAGCAATGATTTAGCAGTCCCCTCAGTCCCCTCTGTAATGACTTTTCAGTTAACTTCACGATTGTAGTCAATATCTGGCTACCTGATGAGCGATCTTTCTTGGATTGTACTTGTTTAAGACGCTGAAGGGGAAAATATGAATGATATTAGAACTTCACATATGCTACTTGGCTATAAGATGAGGCCTTGTTAAAAGCTGAATATTGACACATACAACAATGATACTAACCTGATAAATTGAGTTATTTTCTGATAAAAAGTTTATCACAGAATTTTATATCAGATTTCATAGTTCATAATTACAGTTTCAATTCGATCTAAATGATTATCCCTCGGTTACGTATGTAAATAGCTTAATAGGTTTTTTCTGATGCCATGAACATGGCGACAAAAAGAGAGTAAATTTAAGAAAATTCAGAATTGCATGCTCCATGAGCTTGGTAAGTTTTTATTGAGTCCTGAAGAAGTTATGTATTTACCTTTGAATGAAAGCTGCTATGCTGTTATTTACAATATTAGAAAAATTACAGTTTGTTTAATGTATTATTCTTTTGTACATATTATATCTAGAAACCAAATCACAGTAAAACTGAGCATGTTCTTAAACTGCGTTTGAAATCTGAACAATTTGATCCAATATTTTAACCGAACATTTATTCACTTGTAGAGCTTTGTGATCATGCGCTTAGATTTGCTTCTTTCTATTAAATGTTTTACGTTTTGTTTTCACTTCAGGAGAAAGCGCTTCTCAGGAAGAAGCAGAAAGAAATTGAAGAAGCTGATGAGGCCCGCAGAGGGAAAGTGATTGTGACATTTGACTTAGTTGGTCGCAAGGTCTGATCTGATCTCTCTTTCTTCAATCAATTTCATATTTAATTATGTGCGTTAGATAGCCTTCTGTTTTTTGTTTTGTTTTTTGATTTTGGAAATTTTGTTGAGATTTCACTACAGCCAACCTTTACTAACTTAAAGGCGCTTTCCTGTTTTTAAGAAACTCATTGTAGTAACTGGAAATCATTGAGGTAGACCCTGCCAAGGACCAAGGCTTTGTTTTTTTGCTGGTTCTTGATTGACTAAGCTGTTTTTTATTCCATCTTTTGCAGGTAGTAATGAAGAAGGATGATGCTTCAGATCTTGAATCAGAGAACAGCATTTTAAGACCAGCCGAAGAAAGAGAACAAAACCGAATAAAGCCTAATCCTACAATAAGGATACAACCGGTCTTTGTTCATACTGAATCTGCAAGGGATCAAGCTAAAGGGAAGCAACCCAAGAGAGGAACAAATGGCCTGTGTCTAGAAATTAGTGGGAGGGTGCAGCATGATGCTAAGGATTCACACCATTTTGTAGCTGGTGGTCCGAAGCTTGATACGAGTTCAGAACAGGGTTTATGGCAAAATTCGCAAGTTATTGGAACTACTTACGGGGATGAGCCTGAGTGTTCCCTTGATTACAACTGAGAAATGTCATCATGTTTTCATAGTTTTCATTCCGCGCTCGATCATTTTAGTTGTAAGCTTGGTAAGAAAGTGTAAACCTGTGGAGTGCAGTTCCCCTTGGAAGGTTGAAAACCACATTTTTGTTGAATTTGATCCTTGTTCGATCTTTTTATGTCACTGAATTTTGTAGATAGCCCAAACAATATGGATTCGTTTTCTCAATTTATTCTTGCTCACTGATGCCCATAATGTAGCTATGTTTATTTATTCTTTGTTGAAATGATTTTAATTTGGCTCTTTTGTAGGTTTTGTTTAAAGATGATTAGATATCAGAGACGGGTACTGAAAATCAATGAAAACAGAGCAACATTAATAAGGAATCCAGGTTCTTTCCTTGTTTTACATATGTTGAAGTAAAACCAAATATTGAAAGTAAAACCAAATGATGAGATTTTAAAGATAGTTTCACATCGGAAACAAGTAAAACACGTGGGTATAAGATATAAGATGGGTCAAATCTCGATAAGGCTTGAATTTTATTGTTGGATATTAAAGGCCGTGTGAAAAATGGGTCTGACTTGTTAGCTTAGAAAATTTAGGCGTCTATCCCAAAATCAGTTGTGAAGAACTTCCTAAACTTTAAAGATTCTTGTGTTTTTTTAGTCCTTGTAGATCATTTGCTATTCTTTATGTCAATACTGATTTTTTAAGTAAACTGCTATATTTACCTTCTAAAATGCTACATTTATATTGAAATAGGTGAAATATAATTATATATAAGTAATTTTACTAAAAAATGTAACAGTTTCATGTCAAATGTAGTATTTTAACATAAATATTGTACTTTATAACATAAATGTAGTACTTTGAAAGATAACTATAGTATTTTAAATGGTAAATGTAATAGTTTTCATGTCAAATGTAGTATTTTATAACATAGATGTAATACTTCGAAAGATGGCTATAGTACTTTAAAAGGTAAATGAATTAGTTTACCTGAAAGGGCCCTGTTGGCATAACATAATAATGAATGTACTATAGAGATTAAAACGCAAGAATCTTCAATTTTAGAGATTTTTCACAATTTTTTGGGCTATGGACCTAAACCCATGGCTTTTCAAAACAAAGGAGTTAGACCCATTTTTTTTAAAGTTAAATGGTTGTTGACAGAGATAGCTTAGGATGAGGTAAAGGATTTTACTCACAGCAACAATAGATACCATTTACATTTATAATCCCTACAGAGTTTACATTATAAAAATAGAGATATTTAAATCCTTTGAGTTTATATTTTGAGAAGCCACTTGGTAATGGAAAATTTTCTCACATTTATAAAATTTGCATGAACATGCATTAGTTGAAAGTTTAGTCTTCTTATAAATCATATCCATAGGGCATTGCCAGAGTCAAAAGTTTAAAATTCTAGATTTGAAAAAAATGATCCAAGAAAGATTTTTGCGGTTTATCTTTTAAATTGTGTAAAGAGATAATGTCTAGACATTTTACTATACATATAACGTGAGTTTTGAAACGACAACTGAGTCTTTATCCCAAGAATAAAACATAGTAGACTACATGAACCGACATGAAAATCATGCCGGGTTAAATATAAGTATTACAAATGTTGTATGCATCTCCATTTCCATCTTGCCAAACGGCCGCTAGGCCGTCTCTTACCGCCTGGGATTCCTGTAAGACAGGTTACAATTCACTCCTAAAACATCCACAAGGTTACAATTTAGACCTCCCACCAAACTTCAAGATATTTCCAAGGGCACTCTCGTAACTTCCCAAGTCTACGGGAATGGATGGTAACGGCGTCACAAGACCGGCGACTTCACCGTTACCGAAAATTACATATAACATTTCATTTTGTTCTCAATCTCGCTAGAGAAACGAAGGCGAAATTGTTCTAGGGCTTTGGGTAAGGCAATCTCTTCCCTTAATTTTTTTAATAAACAATTCATTGTTTTCCAAGTATATCTTGGGATATGGTTTTGCGAGGAATTTCTTTTTTCTATTTTTTTGGTGTATTATACTTTGGAAATGGCTAATTTAAGCCTTTAATTTTGGGGGTTAGGGTTTGCTCTGGTTTTTGTTTGGATTCCCTTGTTCTTATCATTTTCCCCTCGTATTGGGATGGTTTTGAGGGGATTTGAGGTGTGTTCGTTGGATGCCTGAAGGATTTAGGGTTTCTTATAAGAGAAATGAGGGGGCTTCTCTTTTTCTTGCTTCAATTATGTTCCTTTAGCAAAAGAAAAGGTAAGTTGATTGTGGATTGATGTTTTTCAATTCAAATCAGCTGATCAAAGGAATTCTAGTGCTAAAATTGTTTTGGAGGTTGCAAACTTTATGGATTGAAAATGTTAGGTGCGAAATGAGGCAACTTTTTGGGTTTTGTTTTAAGGAGAATTCTATTTGGGGATAAAATTCACTGGTCGTTTCTGTCTAAATGTTTGTAGGATGCTTTGTTTTCATGGTAGATTTTGATTGTTTCATTTTAAAAGTTCATTTTTGGTTATCAAAATGGAGGTATTTATGATTGTGGTGTTCGGATTCGTAAAGGTTCAAACTTGGGGAATATTTTTTTTTTTTGGGGGGGGGGGATTTCTTGTGGTGATTATGCCTAAATCTTTGTTATTGGATTTGTATGCGTTTGTTTAGAGTTTTATTAGAGATGCATATTTGCATTTGCCATCTCCACCAAAAAAGAGCTTTTTTCCTTTCTTTTTCCCCCTTATTTCCCCACGTGATTGCTGTCCTGATAAACTTTAGCTGATTGAAGGACTTAGCTATGAAAAGCTGCAAGAAAGGATTATATTAGTTCTGGAAAACCACTTGTTTTCTGAAAATGATATTCTTGTAGGATATTATTATCCTTTGTATATATATTTGGTGATTTTTTGCTTGAAAATTTCTGGTAATTTGTGGACGTGATACACAAATCTAGGGAGATTTGTCCATTGAAGTAAGCTGGATTGGAATCTTTACTTCTATACTAGCTAGCCTGAACTTATTGAAAGGAACCTAGTGTAATATATCTTACAAATAGAATCTAATCTTTTAACATTGGTCGATACTTAGTTTTGCTTGTAGATCATCACCTAGACAGTCCTTTTTTTTTCTGTGACTGTGTTTTCTTTTTCAACCCCCCCCCCCCCCCCCCCTCAAACGTAACATGGAAATACTAAATTACTCATCCATCTGCACTTTTCGAGTGAGTTTTCATGGTTAAATTGCAAACTTTAGTTGTAAGATATTTTCATATGTTCTAGGCTAGTCCCCAGAGAAAATATATCCGCCACAGTTATTTTCCTTTCAATGTACTAGTTTGATTGAAAGTCTAACGACACCCCTGAATTTGTATCTAGCTGTATCAAGTTGGAAGATGAATCAGTTTCTTGATTATTGTATTGCAGAAGTTTAACTTGCTAAAGTACTTCTGGTGCTACAGCTCTCTGAAGATATCTTTTGGCGATGGGAGATCACCTGGTGCTGTATGTGGACCGCCTTATAACCCCTCAAAGTGTTGAAACAATACAGACAGCTGGGTGTTCTTCTGGAGAAGCTTCTCACACTACTTTACCCTCAGTTCCAGCACTATCAAAGGAGGGTTCTAGTATTAACAAACACAAGGAAGAAAATGGCATTGGTTCTGATGAAGAAGAACCACTTATTCAGATGTTAGAGTGCAGGATCTGCCAGGAGGAGGATCATATTAAAAACCTGGAGACTCCCTGTGCTTGCAGTGGTAGTCTAAAGGTATAATTCGTAAACCCGAACTCTAATTATATCTAATTATAAGAAGTAATTTAATTAATTTTCTATTTTATACCCTTGGTTATAGTGAGAACCTGAAGTTCTTATAGTTTTCTAAGTTCTTATAGTTTTCTAATAACCAGGAGGTTTGATCTATTTATCATCACGACGTGAACTGCGATTTATTGCACTCCTTAATCCTTATGTAGTAGTTACTTGGTTGGTAAGCATGTTGTGTATAAAACTCCTCCCCCTTTAGCATTCTTTAATCAAGTAATATTCTAGTATGTATAATTTACATGCATTATGATATTTTTAAGGCTCTTCACTTGGTTAATAGTATGTTTTGCTTTTCTTATAATTCCATCACTTCAGTATATGCCAATGATTTAGATACTTGTTGTCTGCTTGTTGTACAAACACTTAGTTATAAATTTATACTACTACCGGGCAAGCCCATTTCTTAGTGTGGAAAGTCCATCTATATTGTGGTTTAATGCAATAGGACATCCTGTTTGCATTTCCCATAAGGTTTACATAGGCCATGTATTTAGTTTCTCTGTCTCGTTGAAAATATATCACATTTTCCATCATTGATTGTTGCTGATTCCGACCTTAACATCGTTTTCATTCACAGTATGCTCATAGGGCATGCGTCCAGCGCTGGTGCAATGAGAAAGGAGACATAACCTGTGAGATTTGTCATGAGGTGAATCTTTAGCTATAAGTTTGTGTTTTTTCTGTATGAATTGTTGTCTTCTTATGAAAGTTTTTGCGTAGATTTGTGTTCTCATATTGTTATATATTATGCAAGATTATGCTTAAGTTTGAACTGAATGTCAACAGTGGGTAATATTATTGATTTTCAGCCATATAAACCTGGCTATACTGCACCTCCTCGAGCTAACCCTGATGAGACTACAATTGATATCAGGTATCTTTGTGTTTCTTGGTTTATAGCTTCATTCATACATTCTTTTGGCCATTTTTTTTATATCTGAAATTCAATTATGAGGACCAATTCCTTTTTTTTTGTTTGAATCTTCACAGTGGAGGTTGGACCATCACTGGTTCTCCATTGGACTTGAGTGATCCTCGGATCCTTGCTATGGCAGCAGCACAGCGTCATTTTCTTGAAGCTGAATATGATGCGTATGCTGCTACAAATGCCAGTGGTGCTGCATTTTGTCGCTCAGCTGCTCTAATTGCAAGTCCTTTAATGTTCTAGACTATATATGCATAAAGCGATTCCTTAATTTAGTTAACTGTTTATATTGAGGTGTAGATGCCTTTGAATTCGTATAGTTATAAACTCTAGTACTTAAATTTTATGGCTCATGGTTTATGCATAACCGTATATTTTTCATTGCATGAAAGCTGATCATTTTTTTAATGAATGAATTAATTAAAGCATACCACAACTCTTAAATCTGCAAAATTCATGTCACATAGTTTTGACTTGGGTATGATCCTCTAGATAGTGTGACAGTAAGCTTGGCTTGGATTAAAATAGCACACATCTAAAATGATGATCCGGAACAGACCATGCATCTAATGATTTTCCATAAAATCTTATTTATTTTCAAAGAGCGTTGCGACTGAATAAGGTTAGGTAAACAAAGTAATCTAGGCATCATGCCAAATGCTTCTAAATTTCGCGTGCGTTCAGTTAGAATCAATATACAGAAAGATGTAGTGGCTTAATTATATTTGTATTTGCAAACCTTGGATTATATTTTGAATGCTGGGTTAATTAAATACATGTGCTTATGTGAGGCAGAAACATTGTTGGTATTTTATGATTAATGATGGACGACTCTAATGTCTTATAACCATAGTTTTGTTTCTTGACCTTACTATTTGTATATCTGATTTCTTCTGGTATATACGGAATGCGCTGTATGAAACTTTGCAGATGGTTTTTCTAGTTATCCAATGTTTTCTTGTGAGTCCGTGGTGTTTGAAATGATTGGTTGGATTCTATTTGTCTAAAACCGTTTAGAGTTTGGCTAAGGTAGTTTAGTAATATTCAATACAGTCTGGGTTCAGAGTTTTAAGAGAGATTGTCATATTTTTTTAACTAGTTCTAAATCCTTCATGTTTTATTTGTTTAATATTTGAGCTTTAGTTGATTTGTTCGATGCTCTTCCTTTATGTAGCTGATGGCTCTTTTGCTTCTGAGGCATGCCTTGACCATCTCTAATGGTGATGGAGATGATGACGCCTCTGCATATTTTTCTGTAAGTTGCTTTCTAACCATTGCTATGAAATTTCTAGATTTTAAAAAAAGGGAAGAATTTGGTCTTCCATTATTCTCGCTTAACAATATATTCTTGCATGATTAAAAGCTATTTTTGCTACGTGCTGCTGGATTTCTATTGCCATGCTACATCATGGCTTGGGCCATAAGCATCCTTCAGCACCGCAGGCAAAGACAGGTTTGTGCTTTCATCTGAAAATTGCATTTCAGTTTGCTTCGTTCTCTTTAACCGTTTGTGTAATATCTCTTTTCTTATAATGCGACCTCCAAGGGTGCAGATGACGAACATCAGTTGCTGGTGTCTCCTTTTTGACAAGAATTTAAAAGACGAGAAAAATCTTTCAATCTATTACTTCAAGCTCTCTACATCATCATTTCATTTGCATATTCTAATTGACTCGTTGAAAAATTCATATCTCTACTCCCCCCTCTTTTTCTGTAGACCAACTCATACCTTCTTACTCTTACAACAACTTCATTCAAAAATCAGAATATTTAAATCAGAATAATTGAATTTAAGCATACAGTATCTATTATACATCCCATCCACGTGCATTGCATGTGCAAAAATTAAACTAGTAATGAGTGCCCATCCAATTGAATATTTTCTTTTTATTCAAGCAAAAGAGCAATTTACAGACTTGTTGAACCAGTTTATGGGACACACACACAACTTGACTGATTCTTTGTTTAATATTGACCCAACATAAATGAAATACCACACGCTGATTAAACTAAAATTGATTAATCGATCAATTTTGAGCATGTCTGCCATGACTTTTGTTCTAAAGTTGCAACATTTCCCAGGTGGGGTAACATAATGGATAAAGATTAATACGTTAGCTACCAACCTGGAAAATTCTGTATAGACTATTGGGTTGGTGATTGGTTACAAGGTAGGGGCATAGTCGAAGTCACGAAGCTAACCACACTCTTAACCAATACATGGAATCTACTTGATTGGCAGGTTAAGCATTTTTCATCGATAAGTAGGAGGAACATTTGATTGATTCTGCCTCAGTAAGAGTAATAGGAACTTTGTCCTATATGGCACAAAACAGTAATCGAACTTATAAAAGCTGCACTTTAACCAATGTCAGACCCATGAATTTTGGTTGGGCGGCGTAAAAGGCTTCAAGAACCATAATTAAACTTACTGTATAACAGATGAATTTTTTTAAAATCAAATTTGAAACGGAACAATGAAAGTTTAAACTACTTTGAATGCAATTAACAAAATTCATGATATTCATCCATCGCAAATGACAATGAAGGTTTATGGTATTTTTAGCATAATTTACTCGAAATTTAAAGCACGAAAGAAATCACTACCTCGATACTCAAAGCACATCAACCCGAAATCCAATTCATCCATCTTTTTCTTCAAATTTTAGAGAGCTCAATCTAAACCAAAAATCAATTTTCATTAAAATTTTAGTTACCAATCTAATTTTCATAAAATTAACAACATTATATTCATTCAAACAAGGAAAAATTACATACAACTCCAAATTACCCATTATCTATTCCTAAGAAATATAAATTATCTACAAGGAAAAAAAAAAGAACCCAACAGTGTCCTATAATCATAGTGAGCCCACAAGATTGTTTGTTGGGTCCGCTCATGGCTTTAACCCGAACCTTACCAGAATCCCGATGTTTTTATGCTACCTAATTTTCTGCCCACTTCTTACCTGACAATTGCATATCTTATACCTTGACTGGGGGCATCTTGTGAAGAAATAATTACATACATCAAAAAGATAAATTTCTGTTAATATCCGGGGTAAAATGCAGTGTTGTAAAAGCTAGGGTAAAGGTCTGTAACTTTGTATTGCTTGTTGCGCTTTGGTTTGCTTATAAAGTTGTATCTGAATTGATTTATCCATGAATAATCAGGAGGCGGCAGCTTTAGCAGCAGCAGCAGAAGTAGCATTCATACTGCAGTCTGGGCAAGGACGGGGCCTGCAGTTTACTATTGCTCCCGAATCGCCTACGACTCCTCAGCAAGAACCACACCAATAATATACATCTCACCATGCGCCCCCTTCTTTGAGCTTTTTATGCAATGTATTTCAGCTATATTAGATGTGGTTTCAGACAACTTTGTTGTTTGGGTAGGGGGGAACTGGAAGGCCCCCTTTCCTCCTTTTGTATACATTCTTTCAAAGTTTCAGGTTTGGTTTCGCGTGGCCTAATCTTTGTCAAGTATGATGTATATATAACTTAAGTCGTCGAAGTTTTATGAAAATAAAAGCATAGGTTTTTCCATCAGTGTTTTCACCTTTGTGGCACAGATACGATGAAACATTTTTAGGTTTATACCAATTAATTGAGTTCTTTTGATGTGATGATTGTGGAGATAAATCTGGTGAGTGTTGAAATATTTATCATTGAGATTCAAAAACAAGCTATCTATCATTTGCATCCTAGCTCTGTTGTTTCAATCGGTAGTTTAAATGAGTAATGGTTTTCAGATCTTTAAAAATGGAAGCTTTTTATGGGACATATTTTGTATCATTTTAAGTCCATATAAAGAATTCAAACGGATGTTCGTTATATTAATTTGGTAACCATTCTTATTTCATATATATAAGCAGCAAGGGCATCTTCCCAATTCACGTGTATGAAATCCTAAGGCCGGAAAATATAATATGATGTAAAAGTTGTAATATCAAATATTTATGAAATTCATACGTAAATATAGGCTAAATTGCACGTAAATAGGTTTTACTATTTAAGTTTCTGTGAGCAGCAAATAAACACCCAATATTTTCTTTTGGTTGCACTCAACTACCCACATGTGATATATGAAGGTCGTATGACGGTTGTTTTGCCGTCGTCATTACTTTCGTTTTTAAAATAAATGCTTGAATCAAAAATAGGTATTTATGTGTAACTCATAGAAACTTAGGTATTTATTTATGAATTTGGTGATATCTTGGGTATTTACTAGCAATTTAGCCAAAAATATATAAAGAATTATCTTGCAAATGCTTTGGCATTTTTCTTTAGGTATTCAATAGTTATTTCTATAGCATACAAAAATCATCAAATTTTCAAATATCTAAATATGTTTAATTGTTTTCTTTGTTGTCTTTTAATATTTTGCATGTCAAAGCCCAGGAAAGTGGTGAAATTTTTATAAATCCCAAAATTTTTATGTAATCTTTCTAATTGTCTGTTTGCCATAACACACGAAAAATCATGATTTTTAAAAAATGTTTCAAATGTTTTTGTTTTCTAAAATTTTCAATATTTTGCATGTTCACATAAGAAAATTGAGAAATTTTCAAAACATAAACATTTTCTGTTTTTTTTTCAGTGTTTCAATATTTTGCATGTTATACCACATGACACATGAAAATTGAGAAATCTTAAAAAATAAAATTATGGAATTTTCAAAAAAAAATTATTTAGTTTTTTTAGTTTTT
Organism: Agapanthus africanus; assembly: GCA_030015575.1. Lineage (NCBI taxonomy): Eukaryota > Viridiplantae > Streptophyta > Magnoliopsida > Asparagales > Amaryllidaceae > Agapanthus > Agapanthus africanus. Next base: position 143,459,854 of record CM057342.1, on the reverse strand, counting down.
TTCGGTATAGCATACGAAAATCACGAAATACATAAAAATCCCAAAATTTTCTATTTTCTTCAAATTTTCATATTTGCACATGAACATGACAAAATTTAAAAAATCTACCTTTTTCAATATTTAGAAAGAAGTATAACACGAAAATAATAAAAATTTCAAAAATCTCAAAATTTTCTATTTTCTATCATTTTTCAATATTATAAATGGTAAATAACACACAAAAATTGTGATTTTTTTAAAAATTTCCAACTTTTATGTTTGTTTCGTTTCTCAATAATTTGATTTCTACGCGGCACACGAAAATCGCTAAATTCATAATAAAAATCCAAAAAAATTATATTGTTATCAAATTAACAATATTTTGCCCGCCAGCATATGAAAATAATGAAATTTTAACAAAATATTAGAGCATAAAAAAATATTTTGCCGGTTATTTAAAATCTTGTTTTTTTTTCTATTTTCTTTGGTATTTCAATATTTTACGTGATATAGCATATGAAAATTATAAAATTTTCAAAAATATTAAAATTTTATGTTTTATTTGGTTTTTCAATATTTTTTGTTTGCATATAACTCAAGAAAATCATGAAATTTTCAAAAAAACCAAAATTTTCCGTTTCTTTGAAGTTTTTAATATTTGCATGCTATAGGCTACATCAAATGAAAGAGTAATACTTTTTCTACCGATACGGTGGAATTCATTTAGGCTATATAGACTTTCATTGGATACAAGGTGGAATATAAGATATAAGTACTTAGGTAGTAGATAACATGATTCATTTTGTTTCCAATGAAAATCCATGTAGCCTGCATGGATTCCATCGTATGGTAGGAAAAGTATTACTCCAAACGAAAATCGCAAAATTCTTAGAGTTCTCTCTTTTCTTTAATTTTTCAATAGTTTACGTGCTATATCATACAAAAATTGCCGGATTTCTAAAAATCTCAGTATTTTTGGTTTTTCCGATTCTTAAATACATTGCTTGCTGCAACAAGCGAAAATCACAAAATTATAAAATTATAAATTCTTTTTTCGGTTTTTCAACATTTGTCAAAAAACTGAATGTTTTCAATTTTTTCAGTTTTTCAATATTTTGCTTGGCAAATAAAAATCGTGATATTTTCAAAAATCCAAAAAATTTCAGTTTTCTTCATATTTTAAATATTTTGCATTCTGTAGTCATCATGAAATTTAAAAAAGTTCTCAAAATTTTGTGGATTGTTCAATTTTTCAAAATTTGCTTGCTAGTCAAGGAAAATCGTGAAGGTTTCGAAAATATTAAAAGCGTTTGTTTTTCTCGGTTTTTCAATATTTTTATGATATAGTATACAAAAATCATGAAATTTTCAAAGATCTCAAAATTTTTCCTTTTATTTGCGTTTTTTCAATATTTTGTATAGCACATGAAAGTATTGAAATTTTCATAAACCACAATTTTTTTTTAGTTCTTTTGTTTTTTTTATTTCTTCTCATATCATATGAAAATTTCAATATTTTCATAAATCCCAATATGTTTTGTTCTTCCAAAATTTTCAATACATGATATAATACCCAAAAACCTTGAACTTTTCAATAACAACAAAACATTTTGTTTTTCAATATTTTTCTTTCTGCAGCACACGAAAATTGTAAAAAATTAAAAAATATTTAGTTTTCATTATTTTTCATACCATAGAAATCAATATTCGCTAAATGTCTTTCAATACTTTGCATAACTCATGAAATGGCAAAATTGCTGTTTTTAATTATTTGCTTGCTACAAGAAAATCGATGTTTAGAAAATCCTAATTTTTTTTGTTTCAATAGAATCATAATATTTTGCATATTGTAGAACATGAAGATCTGAAATTTAGGAAACTAATAAATTTTTATTTGTTGTTTGGTCTTTTTGTTTGCTATAAGAAATGGAATTCGCCGGAATTTTTGATAGCACTTAAAATTTTCTTCTTATTATTTTTGAATATTTTGCATGTAGCACATGAAAATCGCGAAGTTTTAAATTTTTTTAAACTACCCCGTTTTCTTCAGTTTTTCAATATTTTACTTGTAATATATCATATGCAAATCACGAAATTTAAGATATCGGACCGGACAGAGGTTTTGAGAAGTTTTATTATACCTTTTCTTGTTGAAGGGGCAACCGTCTGTCAGATGAACAACAATCGCTTCGTCACAATACAGACTTAGAAAACTAGTGAAAATCCACCTCGATTGAATGCCGGGAAAAACGAGTTGTAGGTTCGTAGAACAGGATTAGAGCTTGCTGTAGCATATGCAAATTGCGAATTTTCAAAAATCCAATTTTTTCTATTTTATTCGATTATTTAATTTTTGCTTATTATAGGCTTATAGCATAGAAAATTGCTTCATATTTTCAAATATCTTAATTTTTTTGGTTTATTACTTTTTCAATTTTTTGCTTATTACTTTATTAACTTTTTGCCTACCATCACACAAAAATCCTGAATTTTTCCACAATCCAATTTTTTTTTTATATCTTGTAAATTTTTTGCTTAAACGAGTTGTAAATTTTTTTCCACAATTCAAATTTCAAATATCCAAATTTCACAGAAAAATGCTATTTTCTCACACCCAGTCGTGAATTTTATGAAAATATTAAAGTTTTATATTTTCTCTGGTTTTTCAATATTTTGCTTGTAGAACACCAAAATAAAAAATTGAAAATTTTCTATTTTTGTTGTTTCTTCAATATTTTGCTTGTTATCACACAAAAATCGCGAAATTTTCAAAAATCTCAAAATTTTATATTCGGTTTTTCAATATCCTGCTTGTTCAAACTTTAAAAAATATATAACCGTTTTTGTTTCGTCGTTTTTTCCAGACATTTTGAAAAATCTCAAAACTTTCTATTCTTATCGTTTTTCAATATTTTACATGCTGCAGGCCTAAAAAGACACCAAAATCATGAAATTATTAAAAATTTGAACATTTTTTGTTTCTGTATTTCAATAATTTGCGCAATGTAAGTAAATTTTTTAAAAATCCTAATATTTTAAATATTTTGTACATTATAGAAACAAAAATCTTGAAATTTTAAAAATCTCATTATTTTTTCTCCAATATTTTGCCATCCATATTGATCAAATCGCAAAGTTTCAAAAATCTGTATTTTCGGATTTTAAATATTTTGCATGCACAAGAAAATCGTAATATTTTCTGTTTTGTTTCATTTTTCATAATTTTTACATACTATAGCAAATGAAAATCACGTAGTTTCAAAAATTTCAAAATTTTCTTCGGTTCTTCAATATTTGGCTTGCTAACAGAAATCGTGAAATTTTCAAAGATCCTAAAATTTCTACAAAATTTTAATATTTTGAACGCTAGCACATGAAAAACATGAAATTTTCAAAGCAGTACAAGAAAATCGCGGAATTTTCAAAATCCTAATTATTTTAACCTTTCAATCTTTTTATTGTATAACACTTAAAAATCATAATTTTTTTGTTTTTTTTCAATCTTTCAATATTTTTACTTTCTTATGATACACGAAATCGGGGTTTTCTCCATTTTTTCAATATTTTGCTTGCTATATTACAAAAAATCACGATAAAAAAATCTCAATTTTTTCTGTTTTTTTTATGGTTTTTCAATATTTTATTTATTATATAGTAAACAAAAATCACAAAATTTAAAAAAATCTCAAATTTTTCTATTTTCCAATATTTTGCTTGTTAGCACATGAAAATTGTGATATAAAAATCTTAAAATTTCCCTATGTAATAACCGGTATCTATCGTCCGAAATATTTCGTGTTTTAATAAAGTTTCTTTAAATAATTTTTCCTAATATTTTCTTTTTCTACTAATCTAATTATTTTTCTATATTCTTTTCCTAAGCTGAACCCATGCCCGGCACATAAACCTCATACCCACTAGACCATTTTCCAAAATTAACACCCCCTCTCATTTAGCAATTTTTTCAAATTCTTTACTGCACTTTCCCTACGATAATTGTTTTTAATGGTAATTAATTTTACTCTAATTGTTATTAATTAGTATTTACTTTTCATTAAATGTTTTTAAAAAACAAATTTCAAGAACCATTCCTTTTCTTTACAAATCCCATATTTACACATGTATTCCCTATGTTTTGGTTTTTATTAATAGTGATTAATTTTGCTTTGATGGTTATTAATTTGTTTTAATTAATTATCATTAAATGTGATTTATTGGGCTGTTTTCAAAACTCTTTTTGGAGTAGATGCATGGTTATTTTCTTTTGAGCCTTAGAAATACTAACACTAATCTCTTTGTATCACATCTCTTTCTCTTTCCTATAAAAAAAACAAACTAATAATCATCTCTTCTTCTTCTTCTAAACTTAACCGAGCCCTAACCCCTCACCATTATCCCATCGCCACCTCCCTCAATTGTAGCCTTCTCAACTCGAGCCCCTTCGACTGCCGCACCAACCACCTCCATTGACCCAGAACTGGCAACACCCTCCTTCACTACGCCCTTCTCCTTCGCTGATGGCCTACCGCCGGCGACGTCCTCAAGCACCTTCGCCTCCTTCCAACCACCTTCGTCTCTATCTCCTTTTTCTCTCACCGATCACCCCCTCCTTCATTAGCACCTAGCCGCAGCCTCTATCTCGCCGCAGTTGCTCCCCTCGACTCCACCACCAGCAGCACCCGAGCACTCCTTTAGCTCTCGCCATCGCTGCACCCCTATCATCACCGAGCAACCAGGTCCCCTTGCCGTTGCAACCCTAAAACCGAGCTCCTCCCCTAGCCTAGACGGGACCCCTCACCATTGCAATCTCGCCGTTGTCTTCGTCCTCCACCTCACCACACTCTCACCTTCCCGCAGCAACCGAGCACCACCCCCGGCGGCCGAGCTACCCTTTACCACCGCCGGCTCGCCTCGAGCCACCTTTGGGCCACGACCCGCAACCACACTGAGCTCGAGCATAAGACACAACGTCCATCTCACAACCCAATGGCAGTCCACATCTCCCGCTTCCTCGCCACCTCTACAAGATCCGACCAACCACCTCGCCATTTTCGTCGATACATCGACAGCCCCACGAACTCGAGCTCCGCCGCCTCGCCTCCGTCGCACCGCAACACCCGAGCACTTCACTCTCCTTCCAAGACTAAGCCTAACTCCCCGCACCGCGTCGAACACCTCGCTGCCAACGTTTCTTTTGCCGCCTACGCCTCCGTTCAAGCCACTGTCGCAGTGGTCATCTCTGTATCCATAACCGTCACCATCATCGAAGCTAAGTCGAGCCCCGACATTTCGTCGAACACGTACGTTTGTCGCAATCCCCGCTGTTCCAGTCGTCGCTGTCTAAGCCGTAGCCTCAGTCTCTGTAGCCATCACCATCATCAACGCTATAACCGTTGCAATACCGGTGTATGTCCGCCGTAGCTCGCGTCATGTAAAAGCCTTACTCGTTCCACATCGCGTAAATATCGTCTGGTGTGTCAAGGTGAATACTCGTCAAGTGGTGTCGCTTCTTTATCAGCGACCGAGGTAAATGAACTCTCTCACTTTCCTAATACATATATATTTAGATATATTAATCGATTTGATAAATGTTAATCTTGATTTAAATAAGTATGTATTATAAATGATAGCCGCGATTATCGTAATCAAAACCCAATTGAAAATACCGGAATTTATAATCAATATATCCTTTACTGATAATGAATGTCTTGTAGACATTTGAACGGATATTATCGAAGTTTCGCATATGAAATGACGTCCCAAAGATACGTCGTAAAATCTGAAAACTGTCGTATACCCTGCATTGTAAAATTCATAATTATTTGAATATAACTCATAATGAAACGTTCCAAGGCTCGTATCGAAACCAACTAAATGAACCTTAACCATATATATATGGTTCCTGAATATTTTTTTGTTTCAATAGTGCAAACTGAAGCGAGATACGACTTTGGTATGCAGTCCAGAATAGTAATCTCTGCTAATATCTGTTTTTAAACGTCTATAACTCTCTGTTCAAATATGTAAATGTGCGGAGTCTTATATACATGCATAGAGAATTGAGTTAACTTTCACATTCCACTGGTTTCATCAAATTCCATCACAGTTTGATATTTTTAACACAATTTATATTGTCGATGTATCTGGATGATTATTGCTGTAACAGTTTATACGTTGTGACACTAAATAGACCATAACCCCCTGTATCCGATAGATATTACTGATCCATTAGTTGCGTTAGAATCTTAACCGATAAATCTATATTTCATTGAATTGTAGCGACACCTAATTCTAAGCATAACTAGTGGAAAAATGCGTTCTAAGTTTTACTTTCAGTTCAGAAACTGGAATTCCAGCATTGAATATCTGTGTTAAAACGATCGTATCCTCCTAACCAGTACCCCGATTGGTATGAAACCGATTTTAATGTCTGGATAATTGAGTTTGCTGCTTATTACTTGTATATTGTTTCACGTTATTATACACGTATGAATTACTGTGAATTTTCTAACCTGAATGACATTGGTTACCCATGTTTTACTCGTAGTATATCTCACTGCATTACTATCATATTGCGTGGCTGTTATACTATCAGTGATTAGTGATCATTTGCATTGATATCCTAGTGACTATTTTTAAATTACCGTGTGATGAGTGTTAGTGATTGGATTGTGGCAAGTACGTTAGTGTAAAAGCGTGATTGAATAGTGGAAGTGACACGTACTTATACACAATAAGCAGAACCATTTAGTTATTGGATCGTCGACATCTATGGGGAATATATAAGTGTAACTGTTCATTTATAAAAAAAAAGAACGAGAAGAGGAAGCGAAACCTTTCTATGTGCAAAGCACGTGAGGGTTCACATGCAAAGCATGTGACCGTCAGCATCAAGGAGGATTAAATCTTATAGCCTTTCATGCGCAAAGCTCTTAGTTAAAAATTAACATATGTATTGCAAGTGAGCGCTAACATATCCCAAACAAAATAAACTCTTTTTGCACGTGAGTGCTGCTATATACATATATGGCAGCGGCGCTCATGTGCTTTGCATGTGAGCGCTGCCAAAAGAATGCGGTAAAAGAACTCACGTGTTTAACACATAGGGGCTATCACAGGATTTAATCCAATCTGAAGCCGGTACTCACATGCTTTGCATGTGAGTGCTCACGTGTTTAACACGTAGGCGCTGTTATAGCATTTAATCCTAACCGCAGCAAGTACTCGCGTACTTTGCACGTGAGTGCTCACATGCTTTGCACGTAGGGCGCTGCCCTCTATTTTATAAAAGGTGCAGCAAGGTTTGAGCCAAAACTTTTGGCGGGAACAAATGCCCAACACTATTTTGCCCATGTAGGTATGTACGTGGATTAAGTAGTGCAAACTTATGATCGCCATAGAATCGATGGCTCAGGAGACAGGTTTAAGTCTCTGTCGCCTAAGTCTTTGTCCATCTTCATAAGTCGTAAGGGTCTCAATAAGGTTTTTCTCCCTATGAGTCGAGAGGATCTTACAGGTGCATATTCTCTTTGGGAATCGTGGGGATTCCTAAATGTCTTTCACCTTCATGAGTCGTAAGGATCTCATGCAGGTATTTTCTCCTTACGAGTCGAGAGGACCTGTAAGTGGCTTCTTCACTTCATCGATATGCAACTTTTGGCGAATGTGGCCCGTGGATAGTATACAAGTGTTGGTCTTGACCTCCTTGTATAGCAGCGATGGCTTAGGAAACATGTTTAGATCCGTCGTCTAAGGCTTTTCAACTTTATGAGCCGTGAGGGTCTCACAAAGATATTTCTCCCTATGAGTCAAGATGATCTCATAGGTGTATTTTCTCCTTAGAAGTCGTGAGGACTTTTAAGTGTGTTTTATCTTGAGAGTTGTAAGGATATTACAAGAGTATTTTCCTCCTTACGAGTGAAGAGGGCTCATAAGTGGCTTCTCCTCCTTATCGGTATGCAACTTTGGAGAATGTGGCCCGTGGATAGTATACGAGAGTCAGTTTGGGCCTACTTGTAGGGCAACAGTGCTTAGGAAATAGGTTGATATCCCCGTCGCCTAAGGCTTTTCATTTTTATAAGTTTCGAGGGTCTTATAAAGATTTTTCTTCCTAGACGAGTCGAGAGGACCTCGCAAGTGTATCCTAATGTAAAATGTAGATAACCCCCACTCTTTTATGACATGGGTCTGTTAGGTTTGTGGTACTAGGTTTAAGTCCATCGTACCGTCGCGTTGGTTGATGTATTTCTTGATATGCAGTCTCCTAGGTTGCTGCTCGAGTAGCTCCACGACTGTCGTGTCTCTGATCCCTTTTGAGGCTGGACAAGACGTCTTCAAGTAATCTTCTTAGGTTGGAATATCCATATTACCACCGGAAGAACAAGCGTTAGGTATTTGCCTTTGCGCTTTTTACTTGAGGTTAGGCTCAATTTGAAGCCCCGATGAGTCATAACCGCACCCTTCTGGGGTGGGATGATCTCCAATGATCTTTAGGCTTTGTATGTATTGCCGTTAAGACCCGAAACTAGGAATATGCCGTCACTTATTTTTTTGTTTTGATGATGTTGCCTCGATTCTTCGCTGAAGTCAGGCAGACATCCATATGACCTCTAGGCCGTAAATATCGTCATCAAGGTCTGGAGCTAGGATTTTGCCGTCACTCCACTTTTATTTGACCGTTGCGTCTGCACCATGCTGGAATGAGAGGCACGTCGAGTTAGTCTCTAGGTTGTATATGTACTATCAAGACTTGGAGCTAGGATTTTGCTATTGCTCCAATTTTATTTGACCTTTGGGTCGTTGTTGACATCGCGTCTGCACTAAGAAGGAACGTTGAGCTGGAGGTAAGATTTTTCCATTGCTCTACTTTGATTTGGCTCCTTGGAGCCTTGCGACGCCACGTCTGCACCGAGAATGAACGTCGAGCTGGAGATAGGATTTTGCCATTACTTCATTTTGATTTGACCCTTGGGTCCTTGATGACGTCGCATCTGCACCGAGAAGGAACATCGAGCTGATCTCTAGGCTGTAGATGTTGCCATCGAGATCTGAAGCTAGGATTTCTCCATTGCTCCACTTTTATTTGACCCTTGGGTTCTTGCTGACGTTGCGTCTGCACCGATAAAGGAATGTCGAGTTGGAGATAGGATTTTTCCATTACTCGACTTTTATTTGACCTTTGGGTCCTCGTTGACGTCATGTCTGCACTGAGAAGGAACGTCGAGTTGATCTCTAGGCTGTAGATGTTGCCATCGAGATCTGGAGGTAGGAATATACCATCGGTCCACTTTTGTTTGACCCTTGTGCTCTTATTAACGTCGCATCTGCATCGAGAAGGGACATCGAGCTGGTCTCTAGACCGTAGATATTGCCATCAAGATTTGGAGCCAGGATTTTGCTATTACTCCACTTTTGTTCGACCCTTGGTTCCTTATTGATGTTACGTCTGCAGTCTGCTGGAATGAAAAGGAACGCCGGGATGATCTTCAGGCTGTAGATGTTGCCATTGAGATTTGGAGCTAAGATTTTGCCATTGCTCCACTTTTATTTGACCATTGGGTCCTTGTTGACGCTACGTCTGCACCGAGAAGGAAGGTCGAGCCGGGGCTAGGATTTTGCCATTACCTCGCTTTTATTTGACCCTTGGGTCCTTGTTGACGTCACGTCTGCACCAAGCAGGAGTAAGAGAGACGTCGAATTGAGCTAGGATTTTTCCATTACTCTGCTTTGATTTGGCTCCTTAGAGCTTTGTTGACACCACGTCTGCACTCTGCCGGAGTAAGAGGGATGTCGAATTGGTCTTTAGGCTGCATATATTGCCATCAAGACCTGGAGTTAGGAATATACCGTTACTTCACTTTTGTTTGACCCTTAGGTCATTGTTGACGTCACATCTGCACCTTGCTGGAATGAGAAGGACGTTGAGTTGATCTTTAGGCTGTAGATGTCACCGTCACAGTCTGGAGCTAGGAATATACGATTACTCCACTTTTATTTGACCCTTGGGGTCTTTTTTATGACGTTGCGTCTACATCCTGTTGGAATGAGAAGAACGTCGAGTTGATCTCTAGGCTGTAAATGCTGCCATCGAAATCTGGAGCCATTTTGATGAAGCATGGTGGGAAAATATGGTTCCCTTTCTTTCATTTGTGCCTATGAATTGTATACAAGAGTCAGTATGGATCTACTTATAGGACATAATTTTTTTATTTTATTATTTACTTTTTTTTAAATTTCCGCGATACTCTATCTTTTCAGCTTTTTTATATTGCGAAAGTCGCGATTGCCTAATCATTTCGGCTATGTCATTTTTTATTTTTACTCACTATTTTTTATTGCGAGTTGCCCAAACATTTCGGCTGTTTCATATGCATATATATTTTTTGCTCGCTGATTTTTATTGCGAGTTGCCCTATCATTTCGGCTATTTCATATGCATTTTTTTGCTCGCTGATTTTGTTGCGAGTCAGGGATTTTGATCCTGATACCAATTTTGGCATCAACATCGCTACAATTGGAATGTTGTCAAGAGCGAATCATCATTTGCTATGAGAGAACTTGGAGTTTGACACCTGTTTAGGCATAAATATCGTTACAACTGGGATATTGCCAGGAGCGAATCATCATTTGCCTTTGTCGATTTGAACAAAGATGGTTTAACAAACAGGGTTAGGATCATGTCGACTAAGGCTTTTTAACTCTATGAGCCATAAGGGTCTCATAAAAGTATTTCTCCCTACGAGTTGTGAGTATCTCATAGGTGTGTTTTCTCCTTAGGAATCGTGGGGATTTCTAAGTGATATTTTCTCTTGTAAGTCATAAGGTTCTTACAAGAGTATTTTCTCCTTATAAGTCGAGAGGACTTACAAGTGTCTCTCACCATATGGGGATATTTCTCGCCATTGGTGGAACTAAATTGGAACATATTTTGTTTGTTTCCATGGATTGTATACAAGAGTGGATATCGAACTACTTGTAGGGAAACTTCGGGAATATAATGGCTTAAGAACAGGTTTATATCCCTGTAACTTAAGGCTTTTGAAACCCATGAGCCGTGAAGGTCTCATAGAGGGGAATTCTCCTTACGAGTCGAGAGGATCTCGCAAGTATAATTTCTCCATAGGAATCGTATGGACTCCTAAGTGTGTTGATCCTTCGTGAGTCGTAAAAATATCACGTAGGTATTTTCCCTCACAGGGTCGAGAGGACCTTACAAGTGCACATATTTTTTTTATTTTACGAGATTGTGCCCTTTCGGATTTTCACAAACTTGCCGGCAGTCCTGCTGTTTTTACTCATGGCGTCCTTTCGGGTTTTCATCCGTGTTCATTTTGCTTGTGGACATACCGTTTCCCTCTTTTTTCTTCTTCTCTTTTTTTTCTTTTTTTAATGAGATTACGCCCTTTTGGGTTTTCACAAACTCGCTGGCAGTCCTGCTGTTTTTACTCACGGTGCCCTTTCGGCTTTTCATTCGTGCCCATTTCGCTTGTGGACATACCGTTTCTCTTTTTTCCCTTCTTTTTTTAACGAGATTGCACGCTTTCGAGTTTTCACAAACTCGCCGGCAGTCATGTTGTTTTTACCCACGGCGCCCTTTCGGGTTTTCATCCGTGCCCATTTCGCTCGTGGATATATCGTTTTTTGCGAATGGTGAAACTTTCGAAAGTAGCTTTATCGCAGGTGACCCATCTGTTTATCGGTGGGACTTGGAGGTGGCTTCATCACTGGAGTAGCTATGTAGCCAATGGGACTTGAGTTGCGATCTTCGCCGGTGGGACTCCGATTGCAATATAGATCTTAAGGCGCACATTAGTTTTAGGGACGTTGCGGTCCATTATCGCCGTGTTTGGAGCGAAATGCTAGTTTAGGGACATTATGGTCCATCATCGCCGTGTTTGGGGCGAAATGCTAGTTTAGGGACGTTTCGGTCCACTATCGCCGTGTTTAGGGTGACGTAATAGTTTAAAGACATTTCAGTCCATTATTTATCATTTGGTCAGGGAGTTACATAACTTATTCCTTTCAACGCTTGCTTGCCGAGACGCTGCTGCATGTCCTTTGTATGCATGAACACTTTACGCCTTAGGCTATCTTCACCCTCTTGGACTGCTTATTTTACCATCGCGGCAATCGAGTTGTTTTGCGGGAAATACCGGGCAATTGAATATGAGACAACGCCAATGGCTATAACAAAGGGCGGATGACGACTTGGAATTACAGTACTATCCGGGAAAAGTAAATGTTGTACCCAACTCCCTCAGTTGCAAACCAACGGTCATGATGTTGACCAGGCAGAGGATCATCATTGAGGATTTTCAGAAGCTCGAACTAGAGGTTGTTACACCGAGTGCAATCAGGCAGTTTTGGCGGTTATAGGTGCAGTCTTCTCTTGTAGATCACATCAAGGCTGCGCGAGCTGACGATCCTTGATTACAGAAGTTCAGAGAGCAGGTAGAAGCCGGGCTGATGACAGACTTACTCATACATCGAGACGGTTCTTTGAGATTCGGTAGCAGAATCTGCGTTCCCAAAAGAGATGTTAGAGAAGAAGTACTAGCTGAGGCTCACAGTTCAGCTTATTCTGTACATCCGGGAGGCACGAAAATGTATCGAGATCTGAGGCAGCACTATTGGTGGAACGGGATGAAGCGAGAGATTGCACGGTTTGTATCCAAGTGCTTAGTATGCCAGCAAGTAAAGGCTGAACACCAGAGAACAGCTGGACTGTTGCAACCGCTTCCGATACCCGAATGGAAATGGAAACACATCACTATGGATTTTGTGACCGCTTAACCGCGGAGTCCATGAGGCAACAACGCCGTTTGGGTTATCGTCGACCGTCTTACGAAAGCAGCACATTTTATACCCTTCCGGGTGGGACAGCCGACAGAGTCGCTTGCGGAGAAATACATGCAAGAAGTAGTGCGACTCCATGGAGTTCCGGTAAGTATAGTATCAGATCGGGACACTAGATTCATTTCGCACTTTTGGAAAAGCTTACAGGAGAGTCTGGGTACACGCCTCAAGTTCAGCACGGCTTACCATCCACAGACGGACGGACAGTCCGAGCGTACTATTCGGACGCTCGAGGACATGTTGAGGGCGTGCATGCTAGACTTTCAAGGCTCTTGGGAGGATTACCTCCATCTAGTGGATTTTTCTTATAACAACAGTTTCCAAGCTAGCATCCAGATGGCCCCATTCGAAGCACTTTACGGCGGAAATGTCGATCTCCTGTTTGTTGGGATGACGTGGGTGAGCGAAGATCATTAGGCCCCGAACTTATTGTTCTGACGGTAGACAAGGTTCAGATGATCAGTCAGTGCATTAAGATGACTCAGGACAGACAGATGAGTTGGGCGAATGTCAGCAGAAGAGCACTAGAATTCGAGGTCGGAGATCATGTGTTTCTAAAGATTTCTTCTACCCGCGGTGATATCAGGTTTGGAAGTTGTGGAAAACTCAGTCCCCGATTCATCGGACCATTCGAGCTATTGGAGCGAGTAGGAGAAGTGGCTTACCGCTTTGTCTTACCCCCATCGTTAGCGGGCGTACACAACACATTTCATGTGTCACAGTTGTGGCGCTGCGTTCCTGATGACAGTCATGTTCTCGATCATTCTGAATTGACTCTGGGTACCGATTTAACTTATATGGAGCAGCCTACTACTATACTCGACCGTAGAGAGAAGGTGTTGAAGAATAAAGTCATTCCGTTAGTCCGAGTGTCTTGGGCGGTCGTTCACCTGGAGAATCTACCTAAGAACGTGAGGAGGATATACGTTCGCAATTCCCACATCTTTTTGAGTAGCCATTTGTATCGCCGTTTTTTTTTCTTTTTCGTTCTTTTAATTTCGAGGACGAAATTTTTGTAAGGGTAGTATGATATAATACCCAGTCCCGTTTTATACGACAATGCCAGTATTTAAATAAAATGGTAGTACAATTAGTGTACCCATTTTAATTTCTCCTTTGTATTCTAATTATTTTGTTTTCCTACAAGCCTAACCAAAAACCCAAGGCCCAAGCCCAAAAGCCCACCTCATCTCTTTCTCTTTTAACTATGCTTCTTTCCTTAATCTTTTTAAAATTCAAACTCTTTCAAATTCCAACTGAAATCTCCTCCATAATTTTCCTATTAAACAACCAAATTAATGCCTCTTTAATCCCAATTAATTTCCCTAATTAATCCATTATTTTTTAAACCCCACGTTTTCCGTCTCTCTCTCTCTCTTCTGATAATTTTCAATTAATTATATTTTTTAAACCCCCCATTCGTTCTCTCTCTCTCTCATCACGCTCACCATCTCTCTCACACACCCTGTTCACTCTCTCTCTCCTCTCGATCTCTCTTTTCTCCCGTTCGTTTTCCTTCTCCTCCTTCCCCGAGCTCGAGCCCCTCCCCCGAGCACACTTCGCCATCACCAATCGCCGCCGGATGCCCCTCCATCGCCTCCCCTAAGCACCCTTTGCCCCACCTTCTCCAACCCGAGCTTCCCCCAGAACCAAAACCACCATCGCCATCACTCGACGCTCGCGAATCACGCCCGCACCTATCGCATTGCCTCCTCGCCGTCGTCGCTACCCCACCGCCTAACCCACGTCGTCGGCCTCCTCACCTCGCCTCTCATCCCCGACGACGAATCCCTGCATCGTCCAACCCACAACCTCCACTGTCGCCGAGCTCCTGCTCCATCACCGACCATCACCACTGCCACCCATAGTCGAGAGCCCCATCGCCTTCGCCTGCTCCGGCTAACCAACTCACCGGCCTTCAACACTACAACCACCAGCTCCACGAGCGCCTCACCCCCACCTCCTCTCCCTCCTGCCCTCAAGCCACGCCCAAGTCCCCACGCCGATGACCACCTCAGCCACCACCGACTGCCTCCCTCCAGCGCCCAATCGCCGCCGACACCCCATCACTACCGACCGCAGCCGCCTCGCCCACCACCCGCAGCCATCGCTTCCTCCAAGTCACCGACTGCAACCCTCCTTCGATGAGCACCCATCACTGCCTCCGGCCCCACGCCGACGACCTTTCCAACGACACACCGTGCTCTGCGTCATCGTCACCGTAGCATCACCCGAGCCATTGCTGCCGAGCCGTCGAACCCAAGTTCGAGCCGAGGCCGAGTTTCCCGTGTCGGGCCTAGCCGTGCTTGCGTCATGATCGCGTCGTTGCCATTTCCATTGCCGTAGATCACCGCTGTGGTCGCATCGCTGTCGTATTGCCATCGATACGTCGTCAGGCAAGTTTTAAATACTTGCTACATGCTATTAGATATACATTTCGATTGCAAATCAAACATAATACAAGTGTTCGATGCAAACCATGATCTATAAGCCCCTTTAAAATGACGGAAATTAAACATAACAGATGTCATGAGTAATAACGAATACTGTGTTAAGATTTGGCTTGAAAATACAGATTTTAACAACGTGATATGTCATCCTCATTTAGATCCATCGACTGAAAATTTTCGTACCTGAATTTTGTGAAAATCATAATTAATTGCTTACACACCGGAATGTTGCATTCGAGGGATCATATCGAAGAAGACTCGACGACCTAGAACCCATAAGATTCATAATCTGGTTCTATACTAAAAAGGTGACGGAAACTGGTTAGGGGTGCGGCTCTGGACTGCAGTCCAGAGCAACATTGGCTGTCGATACTCGAATTGAACTACTTTCATGTTGCTATATGAAAATGATATTATGCGTAAACCTATACCGCAGAGAATATAAATACGTTAGCTAACTATTGAAAGTGGTTTCATTCATTTTTATCACCGTTTACTATTTTAATCACATTTTAAACCATCTGTACATACTGCAGTCCCAAGCAGGGACAGAACGTACATCCAGACCTTAAATAATGTGTAACTCCGAGCACACAGCGGATATTGTCAATCCGTATGGTGCGTTGGAAATATAACTGATAAAAATAAATATTGTTCAACTATAACGTCGCCTAATTTTGATCCCAACAGGGTGAAAACCGTATTACGAAATGGACATTGAGTTCAGGAACTGAATTTCCAGCAGCGAACACTTAAAATGAAACGACTGTAATTTGCTAACCCGAAACCCGATTGACTTGAAATCAATTTCGTTGAACTTCCGACCGAGTTTACTTATTACCGCTTTTGTATCATTTTACTTAATTCTGAACGTATGATTTAATGCGATTTTTATAAGTTCATGAGACGCATAATGACTTGTATTGCATATAAATTGTTTAGTTGCATGATTCACAATTTTACCCGACTGTAATACTTCTAGCATAGTGCGCGTCATTATTAAGTTTCAGTGTACAATGCATTGTCGAACGTGAATAGTATCGGTTTGGTTGTGTCAAGTACGCTAGTGAAAAGTGAATGGTTCGTGATAGTGACAATGCAGTGAATAGTGAATGTAGCAGTGCTATTGATGTGTACTTGTACACAACTAGCTCATACTCATAGATAGTGAAACCTGGGGAAAATGGGGAAATCGAAGTGGAAAGGAAATTGTATTTAGCGAGATCAGTGATTTAGAGGATGATCATTCGAACAACGACTTTTATATATTAGGTTTGGACCTACCGGTCCGGCTGACAAGGTTATGTCCCGGACAACAGCGGGCCGTAGTCTTGGGTACGTACGAGACCCTCATTAAACATGATCACTCTTTTCCACATCTCGATTTCAAAAGTGACTAGAGACCGATAGGGACACATATCATACATTGCATCAGTTATTGACATATTGATTGCCTGCATTTATCATCTCCACCGTTATTACTTTATTTCCTTGTCTCTTGTAATTATTATAATATGGATATTGTGTCGCCCTGACGGCCTGAGTATGCATGCTCAGTGATAAAGGGAAATTTGTCTGATCTCGAGAAGACCGTGAAGATCCAGACCAGTGAACCAGTTACATTTCTCCATTGATATCCCTGGTTAGTTGCCCTCTTGTTTACTTCCATTGAGCTCAGATTTCTTTATATCCGATATTTTTAGTGACTGCATTCTCTTTACCCGTATTGTATTTTACTGATTACCATATAATGCTAGAAGCCAAAATGTGACTACGGCAGGATTTTTCCTTGATCGTAGGAGTATGGCTGGCCTTGTCACCCTTGTATTCCGTATTTTGGGAAGTGGGGCATGACAAATTCAAAGGCCGTTTCTGGCAGGATGCCAATGAACTGGCGAAGTAACAGTTTGTCGTCACCTCCCGTGCTGTCGCACAGAGCTCTGAACTGCGTGACGTGCTGGTGAGGGTTGCCTGTCCCTTTGTATACATGGAACTTTGGGATCGTATATCCGGCGGGTACTTGATTTGATTATACCAGCCTGGATACGGTCGCCCAGTTCTGACAATTTGGCTAGCAGGTTCACTAGCTTGATGAGCTCTTATTTGTTGAGCGATATAATCATCAAGGGCGGCCTTGGAGATTGTTTTCTCCTTGGCTGCTGATAAGGCCGGAGGAGGGTTTCATATTTCCCCTCTGTCATTGTCGACGATTATCGGCGGATTTTCGGCTGGGGTTTTTGGTTGGATCATCATTCTAACCATGTCTTGAAACAAAAGCGCCATCCGCTTCATGTTAGCAACTTGTTCAGCGGCTTCTTTATCTTTTCTTTCAAGCACCTTTTGCAGGAACTCTGTATCGGTCTCCTGCTCTTGGCGTTGTTCGGCTGTTGTATCCGTACTTTCTTTCTGCCCGGTAAGTGCTGCCATTTTGGTCAGCATTTCCTGGAGCTTCTGTTGTTGCTCCTGAGCTTTTATCAGCGACCGAGTTTGCGGTCGGTGACTCACCGAAGCACGGCTTTCTTCTTTGCCGGAAGCCATGTAGACGGTATGTACGATCATGCCCCAGACTTAGGGCGTTTGGGTCCATCGCCTTTGGAATTTGCCGCAGGCGGTGGGATTTTCTCCAGCCTCGTCCTTTTGTGGTAGGTTGAAGTTGAAGGAGTCATTGTAACAGGCACCTGTATAGAAGAAGTCCCACGCTGTATGATGGAGGAGTGGTCTTTTTCTTACCGAACCTTCAATTTCTTCGGTCGACAAGAGTGATTTTGGTCAATCATAGAGTCCTGGACTTTTCACCATACCCTATGAATTTGTGAGGAGAGCCACTGATGGGGACGCTCCGGTTCTGCCTGAATAGTAACCTCTACCGGCAGAGATGATTTCTTCAGCACCGCCGTCGGGGAGTTCTTACGTACCCTCCTAAGCGGATCAAAGCTGTTCCCGGTTGGAACAGCAGCATCGAATTCCACCATTGGAGCTGGTGGGGTGAGTCCAGAGGGGGAGTTGCCCCCAGCTTTTCTCACTCGGCACCAGTGGCGACGTCGAGCGTGCCTTGCAGAAGGGACCGCCTCAGTTTTGGAAGCGTCTTCGTCGTACCCCCGGTTTTGCTGAGGGGCTGCTGTTGGCGTCAGCCTATTGAAAACCGACGTCCTTGTTAACGTTTGGGGAGGGCCGACCAATCTTTCAAAGACCGACTTTCTGATGGGGGAGCGCTTCTGACAGTTTCGCCCGTAGCAGGAGTTGGGAAGGCTATCCGTTTTGGGGGCAGCCCCTTCAGGTATCACGAGCCTCTTTACGGACCCGTTTGATCTTTTGCTCAGGCTGTTGAAGACCGAGACGCCAGATTTGGACAGCCCGTTGAGAGGGACCATTGTGGTTTCCAGTCGATTGAAGACCGATTTCTTGGGAGCTTCCTCTCGCGGCGCTGAGGCACCAAAACTCACCAGTGGGAGTATGGAAGTGGTGGCTTGCATAACTTGCTGTTTCCCCCAATCAGAGCAAAGCTCTGTTCAAAATTCAAATTTTTAAATGAAGCAACGCTTCATAGCAGCGCCAAGTGCGCCGCGCTCTAAGCAGCACACCACGTGCAAAGCACGTGTGCGCTAGCGCTAAGAGCGCTGCACTATAAGCAGCGCACCACATGCAAAGCACGTGTGCGCTAGCGCTGGAACTAAAAGCTCCC
Organism: Agapanthus africanus; assembly: GCA_030015575.1. Taxonomy (NCBI): domain Eukaryota; kingdom Viridiplantae; phylum Streptophyta; class Magnoliopsida; order Asparagales; family Amaryllidaceae; genus Agapanthus; species Agapanthus africanus. The sequence continues at coordinate 143,440,888 of CM057342.1, read as the reverse complement.
CACCGTTAGATCAAAGATCCAATAATAATGATAAATCATTAACCGACTAGAATCAAATTCTGTTAAAGAAAGATTCCTCAAAATCTTTCCAAACAAAAAGATTATGCCCGATAAATCAGAGCACCGTTGGATCAATGATCTAAGGGTGATTAAAAATCACCAAAATTACAGAATAAATTCTGTATGGGAAAATTTCCCAATCTTGTTAAAAAAAACAAGAAGATTGCCTTCTGTAAAACAGAAGCTTTTGGATCAAAGATCCAACAATGGGGGAAATCGCTTAATCAATTGGAGAAAAGATCTCCTTAACCGATTGAACCAATCAGCTTGCCCTATATAAATGCTTCAAGACTTCAAGTCTCATATAGAGGAACACCCCCATAAACTTTGAGAAATTTCAGAAAGAAGAGCCAAGCTCTCGGTAGAAGAACAACTTTTCTTCAAGGTAAAAATAAACAGAGAGATGAAATCATCTCATATTAAAAAGAAGAATTCACTTCTTTCTTAAGATCATAAATCTACAAGACCAAGGTCTTTTACAAAGAGATTAAAGGATCTCATCATAAAATAAGAAGAAGAACATAATTCTTCTCACAGATCATAAATCTATAAGACTAAGGTCTTTTATACAAAGAGATCATGAACATCTCATTATAAAATAAAGGGGGGGGGGAATAAGTCAATTCTCTTAGGATCACAGATCCATAAAGGCAAAGCCTTTCATCAAAATAAGATATTGAAACATCTCCTACAAAATAAGAACTTTGTTCTTAGAACCTTGAGACCAAGTCTCTTCTAAACGAGAATTTATTTCTCAGATCATAAAGCTGATCAGATAGCGCTTTGCGCTCATAAACTAGCACTCTGCACTTTGAGACTAGCGCTCAGCGCTAAGCGCACCACGTGTTCCTCACGTGTGGGCCACTGAACAGATAGCGCTTTGCGCTCATAAACTGGCGCTCTGCGCTCTTGGACTGGCGCTCAGCGCCAAGCGCGCCACGTGCTTTCCACGTGTGCGCTACTTGAACAGAAGCGCTTTGCGCTCTTTGGACCGGCGCTCAGCGCCAAGTGCACCACGTGCTCCTAACGTGTGCGGTACTCAGCAGAAGCGCAATGCGCTCATAATCTGGCGCTCAGCGCCAAGCGCACCACGTGCTCCTCATGTGTGCGCTACTCAGCATAAGCGCAATGCGCTTATAATCTAGCGCTCAGCGCCAAGCATACCACGTGCTCCTCACGTGTGCGCCACTCAGCAAAAGCGCTCTGCGCTCATAAACTAGCGCTCTGCGCTCTTTGACTGGCGCAAAGCACCAAGCGCGCCACGTGCTCCTCACGTGTGCGCTAAAAGAACATAAATTGTTCTATAAATAAAGCCCAGAGCTATGATAAATGCTCAGCATTCAGTAAAAGACAAAAATATTGTCAGAACTCAAATCAATACTCAGCATTGCCAAATGTTTAACATTTTAACTGAGCGGGCCGAGCCCAAGTTGGCCATAAACCCCTCATTCAGATTGATATAGCCCATATGCTCATAAATCTTTTAACAGATCTTAGTCCCAAATTGGACTACAGATCTCTCAACCAATATTGGTTCAAGGGTACATCTCTTTACTCCTATGATATTTGTTATTGTAATCCTTCAACGTCTTCAGAGAGGTGACGGGTCCCGACAACCAAACATTTCATGGACTGTGGGGTTTTTAAACCCATGGACTATGATGTCCTTAACCTTTGACTGTGGGGTCCTTAAACCCATGGACCGTAATGTCTTTAAACTAATGTTGGACCGTAATTTCCTTAAACTAATTGACCGTAATGTCCCTAAACTAAATAATATAGCCCAAATGCTCTCTTGTTGGGTCTAAATGATCCCGTTAAGTTGATCTTAGTCTAAAATCAGACTAACGTATCCTTAACAAACGTTTAAGTTGATCTTAGTCTTAAATGAGACTAACGTATCCTTAAACCCAACCCCAAACCCAAATCTAAGAAAATACGGATTTGGACTAATCCACACCCTACGGGCGACAACATAAATTAGTCTCCGTATACAATCCACGGGCAACCAAAAACAAAACAAACACACCCGACACGAAGTGACCATCTGGAGAAGGAGAAAGTGGTTACCGCGATGCGGTAGCGTAATTAACTGCAGAGGCTTGCGCCTGCAGGGAAGAGCGTCCCTACATCAAAAACCCCTCAACGAGGGGGAATCTGACAAAGTCTGCTATATCGGCCGCATCCGTTTAAACCTTCGATACATGGTGTCATACATCAACTTGGCATCTTCGGAGAGGTGGACGGATAGCACCAATTAGCATCTGCCCCCAAATTCAGGCAAGACGGACCTACGCGGTCGCGTCTCTGTGTTCGGAGGGGAACAGATTCTGGCACGCCCGGTGGGACCTTTTCTTCTTTCCACTCCACACTTCGTGTGTCGTGTTCGTGAACGAATCGCGGTTTAATATGGTTGCCCTTGGGTTCGAGGTTCTAAGATTTGGTTTTGCTCCCGTGCAGAAAAAAGAACACCAATGGCCTCTAACTACTCCAACTGCAACTGCAACTCCCGTTCCGTCTCATCTGGAGGTATAACTTATGGGCCCCAAGCGGCCTCCCTTTTCAAGATGCCAGTGGAGCAGATAACTCAGGCCACCACTGGGCTGTTCTTCGGGACCATGCTCCCACCAATGAGCTTCAGCGCCCCTGTACCATTGCAAGAAGCTCAGAAGAAGGAGGTCTTTGATCGGCTTACCACTACTGCGGCCCCTCTTAATGGGTCGCCCAAACCAAGCGCTTCAATTTTCAGTAGACTTAGCCAAAGCTCCAACGGGCCCGTGAAGAAGCCCGCAATACCAGAAGGGGTTATCCCGAAAAGGATAGCTATTCCTGTTCCTGAAGTCGTCAAAGCGGCTTCTCCTGCCAAAGGGTCGGTCTTCACAAGATTGGCCGTTACAACTCCCCATCCAAGCAAAGTCGCTAAGGCCGCTTCCCCCGCTCGAAAGACTGCCTTCGACAGGCTGGCCATTCCCTATCAACGGACGTCAGTCTTCAAGAGGATCGCACCGGCAGTAACCCTTCACCAAGACAGGAGGCATGATGAAGCCACCCCTATAGCCGAGCCAGTACCGTCGGCTCGATATACTCAACGTTGCCACTGGCGCCGAGTGAGGAAAGCTGGGGGCAATTCCCCTTCTGGACTGACTCCGCCAGCTCCAATGGTGGAAGTTGATGCTGTTGTTCCAACTAGGAACAGCTTTGAACTACTTAACAGGGTACGTAGGAATTCTCCAACTGCCATGCTAAAAAAGTCTCCTGCACCTGTTGAAAAGGTCATAAAGGTGAAGCTAGAGCAGCCCCCTCAGCGGCTGTCCTCTAAAATTTATAAAGTTTGGCGACAAGTCCAAGACTCGGTGATTGATCAAGATTACTCTCGCTGACAGAAAAAGGTAAAAGTTCAGCGAGAAGACGACCATCTTGTCAAGCCACAGAAGGCGACAGCTGCTTGGTTGCCCACTGCAACGGCCCCCTCAACTTCGACCGCTCACAAGAGGAGAAGGCCGGAGAAAAACCCTGCGTCTGCAACGAATCGCAAGACCACTGAACCCAAATGCCCCAAGTCTGGGGGCATGGTGGTGCACACCATCTATATGGCATCCGGAAAAGAGGATAGCCGTATCTCTACGGGTCATCGGCCGCTTACGCGATCAGTGACTAAGGCCCAGGAGCAACAACAACAAAAGCTCCAAGAGATGTTAACAGCTATGGCCGCACTTACGGGACCGAAAGCAAGCCCGGAGACATCCTCGGAGCAGCGCCGTGAGCAGGAAACTGATGCTGAATTCCTTCGGAGAATACTTGAGAAGAAGGACAAAGAGACCGCGGAACAAGCGGCCAATATAAAACAAATGACCCTTCTATTCCAAGATATGGTGGGCATGATGATCCAGCCGGACCCTCCAGCCGAAGACCCTCCAGTAATAATTGAAGATGATAGAGGAGAGACATCAAATCCTCTGCCGGCTCTGTCAGCAGCCAAGGAGGAGACCATCTCAAAAGCCGCCCTGGATGACTACATCGCTCAGCAGATACGAGTTCATCAGGCGAATGAAGCGGCTGGATAAATTGTTAAACTGGACGACCCTATCCGGGTTGGTACGACCAAATAAAGTACCCACCGGGATACACGATCCCCAAATTCCACGTATATAAGGGGACGGGAAATCCGCATCAGCACGTCGCTCAATTCAGAGCCTTGTGCGGCAACACCGGAGGCGACGATAAGCTACTGCTTCGCCAATTCGTTGGCAGCTTGTCGGAAACAGCATTCGAGTAGTATTCCGAACTCCCGAATGACTCTGTCAAGACGTTTGCAGAGATGGAGCTGCTATTCACCCAACGTTTTGCAAGCGCTAGCGAACGTCCCCAATCATGGCGCTGATCAATGCCAGGGTGAAGTCGGGAGAAACTTGGGTCCAGTACGCGATACGGTGGCGGAATCTATGGTCGAAGTGCGAGCAGCGCATCGAGGAGGCGCCTGCGGTAGGCATGTTCGTAGGGACCCTCGACCCTCAGGCGACCATTTCACAATTCATGATGTTTTCAAGCCGACCACTTTCCAGGCCTTGATTGACAAGCTGGCCCAAATGGACCAGATAGGCCACAGGCCTTCCTCTTCGAAGCAGGAGCCGTGGAATGAAAAAGGGAAAGGGAAAGGGAAAGCGACCTTTGTTGCCAATGCTCAACAGCAGCCCAGTGGTCCAAAACTAACTGACCACCAAGACGAGAGACGTCGATTCTATAATGAGAAAATGAAGCACCCTTATTTGTTTCCCCGGGACAAAACGAGGAGATTGTTTGAGCTGGCGGTACGCAACAGGCTCATCAACTTGTCGGATCCAAAATGCCCATTGCAACCCGGAGAGGCTAATAATCCCAATTATTGCCCCTATCACCAAGCGATGGTCATCCAATCGAAGATTGCTTCGTCTTCAAAGGGTGGATTGAGAACCAATACCAATAGGGCAAATTCGCACTATCCAAGAATTGGAAAGTAAACCCGCCCCAGCCGCACGCTTTCAAAAAGGCGGACACACTGGGGGCATCATGCTCTTTTGTCGAAGAAGCTCAATGGGAGGTCGATCTTTCAACCAAAACGAAAAGAATGTTGAAGGATCTCCAAGCATGCCCAGCGATCAAATGGAAAAGTCCTCTGGAACCCGAAGTCATCGAGGGAATGCTGAAGCCGCGCCCGACGCCGAAAATTGGTAGCGATAATCAAAACGCTCAGGCCCAGCCATCAAAGTCTTCGAAGAAAAATAAGAAAACCAAAAAGCCCGTGAAGCCTGGTGACAAGCGCACGGACCTGCAAAAACATATCGACGCGCTGGACGAATATAACCAGAAGGCGCGAACCCTAGTCACACTTCAAGAGTTTCTCAGCCACGTCCTTGAGGACGAAGATGATGACAATGGAGAAGACTCGTCGGATGAACATGAGGATTATGTGGCAAGATGCCATATGATCTCTCACTCGTTGATAGACAATGAAGAAGCTCCTGACGCAGAGAAACTGGGGGGAGCTCGTAGGACCGTCAGACGAAATGATTGATGCGTTCCTAAACGAAGCTCTTCTGAAAAGTAAGGCTGATCGAGAGCGTGAAATGGCCATATTTGAAAAGGCCAAACGCCAGTGACTGGATGAAAGGGTTGAAGCGCCCCAACCAGATCAAGGCTTGCCCGCGACAGACAAGAGCAGGCTTAAAACGAAGAAAAGGTTCGCTAAAGCCATATCGATGGGAATGAAGCTACCACCCTCCGAAGGAAACATATTTGAGGAGATACACCTTAATGAAGAGGATGTGCATCCCGATTACTATTTATATCATCGAAGGATTGCGCACCCCACTGAAGAGTGCAACGCCTTTAGAAATTGGTGGCAAGGGTATGTCGCTCACAGGCAACACTTCAAGAGGATGAAGCGTGAAGCTCGTCGACAGCCGAAAAATGTGACAGACGAACGTGGAAGAGCTGCCGGCAATTGTCACATGGTTGATAGCAGGGGATCGCAAGTTCTCACTTTCGGGAGTGATTCCGACGAAGAAATAGCCATCGGCCCTCTCTTCAAAGAATCCACCTCAGGAAAAGAGGAAGAGCCGAAAAACTGTGAGAACATTCAGCCGCGCAATCGTACGCTGCCTGAAAAGAATTTCGGACCTACAAACAAGGGATCGAATAAAAAGGATAAGGGGAAAGAAAAGATCCCTGAGGATATCGCCCTCAATGATCGAGCCGTCAAAGAGCTGGCAGCCAAGGATCCGCCCAAGAAAAACAAGGTGGATTACAATGTTCTGGCACACCTGAGGAAGATACCCTCACAGCTAAGCATTCTCGACGTCCTTCTGCTATCCAAAGAGGCGAGAGATTTTTTGATCAAGGAACTACAAGAGCCCGAGCAGTTCCAAGCTTTTCTCGCCGAAGAAAAGATGAAGGACGAGCTGGAAGAAGTGCACACAGCCGATATCACCTTCGGCGATGAAGATCTCCTCCTCGGGACGTGCGAGCATAACCGTCCCCTTTACGTCTCTGGATACCGTCATGATATCAAGATAGGCAAAATCTTGGTTGACAATGGGTCCTCCGTCAACCTCCTCAATGTAAGAGTGTTGAAGGAAATCTGCATGAGCGTTCAACACCTCGCTCGGGATAAAATCACTATCTCCGAGTTTGACTCCCAATCATCAAGGACGCTCGGGTCTGTGATACTGACGTTTCGCTTTGGGCTGCTCGTCACGGACATTAAATTTCATGTCATTGACGCCAAGACATGCTACAATGCTTTGCTCGGCAGGCTTTGGTTACACGAATACAACATCATTCCTTCTACACAGCATCAGTGTATGAAGTACTTCAAAGATGGGCTTGAATATACCGTGACAGGGGAATTGAACCCATTCTCCGTGAGTGAAGTCCGAAAGTACGAAGATGCAAAATACTTCTTACCAGACTTCGAGGACACGGAGAGATGCCATAAACCGGAGGACGAGCAAAAAGCTATCACTACCATTCCGGTCTTCGGGAGTGATACCGAGGAGGAAGAAGAGATAGTCTATTCAGGGCCGTCCCAATGCAACAAGCCGAGACCGTCCACCCCTATATTGGTCTTCGGCAGCGACTCGGAAGATGAGGTCAATGCCGTATTTTCTGTTCGGCCATCAATTCAAGCCTTCCCTGATGATGATCGGAGTTTGCAAATCGCCATGGTTCCGCGAGAGCATTACAAAGAGCTCGAGCACTTGATACCTATAGTGTGCAGGAACTGCAGACATTCTACGTCCCTCCCAGGCGAAGAGGTGAAAAGGCAATCCAATTCTACCGATCCGGAGAAACCAAAGTGGAGAAAGAAATTTGGCATGGTGCTGATTCTATACTTGACAGGCTCCAGCCCATCCGTCTGCCCAGATACTACACAGAAAGATTAAAAAGGCTGTTGAGGTGCCAAGGCGTACCCTTAAAACAAACTGCCCGACAAGCCTAGTTCTACAACAGGATCTGGAATGTCCCCGGAACTCAACGAAAATTGCCCAACGGGAGAATGGAAGCGATCGGGCTTGGATATGTCCGATCCAAGCGATTCCACGACTGCTACGTCATATATGACTTTGATGAAGAAGGAGATGCCCTATGGGAAGATGCTAACCCTGAACCAAAACGAGCTCCCGCCGTGAAAATGCCAAGTCCGTCGTTCGAAGAACAGATGGACAAGCTTATAAGGGAAGCGGGTCAAAAGGTTCGAGAAGATCATAATCGTGAAATGCCCATCTACAAGAAAGCCAGAACGCAGCGCCTCCTTCATCTGGCTACAGAAAGTGACGATGCCCTTCGTCGCCAACCTGTCATACAAAAGAGCCGACGCAGAGGCAGAAATAAACCCAAGAAAGGAAAAATCGTTCGACAGCGACAAAGCGGGTCTAAGAAGCCACGCGATCGGGAATCAAGCAACCAAGATTCGTCTCTTATAAAGAAGATGGGTCGAGCGTATTCTTTTTCCCAAGACAAGATAAGGAAGATACTCGATCTTGTCATAAAATATCAGATGATTACCCTCCCGGAGTCCAAGCACCCCGAGCAAGCAGGTGAGGTCTCTCACCCGGACTATTGCTCCAACCACCGAGCGATAGGGCATCCTCTCGAAGACCGCTTCACATTCAAAGACTGGGTAGAAGACCAGTATCAGCAAGGCAGGTTCGCTCTATCCAGCAGTTGGAGGGTAACCCCGCCGCAGAAGCATGAACCGAAAGCCACGAGAGTAGAGCCGGATCAACATCGGTCTTGGAAACGATCTCGCACCTGTCACGTGATAACGATGTCAGGACAAGGAGTATGCGAAGATATGGTTGATCTCCCCTGGTGAAGATATGGTTGATCTCCCCTGGTGCTTCGAAAATGATGATGACTAGGTGATCTCAGAATTTCCACTGGCGCCAAAAGAGTTGGAAGATGGGATACATACTACTGCAGATAATCTCAAGAAAATTGACTTGGGGACTGTAGGGTGTTTTTCGTCACCCCATTGAGATGGGAATACGCGCGCGCTTGTCAGGCGTACTACAGATTCTCCCTGCCTAGGGTAGGCCGAGGTTTATTGATTGTGGGGATCCGAATCTCCGGCAGCCGCGGACTAAGCTGCCGTTAATTATCCCTCGCCTTTGGAGCGAGGGAAACCTCCGATTGACGGGTTAAACCGGTCATGCGAACTCAATGTGCAGTGTACGTATGTTGTGTTTTGAAAGGGTTTTTTGGATATATCGGGAGCCGCGCAGAGATTTTACGGAGGTCCTCCTACCCGGATAGCGGGTTGGGGGTCAAAGGGGCTAGCAGCACCCTTGCGGGGTGCAGGGTAGCGCCCCGTTAGAAATTTTTTTCCAACAGGAGCAGTGTCGTGGAGTATGTGTGTGTACATATGTATGTATATATGTATATATATATACAAGGGGAAAAGGCATCCAAAGGATGCGGGGCGCTAGCGCACTAAGCGCTAGCGCACCATGTGTCAGCACGTGGGCGCTCGGGCGCTAGCGCACTAAGCGCTAGCGCACCACGTGTCAGCATGTAGGCGCTAGGGCGCTAGCGCTTTGGACGCTAGCGCTCTGAGCGCAAGAGCACTAGCGCTAGCGCTCCACGTGTCAGCATGTGGGCGCTCGGGCGCTAGCGCTTTGGGCGCTGGCGCTCTGAGCGCGAGAGAGCTGGCGCTCTGAGCGTTAGCGCGCCACGTGTCAGCACGCGGACGCTCGGGCGCTAGCGCGCCACGTGTCAACATGTGGGCACTCGGGCGCTAGCGCTCTGAGCGCAACCACGCCACGTGTCAGCACGTGGGCGCTCGAGCACTAACGCTCTGGGCGCTAGAGCTCTGGACGCAAGAGCGCTGGCGCACCACATGTCAGCACGTGGGCGCTCGAGCAGCAAAAGGGACTTGGTCCCTGCAATGGGAGTTGTACTCCCAGAAAGGAGCACTTATTATTCTGTATTGTGTGTGTGTGTGTGTATATATATATATATATGAGTTAAACTCCTAAGATGTTTTGAAGCTGATGAAGGGCTTCTCCCCTTGAGCCCTAGTTCTTCCCCAAAGTGGGGTTTCTGGAGATGAGTCTCCTTCTTCTTCCTTTGTTGGTCGGATCTTGAAGATCAAGAGATGTGAGATCTAAAAATCTCTCCTTTATGAGATCTGATGGCAGATCTGAGTTCCCCTTTGTGGGTTTTATGGTGGAAAACTACTTAGTTTTGGAAAAGAAAGAGTAAAACTCTTGATTTAATTCGAAAGAAATGAGAAGGTTTAGAACCTTGGAGAAGGAGCAGGAGGCACAAAGAACCCTAGTTTTTTTTGGGGGAAATGAAAAGTGTTCCTTTATTCATCATCATGTTGCCTTATATAGGCTTACATATTTACATATAGCCCCCTTGGGCTTTACAAAATAGCATTTTGCCCATCCCATGGCTCATGTGCCATTTCTTTTTGCACATAAGCCTTGGGCTTTAAAAAATTTTGCTTTAAGCCCATTTTGCATACATTCATGTATAAAAAATTATATAAAAATTATTTATTACATGATCTATATTTTGGCATGGAGGAGGCTGGCCGCGGGCTCGACTTGGGCATGGGCCCGCTTGACCTGGGCTTGGGCCCACCTGGCTTGGGGTTGACCTTGACTTTGACTCGGTCAACCAGGGGTGCAAATTTTGACCCCAACAAAGTGCCCCCCATTAATAAATGCGCACCACATATGTGAGTCGTGTGCATGAAATTGATGGATCTTCTTTCACGTGGAGGCGACTTGCCTTGGTTCCCACTTTTTGGGATGCACTACCCTTTTTACGACGTGGACGGTCGACGCTTGACGCGTCTCCGAGACGGAGTGTCCGTGGTAGACTTTTCCCTGGCTCGGAGTGATCTAGTTCCTGCTTTGTAGGAAGCCTGCACTGCCCTTTTTGCGACATGGACGGTCGACGCTTGACGCGTCTCCGAGACGGAGTGTCCATGGTAGACTTTTCTCTGGCTCGGAGTGATCTGGTTCCTGATTTGTAGGAAGCCTGCACTGCCCGTTTTGCGACATAGACGGTCGACGCTATGATCCGGAGCGATTTGGTTCCCGATTTGTGGGAAGCCTGCACTGCCCTTTTTGCGACATGGACGGTCGACGCTCTGATCCGGAGCGATTTGGTTCCCGATTTGTGGGAAGCCTGCACTGCCCTTTTTGCGACGTAGACGGTCGACGCTTCGATCCGGAGTGATTTGGGTTCCCGATTTGTGGGAAGCCTGCACTGCCCTTTTTACGACGTAGACGGTCGACGCTCTGATCCGGAGCGATTTGGGTTCCCTGCTTTGTGGGGAGCCTGCACTGCCCTTTTTGCGACGTAGACGGTCGACGCTCCGATCCGGAGCGATTTGGGTTCCCGATTTATGGGGAGCCTGCACTGCCCTTTTTGTGACGTGGACGGTCGACGCTCTGATCCGGAGCGATTTGGGTTCCCGATTTGTGGGGATCCTGCACTGCCCTTTTTGCGACGTGGACGGTCGACGCTCTGATCCGGAGCGATTTGTGGGGAGCCTGCACTGCCCTTTTTACGACCTGGATGGTCGACGCTCCGATCCGGAGCGATTTGGGTTCTCGATTTTTGGGGAGCCTGCACTGCCCTTTTTGCGACGTAGACGGTCGACGCTCCGATCCGGAGCGATTTGGGTTCCCGATTTATGGGGAGCCTGCATTGCCCTTTTTGCGACGTAGACGGTCGACGCTCTGATCCGGAGCGATTTGGGATCCCGATTTGTGGGAAGCCTGCACTGCCCTTTTTGCGACGTAGACGGTCGACGCTTTGATCCGGAGCAATTTGGGTTCCCGATTTATGGGGAGCTTGCACTGCCCTTTTTGCGATGTAGACGGTCGACGCTCTGATTCGGAGTGATTTGGGTTCCCGATTTATGGGGAGCCTGCACTGCCCTTTTTGCGACGTGGACGGTTGACGCTCTGATCCGGAGCAATTTGGGTTCCCGACTTGTGGGGAGCCTGCACTGCCCTTTTTGCGATGTGGACGGTCGACACTCTGATCCGGAGCGATTTGGGTTCCCGATTTGTGGGAAGCCTGCACTGCCCGTTTTGCGACATGGATGGTCGACGCTCTATTTGACTTGCTCTGCTTCCTGCAGTGTCAGGGGTGAACTTGACTTGCTCCGCTTCTTGCAGTGTCGAGATTGGATTCTGACTTGCTCCGCTTTCTGCGGTGTCGGAGTTGAAGTTGACTTATTGATTGTGATTTGGGTTGACGTTAGCATCGCTATACTGGAATATGGTACCTAGGAGCGAATCATCATTTGTTTTTGAGAGGATTTGGAGATTTTTTTTTGTCGGCATCTGCATTGCTGCACTGGAATAATGCCAGGAGCAACTCATCATTTGCCCCGGGAGGATTTGAGAATTTTGGTCTTGTTTTGGCATCTGCATTGCTGCACTGGAATAATGCCAGGAGCAACTCATCATTTGCCCCGGGAGGATTTGGGAATTGGTTTTTGTTTTGGCATCAGTATCGCTACGCTGGAATATGGTACCAGGAGCGAATCATCATTTGTGTTTGCTTATTAGGAAACGATGGCTTAGGAGACAGGTTTTGGGTCCCTATCAGCTAAGACTTTTCAATTTTGTGAGCCGTAAGGGTCTCACAAAGCATTTTCTCCCTCCGGGTCGTAAGGATCCCGTAAGTGTATTTTCTCCTTAGGAGTCGTGGGGACTCCTAAGTGTGTTGCTCCTTTGTGAGTCGTAAGGATCTCACGCGGGAATTTTCTTCTCACAAAGTCGAGAGGACTTTGCGAGTGCATTTCATCTCTTTTTCACGAGTTTGCGTCCTTTCGGGTTTTCACAAACTCGCCGGCAGTCCTGCTGTTTTTACTCACGGAGCCCTTTCAGGTTTTCATCCGTGCCCATTTTGCTTGTGGGCATACCTTCTTTTTTTTTCTTTTTCTTTTTCCTTTTTTTTTGAATCTTCCCTGCCGGTGGGACTTTGAATGTGGTCTCGCCAGTAGGACTTGGGAGAAATTGGGATCGTTTTACGTCCGTGGATTGTATACGGTTTTGCAGGATGTATGATCTAGACCGTAGGGCCATAAAAATTCGGGACTTTGTTGGCGTCTGCATCGCTGCACCAGAATATGGTACCAGGAGCGACTCATCATTCGCCGTTGGGGTATGGGATTTGGAACTTGGTTGGCGTCTGCATCGCTGCACTGGAATATGGTACCAGGAGCGACTCATCACTCGCCGTTTGGGGATTTGAGTTTTGGACGGCGTCTGCATCGCTGCACTGGAATATGGTACCAGGAGCGACTCATCATTCGCCATTGCTTATTGGGAAGCGGTGGCTTAGGAGACAGGTTTAGATCTCTGTCACCTAAGGCTTTTCAATTTTATGGGCCGTGAGGGTCCCATAAAAGCATTTTCTCCCTGCGAGTCGTAAGGATCCCGCAGGTGTATTTTCTCCTTAGGAGTCATGAGGACTCCCAAGTGTGTTTTTCCTTTGTGAGTCGTAAGGATCCCACGAAGGTTTGTTCTCCTCATGCATCGTGAGGACACATGGGTGGGTCTTCCCAATGGAGCATAATTCCAAAGGCGGAGACCAGCCGCATAACTGGTGATTACGGTGGGGCATGGGTATGATGAGAATTATTTGAGCCCGTGGATTGTATATGGTAGTCAATTTGGGGACTGGCCGTAGGGCTGGGAGAATTTTGAGAAATTGAATTTTGGTTGGCGTCTGCATCGCCGCACTGGAATATGGTACCAGGAGCGACTCATCATTCGCCATTGTTTTGGTTTTTTGGTTTGTTTTTGTTTTTGTTTTTTTGTTGTTTTTTTTTGTTTTTTTGCATTTTTTTTACCGCGATTGCTATATCATTTCAGCTTTTCTTATCGCGAAGGTCGCGATTGCCTTATAATTTCGGCTATTTATTCGCGGTTGCCCTATCATTTCGGCTTTATTTTTATCTTTATTTTACTCGCTGATTTTTATTGCGAGTTGCCCCATCATTTCGGCTTTTCTTTATTTTTCTTTTATTTACACGTTTTTTTGTTTATTTACATATATATATTTTTTTACATTCCCAGTTTAATGACTTAGAGTCGATTATTCCTAGTTTAAAGACTTGGTGGTCTGTCATTCCCAGTTTAACGACTTAGAGGTCAGCGGTTCCCAGTTTAAAGACTTAGAGGTCTAGCATTCCCAGTTTAACGACGTGGTGGTCCTCTTTGCTTCTCCCAGCTCCTTGAACTTTGATCTTGGCGGAGCTGTGTTGATGACCGTAGCTCTGTGGCTTGCCGATACATCCGAGGACTGTGAGGCTTTTCCAAGCTTGTACTGGTTCTCCACCTAATCTTTAAAAATATAGCAGTCTTCAATGGTATGACTCACTATTCTATGATATGGGCAGTATATGGGATTGCCGGTCATGTTCATTTCATGTGGCCTCTTTGGAACAGGCAGTTGCAGACCGTTGTTCAAGGCGTCCACGAATATTTTGCGGACTTCATCCCTCCTGAAGGAGTATACCTTCTTCTTTCTCTCCATTGGAGTAGGTGCCTTTACTGATGCTGGTCCTCGAGGCTGCTCAGTCTTTGGTTCGCCCTTTTCAGATAATGGCACATGTCTGGGAGGATTAGGTTCCCGAGAGGCTTCGATCTCCATTTGTATGAAATCGGCGGTCGTAGCTTGACTGTTTGCTAGTACGCCTTTAGACAGTTCTATCTCTCCCGTCTTGTATTGTCTTTCGACCCAATTTTTGAAGACGAAACAGTCCTCAATGGCATGACCTATCACTCTATGATAGGGGCAATATTTTGGGTCGTCGATCATATTCGCTTCTTGCGGTCTCTTTGATTCTGGCAGTTGTAGACCGTTTCTTAGGGCGTCCTTGAATATCTTGTGGACTTTGTCCCTTTTGAAGGAATAGACCTTATCCAGCTTCTCTTTCAGAGGCGATTCCCCTTCGGTGTATGTATCGGAGGGACTGGATGCTGATCGCGGCCTTTTTTCACGAAGGCGCTCCGCTCTTAGGTTGAAGGGGATATCAGTTGGCTGCCGCCGGGTATCAATCCCTGGCTCATGAACCAAAATTTGATTCTGCTGTAATTGTAATCGGGCGACTTGGGTTGTGAGATCTGCCGCGACGTTTGCCAATTCGTCGACCTTAGACTGTACCCTGGCTAACTTCTCATCCCTGTTTTGAAGCTGCCTCTGAAGCTATCAGAATAATGCTTGTTCTGTAGTTCCGGTTATAACAACCGGGTCATCTTTATTGCCTAAGCACAATTCCGCAAGAACCACGGGCTCCTCTGGCTTATCGGCCTGAGCAGGCTCTTCATCATTTGGATCGATCCGATGCTGGGTAGCGTCAACCATATCATCACCATGGCTGTGAAGAAGAGGAGGGTTCGTTTCTTCATGCCCGACCATGTAGATAGTGTGGATAACACATTCAGACATTCTTTCATCGCTGGCAGCTGGTTTCGCAGAGCTGTCCGGGCTTTGGAAATTCATAAATTTTAACATGGCCAGAGCCCTAGCCTTTTTGTTGGCTCTATATCTGAGCCGCTTCTGCCTCAGCTTCTCGATTTTGAAGGCTTGGCGGGCATCTGTTATCCGGGAAGCCATTGTGAGTTGATTAGCGGGGAGCTTAGAGAAGACACCCGATCGAGCAGTTGTCGGGGGTACCACTGGAGCTTGCCCGAGATGCCCCGTTGCTTCGTTGACGTTGATGGCCTTGCCCCCAGCTGGAGCGATGGAAGGTCGTTTGGAAATGGATTTGTGCTTGGGAAGAGGTGCTCTTGCAACCAAGACATTCGGTCTTTTCCCTTTTGAGACCGGTTTGTCTGCTACCGGAGCTTGAGGAGCTGGGACGGCGTTAGCAGACACGAACATAATAGAGCCAAATGGTAGCGGCGGCTCCTCCCATTGTCGCCCGAGACTATCCGGGAGGACCGTCCGGGAGTCCATCTTCATCGTATAGGAGATGGGAGCCGTGCTGAGAGCTGAGATCGTCCTTGGAGACATTGTTGAAAAGTGATTGCTTGAATACCTGCAAGAAAGGGCATTATTTTAGTATAAATATAGATATGTATATTGATTGAGTTCGCATGAACGTTTAACCCGAAATATGGGAGGAGAGATTGGTCCCACCGGGCGTGCCAGAATCTGTAGGGTGTTTTTCGTCACCCCGTTGAGATGGGAATACGTGCACGCTTGTCAGGCGTACTACAGATTCCCCCTGCCTAGGGTAGGCCGGGGTTTATTGATTGTAGGGATCCGAATCTCCGGCAGCCGCGGACTAAGCTGCCGTTAATTACCCCTCGCCTTTGGAGCGAGGGAAACCTCCGATTGACGGGTTAAACCGGTCATGCGAACTCAATGTGCAGTGTACGTATGTTGTGTTTTGAAAGGGGGTTTTGGATATATCGGGAGCCACGCAGAGTTTTTACGGGGGTCTCTCTACTCGGATAGCGGGCTGGGGGTCAAGAGGGCTAGCAGCACCCTTGAGGGGTGCGGGGCAGCGCCCCGTTAGAAATTTTTTTCCAACAGGAGCAGTGTCGTGGAGTATGCGTGTGTACATATGTATGTATATATGTATATATATATACAAGGGGAAAAGGAATCCAAAGGATGCGTGGGGCCAGCGCCAGCGCTTTGAGCGCAAGAGCGCTTAGCACACCACGTGTCAGCACGTGGGCGCTCGGGCGCTAGCGCACTAAGTGCTAGCACGCCACGTGTCAGCACGTGGGCGCTAGGGCGCTAGCGCTCTGAGCGCAAGAGCACTAGCGCACTGAGCGCTAGCGCGCCACGTGTCAGCACGTGGGCGCTCGGACGCTAGCACTTTGGGCGCTAGCGCTGTGAGCACGAGAGCGCTAGCGCGCCACGTGTCAGCACGTGGGCGCTCGGGCACTAGCGCGCCACGTGTCAGCACGTGGGCGCTCGAGCGCTAGCGCTCTGGGTGCTAGAGCTCTGGGCGCGAGAGCGCTGGAACACCACGTGTCAGCACGTGGGCGCTCGAGCAGCAAAAGGGACTTGGTCCCTGCAATGAGAGTTGTACTCCCAGAAAGGAGCACTTATTATTCTGTGTGTGTGTGTGTGTGTGTGTGTGTATATATATATATATATGAGGAGTTAAACTCCTAAGATGTTTTGAAACTGATGAAGGGCTTCTCCCCTTGAGCCCTAGTTCTTCCCCAAAGTGGGGTTTCTGGAGATGGGTCTCCTTCTTCTTCCTTTATTGGTCGGATCTTGAAGATCAAGAGATGTGAGATCTAAAAATCTCTCATTTCTGAGATCTGATGGCAGATCTGAGTTCCCCTTTGTGGGTTTTATGGTGGAAAACTACTTAGTTTTGGAAAAGAAAGAGTAAAACTCTTGATTTAATTCGAAAGAAATGAGAAGGTTTAGAACCTTGGAGAAGGAGCAGGAGGCACAAAGAACCCTAGTTTTTTTGGGGGAAATGAAAAGTGTTCCTTTATTCATCATCATGTTGCCTTATACAGGCTTACATATTTACATATAACCCTCTTGGGCTTTACAAAATGGCATTTTGCCCATCCTATGGCTCATGTGCCATTTCTTTTTGCACATAAGCCTTGGGCTTTACAAAAATTTGGCTTTAAGCCCATTTTGCATACATTCATGTATAAAAAATTACATAAAAATTATTTATTACATGATCTATATTTTGGCATGGAGGAGGCTGGCCGCGGGCTCGACTTGGGCATGGGCCGCTTGACCTGGGCTTGGGCCCACCTGGCTTGGGGTTGACCTTGACTTTGACTCAGTTAACCAGGGGTGCAAATTTTGACCCCAACAGGGACGGCAGGTGACCCGCGGCTGACATTCGTCAGTGAGCTATTGTCTGAAGAAAGGGTGGCTACGCTGAAAGACGTGCTCATACAGTATAAAGACTGTTTCGCATGGAACTACTCCGAGATGCCGGGACTAGATCCAGAAATAGCCGTACACAGATTGGCGATATCTCCTGACATCAAGCCAGTCAAACAAGCACCGAGAAGAATGTGGCTCGAGCTTGAGATGAGCATCAACGCCGAGGTCAAGAAACTAATCGACTCCGGCTTCATCCAAGAAGTTCAATATCTCGACTGGATTGCCAACATTGTCCCAGTGATGAAGAAAAATGGGACGGTGCGCATATGTGTGGACTTTCGAGATCTCAATAAAGCTTACCCGAAAGACGACTTTCCAGTACTGGTCACCGAGCTGATGATAGATAATACGTCCACTCACGAAGTTTTCTCCTTCATGGACGGCTCATCAGGATACAATCAGATAAACATGCATCCTGAGGACCACAAGCATACCGCTTTCCGGACCCCTTTGGGCATATTCTGCTACAAGGTGATGCCTTTCGGTCTAAAGAACGCCGGTGCTACCTATCAGAGGGCCATGACGAAGATTTTCGATGGCCTCATACATGAAATCGTCGAATGCTATATTGACGACCTCGTAGTTAAAATCAAATCATACGAGGAATATTTAGAGCATCTGAAGATCGTGTTTCAGCGCCTTCGGAAGTACAATTTAAAGATGAACCCTCTTAAATGCGCGTTCGGGGTATCCTCGGGCAAGTTTCTAGGATTCGTCGTCCGACACCGAGGCATTGAGATAGACCCGTCGAAGATCAAGGCGATCATGAAAATGCCTCCGCTGAGGACTCTCAAGCAACTGCGATCTCTCCAAGGAAAGCTCGCGTATATTCGGCGATTTATAGCCAATCTCTCTGGCAAATGCCGCCCCTACAGTCACCTGATGAAGAAGGGGACCCCTTTCGTCTGGGATCGCAAATGCCAAAGCGCACTAGACGAAATCAAGCAATACCTACAGAATCCTCCGGTGCTAACCGCTCCAGTCAAGGGAAAGCCCCTCATTCTGTACACAACAGCCCTCGAAGGTTCCCTAGGCGCGCTGTGGGCACAAGAGAACGACCAAGGGAAGGAGAGAGCCCTCTACTATTTGAGTCGAGTTCTCATGGGGGCAGAAAGCAACTACTCCCCCATCGAAAAACACTGCCTGGCGTTGATCTTCGGGATAACGAAGCTCAGACACTATGCGTTGGCACATGAGGTCCATCTCATATCAAAGGTGGATCCCCTCAAATATTTGATGTCAAAGGCCATATTAACGGGACGTCTTGCTAAACAGGCCCTGCTCTTGATGGAGTTCACGATAACTTATCGTCCCCTCAAGGCAGTAAAAGGCCAGGCTATCGCCGACTTCCTCGCTGAGCATCCAATACCTGTCGACTCTCCTTTGAACTGCGAATTGCCCGACGAGCAGGCGTTTGACACGATCGACAGGGAGAGAAGAGAGAATGATACCAAGTGGGAACTCTACTTCGATGGAGCGTCTTCCATGAAGAAGCGCAAACAAAGCACCCCTATAATTAAATCAGGTGTAGGCCTCATCTTCATGACCCCACAAGGATGGATAATGCGCTTTGCCTTTTCCTTGATAGAACCAAGGACGAACAATGAAGCCGAATATGAAGCCTTGATAACAGGTCTTGAGATCACTATCGACATGGGAATCGAAAACCTCCTCATATACGGAGACTTCCGGCTGGTCGTTAGTCAAGTAAATGGCGACTATCAAACGTGCAAGCCTGAGTTGGTGAAGTACGGCAAAAGAGTGCAGCAACTGCTGACTCAAATTCCTTCCTCCATTCTGGAAAGTATACCGCGTGCGGAAAACAGCAAAATGGATGCATTAGCCAAGCTCGCTAAAGAACTAGCCGACGAGAACCTCGATGACGTAAGGATCGTTGTGCAAAGCCGTAGGGTTCTTGCACCGGCAGAAATATCTCCGGATTCGTCCGAAGAGAAGGGATCTACCGAGCAAACGGCCCTACAAATAAAAGACCAAGAAAAGGCTAAGGATTGGAGAGAAGTTTTTATACACTACTTCAAATCCCGTCGAACCCCTGAAGATGCGTCCTCAAGACATCAACTCATGAAACGAGCTCTGTTTTTTGCCTTTGTCAATGATACTCTGTATAAGAGATCATTTGATTCTCTGTTGCTAAGATGCCTGAGACCTGAAGAGGCAAAGAGAGTCATCCAAGAAACTCACGATGGACTTTGCGGTTCTCACTAAGCCGGGCCGAAGATGAAGCTGAAGATCAAAAGGATGTGCTATTATTGGCCCACAATGATCCAAGACTGTCTCGAATACGCAAAGCAGTGCCACTCGTGCCAGATTCATGGGGACTTTATCCATCAGCATCCAAATCCACTACATCCAACGGTGGCTAGCTGGCCGTTTGAAATACGGGGAACTGACATAATCGGGCCCATCGAACCAGCATCGTCCAGAGGACATCGATTCATTTTGGCGAAAACTGATTACTTCTCTAAATGGGCAGAAGCAGTACCGCTAAGGGAAGTGAAGACGGAGAATATCCTCCATTTCTTCAAGACACATGTCATCTATCGGTTCGGCACTCTGCGACGGATTATCTTTGATAACGGGCCAGCCTACAGAAGCCACAAATTCAGCCGCTTCGCATAACAGCATAACATAGACTGGAGATACTCTTCGGTCTATAATCCCCGAGTTAACGGTCTAGCTGAGGCTTTCAACAAGACCTTGACGAAGATCGTGAAAAAGACGGTGTCTCGAAATAAGAGGGACTGGAACGAGAGACTGCATGAAACTCTCTGGGCGTATCGAACTACGTTCAAAACGGCCACAAACACAACGCCGTATGCATTGGTATTCGGCACAGAAGCGGTACTCCCCCTCGAGATAGAGTTACCCTCTCTACGAGTGGCAGTTCACTACGAACTAACAGACGAAGAAAATGCTCACCTTCAGCTTGAGGAGCTCGACGCCCTTGATGAAACCCGGCTCATGGCGTAACAAATCCTGGAGGCTTATAAAGCAAAGATGACGCGCTCATACGAAAGATTGACTAGGCCAAGAACATTCCGCCAAGGCGAACTCGTGCTAGTGGTCAAGAGACCTATGATCTACAATCGTGCCAAACGGGGGAAATTCGAGCCGAACTATGAAGGCCCGTACATCATAGACAAAGTTTACCTGGGTGGAGCCTATCTACTCATGGACATGCATGGTGAAAGACCTTTCAGGCCAATAAACGGTCGCTTCCTGAAAAAATACTACGCCTGACGAGTCACGGCCTAGGTCAACGATAGATGACGACGCCTATGTCCGCTCGCTATCTTCCTAAGCCCAAACTCTATAAGTAGCAGCCGGCAAACGACCAAAACGTTCTTAAACTAATGATGGACCACTATGTCCTAAAACTGGCTATTGACCGAGACGTTAATAAACTACTACGGACTGCAGCATCCTAAGGCTGACACAAAAAAAAATAAAAAAAATAGAAAAAAATAAAAAAAGAAGAAAGAAAACGGTATGTCCATAAGTGAGATGGGCACGGATGAAAACCCGAAAGGGCTCCGTGAGTAAAAACAGCAGGGCTACCGGCGAGTGTTGTGAAAACCCGAAAGGGCGCAATCTTGTTAAAAGACACATGCAAGGTCCTCTCGACCTTGTGAGGAGAAAATACCTGCGTGAGATCCTTACGACTCACAAAGGAGAAACACACTTGGGAATCCCCACGATTCTTAAGGAGAAATTACACTTGCGAGATCCTCACGACTCGTAAGGAGAACCCTTTTATGAGACCCTCACGGCTTATAGGATTCAAAAGCCTTAAGCTACAGGGATCTGAACCTGTTCTTAAGCCATCACAATCTCCAATGTTGCCCTACAAGCGTCTCGATATCGACCCTTGTATACAATCTACGGGCGCGAATAAAAATTTCCCTAACAAAGTCCCACCAGAGACTGGGGATATGCTCATATGGCAAAAGACACTTGTAAGTCCTCTCGACCTATAAGGAGAAAGAACTCTTGTAAGATCCTTACGACTTACAAGAGACCATACACTTAAGACTCCTCACGATTCTTAAGGAGAAAACACACTTACGAGATCCTCATGACTCGTAGGGAGAAATACCTTTATGAGACCCTTACGGCTCATGAAGTCAAAAGCCTTAGTCGACAGGACCCTAACCCTGTTTACTAAGCCACCTTTGTTCGGCATCGACAAAGGCAAATGATGATTCGCTCCTGGAAATATCCCAGTTGTAGCGATACTGATGCCTAAATCGGTATCAAATCCTAAACTCGCAGCGAAAAGCCAGCGAGCTACAAATGCATATCAAATAGCCAAAATGATGGGGCAACTTGCAACAAAATCAGCAAGTAAAAATGTATGCATACAAAATAGCCGAAATGGTTGGGCAGCTCGCAATAAAAAGCAGCGAGTAAATAAAACAAATAGTCGAAATGATTGGGCACCGTGAAAAATAGCCGAAATGATTGGGCACCGTGAAAAATAGCCGAAATGATTGGGCAATCGCGACTTTCGCGATATAAAAGCTGAAATGATAGAGCATCAGGAAAGAAAAATATATAAAATGAAACTTTTTGCCCTACAGGTGAGATCACATCGATCCCTGTATACAATCCAAGGGCACAAACAAAGAGGGAACCATACCTTCCCACCAGGCTCCATCAGAAAGAGAGCCAAATCTCGACGGTTCACAGATAGCCTAAAGACCCACAACAGCGTTCCTCCTCATTCCAGCAGGATTCAGACACGATAATCAACCTTGGAGCCATGGAAAAGTCCCTATTCCGAACCTCGACGGTTCACAGACACCCGAGAGAGCAAATCCTGGTCTAGTGGAACACGGCTAATGTTAATCCTGACCCCGTGGGAAATGCCCAGAGCAAATCCTGGTTCTGTGGAACATGGCTAATGTCAATCCTGACCCCGTGGGAAGCGTCCAGAGCAAATCCTGGTCTAGTGGAACACGGCTAATGTCAATCCTGACCCCGTGGGAAGCATCCAGAGCAAATCCTGGTCTAGTGGAACATGGTTAATATCAATCCTGACCCCGTAGGAAGCGTCCAGAGCGGATCCTGGTCCTGTAGAACACGGCTAATGTCAATCCTGCCCCCGTGGAAAGCATCCAGAGCAAATCCTAGTCTAGTGGAATACGGCTAATGTCAATCCTGACCCCGTGGGAAGCGTCCAGAGCAAATCCTGGTCTAGTGGAACACGGCTAATGTCAATCCTGACCCCGCGGGAAGCGTCCAGAGCAAATCCTGGTCTAGTAGAACACGGCTAATATCAATTCTGACCCCGTGGGAAGCGTCCAGAGCGGATCCTGGTCCTGTGGAACACGGCTAATGTCAATCCTGACCCCGTGGGAAGCGTCCAGAGCAAATCCTCGTCCAGTGGAACATGGCTAATGTCAATCCTAACCCCGTGGGAAGCGTCCAGAGCAAATCCTGGTCTAGTGGAACACGGCTAATGTCAATCCTGACCCCGTGCGAAGCATCCAGAGCGGATCCTGGTCCTGTGGAATACGGCTAATGTCAATCCTGACCCCGTGGGAAGCGTCCAGAGAAAATCCTGGTCTAGTGGAACACGGCTAATATCAATCCTGAACCCGTGGGAAGCATCCAGAGAAAATCCTAGTCTAGTGGAACACGGCTAATGTCAATCCTGACCCCGTGGGAAGCGTCCAGAGTGGATCCTGGTCCTGTGGAACACGGCTAATGTCAATCCTGACCCCGTGGGAAGCGTCTAGAGCAAATCTTGGTCTAGTGGAACACAGCTAATGTCAATCCTGACCCCGTGGGAAGCGTCCGGAGTAAATCCTGGTTCTGTGGAACACGGCTAATGTCAATCCTGACCCCGTGAGAAGCGTCCAGAGCGGATCCTGGTCCTGTGGAACACGGCTAATGTTAATCCTGACCCCGTGGGAAGCGTCCAGAGCAAATCCTGGTCTAGTGGAACACGGCTAATGTCAATCCTGACCGTGTGGTAAGCGTCGAGAGCGGATCCTGGTCCTGTGGAACACGGCTAATGCCAATCCTGACCCCGCGGGAAGCGTCCAGAGCAAATTCTTGTCTTGTAGAACACGGCTAAAATCAATCCTGACCCCGTGGGAAACAACCAGAGCGAATCCTGGTTCCGTAGAACACGGCTAATGTCAATCCTGACCCCGTGGGAAACATCCAGAGCAGCCCCTGACTCCGTGAAATGCGGACAAAGTCAAACCCCTGACCCCGTGAAATGCGGACAAGGTCAACCTCCAACTCCGTGAAATGCGGATAAAGTCAACCCTCGACTTCCCCATCAAAGCAATGCTTTGACCCGGAAGCAGATCGACTCATCAATCACTTATGAGTCCTCTCGACTCGTATGCGAGAAAATTCTCTTGTGAGATCCTTACGACTCTCAAGAGAAAACGCACTTAGGAATCCTTACGATTCCTAAAGAGAAAATACACCTGCGAGATCTTCTCGACTCGTAGGGAGAAAAGTCTTTATGAGACCCTCACGGCTTATAAAGTTGAAAAGTCTTAGGTGGCAGATCCTAACCCTGTTTGCTAAGCCATCATTGCCCCGCAGAGAGGTCGAGGTAGATTTTCTACAGGTCACTGTTCCCTGATTAAAAATCAGAAATTACTCAATGAGGTATCACGTGCTCACACGTGACCAATGGTCACGTGTTGACACGTGATAGTTAAACTCTGAAATCAAGCAGAAGTGTAAACAAGCGGCTGAGGAAAGGCCCCAATGGGGGGTCACGTGCTCACACGTGACCAGGGGTCACGTGTTGACACGTGATGATTCTTCGGCCCAGTTAAAATACAGAATTAAATTCTGAAGGAGTCACGTGCCAACACGTGATAGGCTTTGAAAGCCTAATAAATTAATAAAATTAAATTCTAATTAAGGGAAATCAAAGACCCTAACTGGGAAAATATTTCTCTAAATCTTTCCAAACAAAAAAGGATTATGGGGGACCGTTGGATTAAAAATCCAAGGGTGATTAAAAATCACCAATTTATGGAAAGATTTTAGACAAGGAAAGATTTCTCTAAATCTCACCAAAAATAACAAACAGAATATCTTTTGGATTAAAAATCCAACAGTGAATAAAATTCACTGAGTGATCTAAAGGATCATATTAATTACAAAAATAAACAAAATCTTTCAATGAGAGATTTACTAAACAAATCGATTCTTTTCCTTCTCCTATAAATAGGAGCCAAGAAGAGAAAAAAAAGAGAAGAATTTTGGAGAGATAGAATTTTGGGATCTTGAAATTTTCTAAAAGGCAAATAGCAGAGAGAAAAGAAAGGAGAATTTAATTCTCAAGAAAGAAAACCCTAGGTGAGAAAAGGAAAGGGATCAAAACTTCAAAAAGAGAATTTAATTCTCAATCTATGAGTTTAACTCTTCTGCAAAAAAGAACTTAGTTCTTCCTCTGGTCGAAGATCCGCAGAAGCAAATCTCCTCATAGGTTGAGAATTTAATTCTCATCGGGTTGAGATTCTGCCATGCAGATCCAAAACTTAGAGAGGGAATTGAGTTTAGAGAATTTAATTCTCCCAAAGATAAAACTAGGGTTTAACCCTATATGAGAATTTAATTCTCCTAAATTTATAGGAATTTAATTCCTTCAAGATAGACAAAACTAGGGTTTAACCCTATATGAGAATTTAATTCTCCCAAACTCACAGGAATTTAATTCCTTCAAGATAAAATCGGGGTTTAACCCTACATAAGAATTTAATTCTTCCATATAAATAGGAATTTAATTCCTTTAAAAACGAAATTAGGGTTTAACCCTACAGAGAATTTAATTCTAAAAAATAAAGAGACTTGAAAGATCTCCATGCATGCAAAGGACTAAGGTCACGTGTTCCCACGTGACCCCTAAACAGATCCCCCAAAAATGAGAAGGAAACAGCCCAGAGGCAACGCCTCACGTGCCCCCCACGTGACCTCCAAAACAAAGAGAATGAAAACAAAGGCAAGGTTGGCTTTGGGCGCTCTCACGTGTTACCACGTGACCCCTAATAAACGCCTCAATAATCAATGCACAGATATCCATCACGTGCCAACACGTGATGGCCAAAAGATCAAAAGTGTTTAGCACTTATTTACAGAACAAAGTAAAGGAGATCTGGCCCCACCTTTGGATGCCCTCACGTGTCCCCACGTGACCCCTTCCTCTCTAGTGTTCAACACTAATTTGAGAGTTTTATTTCCAGTGTTTAACACTGTTGCCCTCTCTAGTGTTTAACACTAATTTGAGAATTTTATTTCCAGTGTTTAACACTGTTGTTCTCTAGTGTTTAACACTATTTTTAGCCAAATTGGCTAATTTTCCAGAGGCAAAAGCCTCACCTTCAACTGAATCTCAAAATTGAGTAAAATTCAGAGCTATAATGTTTAATGCTCAGTCAAAAATAAAAATGTTACCAAAGCCCTCAAACTCTTGTTTAAGCATTGCTGAATGATGAGGGACTGAACCCAGACAAATGTCTAATGGTCCAACAAAGGGCCAATATTTCAAACTTAATTGGACTTAGCCCAAGTTGGCCATAAGTCCTCAATTCAGACTTAACTGAGCCAATGTGCTCATAATATAATTAATTGATCTTAGTTCCAAATTGGACTACAGGTCACTTAATCCATTTTGGTTCGAGGGTACATCTCTTCATTCCTCTGATATTTGTCGTTGTAATCCTTCATCGTCTTCAGAGAGGTGACGGGTCCCGACAACCACACATTTCATGGACTATGATGTCCTTAATCTCGACCGTGATCTCTTTAAACTAACATTGGACCGTGGGGGCCTTAAACTCATGGACTATGATGTCCTTAACCTCGACCGTGATTTCTTTAAACTAACATTGGACTGTGGGATCCTTAAACTCATGGACTATGATGTCCTTAACCTCGACCGTGATGTCTTTAAACTAACATTGGACCGTGGGGTCTTTAAACTCATGGACTATGATGTCCTTAATCTCGACCGTGATGTCTTTAAACTAACATTGGACTGTGGGGTCCTTAAACTCATGGAATATGATGTCCTTAACCTCGACTGTGATGTCTTTAAACTAACATTAGACTGTGGGGTCCTTAAACTCATGGACTATGATATCCTTAACCTCGACCGTGATGTCTTTAAACTAACATTGGACTGTGGGGTCCTTAAACTCATGGACCATGATGTCCTTAACCTCGACCGCGATGTCTTTAAACTAACAATGGACCACCATGTCTTTAAACTGGTAATCGACCGCAATGTCCCTAAACTAAACAATAGAGCCCAAATGCTCTTTTGTTGGATCTAAATGATCCTGTTAAGTAGATCTTAGTCTAAAATTAGACTAACGTATTCTTAACAAATGGTTAAGTTGACCTTAGTTTAATATTAGACTAACGTGTCCTTAACAAACTGTTGAGTTGATCTCAGTCTAAAATTAGACTAACGTATCCTCAACAAACGTTTAAGTTGATCTTAGTCTCAAATGAGACTAATGTATCCTTAAACCCAACCCTAAACCCAAATCTAAAAAAATACGAATTTGGACTAATCCACGCCCTACGGGCGATGACATAAATTAGTCTCTGTATACAATCCACGGGCAACCATAAAAAAACAAACACCCACGACACGAAGTGACCATCTAGAGAAGGAGAAAGTTGTTACCGCGATGCGGTAGCGTAATTAACTGCAGGGGCTTGCGCCTGCAGGGAAGAGCATCCCCACAATAAAAACTCCCTCAAGTGTGGGGGAATCTGACGAAGTCTGCTACATCGGCCGCATCCTTTTAAACCTTTGATACATGGTGCCATAAATCAATTTGGCATCTTCGGAGAGGTGGATGGATAGCACCAATTAGCATCTACCCTAAAATTCAGGCAAGGCGTTTATCGCGTCTCGGCCGCGTCTTTCGGAGGGGAACAGATTCTGGCATGCCCGGTGGGACCTTTTTCTCTTTCCACTCCACACTTCGTGTGTCGTGTTCGTGAACGAATCGCGGTTTGCTAATGGTTGCCCTTGGGTTCGAGGTACTGAGATTTGGCATTTTGCTTGGTGCAGAAAGCGAAGGATCAATGGCGTCAACTTGCATGAAATGTTCCAGCTGCAACTGCAACGCACGCTCCGCCTCATCTGGAGGTATAGCTTACGGGCCCCAAGCGGCTTCTCTGTTCACGATACCGGTAGAACAGGTCACTCAGGCCACCACCGGACTGTTTTTCGGGACCATGCTCCTGCCTACAAGCTTCAGCGCTCCTATACCAACACAGGAAACTCCCAAAAAGTTGGTCTTTGATCGGCTTACAACTACTGCGGCCCCTCTCAATAGGTCGTCCAACTCCAGCACCTCTGTCTTCGCCAGATTAGGCCAAAGTTCATGTGGGCCAATGGTAAAGCCTGCAATTCAAGAAAAGGTTGTTCCGAAGAGAGTAACCATCCCTACTCCCGAAGCCGTCAAGGCGGCTTCCCCTGCCAAAGGTTCGATCTTTACAAGACTGATTGTCCCGGCTCCCACTCTGGCTCCCGTTCCCGCTCCAAAGTCTGTCTTTGACAGATTAAATACTGCTACTCAACGGACATCAGTCTTCAAGAGGCTGACGCCAGCAACAACCCTTCTCCAAAATAGGGGGCATAACGAAGTCGCCCCTAAAGCTGAACCAACACCGTCTGCATGATATGCTTGCCGTCGTCACTGGCGCCGAGTGCGGAAGGCTGGGGGCAGATCCCCATCTGGATTTACTCCGCCAGCCCCAACGGTGGAGATCGATGCTGCTGTTCCGACTAAGAACAGCTTTGAATTGTTGAACAAGGTGCGCAGGAACTCTCCTATCGCCGTACTGAAATGATCTCCTCCACCGGTGGAGACTGTCACAGAAATAAAGCCGGAGCAACCCCCTCAACGGCTATCCTCTAAAATCTACAAGGTCTGGCGTCAAGTTCAGGACTCGGTAATTGATCAAGATTACTCTCGCCGACAGAAAAAGGCAAAGGTTCAGCAGGAAGAAAACCGTCCTGTCAAGCCACAAAAGACGACGGCTACTTGGGTGCCCGCTGCAACGGTCCCCTCAACGTCAACTGTTCAAAAGAGAAGGAGGCCAGAAAAAGCCCCTGTGACTACGGCAGATCGCAAAGACGCTGAGCCCAAATGCCCCAAGTCTGGGGGCATAGCGGTGCATACTGTTTACATGGCTTCCGGAAAAGAAGAAAGCCATGCTTTTACGGGTCATCGACCGCTTACCCGATCGATAACGAAGGCTCAGGAACAACAGTAACAGAAGCTTCAGGAGATGCTGACTGCAATGGCTGTGCTCACCGGACAAAAAGAAAGCCCGGAGGCGTCATCGGAGCAGCGTCATGAATAAGAAACCGATGCTGACTTCCTTCGCAGAGTCTTCGAAAAGAAGGACAAAGAAGCCGCAGAACAAGCGGCTAATATAAAGTGAATGACACTTCTCTTCCAAGACATGGTAGGGATGATGTTACAGCCGGACCCTCCAGCTGAAGGCTTTTCGATCATTATTGAAGACGACAGAGGGAAGACATCTAACCCTCCTCCGGCCCTTTCAACAGCCAAGGAGGAAACCATTTCCAAGGCCGCACTGGATGACTATATAGCTCAGCAAATACGAGCTCACCAGGCAAATGAAGCGGCTGGCCAAGTCGTTAAAACTGGGCGGCCGTATCCAGGCTGGTATGACCAAATAAAGTACCCACCGGGATACACAATCTCCAAATTCCATGTGTACAAGGGGACAGGCAATACCCATCAACATGTCGCTCAGTTCAGGGCTCTGTGCGGCAACACCGGGGGTGATGATAAGCTTTTGCTCCGCCAATTCGTTGGTAGCTTGTCGGAGACGGCATTTGAGTGGTACTCCGAACTTCCAAACGACCCCGTCAAGACCTTCGCAGAAATGGAGTTATTATTTACCCAGCGATTCGCAAGTGCTAGTGAACGCACCCTAATAACGGCATTGATCAATGCGAGGGTGAAGCCAGGCGAGACGTGGGTTCAATACGCAATCCGATGGCGAAATTTATGGTCAAAATGTGAGCAGCGCATCGAGGAAGCACCGGCAGTGGGTATGTTCGTGGGCACTCTGGACCCTCATGCAACTATTTCCCAATTCATGATGTTCTTCAAACCGACCACGTTCTAAGCTTTAATCGACAAGCTAGCCCAGATGGACCAAATGGGTCATAGACCGTCTCCTCCGAAGCCGGAGCCGCGGAACGAAAAGGGTAAAGGGAAGGCGACCTTCGTTGCGAATACCCAACAACAGCCCAGTGCCCCAAAACTAACGGATCAACTGGAAGAGAGACGGCGTTATTATAATGAAAAAATGAAGCGTCCTTACTCGTTCCCACGGGACAAAACGAAGAGATTGTTCGAACTGGCGATGCGCAACAGGCTCATCAATCTGCCAAATCCTAAGCGACCACTGCAACTCGGCGAGGCTAATAATCCCAATTATTGCCCTTACCACCAAACGGTAAGCCATCCAATCGAATATTGCTTCGTCTTTAAGGGATGGATCGAGGATCAGTACCAACAAGGCAAGTTTACGCTGTCTAAGAAGTGGAAAGTAAGCCCACCACAACCGCACACTCCTAAGAAGACGGACACACCGGGGGCATCGTGCTATTTTGTTGAAGAAGCTCCATGGGTGATCGCTCTTTCAGCCAATACCAAAAGAATGCTGAACGACTTCCAGACGTGCCCGACAATCAAGTGGAAGAATCCGCTGGAACCCGAGATTATCAAGGGAATATTGAAACCGCGCCCGACTCCAAAGGTTGGTGGTGATATTCAAAACACTCATACCCAGCCATCAAAGTCTTCGAAGAAGAAAAAGAAGACCAGGAAGCCCGTGAAGCCTGGCGACAAGTGCACGGACCTACAAAAACAGATTGACACGCTGGAAGAGTATAACCAGAAGGCGCGGACTCCGGTTACGCTTCAAGAGTTTCTCAACCACTTCTTTGAGGACGGAAATGATGGAGAAGACTCATCGGATGAATCTGAAGATTACGTGGAAAGTTGCCATGTGATCTTTCATTCATCGCTACACAATGAAGAGGCTCCTTGCACAAAGAAACTGGGGGCATGCCCTGAACTAGAACTCCTGGGGCCATCAGATGAAATAATTGATGCATTCCTAAACTCAGCTCTTCTTAAAAGCAAAGATGATCGGGAGTGTGAGATGGCCATATTTGAAAAGGCCAAACGTCGGCGACTGGACGAAAGGGATGAAATACCCCCGCCAGATCAGAATACCTCCATTGCGAATAAAAACAGGTTCAAGAGGAAGAGGTTTGCCAAAGCCATATCAATGGGAATGAAGCTGCCGCCTTCCGAAGGAAACATTCTTGGTGAAGCACAAATGCATCCTAGCTACTGCTTATATCATCGAAAGATTGCGCACCTCACCGAAGAGTGCAACGCTTTTAAAAGATGGTGGCGGGGGTATGTTGCTCACCAACAACATTTCAAGCGGATGAAACGCAAAATTCGTCGAGAGCAAAGAAATACGACCGAGGAGCGTAAAAGAACTACCGGCAACTGTCACATGGTCGACGTTGGGGGATCATAAGTTCTCACCTTCGGAAGCGACTCTGACGAAGAAATGACTCTTGGTCCTCTCTTTAAAGAATCCACCTCGGGAAAAGAGGAAGAACCGAAGACCTGTGAAAATATTCAGCCGCGCAATCGGACGCTGCCCGAAAAGAATCTCGGACCCACGAATAGAAAATATAAGGGAAAAGAAAAAGTCCCTGAAGATATCGCCATAGATGACCAAGTCGTCAAAGAGCTGACCGCTAAGGACCCGCCAAAGAAGAGCAAGGTGGACTACAAAGTTTTGGCACACTTGAGGAAGCTACCCTCGCAGCTCAGCATTCTCGACGCCCTTCTGTTATCCAAAGAGGCGAGAGATTCATTGATCAAGGCGCTACAAGAGCCAGAGCAATTCCAAACATTCCTCGCCGAAGAAAAGATGAAGGACGAGCTGGAAGAAGTGCACACAGCCGATATCACCTTCTGCGATGAAGATCTCCTCCTCGGGACGTGCGAGCACAACCGTCCCCTTTATGTCTCTGGATACTGTCATGATATCAGGATAGGCAAAATCCTGGTCGACAATGGGTCCTCCGTTAATCTCCTCAACATGAGAGTATTGAAGGAAATCTGCATGAGCGTTCAGCACCTCGCTCGTGATAAAATCACCATATCTGGTTTCGACTCCCAGTCATCACGGACTCTCGGATCTGTGATACTGACGCTGCGCTTCGGGCTACTCGTCACGGATATTAAATTTCACGTCATTGACGCCAAGACCTGCTACAATGCTTTGTTCGGCCGGCCTTGGTTATACGAGTACAATATTATCCCTTCTACACAGCACCAGTGTATGAAGTATTTCAAAGATGGTCTCGGATACACTGTGACAGGGGAGTTGAACCCATTCTCCTTGAACGAAATCCGGAAATACGAAGATGTAAAATACTTCTTACCAGATTTTGAGGACACGGAAAGATGTCACAAACTGAAGAACAAAGATATCACCACTATTCCGGTCTTCGGGAGTGATACCGAGAAGGAAGAAGAGATAGTTTATTCAGGGCCGCCCCAACGCAACAACCTGGGACCGTTCGCCCCCATGTTGATCTTCGGCAGCGGTTCGGAAGACGAGGTTAACGCTATATTTTCTTCTCGGCCATCAATACAAGCCTTCGCTGGCGATAATCAAAGTTTGCAAATCACCATGGTTCCACAAGAGCATTACAAAGAGCTCGATGCACTTAAAACTTATAGTGTGCAACAACTACAGACATTCTATGTCCCTCCCAGACGAAAAGGTGAAGAGGCGATCCTATTCTACCGATCTGGGGAAACCAAAGTGAAAAAAGAAATCTGGCATGGCGCCGATTCTACGCTCGACAGGCTCCAGCCCATCCGTCTGCCTAGATATTACACGGAAGGCTTGAAAAGGCTACTGAAGCGTCAAGGGGTACCCTTCAGGCAGACTACTCGACAAGCTTGATTCTACAACAGGATTTGGGATGCCCCTGGAACTCAGCGCAAGTTGTTGGATATAGTGCCCTCAAAGTCAATTATTGGATCGCAGGTACATGATTGCAATGATTGAGGGAGGACCTATACCGATAGGACAGTCTTTCTCGAGATGATAGTATGCTATCTGGTTTGTCTTTATCATCTTGTACATGCTTTAGTTCACTATTGCATATTGATAGAGCCCATAGGATTCTTGCTTGACTGCCAGCAGTATGATGGCGATCATATACGTGGTAGCTGGGGTCAATAAGCACATCCTTAAAGTGTCCCTAGTCGTGGGAGTTTCGAGACAGGGCATCGATACTCCAGAGTAGACTAGTGTATACAGTCGAGACCCCGACGAGGGCGGTGGCCGGTCTCACAAGCCATTGGTGTCAGTTAGTTCACCTAAGATGTATACAGGTGCTCATTGAGTTATGAGTACTCCGGACAGGACTCGCCGGGAACATGCTAGTTGGTATTATACATATCGTCAGATACCAGTTCCCAGGTGACATGTGTACAGGTTAGTCTGTCGACCTGAGATCGTCATTTGTCTCGTGTGAGTTCCCACTGTACTTTGATTACTACCCTACCACGGCTCAAAGGAGTCGTGCAAACAGGTTTTAGTTGGGTACAGTCCCGAGCCACATGGAGGCAATGAGCGGATCGTCAGGGATTCGTCTCTCCTGGTATTGGGGGTGAGATCGCGCTGTGTTTAGGAGAGCCATTACACGAAATCCCTAGTCAGGGTAATCGAGATTTACTGGTAGGTATTCCAGTAGTATCTCAGGGTGTTCTGGGCTTCACTCCGACACGACTTATACAACTATTGGGGGTCTGACGTTTACCAGCCCCCTAGGCCCGATATGCGATACTCATAGACGAACGGACCGGACTGTACGGATATTGTCACTGTCAGGCTCAGTAGGGTTTCTGGATGAGTTCACTCGTCAGTTTCCCTTCCAATCAATACATCGGCAACCGTTACGTACAGCTAGTACCTCTGACGTGCTAGTGGTTATACCCAGTGCCAATGTATTGATGAGTCATTAGAGTCCCCCACAGACAGTTTCCCAAGTTCGGGCGAAACGTTGTAGAGGCCGTATGGTTTTATGGCAGGGTTCAATCATATCCGTACACTTGTGCACGGATCAGGATTGGACGGATAATACTAGCGGGCTTTGGTTTAAGCCGGATCCTAGTACTATTGTGCAGGAATATTTTTGTCTCGTTGCATTTCGTATTCGGTCGGAATACAAATGCGGGTATGTATATACAGTTGAGGGGTAATCCCGTAATTCGTTGCGGGATTATTTTCGGAGTTGCCAGTTTCTTTTCCGGTCTTTGAACACCTTGTTCGATGTGACCTCCTTTTCTTTGACCACCTTTTCCTTGCCTCATTCTTTAATGTCTTTTTTGCTGGTGGCTGAATTTTGGTGGGGGGCCCTGTGCAAATTTCGCATGCCACTAATTGCAGGGCCTTTTCTGTGGTGAAGGGTGTCTGAAAATTCAGTAGGGGAAAAAGGAATTTGTTTTAAGTGTCTGGGTGTCTGGGTGCTGGTTTTTTGGGTATGGTCTTTGATTTTCATGGGCTATTCTTGCTTGGTGCATTAAATGGGCAGCATGGGCTTCAATCAATGAGGTGGCTGATTTTGTGTGGCTGGGAGGGGGGCTTCGAATTCAGCAGGGGATGGGGATGGTTTTTAGTAGCTGGTCTCTTTAATTTTTTGGGGATCTCTTCACTTCATAAAAAAAAAGGATCCCAGAGAACACTTCTAGTTTGGTGAGAGCGCTTTGTTTCTCACCTCAATTGCAAAAATCCTTGGCTCACAAATTTCCTTCCAATGGCAACTCCAATTTATCTTTACCCAAGAGCATGGGTATCTTGAGACAAAATATTCTACACTCTCTTTACTACATTCTTAGATATGTCGGCTAACAAACTTCATGTCCGAGTTGCCTCGGTTTTGAGACGGGAGCCCGTATAAAGATTCGATGACGTTGTGCCATTTTGACGAGAGATATCGGGGAGCGGACTTCGTCGGCGCAACAGCGGGGAGTTTGGTACGGAGATTGAAGATCGAAGGACACGGATCGATCGGTATAATTTCTACAAACTCCTTTTACATATTACTAGTTTACGGTTAATGGAACGATCTGGGGTTTTGGGTCGCGGTGGCGCCGGTTTCATAAAAAGTTTTTTGTTCCGCATTTAGCCTCGGTTAGACGGCCGAGGCGCCGCCGTGGCCCAACATGGTATCAGAGCCACGCCATTAATCTCTACTAGCTTGTTCTAACATGTTTAAAATATCGACCTAACAAAATTTCCGAAACCGCAATTTCAGTTTTAAAGTTTCTGTCGAATTTTTTTTCTTTGAAATTTTTTTTTGAGTGTTTCAGAAAATCATGCAGGCTTTTCTAAGACCACTGTAAAAATTTGGTAGTGTGATTCCTCTGTAACGCCGCGGAACCGCGGCCGTACCCTCGTTTTGGCCGCGGTTACGCCGCTGTTTTGATGTTTCAGTGCTCCATTTTTCTACAGGTCGTCTTTCATATGGAATTGTGGTTTCTGAAATATTTTTTTTGGGCCCAGATTTGTTAGAGTACTGGATTTGTACTTGGGGGCCCACTTCAGGAATTTTGTCGATAGAAATTTTAAATATGTTAGTTTACAGTACTTACATTATATCTGCGACTGTGAATGTCATTCGAGCGGTAAATCTTGTCTAATTGCGATAGCTCTTTTAGACCGGTTTGCAAACGTGACATTCACGTTAATGTTCTGTGTTTTGCTGTGCTGTTGCGGATTTGTCATGGTGGATAGCTTGTTGCAATATTAGTACTGTTTGGATTTATTTGTACATTTGATATTACGGGGCGAGCGTCCGACATGTGGACTGCCGTCACTGCCTGTTTGTATATTATTCTTTTGGGACACGACCGGGTTGAGGTCGATGTACCCGTTGTATATATTTTCTTTTCTGTACTAAGATTACCCCGCAGTGGGGTGCACGGATAGCCGGGTTCTAGAGGGCAACGGGCCCGCATCTCATGGCGTTGAGACGGAAGAGGGCTTCACTCTAGAATTGGTGGGTTATTCGCCGCGCTCGTAGGGGGTACAGGTTGACCCAAGGAGGGGTGCTCAAGTTACCGGATTCCGTGAAGTGCTGGATGGTCCATTCACGTTGTTGAAGGGGGATGCCTCGCTTCTGGTTTTGGCGGGTAGCTTGCCGCGCTCGTAGGGGTCTAGGATTTCATTGCACAGGCTATCCACACGACCAAGGAAACGTCGGGTTTCATTTGCGGCTCTATGAAACCCGGGGTTCCCAGATTATCTGTATTGTTCTGTGATGCTTATTACTTTTCTGTGATATTGCATTTATCACGCCTGGAGCGATTATTATATATTGATATATATATACTAGTAGATGTTGTATATGTTTTGCACCCGCGCTAGTCCAGTCCCCGCTATGTCGTTAGTTAAGTAACCTAACGGGTGATGATGGGACCCAGTGGCGAATGCTGATGGCATATACGTACATTTTATTTTCGTTCTTTTGTGGTGTGATCAATTGATGGGACTGCGTTGATTCTTATCAATGCAAGAAAAACAAACCTATATATGATGTTGTTGGAACCAATTTTTCAAAAAGCTGTTATTTCAAAGGCGTTCTCTTTTTTTTGCACAGTGGTATTCGGTTTGGAATATCCTGCACCTCATTCGACGAGGCAAGGGCCGAGATCCCTTCATCGGGAGTGACCCCTTGGACAGAGGTTTGCGTCAGGGTAATAACTTCACTATAGTCGATTACTTTTTGCTTTGCATCATGGTATTCAGTTTGGAATATCCTGCACCTCATTCGACGAGGAAAGAGCCGAGTTCCCTTCACCGGGAGTGACCTCTTTAGCAAAGGTTTTCGCCACTATATTTTTATAAAAAGATATTCGGTTCCTTCAACGATACCAAGTTCATTACGCTAAAGGTTTTTCGCCAAAAACCAGTCGTAGCCCTCCGTCATTTCAGATAGGTATCTCGTAGTATTCGTGCTATGTACGTTGGTCTCTATCAAGGCATAGTGTACGGTAGATACTTGTCTGTAGCATGGATATGCGATTATCTAGGACAGCCATACAGTCACCTTGGTCTCTATCAAGGGCTTGTGCGGGTGGGTTTAGATCAATTTTGGATAATGATGGGTTGAACTTGACTAGCGACTTATGGCACGTTGGTCTCTATCAAGGCCATGAAGTCGTTAGGGGTAAAAATCATATCGGGAGTTTCCAACATACAGGAAACTTGCCAGGCATGCGCATACCTTCTGGAGTGTGGTGACTTGAGTGGATTCTATCAAGTTATCATGCGATGATAGTTGGATCCCGATTCCCACTGATGAGTTGGCTTACTCCTCGGGTGTTCCCGACTAATTCTTCTTTCAGGTTTGGAGGAAAATTTGAGGATACAGTGGGAGGTTTCCTGATTGGATAAAATGATTAACCATTTTGATTCAGGTTAGAGTGCACGCAGAGTGTTTCTTTTCTTTCTCTCTTTGACTGCGACCATGACCCGGCCCTAGACTATAACTCAGTGACCAAGTTAACCGAACTTTCTTATAACACCGGCTTTTGGATTGTCTGAGTTGCATACATCATTGCCACTCCTTCTTTTACCCTTTGAGTTTCTCCAGAACACCCCGTATTATTACGAACATCCACTTCCATTGGATAAATCCATTGTATGGTTATAAACGAACTCGGAGGAATTTCTTCGAGGATGGATTCTGGTTCTGGAGAGATTGAATAGGATTATTCAGTTGTCTTTTCCATTTACCTTCTCTCAGGTTGTGAGGGCTCCTACGATTAGGAGAGGGTACACCTATTACACTTATTGGATAGTCTTCTTCCAAACCATAGGCAGGTGCTGAAAGGTAGGGAATGAAGAAAACCAATTAGCCTAAGTTGGGTGTACAGAAGATAATAAGTAAAGACAAATAAAGGGATCAGAAAGAGGGCAAAGTAAATTGCGACTGTTAACATTCACGACCAAACCACGTATCTCATCGCCACTCCTAATCCACCTTTGTATTTCTCCAGAACACCCCGTATCGTTACGAACATCCAATTCCATTGGATAAATCCATCGTATGGTTATATACGAACTCGAAGGAATTTTTTCGATGATGGATTCTGGTTCAGGAGAAATAGGAATAAGGTTTATTCAGTTGTCTTTTATCCTTACCTTCTCTCAGATTGCGAGTGCTCCTAGGATTAGGACAGTATATCTATTATGCTTATTGGATAGTCTTCTTCCAAACCATAGGCTGGTGCCGAACGGTAGGGAAGGAAGAAAACCACTTAGCCTAACGAAAGTGTACAGAAGGTAATGAGTAAAGACAAATAAAGGGAATTGGAGAGATGGAAAGGAAATATATGGTTACAGTCATGAATCTGATAATGGAAGAGGCATTATTAGGAATACCTGGATACCCCTTCGAAACATATTCATGTTTCATTTTCACTCTGTATTGTTAATAGAAAACTGATTGCCTAATTGGACCCTTGCTCCAGGGTCTGTATTTACCAAGTATGATTCTCACATCTGTATGGTTTTACAGATGATGAGTGAGAGTAAGTTATTGGGAATTAGGTGATCATCCTCATTATATCGGAATTCGTTGTAATTGGTGATATTTGAGGAAATCGCCTGGGTACAGTTTTCAACCTACAATGCACAGAGTTTGAGTTATTCAACTCAGGGGATTTATACAAATTATTGTATATTGTCCAGTGTCCATTAGGACAAAAGGGTTGGTCCCCGTACTGTATTCTGTTTACTTGTGATTTCTTAAGTTTTAGACAAGTGTTTCGTAGAAATACAAGGTCCAAGTTTGAGAAGTTATAGGTACAAGAATAAAGTAGAGAACCAGGTGTTGCAAGTATCGGGATTCTTCAAGGTGATCGAAGATGTAGATATTTATGTTTGGTATTCAGTTGATAGTAATAATTTTGAGAACTTGCTTCTCTTTCAGGTTACTCATAATTGGATGCACTCCTAAGTTGAGTAATGCTGATCGGCCTCTCTCCATTTAGTTGACATGCACTGGAGACAGCTGCATGATTTGAATCTGATTCCAATTAAATCAGTGCCTCTATTTCTATATTGTATATAGAATGGTTCATATCTTAACGTTGTTAAGGTACGGGGAGTTGTCCGGCTTATGCTTAAAACCAGACTCTGGATAACTCAAGGCACGTTTCTGTAATGGCTGTTTTTGGGGTAACCGGGCTATGACGAGGGTTAACTTTCTACCATCTGGAAGATCAATAGTGATATTGTTCTTGACTCGCCACATTTTTAGTAAAATGGATTTTTTTTTCAGAAAAAAGTAGTGGAGTATGGTAGAACTGGAAGTGATTCCAGAACCGCAAACGATTACGGAAAATTTAATAGGTCCTAAAGATTCAATTAGGATTGACATTCCATTAGCCACTCCGCAGATATGGTGGGTAACCTCAGGCACCCGAGAGGTACTCTTGTTTCCTCAAGGACGGTGACAGGGAGGTTCTTGTTTACCCAGACTTTCTATTACTGCTGTTCTAGACTATGAGACCTGGCAGGAGGATGAGTATAAAGTCGTTCTAAACTAGCTTTAGAAGTGCACGTGTATATGATTCTGCCAGAGAGTTGTTGTAGTCAGTGGGAGCAGCGGAAGCATAGTGGATAAGTAGCTTATGTCTATTTATAGACTAAAACAGATATAGCGGAGATAGATCATTTATTTTTGATGTGACAGTCATGGGCTTTGACTTCATCAGAATAGGAGATGGATCTGTCAAGAAGGTAGTAGGGTGTGATGTCCTGATATTTGGATGACATCACAGAGTAGGAAGTAAAATTCCTATACTACGGTCGGTTATACAGTGGTTGTCACACAGTGTTTTCTCCACATAAGAATATAGATATAATATCAGACATTCTGGTTACTAGATCTATGGTTTTAGATCTAGATTTGGGTAGTTTCCCAATCTGGGTACTTTGACAGCATTCTAAAGGTATTTTAGAATGAACGACTCCTGGTATGCTAGTGTACCTGCAGGTGATGGAGTCACCCTCTCCAAAGGTGTCTTACAGACTAAAGGGGAGAGGGATGTGCATGATTGACATATCACTTGCTTAGGCAATTGAGTCAATCATGAGATGTCAAGTACCACACCAGATGTTATTTTTGCACTAGATGCAATAAGTTGATATAATCCAATCTTGGAGAAACGTTCGAAAGCAGTTTTAGAACATAAGTGGTTGTTCTAGGGATTTGATAACGACAGCCTCCTTCGGGAGACAGTTACCATTCCAGGCTTCCAAGGTGACCCGGATGACAGAGTGACTGTCAGAGTTATAGTTTTCCCTCTCTCGAGGGGCAGTAGTTTGGACAGGTAGTCCAGGCGGATACTAAGGAAGGCATGGCGCAGGATACTGATTAATTTCAGTTGACGATACAGTCTAAGAAGTTTGCTGGATTTGGAGTTCATTTATGAACTGGGTCCCATCAGATATCCAGACATATTCTAAGACAGGTGTTACTCAATTCGGGAGATGGCTTCTCCGCGAATTTGAGAAAAAGAGAGACATGGAAAGAAACATCAGGGCGGATCCATTCACTGAGGCTATTTCTCGAATACAATAGTTTTACAAACGAGCTTTGTGAAACTGATTAGTAGAGTAGTTGGATGTTCGGTATCACATGAGCTGTGAGGTACGCGACATCGCAATAATTAGCCTTAAGTGCAAGTGGGAGATTGTTGGATATAGTGCCCTCAAAGTCAATTATTGGATCGCAGGTACGTGATTGCAATGATTGAGGGAGGACCTATACCGATAGGACAGTCTTGCACGAGATGATAGTATGCTATCTGGTTTGTCTTTATCATCGTGTACATGCTTTAGTTCACTATTGCATGTTGATAGAGCCCATAGGATTCTTGCTTGACTGCCAACAGTAGATGGTGATCATAAACGTGGGAGCTGGGGTCTATAAGCACATCCTTAAGTGTCCCTAGTCGTGGGAGTTTCGAGACAGGGCATCGATACTCCAGAGTAGACTAGTGTATACAGTCGAGACCCCGACGAGGGGCGGTAGCCGGTCTTACAAGCCATTGGTGTCAGTTGGTTCACCTAAGATGTATACAGGTGCTCATTGGGTTATGAGTACTCCGGACAGGACTCGCCGGGAACATGCTAGTTGGTATTATACATATCGTCAGATAGCAGTTCCCAGGTGACATGTGTACAGGTTAGTCTGTCGACCTGAGATCGTCATTTGTCTCATGTGAGTTCCCACTGTGCTTTGATTACTACCCTACCACGGCTCAAAGGAGTCGTGCAAACAGGTTTAGTTGGGTACAGTCCTGAGCCACATGGAGGCAGTGAGCGGATCGTCAGGGATTGGTCTCTCCCGGTATTGGGGGTGAGATCGCGCTGTGTTTAGGAGAGCCATTATACGAAATCCCTGGCCAGAGTAATCTAGATTTACTGGTAGGTATTCCAGTAGTATCTCAGGGTGTTCTGGGCTTCACTCCGACACGACTTATACAGCTATTGGGGGTCTGACGTTTACCAGCCCCCTAGGCCCAATATGCGATACTCATAGACGAACGGACCGGACTGTACGGATATTGTCACTTTCCGGCTCAGTAGGGTTTCTGGATGAGTTCACTCGTCAGTTTCCTTTTCAATCAATACATGGGCAACCGTTACATACAGCTAGTACCTCTGACGTGCTAGTGGTTATACCCAGTGCCAATGTATTGATGAGTCATTAGAGTCCCCCACAGACAGTTTCCCAAGTTCGGGTGAAACGTTGTAGAGGCCGTATGGTTTTATGGCAGGGTTCGATCATATCCGTGCACTTGTGCACGGATCAGGATTGGACGGATAATACTAGCGGGTTTTGGTTTAAGCCGGATCCTAGTATTATTGTGCACGAATATTTTTGTCTCGTTGCATTTCGTATTCGGTCGGAATACAAATGCAGGTATGTATATACAGTTGAGGGGTAATCCCGTAATTCGTTGCGGGATTATTTTCGGAGTTGCCAGTTTTTTTTCCGGTCTTTGAACACCTTGTTCGATGTGACCACCTTTTCTTTGACCACCTTTTCCTTGCCTTATTCTTTAATGTTTTTTTTGCTGGTGGCTGAATTTTGGTGGGGGGCCCTGTGCAAATTTCGCATGCCACTAATTGCAGGGCCTTTTCTGTGGTGAAGGGTGTCTGAAAATTCATTGGGGGAAAAAGGAATTTGTTTTAAGTGTCTCGGTGCTGATTTTTTGGGTATGGTCTTTGATTGGCATGGGCTGTTCTTGCTCGGTGCATTAAATGGGCAGCATGGGCTTCAATCAATGAGGTGGCTGATTTTGTGTGGCTGGGGGGGCTGCGAATTCAGCAGGGGATGGGGATGGTTTTTAGTTGCTGGTGTCTTTAAATTTTTGGGGATCTCTTCACTTCATAAAAAAAAAAGGATCCCAGAGAACACTTCTAGTTTGGTGAGAGCCCTTTGTTTCTCACCTCAATTGCAAAATCCTTGGCTTACAAATTTCCTTCCAATGGCAACTCCAATTTATCTTTACCCAAGAGCTTGGGTATCTTGAGACAAACTATTCTACACTCTCTTTACCACATTCTTGGACATGTCGGCTAGCAAACTTCATGTCCGAGTTGCCTCGGTTTTGAGGCGGGAGCCCGTATAAAGATTCGATGACGTGGTGCCACTTTGATGAGCGATATCGGGGAGCGGACTTCGTCGGCGCAACAGCGGGGAGTTTGGTGCGGAGATTGAAGACTGAAGGACACGGATCGATCGGTATAATTTCTACAAACTCCTTTTACATATTGCTAGTTTACGGTTAATGGAACTATCCGGGGTTTCGGGTCGCGGTGGAGCCGGTTTCATAAAAAGTTTTTTGTTCCGTATTTGGCTTCGGTTAGACGGCCGGGGCGCCGCCGTGGCCCAACACAAGTTGCCCAACGGGAGAATGGAAACCATCGTGTTTTGATATGTACAATCCAGAAAACGGGAGCAAGTCCATGGCAGCTACGTTATACACGACTTCGATGAAGAAAGAGACATTCTGTTTAGATAGGCCGATCCTGAACCAAAACAAGGTCCTGTCATCAAAGCGCCGAGTCCGCCATTTAAAGAACGAATGGACAAGC
The DNA here is from genome assembly GCA_030015575.1 of Agapanthus africanus. Taxonomy (NCBI): domain Eukaryota; kingdom Viridiplantae; phylum Streptophyta; class Magnoliopsida; order Asparagales; family Amaryllidaceae; genus Agapanthus; species Agapanthus africanus. The sequence goes on along the minus strand of CM057342.1, from coordinate 143,398,138 downwards.
TAGTAAGGGAAGCGGGTCAAAAGATCCGGGATGATCATAACCGTGAGATGGCCATTTATGAAAAAGCCAAGACACAGCGCCTCCTTTAACATGCCGCGGAGAATGGCAATGCTCTTCCTTATCAACCCGTCATATAAAAAGCCCGACGCAGAGGCAAAAATAAATCAAAGAGCGGGAAAGGGGTTCAACAGCAGCCAAGCGGGTCTAAGAAGCAACGCAATCGGGAATCGAGCAATCCGGATTTGTTTCTTATAAAGAAGATGGGTCAAGCATACTCTTTTCCCCAGAACAAAACACGGAAGATATTTGATCTTGCCATAAAACATCAGATGATTACACTTCCGGAGTCCAAACACCCCGAGCAAGCCAACGAGGTCTCTCACCCAGACTATTGATCTTATCACCAAGCGATAGGACATCCTCTCGAAAACTGCTTCACCTTCAAGAACTGGGTCGAAGACCAATATCAGCTCGGCAAGTTCGCTCTATCCAACAGTTGGAGGATAACTCTACCATAGAAGCACGGACCAAAAGCCGCGCATACAGCGAGAGTAGAACCAGATCAACATCGATCTTGGAAGCGAACTCGTACTTGTCATATGATAACACTATCAAAAGAAGAGCTTGAGGATAGGGATGACCTCCCTTGGTGCCTCGAAAACGATGATGACGAGGTGATCTCAAAGTTTCCACCGGTGCCAAAAGAGCTGGAAGATGGAACACATACTACTGCAGATAACCTCAAGAAAATTGATTTGGGGACGGCGAGTGACCCGCGACCGACATTCGTCAGTGAGCTGCTGTCTAAAGAAAAGGTGACTGCACTAAAAGACGTGCTTATGCAGCATAAAGATTGCTTCGCATGGAACTATTCCGAGATGCCAGGATTAGATCCAGAGATTGCTGTCCACAAATTGGCAATATCTCCGGACGCCAAGCCAATCAAACAAGCACCGAGAAGGATGCGGCTCGAGCTTGAGATGAGCGTCAACGCCAAAGTCAAAAAGCTAATCGACTCTGGTTTCATCCAAGAGGTTCAGTATCCTGACTGGATTGCTAACATCGTCCCGGTGATGAAGAAAAATGGAACAGTGCGCATATGTGTGGACTTTTGGGATCTCAATAAAGCCTGCCCGAAAGACGACTTCCCAGTACTGGTCACCGAGCTGATGATAGACAATACATCCACTCATGAAGTTTTCTCCTTCATGGATGGCTCGTCAGGATACAATCAGATAAAGATGCATCCCGAGGACCAGAAACATACCGCTTTCCGGACCCCTTTGGGCATATTCTGCTACAAGGTGATGCCTTTCGGTCTAAAGAACACCGGTGCCACCTATCAGAGGGCCATGACAAAGATCTTCGATGACCTCATACATGAGATCGTCGAATGCTATATCGACGAACTCGTGGTGAAAAGCAAATCATACGAGGAACATTTAGAGCATCTGAGAATCGTATTTCAACGCCTTTGGCAATATAACTTGAAGATGAACTCTCTCAAATGCGCGTTCGGAGTTTTCTCGGGCAAATTCCTAGGATTCATCGTCCGACACCGGGGCATCGAGATAGATCCGTCAAAGATCAAGGCGATCATGGAAATGCCCCCGCCAAGGACTCTCAAGCAATTACGGTCTCTCCAAGGGAAGCTCGCGTATATCCGGCGATTTATAGCCAATCTCTCAGGCAAGTGCCGTCCTTACAGCCACCTGATGAAGAAGGGAACCCATTTCGTCTGGGATCGCAAATGCCAAAACGCACTAGACGAAATCAAGCAATACCTGCAGAATCCGCCAGTACTGACCGCTCCGGTAAAGGGAAAGCCTCTTATCCTGTATACGACCGCTCTCGAAGGTTCTTTAGGCGCGCTGTGGGCACAAGAGAACGACTAAGGGAAAGAAAGATCTTTCTATTATCTGAGTCAAGTTCTGCTGAGGGTAGAAAGAAATTACTCTCCCATTGAAAAATACTGCCTGGCGTTGATCTTCGCAATAACAAAGCTCAGACACTATGCATTGACACATGAGGTCCATCTCATATCAAAAGTGGATCCCCTCAAATACTTAATGTCAAAAGCCATATTAACGGGGCGTTTCGCTAAATGGGCCCTGCTATTGATGGAATTCTCGATAACTTATTGGCCTCTTAAGGCCGTGAAAGGTCAGGCCATCCCCGACTTCCTCGCTGAGCATCCGATACCTGCCGATTCTCCTTTGAATTGCGAACTGCCGGACGAACATGCGTTTGACACGATTGACGGTAGTGGTACCCGGTGGGAACTTTATTTTGATGGGGCGTCTTCCATGAAGAAGCGTAAACAAAACACCCCTATAATCAAATCAGGGGTAGGCCTCATCTTCGTAACTTCACAAGGAGGGATAATGCGCTTCGCCTTCTCCTTGACAGAGCCGAGGGCAAACAATGAAGCCGAGTATGAAGCTTTGATAGCAGGTCTCGAGATTTCCATCGATATGGGAATTGAAAACCTCCTCATATATGAAGACTCCCAACTGGTCGTTAGTCAAATAAACGGTGACTACCAAACGTGCAAGCCAGAGTTGGTGAAATATGGCGAGAGAGTGCAGCAACTGCTGACCCAAATTCCTTCCTACACCTTGGAAAGCATACCGCGCGCGGAAAATAGCAAAGCAGATGCATTAGCCAAGCTTGCTAAAGAATTGGCCGATGAGAACCTCGATGACGTAAGAATCGTGGTACAAAACCGTCGGGTTTTTGCACCGGCAGAAATATCTCCGGAGTCATCCGAGGAAAAGGAAGCGACCGAGCAAATGGCTCTACAAGTAAAAGACCAAGAGAAGGTTGAGGATTGGAGAGAAGTCTTCATAGACTACTTCAAATCCCGTCGAACGCCTGAAGATGCATCCTCAAAACATCAGCTCATGAAGCGGGCCCTATCTTTTGCCTTCGTCAATGATACTCTGTACAAGAGATAATTTGATTCTCTATGGTTAAGATGCCTGGGACCTGAAGAGGCGAAGAGAGTAGTTCAGGAAACTCACAACGGACTCTGTGGTTCTCACCAAGCCGGGCCGAAGATGAAACTGAAGATCAAACGGATGGGCTACTATTGGCCCACGATGATCCAAGACTGCCTCGAGTATGGGAAGCAATGCCACTCGTGCCAGATTCACGGGGACTTTATCCATCAGCACCCAAATCCACTACACCCGACAGTGGCTAGCTGGCCGTTTGAAATGTGGGGGACTGACATAATCGGCCCCATCGAACCAGCATCGTCCAGAGGACATCGATTCATTTTGGCGACAACTGATTACTTTTCCAAATGGGCAGAAGCAATACCGCTGAGGGAAGTGAAGACGGAGAATATCCTCCATTTCTTCAAGACACACGCCATCTATCGGTTTGGAACTCCGAGACAGATCATCTCCGATAACGGGCCAGCCTACAGAAGCCATAAGATCACCCGCTTCGCACAACAGCACAACATAGACTGGAGATACTCCTCAGTCTATAATCCCCGAGCTAACGGTCTAGCTGAGGCTTTCAACAAGACCTTGACGAAGATCGTGAAAAAGACAGTGTCCTGAAACAAGAAGGACTGGCATGAGAGACTGCATGAAGCTCTCTGGGCATATCGAACTACGTTCAAAACGGCTATAAACACAACGCCATATGCATTGGTGTTCGGGACAGAGGCGGTACCCCCCTCGAGATAGAGCTACCTTCTCTACGAGTAGCAGTTCATTACGAGCTATCGGACGAGGAGAATGCTCACCTTCGGTTTGAGGAGCTCGACGCCCTTGATGAAACCCGGCTCATAGCGCAACAAAATCTGGAGGCTTATAAAGCAAAGATGACGCGCTCATACGAAAGATTGACTAAGCCGAGAACATTCCGCTAAGGCGAACTCGTGCTAGTAGTCAAAAGAACTATGATCCCTAATCGTGCCAAACGAGAGAAATTCGAGCCGAACTATGAAGGCCCGTATATCATAATCAAGGTCTACCAGGGTGGGGCCTATCTACTCATGGACATGCATAGTGAAAGGCCCTTCAGACCAATAAATGGTCGCTTCCTAAAAAAGTACTACCCCTGACGAGTCACGGCCTAGGTCAATGATAGATGACGACGACTATGTCTGCTCGCTATCTTCCTAAGCCCAAACTCTATAAATAGTAGCCGGCGCAACGGACCGAAACGTCCTTAAACTAACAACGGACCGAAACGTTCTTAAACTAACAACGGACCGAGATGTCCTTAAAACTAACAATGGACCACTATATCCTAAAACTAGCCGTTGACCGAGACGTCGATAAACTACTGTGGATTGCAGCATCCCAAGGTTGATATAAAAAAAGAGAGAAAATAAAAGAATAAAAAAAAATAAGAACCGTATGTCGATAAGCAAAAAGGCACGGATGAAAACCCGAAAGGGCTCCGTGAGTAAAAACAGCAGGGCTACCGGCGAGTGTTTGTGAAAACCCGAAAGGGCGCAATCTTGTTAAAAGACACTTGCAGGGTCCTCTCGACCTTGTGAGGAGAAACCACCTGCGTGAGATCCTTACGACTCACAAGGGAGCAACACACTTAGGGATCCCCACGATTTCTAAGGAGAAATTACACTTGTGAGATCCTCATGACTCGTAAGGAGAACCCTCTTATGAGACCCTCATGGCTCATAAGATTCAAAAGTCTTAAGCTACAGGGATCTGAACCTGTTCTTAAGCAGCCACCACAACCTCTAATACTGCCCTACAAACGGCTCAATGCTGACCCTTGTATACAATCCACGGGCGCGAATAAACATTTCCCTAACTAAGTCCCATCCGTGACTAGGGATATGTTTATACGGTGAACAGCCCTTATAAGTCCTCTCGACTTATAAGGAGAAAATACTCTTATAAGATCCTTACGACTTATGAAGGAACATGCACTTAGGAATCCTCACGATTCTTAAGAAGAAAACGCACCTATGAGATCCTCATGACTCGTAGGGAGAAATACTTTTATGAGACCCTTACGGCTCATGAAGTCAAAAGCCTTAGTCGACAGGATCTTAACCCTGTCTACTAAGCCACCTTTGTTCAATATCGACAGAGGAAAATGATGATTCGCTCCTGGCAATATCCCAATTGTAGTGACGCTGATGCCGAAAATCGGTCTAATTCCAAGCTTGCAAAAAAAAGCTAGCAAATTACACATGCATACGAAATAGCCGAAATGATGGGGCAACTAGCAAACAAAATCAGCAAGTAAAAATGTATGCATGCAAAATAGCCGGAATGATTGGGCAACCCGCAATAAAAAGCAGCGAGTAAAAATAAAAAAATTGCCGAAATGATTGAGCACCGCGAAAAATAGCCGAAATGATTGGGCAATCGCGACCTTCGCGATATAAAAGCTGAAATGGTGGAGCATCGCGGAAAGAAATAAAAAAAAATGAAATTTTTGCCCTACAGATGATATCACAGCAATCCCTGTATACAATCCAGGGGCGCAAACAAAGAGGGAATCACACCTTTCCTCTCCAGGCTTCATCAGAAGAAGAAGGGGATCTCAACGGTTCACAGATAGCCTGGAGATCATCTCAACATCCGTCTCATTACGACAGACACTACATCAAGAAAAGCGGAACCGCATCAACTCCCAGTTCCATGACTCGGCGGTGCACAGATGACCGAGAGTCAAACCCCGACTCCGTGAAATGCGGATAGAGCAAAATTCCTGGTTACGTGGAACGTGGCATACGTCAATCCTGACCCCATGGGAAACATCCAGAGTGGATCCTGGTCCTCACAGAGCACGGTAATGACCCCGTGTGAAGCATCCACAGCGGAGCCTGGTCCTCACCGAACACTATAGTGAACCCGTGGGAAGCATCCAGAGCAAAATTCCTGGTTACGTGGAACGCGGTTTATGTCAATCCTGACCCCGTGGGAAACGTCTAGAGCAGATCCTGGTCCTCGCAGAGCACGGCAATGACCCCGTGTGAAGCATCCACAGCGGAGCCTGGTCCTCGCAGAACACGGCAGTGAACCCGTGGAAAGCATCCAGAGCAAATTCCTGGTTATGTGGAACATGGCTTATGTCAACCCTGACCCCGTGGGAAATGTCCAGAGCGGATCTTGGTCCTCCCAGAGCACGGCAATGACCCCGTGTGAAGCATCCAGAGCGGAGCCTGGTCCTCGCAGAACACGGCAGTGAACTCGTGGGAAGCATCCAGAGCAAATTCCTGGTTACGTGGAACGCGGCTTATGTCAATCCTGACCCCGTGGGAAACGTCCAGAGCGGATCCTGGTCCTCGCAGAGCACGGCAATGACCCCGTGTGAAGCATCCAGAGCGGAGCCTGGTCCTCGCAGAACACGGCAGTGAACCCGTGGGAAGCATCCAGAGCAAAATTCCTGGTTACATGGAACGCGGCTTATGTCAACCCTGACCCCGTGGGAAACGTCCAGAGCGGATCCTGGTCCTCGCAGAGCACGGCAATGACCCCATATGAAGCATACAGAGCGGAGCCTGGTCCTCGCAGAACACGGCAGTGAACCCGTGGGAAGCATCCAGAGCAAATTCCTGGTCACGTGGAACTCGAATAACGTCAATCCTGACCCCGTGGGAAACGTCCAGAGCAGAGCCTGGTCCTCGCAGAACACGGCAGTGGACCCTTGGGAAGCATCCAGAGCAAAATTCCTGGCTACGTGGAACGCGGATTATATCAATCCTGACCTCGTGGGAAACGTCCAGAGCGGAGCCTGGTCCTCGCAGAACACGGCAGTGAACCCGTGGGAAGCATCCAGAGCAACCCCTGATTCCGTGAAATGCGGATGATGATAACCTCACCCATCACTTACGGGTCCTCATGACTTGTAAGGAAGCAAACTCTCTTGTGAGATCCTTACGACTTGCGAGAGAAAACACACTTAGGAATCCTCACGATTCTTAAGGAGAAACTACACCTATGGGATCCTCTCGACCGATAGGGAGAAAATTCTTTATGAGACCCTCACGGCTCATAAAGTTGAAAAGTCTTAGGAGACAGACCTTAACCCTGAATCCTAAGCCATCGTTGTCCTGACAAGAGATCGAGATAGGCTATCCACAGAATACATTTAATGAAAAGGAACACACCATCATGAAGAAAAATATGTGTTTTATTCATGAATCAAAATGAATACAAAGTACAATTCGTGAAAGAACAAAAAAAATATGTACTCTCATTCATGAGTATGTACAAAGGAAAAAAATATACATATACAATTCTTCAAGTTGGCGGGTGATTTAGTAGATTGGTCAGTTCGTCCCTCTTTCGCTGGGCCTCGCCTTCGTGATTCAATATCGCCAAAAGACGGGCCTCCGCCTGAGCTTGCTGGACCTGATATAAGGCAAGCCGGCCTTCAAGCTCTTTCTCAGTGGCCTTATGAGCCTCAACCCTTTCATGAGTGAACACGGTGGCTTTATCGATGGCCACCACCTCCTTGATGGCCTCTTGAAGCACTCGCCAAAGTTCATACGCTTTATTGGCCTTGGCCGTAAGGTTGGCTTGAAGCTCTATCAGCGCCTTAGAAGCTAGCTCCCTCTCTGAAAACTTATGGCCGAGTCTCTTCTCGCATGATACCATATTCGCCGCACACCGCTCAATTAGGCCCCATAAGCTTGCCTTCGCAGCCACAGCCTCCGAAGAAAGGCGGGTACACTCAAGCACATGCAAGCAAGCCTCCATCTGCCAACAAAACTCAACCCAGACTTGCACCACTGCTTCACTATGATAGGTGGCAAGAAAGGGAAGAGAGCCATTAGCTTCAGCAGCAAACGCTTCGGCCGTGATTACATTGCCAGCACGAAGTTCCTCGATCAGGGATGACAGAGAGGCGAGGCTTAATTTTTCCATTCGGTCCAAGGCACGTAGAGCATAGGGGCCGGGTGGCATAGCGATGGGTGATTCCAACGTGGTGAGAATTGGCCGGGCTGTTTAGATTTATAAACAGTCAGCGAAACTTGTAAACAAAGAATAAATGGAACGACGTTGTGACCTTACCTACCCACAGTTATGCAAGAGGGATCTGAAGGCTCCCCAGGCCCTTCTAGAATCTCAACCTCATCATCGGCCTCCATGACTGTAAAAGACATCAATGTCATTTTGTGAAATAATAGCAATTCTGTGAAAAGAGGGTAGATAACACTAACCTTGCCCAGAAGAGAGGACGATGCGCTGTGGAGGTATTGCTTGCAGGGCAGCCAACTCCAACAAACGCTGAAAAGACTGCCTGGGAGATAGATCAGCAATAGAGGCCGCCAATCCGCGCAATTCTGAAAAGACAAAAGGTTTCAGATAATGGAAATATTACTAATTTAAAATATAGAAGGCTACCTTCGACGCTCCTCCCATTTTGAGCTGGAGGGATAGCGGCTTCAGCGGCCTCCTCCATGACCTTGGGCACATTATCGGAAACGCGGGCCGGTGCAGTGGCTTCTGAACGAGGAGCAGCGGCTGCCACTGCGGGCTCCAACAAAAGGACGGTAGCCTCGGCTACTTACACCCTAGCCTCCGGGTCGCCCTCGGGAAGATCCGTTGGAGCGGCGACCAACGAAGATACCTCCCCCGCGAGGGCAAGCGCTTGGGGAGCGGGAACCACCGAGGAAGATTCCGCCATAAGAGCGACAGTTGCATCAACCCCCTCCACACTGATTGGTGCTTCACTGGGGATATCAGCAGACTCTATGGCCAAAATACGACTTAGAGCCTCCGCCGCCGCCGAAGTCCCTGCAAAGTTCGTACAAAGATAAGGATACATATATACGTATGCAAGCAATATGAAATATCACAAAGAAATACAGGAACATACCAATGCGCAAGGGAGCTTCCAGTATGGCTTGTTCAAGCTGACGCTCCTTCCTAAGGAGGTGTGCTCGCCGGTGTCCGAGGGTGGACTCATGGCCACTGGTCCAAAGCGAAAGCGCGTCTTCGTCGTCGGCCGAAACAGCCTGTTTAAGGGCCCTTTCGCCCTATTCTTCCAAAGGGCCGATGAATCGTCGCCTTATCCACGGGGGGTCTTCGTAAAAAATGATGGTCGGGTAGGGCTTCTTCGGAACCCTTACGTTCTCCAATTCATCTTGCGAACGTTTTATAGCCTCAGCCAGTTGTGCGGCTTCCTCGGCAGATGAACTCGGGAAAAGTAGGCCGACGTCCGATGCTTGCATGGCCAACGGTTCATCCTGAAGAATAGGCTCAGACTCAATTAAAGAGTCGAGCAGATTAGTAGCCGTCTTCCTCCACCGCTTGGATCCAGAACCGACCCCCGAAGACGACCGTTTCCTCCCCCGTGGAGCTCTGGCACGGTGCTGACCCACTTCACCTTCAATGCCCTCGCCTCCAACGCCCTCGCTTGGCGGTGCTGTCGAGAACGACACAGCCATTGTCGACGCCGTGGACGATGATACTGCTATCGGCGCCCTATTAGCCCTCGATTGACCCTGAGTGCCCAGTGGCATACCAGCTGTGGGAGTGAAGTCCACTTCCGCCGCCCCCGTAATAAGCACAACACTGGTGTCCCTCAAAGGAAAGCGAACCGGTGCACGTGGTCGTGGCGGAACTCCAGTAGCTTGAGCTGGAATAGGAGCGCTGTATCCAAGAAGCACCCTCTTCTCCGCAGCAATAATCGGACTGACCCGATGAAGGTACCAGCCCGTGAAGGATCCCACACATCGGGGAATATGGTCATCTTCAGGGATCATGAAGTAAGAACCAGTGTTCAGCCGCATAAAGTGATGAGCGGTGTCATGAACAGCTTCAGGCGATGGGCTAGGCACCGCTGTAAATGACTTGAAGGGGACGCCCTGATCATATCCAAGCTGCCGGGCAAAGCGGTGTGGGTTGTACCGCATAAAGAGGGCCACACTGTTCTGACGAAATACTAAATAACCTGGTCTGATCGCATACAGGTGCATGGCTTCCCTGGGCTTCAGAGAAGGTACCCCCTCTTTCGACAAGTCATGGAGTTGTTGAATCGGACCTGAAGGAGCAGATAGAACCCGATCAACGAATACCAATCCGCCCGTACTAGCATAAGGAGCGATCAACACGCGAATGGCCCCGGACTGAGTCGGGTCAGGAGCAGAAGCACCCACCAGCCGCATGAGTCGCGGAAAAGTGTAGGCGTCATAAAATTTGGGTCTCTGGTGCGCAGCAAAGGCCCCCAATACGTGCATCTCAATCCAAGATGTGAATTAATGAAGAGAAAAATTTACCACATCCACACCTGGAGTTGAGGTATTAGCCGCAGCGCCTAACCCGTGATAAAGATGCGCTAGCGCGGGGAGGCCTACAGCTAGCCGTGTCCCCTCAGCGATACGATGAGCAGGGTAGATAACCGAGGCTCTCATAAAACGACGATGCATGGGGATGACGAACCATCTAAGCCAGACGCGTATGAAGCCTACAAAGAAAGTCTCCTCATCCATGCCGGGAGCTGCAATCGATTCAAAAGATATCGCCGACATGATAGGAATGTAATACTGCGGCAAGTCCTCTTCCTTAGTCGGCCGCCTGTTCAAACCAAACCCAAAGGGGTCATTAATGTTCGCAAACTTCGGAGCCGTCTTTGATAGGGCACCCTCGTGAAGGAAGCAAGCGATAAAACTCTTAAAAGTGACGCCCTGCTCCTCTGACTCTGTGAACAGTTTGTCAAAAATGCCCAGGGTCTTGATCAAACTCGGGCGCTTGTGGCGGACGGCGTTCTCGGTAGACAGGTCGTCAAGCATTGTAGGCTCGGTTTCAAAGACGTATTCATCGGGAGGCAGCAATTCCTCATAAAGGGTCCCCCTGATTGGCAGCCCCGAGATCTCGCGAAATTCTTCCAAGGAAATCGAAACTTCGCGGTCCCCTAGAAGGAAAGTATTGGTGGGGAGATTCAATTGGTTCAAGAAGGCCTTGACCTACCAGACATGAGGGGATTGTTAGTGGAAGAGAGACGCGTATATCGCCTGATAAAGCCCAACCCTCTGCAGTCGCGCGCGATGGGCGGACAGGATGTAGCGAGCCCAAAGAAGGTAGCCCGTGGGGTGTCAAGGGGTGAGCCCTATTTTGTAAATCTGCCCCTATGGTTGGGCCTCACCCTGGCAAATGCGGCGTCCCAGAATATCTATGGCCGGGACTGGATGGTTCGGAATACCAGTCGTTGAAGGCTCAAGCCGCCCCATAGGGGTCCAATTCAGCATCTCCACGGCAAAGACTGTCCTTGGAGGATCCATCGGCAGGAACGGATAGGTAGGCTCCGTCGGTATCTCGCAAAGGAAACTTCGACGACCACGGATGATGTGACCATACCAGGTCCCCCACAGAAGTAAGTTGGTGTGATTCGGGTCACGAGCCTTGATCATAGCCATTAGTTCCTCGTCAGATGGCGACTGAGGAAAAGCGGCCTCCGAGCGAGTGAAAGGGAAATACGGAACGGAAGTCATCGTACCTGAAATAAAATAAGAGGAAACTGTTAAAGCAAAGCCAACAGTGTGTGTGTGTGTATATATATATATATATATATATATATATATATATATATATATATATATATATATATATATATATATATATATGAAAAGACAGTGGAAGAAAGCAACATAGGACTCATTTTATAGGACCATTGGTTACAAAACACATGGGTCCCACAAAATCAAGATGGCGGCTTGCCAATGATGAGGCAAAGCAATTACGATGAGACAAAAAGAAGATTCTCAATAAATGAACAGTGGATTTCGAATAGCCCTACACATCCCCCAAAAGGAAATCCATCTTGGATTCTGTAACAAATCAAACAGAAGGTAGGGAATTAAATTCCCAGAAAACACCATTACAAACCTTTTCTTCTTCGTAGTTGCAAAGAAATAACTCAGGGCAAGAAAACCCCAAGAAGTTTTATGGGAAGAAATAAGTTCTCCATAGGAATTAAATTCCTTTTGAAAAAAGGGAATTAAATTCCCAGAAACATCTTTTCAGAGCCAAAGCTCTTTGAGATGGAATTAAATTCCATGGAAAAGACAAACACCACCATTAATCCCTGAAGATCAGAGAAACCCTAAAGGGTCTGTTGATTAAAGAATGAGTGGTTCTCTTTTAAAGAACTTAAAAAATGGATTCTTGTTAAAGGGAAAAACCCTTGATGTGGATTTAAAATCCAATGAAAATGTCTGCAAAGTGCTTCAACCGTTCAAAGATCATTACCTGAAGAAAGGGTCTTTCTTGAACAGAGTTAAACTCTGAAGATTTTCGAAGCAGAAAACTAAACTCTGAGAACGAGAATTAAATTCTCAAAAGAAAAGTTAGCAAAGGAGAAGATGAGCAAAGTAGAGGCGCTTCTGAAGAGACCCCTGCATTTATAGGATATGATGGGAAACGTTTCATCTCCCCTATTCACTAGACAGATCTAACGGTCACAAAGGGGACAGTGTTGCACTCACGTGCAGACACGTGAGAGCAACGCTGTGGGGGCATTTGTTCCCTGATTAAAAATCAGAAATTAACTCAATGAGATATCACGTGCTCACACGTGACCAATGGTCACGTGTTGACATGTGATAGTTAAACTCTGAAATCAAGCAGAAGTGTAAACAAGCGGTTGAGGAAAGGCCCCAATGGGGGGTCACGTGCTCACACGTGACCAGGGGTCACGTGCTCACACGTGATGATCCTTCGGCCTAGTTAAAATACAGAATTAAATTCTGAATAAAAGGAGTCACGTGGCAATACGTGATAGGCTTTGAAAGCCTTATAAATTAATAAAATTAAATTCTAATTAAGGGAAATCAAAGACCCCAACTAGGAAAATATTTCTCTAAATCTTTCCAAACAAAAAAGGATTATGGGGGACCGTTGGATTAAAAATCCAAGGGTGATTAAAAATCACCAATTTATGGAAAGATTTTAGACAAGGAAAGATTTTCCTAAATCTCACCAAAAATAACAAATATAATATCTTTTGGATTAAAAATCCAACGGTGAATAAAATTCACTAAGTGATCTAAAGGATCATATTAATTACAAAAACAAACAAAATCTTTCAATGAGAGATTTACTAAACAAATTGATTCTTTTCCTTCTCTTATAAATAGGAGCCAAGAAGAGAAAAAAAAAGAGAAGAATCTTGGAGAGATAGAATTTTGGGATTTTGAAATTTTCTAAAAGGCAAATAGCAGAAAGAAAAGAAAGGAGAATTTAATTCTCAAGAAAGAAAACCCTAGGTGAGAAAAGGAAAGGGATCAAAACTTCAAAAAGAGAATTTAATTCTCAATCTAAGAGTTTAACTCTTCTGCAAAAAAGAACTTAAATCTTCCTCTGGTTGAAGATCTACAGAAGCAAATCTCCCCATAGGTTGAGAATTTAATTCTAACCGGGTTGAGATTCTGCCATGAAGATCCAAAACTTAGAGGAGGAATTGAGTTTAGAGAATTTAATTCTCCCAAAGATAAAACTAGGGTTTAACCTTATATGAGAATTTAATTCTCCTAAATTTATAGGAATTTAATTCCTTCAAGATAGACAAAACTAAGGTTTAACCCTATATGAGAATTTAATTCTCCCAAACTCACAGGAATTTAATTCCTTCAATATAAAATTGGGGTTTAACCCTACATAAGAATTTAATTCTTCCATATACATAGGAATTTAATTCCTTTAAAAACGAAATTAGGGTTTAACCCTACAGAGAATTTAATTCTAAAAAATAAAGAGACTTGAAAGATCTCCATGCATGCAAAGGACTAAGGTCACGTGTCCCCACGTGACCCCTAAACAGATCCCCCAAAAATGAGAAGGAAACAGCCCAGAGGCAACGCCTCACGTGCTCCCCACGTGACCTCCAAAACAAAGAGAATGAAAATAAAGGCAAGGTTGGCTTTGGGCGCTCTCACGTGTTACCACGTGACCCCTAATAAACGCCTCAATAATCAATGCACAGATATCCATCATGTGCCAACACGTGATGGCCAAAAGATCAAAAGTGTTTAACACTTATTTGCAGAACAAAGTAAAGGAGATCTGGCCCCACCTTTGGGTGCCCTCACGTGTCCCCACGTGACCCCTTCCTCTATAGTGTTTAACACTAATTTGAGAGTTTTATTTCCAGTGTTTAACACTGTTGCCCTCTCTAGTGTTTAACACTAATTTGAGAATTTTATTTCCAGTGTTTAACACTGTAGTTCTCTAGTGTTTAACACTATTTTTTAGCCAAATTGGCTAATTTTCCAGAGGCAAAAGCCTCCCCTTCAACTGAATCTCAAAATTGAGTAAAATTCAGAGCTGTAATGTTTAATGCTCAGTCAAAGATAAAAATGTTACCAAAGCCCTCAAACTCTTGTTTAAGCATTGCTGAATGATGAGGGGCTGAACCCAGACAAATGTCTAATGGTCCAACAAAGGGCCAATATTTCAAACTTAATTGGACTTAACCCAAGTTAGCCATAAGTCCTCTATTCAGACTTAACTGAGCCAATGCGTTCATAATATAATTAGTTGATCTTAGTTCCAAATTGGACTACAGGTCACTTAATCCATTTTGGTTCGAGAGTCCATCTCTTCATTCCTCTGATATTTGTCGTTGTAATCCTTCAACGTCTTCAGAGAGGTGACGGGTCCCGACAACCACACATTTCATGGACTATGATGTCCTTAACCTCGATCGTGATGTCTTTAAACTAACATTGGACTGTGGGGGCCTTAAACTCATGGACTATGATGTCCTTAACCTCGACCGTGACGTCTTTAAACTAACATTGGACTGTGAGGTCCTTAAACTCATGGAGTATGATGTCCTTAACCTCGACCGTGACGTCTTTAAACTAACATTGGACTGTGGGGTCCTTAAACTCATGGACTATGATGTCCTTAACCTCGACCGTGATGCCTTTAAACTAACATTGGACTGTGGGATCCTTAATCTCATGCACTATGATGTCCTTAACCTCGACCGTGATGTCTTTAAACTAACATTGGACTGTGGGGGCCTTAAACTCATGGACTATGATGTCCTTAATCTCGACTGCGATGTCTTTAAACTAACAATGGACCACCATGTCTTTAAACTGGTAATCGACCGCAATGTCCCTAAACTAAACAATAGAGCCCAAATGCTCTTTTATTGGATCTAAATGATCCTGTTAAGTAGATCTTAGTCTAAAATTAGACTAACGTATCCTTAACAAATGGTTAAGTTGATCTTAGTTTAAAATTAGACTAACGTGTCCTTATCAAACTGTTGAGTTGATCTCAGTCTAAAATTAGACTAACGTATTCTGAACAAACGTTTAAGTTGATCTTAGTCTCAAATGAGACTAACGTATCCTTAAACCCAACCCCAAACCCAAATCTAAGAAAATACGGATTTGGACTAATCTACGCCCTATGGGCGACGACATAAATTAGTCTCCGTATACAATCCACGGGCAACCATAAACAAAACAAGCACCCACAACACGAAGTGACCATCTGGAGAAGGAGAAAGTTGTTACCAGCGATGCGGTAGCGTAATTAACTGTAGGGGCTTGCGCCTGCAGGGAAGAGCGTCTCTACAATCAAAAACCCCTCAAGTGAGGGGGAATCTGACGAAGTCTGCTACATCAGCCGCATCCGTTTAAACCTTCGATATATGGTGCCATAAATCAATTTGGCATTTTCGGAGAGGTGGACGGATAGTACCAATTAGCAACTGCCCCGAAAATCAGGCAAGACGTTTATCGCGTCTCGGCCACGTCTTTCAGAAGGGAACAACCACACTCTCCTAAGTCAAACATCGACAGGAAAGGAAGCAATCACTTACGAGTCCTCTCGACTTGTAGGGAGGAAATTCTCTTGTGAGATCCTTACGATTCTCAAGAGAAAACATACACTTAGTAGTCCTCACGACTCCTAGGGAGAAAATACACCTACGGGATCCTCTCGACTCGTAGAGAGAAAATTCTTTATGAGACCCTCACGGCTCACAAAGTTGAAAATCCTTAGGCAGCAGATTTGAACCTGCTTCCTAAGCCATCGCTACCTCTCAAAGAGTTCAAGATGGAATGCTCTCTCTATCATCTACAGATTACACTTGCTAAAAGTAACATGCCGGCAACAAAGAAAAAGAGAAGAAAGCAAAAGATAACACAAGATAGTACGAAAGAAATGTATGTTTTATTCGTAAATTCAATTGGGTACAAGATACATCATATAAAAGAATAAAAAATGGGTACAATTTTATTCAAAAGAAAAAAAGATTACAAATGATAATTGGTATAAAAACAACTATTAGGAAGGGGGCGTTTTCAATAAACCAGTTGTTCTCTGCCGAAAGACGCGACCGGGACGTTGGGACGTCGGGGCCTGAATTCCAAGGGCAGATGCTAATTGGTGCTATCCGTCCATCTCTCTGAAAATGCCAAGTTGATTTATGACACCGTGTATCGAAGGTTTAAATGGATGCGGCCGATGTAGCAGACTTCGTCAGATTCCCCCTCATTTGAGGGGTTTTTGATTGTGGGGATGCTCTTTCCTGTAGGCGCAAGCCCCTGCAGTTAATTACGCTACCGCATCGCGGTAACCACTTTCTCCTTCTCCAGATGGTCACTTCGTGTCGTGGGTGTTTGTTTTATTTTTGGTTTCCCGTGGATTGTATACGGAGACTAATGTATGTTGTCGCCCGTAGGGCGTGGATTAGTCCAAATCCGTATCTTCTTAGATTTGGGTTTTGGTTTGGGTTTAAGAATACGTTAGCCTCATTTGAGATTAAGATCAACTTAAACGTTTGTTAAGGATACGTTAGCCTAATTTTTAGACTAAAATCAACTTAACAGGATCGTTTAGATCCAACAAGAGAGCATTTGGCCTCTGTTGTTTAGTTTAGGGACATTGCGGTCGATTACCAGTTTAAGGACATGGTGGTCCAATGTTAGTTTAAGGATATCTCGGCCCAAGGTTAAGGACATTATAGTTCGTGAGTTTAAATCCCTCACAGTCAAGGTTAAGGACATCATAGTCCGTGAGTTTAAAGACCTCACAGTCAAGGTTAAGGACATCATAGTCTATGGGTTTTAAAGGACCCCACAGTCCGTAGAATGTTTGGTTGCCGGGACCCGTCACCTCTCTGAAGATGTTGAAGGATTACAACAACAAATATCAGAGGAGTTCAGAGATGTATTCTCGAACCGATGTGAGCTGGTTGAAAGATCTGTAGTCCAATTTGGGGCTAAGATCTATTAACATATTTATGAGCAGATGAGCTCAACTAATATGAGTTGAGGACTTATGGCCAATCTTGGGCTAAGTCCAATAAATGTTTAACATTTTATTTTGGGCTGTTGAGCCTTTATTTGGGCTTGGCCCTTTTGACAATATTTTTGTCTTTTATTGAATGCAGAGCATTCATCAGAGCTCTGGATTTATTAAAGAACAATTTATGTTCTGTCAGCGCAACACGTGGTGTGCTAGGTGCTTTGCGCTAGTCAAAGAGCTCAGTGCGCTTCTGCCACGTGGCGCACATGTAAGGGACACGTTGTCGCGCTCAGTGCTAGGCGCCAGATAATGAGCGCATGATGCCAGTTTATGAGCGCTGAGTGCTAGTTCATGAGCGCATTGCACTTTCAGTTTAGTGGCGCACACGTGAGTGACACGTGGTGCGCTTGGCGCTGAGCGCCAGCCCATAAGCGCAGTGCGTTATTTCAAGAGCGCAAAGCGCAAGTTGTTAATTGGGGCATACGCGATTGACACGTGGCGCATTTGGCGTTGAGCGCCAGTCCAGAGAGCGCCGATGCACAGTTCAAGAGCGCAAAGCGCATTTGATCAATTTTAGGATCTGGGAAACAAATTTATGTTCTTTTAAAAGAGACTTTGTCTCAAGATCTAAGAACAACAGTTCTTATTTTGCAGGAGATATTTCCAATCTCTTATATTGATTAAAGGCTTTGCCTTTATAGATAGAAGAATTATGTTCTTTTTTTATTTTATGATGAGATCTTTTGATGTCTTTGTGAAAGACTTTTTGTCTTTGTAGATCTATGATCTTTTTAAAGAAATGAATTCTTCTCTTTTATGAGATGGTTTCATCTCTATGTTCATCATTATCATTTTTACCTTGAAGAAAGATCTTCTTGCAAGAGCTTGCTCTTTATCTTTGAGTTTCTCAAAGTTTATGGGTTTTTTTTTCTGTGTAAGACATGAAGTCTTGGGGCCTTTATATAGGGCAAGCTGATTTGTTGAATCAGTTAAAGAGATCTTTCTCTGATTGATTTGGGGACGTTTCCCCACCATTGGATCTTTGATCCTGGGGCTTCTGTTTTACAGAAGGCAATCTTCTTGTTTTAAACAAGATTGATAAATCTTTTCAAACAGAATTTATTCTGTCTTTTGGTAATTTTTATTTACCATTGGCTCATTGATCCAACGGTGCTCTGATTTACAGAGCACAATTTTGTTATTTGGAAAGATTTTGAGGAATCTTTCCTTAACATAAGCAGGACGTCCGAGCTCAAGCTCATGTAGGCATGCCTCAATTTTCCTGCAGTAGTTAATCCAAGACTCAACGACGCTCTCGCTATGGAAGTTCACGAGCGTCGCCAGCATAGGATTAACCTTGGCAGCAAAATCTGCAGCGAGTGTAGGGATCTCCACGTCAAGCTCTTCAATGGATTCACTCAACATACGAAGGCTGGTCGCAGTGAGTGCAGGGATCTCCACGTCAAGCTCTTCAATGGATTCACTCAACATACGAAGGCTGGTCACAACACCCTTAGAAGATGGACTCCTAGAAAATGGTCCTGCTGGCATTAATATACGAGAGTCAAAGGGAGCAGGAACCGGTGCGACTGCTGAAAAATGAATTACGGTTCAAAGCTAACTCGCAAAATGAATAAATCACATGAGTGATGAAGCATACTATACCGGCTGCGGCAGGTGGCAAGGTCGAAAGTTCCGGTGGCGCGACTATTCTTTCGTCTCCTCCTTCAATCCGTAGTGCTGCAGTCAAAACAAAGAAGAATTAGTAACGACTTGGCTGCCCGTAAAAGAAAAGAGAAGATATTAGCTAGAGACTGTACTCACCAACACCACTAGATGAAGCAATCTCCGACTGGAAGGAGAAATGTGGGTGCAGCACCTGATACAGATGATCAAAAAGGACTCCTGCAAGGGTGTAATAATGCGACGTCAGTACATAAAGTATATTGCCTATACTGAAACCGATAAGTCATAAACCCGTACCTTTCAGCATTTGGGAGGACACGAGAGAAGGCAAAGGGTCGGCAACCGTCAAAACAGCAACTGGTGATACTTCCTCGGGTGGCATAATCTCAACGCTCACCACACCTGCAATAGAAACGAGCGAAATACTGTCAGAAGAGATTGAAAGGGATTGCAGAATGAAAAGGAAAGCAATGACCCAAAATCTATCTGATGAGTCGCCGGTCGAAACCGCGACAAGGGCGTCACTGGGTGCAGCGACTGCTTCACCCTCCTCCATTAGAATGGTTTCGCCGCCCGTAGTTTCATCCCCTGACTCCACGAGAACCGTTGTGATACTCGCAGCGCCCGGCAACGGCAAGTGATTGTTAGAGATTTTGCGTGCGTGTTAAATTTAAAAATACCACAATCAAGACGGTGTCGCTTGGTAGCTACATGGTTGAGTACGAGTCGATCCACAGGGAAATGATGTCCTTTTCTTTAAGTTCTAACGAGTTAAGTCCTAACTTTGGTAGGTTTGGTTTTAAGATCTAAGAATGAGAATATATTGATATAAAGGCTTTCTAGGGTTAGGATTAGGTTAGTTTGAAATAAGGATCTTTCTCACTTCTTTCAATGCCCTAGTTAAGAATATAGGTGTTAGGGTAATAGTCAACAACGGGGATTAGCACGATTAGGAAGAACTTAGTTTCTTTCTTTTGGTCCTTATCCGTCCGTTCTTGGCTCTTAGCCCTAACCTCTGATTAATTCAACCACAACCGGTCTAACTAGGGAATCACCACCATCATTTAAGATAGGGTGCCGTAGTGAGCAGATTATGGTTGATTTAAAAGGAGTCCGTATTTTAAAATTATTTGGGAAAAGAAAGGAGTGAGAGTTTTCCTTCTCTCAAAGCTTCCCTCTCCTATCCCTAACAAGTGAGGAATTACTTACTCACTAGGAAAATAATAATAAAATTCATTTTTGTTTTATTTTAATAGACAAACTAAATTGCACATAAATAAAGAACAGATAAAAAATTTGCAGGAATTAAAATTCAGATAAGAAGAATGCGAGATAAAATGAAAACTTACTTTATTGATGTCCTCTCAACAACGCATTACAATTGAATTTAAATCTAGAAATTAAAAAGAGGCTACAAAATAAGGAGAGGCATCCTCCAAAAAGAGGCACCCTAAAAGAGGCAAACCTTATTTGGCTTTGAGCTCTCCTATTTATAGATAGGAAAAACCCTAGGTTTACATTCTGATCCATACATGAAATTACAAAGCAACCCAAAAAACCGAGTCAAAGCACCGACACTGCCACCGACACGTGCAGAGCATGGCCGCGGAACCACGACAGAAGTGCCTGTTTGGCCGCGGTTCTGCGGCCATTAAGTGGGATCTTTAGCTCATCTATTCAGGGTTTCTCTGTGTTGTTTTTATCTTCTGTTTTCTTTACTTTGTTTCTCAGAATCTCTTTTATTTCCTTCCAGATTTCCAACAGTGCAGAATGATGTGGACTTTTGCCTTGAGATTCGCGTTAAAGTCTTGAATCTTGTGCTGCCCTTGTGCTTTGTACATTGAACCGTCTAATGATTTTCCATTTGTTCCTTGAACTGGTAGGCGGCATCATAAGGATTCATCTATTGTTGGTCGTAGTCTCACATTTTCAGCGACTTTTCATGAATTTCACTGTAACGATCTGAGAACCTGTAACCTGCAACTATTTAGCAGACATGGATCAAAAGAACCTATTTATATGTAATGTGATTAAGAATGGGCGATATAATAATGCAAAATTCTGATATGAACAAATACCCCCATATTTATCTTTTGCTCGTCCCGAGCAAAGCCAATTTTATTCTCAAAAATTCCTAACCTCACTTTCGCAGGGAACACGATTGCACTGAGCTCGTGCAACAAGCCGTTAAACCTCTAGGTGTCCCTAGTAGGAGGAGTGTTGTCTCCTGAGGGTTTTCAGCGGATACTACCTACAAAATCCGATCAATTTGGCCTGTTGACTCTAACTCTTCCATTCTGTATTTTAGCAAGAAATTCTATTATCTTCAACTTAGAAATCATCAACCCATATTTTTTCACACTCCCTCTTCATTTAACTTAAGATTGTATATGTTTTGCAATTTTTATAAAGTTTTCGGTATCTTTTGAATTTTCCTTCTAAGGTGCAATCTCAACTCAGGAATTTTTATCGTTTTTTACTGAAGATATAAGGCCTATCTTTCATTTCTATCTCTCATCCAAACCCCAATCATATATCCCTACGTGTGTGTAATTTTTACCCCTACACTTGGAAATTCAATTCAAGCTATCATACTCTTGTCCATGTCCAAAGTACTTTTAGTTGGTGAATTTTAGATGAAATTGCTCTCACATTCTTCATGCGACCGTTAATATTTCTTGAGGTACTAAACGACCGATTACAAAATATGCAAGAGCATTTAGGCGTAATTCCTCGTCTTGTAATACCTAAGGCTTAGCAGTGACTCCCAAACCAGTTGGTCTAAGGCACTAGGTGATGAGGCTTCGCTATATTTTTTTTATTTATGCTGCCTTAAGCAATTACAAAACCGGTGTTCATTTTTTTATTTCTCTTTATTCATCATTTATACTTTTATTTTATTTTCCTTCATACTAAGGTTTTTAGACTAGAGCATTTCAAGGTATCCTCTACTATTCCAAGTTTCAAGATGTGTGTAAGTGCGTGTAGTAGGGTATATATTTTCAGAATTTAGACTAAAGGTTCAGAATTTATTTTTCTGACTTACACTTCAATAAAAATTTCAATATTCTTCCCTTATTTTGACTTAGCCCAAGAACTGAACTCAAAATTTGCCTATTTCTACATAAACTGTAAGGACATATATTTTCTACAGTTAAACTTTAAGAAAGGTTATTTTTAGGGTTTTTAATTTACTAAGTTTAGAATTTAGTTTTTCTTAACTGGTCAACCGTCATGTTGAACTTGAGTCAAATATGGCCAAAATTGAAATTTTCAATTTTTTTTAATTTTTGATTTTTATGGGTTTTAAAATAAGTATGCAAATGCAAAAATATACACATGAATGCGAAGGAAGAAAACTTACCGAGCACACCCCCAAACTTAAACTTGACAGTACCCTCACTGTCAGGCTACACCAAGAGAGTCAAAATTGTCGGCACTCCCCTGTTTATTTTTTTTATTATTATTAACAGAAAAACAAAATATATACACAAAAAGGCCCCCTCCCCCAAACTTAAGTGAAACAGTGTTTCCACTGTTGCCTTTTTTTTTATTTTTTAAATGTCATAAACCTGTAAACTTAAGAGGAAAAATTTATTAACGGGGACATGAAATATGATTGTGAAAATCTCTCCCAAACTTATTTTTAGCTCACCACTTTGAGTTAAAAAGAAATTATTTTCAAGAGCCAAATTATACCCCTTCCCCAAACTTAAGTTAAATAATGCTAAGCTTTTAAAGAGAAGGGTCAAAATTACCGGTCAATGCCAAGTTTTGCAAAGACCAAAAGTCAACACCAACCATTCGAAGAATTTATCAGTGAAACGCATCGGTTGGTGGAAGAACATGTTGTATGGAGCCAGGAAGAAGTGAGGAAGAGATAAGTGGTGTAAAAGAAAAGGTTTACGTCTCGATTTGTAGAGACGAAACAATAATGGTGAACGGAAACGAGAATGTGGATGATTAGGAATGGGAAGAATGGTCACATTCTCGTATGGGATAAGAAGAAATGGTGGTGGTTCGACTTCTTCAGGTGGAGGTTGATTAATCACAAAATCCGTGTCTTTTAGGAATGCGAGTTCGTCGGCGAAAATATCTTCGAAACTTTCATCGATGGTCCGATTGAACGTTTCAATGTCAATCAGTGTCGCGCCAGAATTCAACACACTTGATTTTTCAAAAATTACGGAGGTAGGAGACTCGTAAGGCTCATCTAGTTTATTCTCAAAAGAGTCTAAATCAATTTGTTTTTCTAGAATTATCGAATTCAAAATATCGGATTGTGATTCATTAACACTCGCTATCATTAAAGGAAGATTAGAAGAAAAACCAGAAAAAGTGGAAGAAAGAAGTGGAATATGAACTTGAGGGTGGAGATGGAGTGTATAAATTAGCACAATTTGTAATGACCGATGTGTAAAAAGCGATTGTGCTAATCTATCAACCCACTGAGAAATGAGGTCAAATCCCTCAAGATTCATGAGAAAATATGGGTACGTCGAACTTGGGAAACCAGACATTGAAAATGAAAGTGTAACGGTTTTTTACAAGGTCGAAACGAGGATGGAGGGAAGTGATTGAGGAAGGGTATCGGTTAAAGATTCAGGAGGGTGTGCGCAGTCAATGAAAGGGATAGAATGAATTGGAAAATCCGATTCCTCAAGTAAAACTGCTTCATCCTCAATAATTTTCTCAATACTCTCCTCAAAATTTAACTTATCCATGCAATTCTCATCAAAATCAAGACGCATATGAAGTTCGGGAGAAACATTTAATGACTCAGGATGATGAATTGGAGAGAAAAATTCAGTCAAATCTGCGGGTTCACCATCCAAAATATTCCCAGCGTCAATATCCTTAATCAAGTGAAAATTAATTTTCTTAGACACCTCAACAAAAGCATGGGTATCAATTAATTCATGTTCTAGAGTGGAGGTGTAGAGGTCAAAAGGATTGGGTGTGGGTTCACTCGAAAGGGACCCTTCACAATCAGGAAAATTAAACACTGCAATGTCGCACAACTCATTAAACGTTTTATCTTCAAACTGGTGAATCATTTGAAAATTGATAGAAATTCAAAACCGGAATTGTGGGATTCAATTGGGGATGGGTATGTTTGATTTGGAAGGGTGTACAGCTCACTCTCACCACTCAAATTATCAATCTGTCCAGCCGCCTCATCATATATTGGAAAATGTGGAGCTAGTTGGAAACTAGCTACCGGGTCACTAGGTTGTATAAGGGCGGCCATGGACACATTCAAATCCATCATCTGTTGGCATGACGCTACCATAAAGTCTTCCAACGACTGTTCCAGACTAGACATGGGTTGTGAAGGGGTTTTAGTAAAAGATTCAAAGTTGTTTGGATACTGGAAACTCCCAAATGGCTGTTCAGAAGCAATGTCTAGGGAAGGTGCGAAAGTCGGATAGGACTGGTAGGAATTGAATGGTTGGACCGGAGTAGGATCATCATTTGGATAAGAAGATAAATAGAATTGTTGATCCAAAGAATTCGTAGTGGTGAAAAGAGTGAAAGATCGGTTACGAGATTGTTCAATATGTTCAGCAATAGACATGGGTTTCGGAGTTACAACATGACTCGAAAAAGGAGTATCAACGCAAGAAGGTGGTGAAGGTTGAAATGGTTGATACAAGGTGGATAGCGGAGTCCAATTGGTTGTCCTAGATGCGTCTATCCGATCTTGCAAAGAAATTTTGGGCATGGAGGGGTCGTTCGAAATTCGACCAAAACAAGAACCATAGGAAGTAATGTCTGGTTGTGGGTACCAAAGTTCGGCAAGAGTTTTGCGAGGTGGGGTACCCATGATGTGATGAGAGAAAGAAGGAGAAAAATAATATGTTTTTTAAATAAATTTTTTATTATTTTTTTTATAAAAAAAATTGTTTGTTTTTGGAGTTTTGAAATTTTTGAAAGTGTTTTTTTAGAAAGAGTTTTTTTGCAAGAATGTGTACGGACTTACTTCAAACAATCACAGTTAAAACATGCACAATCAAACCTAGAGCTATGGTCTTCTAAGTCCATTAGACTGCTCCTAACTGTTCCAAAGTGACAAGTTGTGAGATATCCCTCAAATCGCCTCTTCATTGCCAATTGTGGCCAGGTAAGCACAAATGAAGAAAGGAGGGTTCCGCTCACGAATCAACGTGAGACGGGCCTTTTAAAGTTACCTTTCTCTCTTGTCTAGCCTAGGCACCATAAAGTCAAGTTTAGATAAACGATTGAATGCCCACAACCTTCCTCTGTCCTAATGAGTATGACAGTCCTTAGTTGGCCGAGTCTAGATATTTTTTAATTAACTCAAGGGTGATGCATATGCTTTTAGTGATTTTTGGGGTCTTAGGAAGGGTAATGAAATCCCCACCCAAGCTTAATTGGTGTTATAGCCCCTTAGATTCCGTATTAATTATGCAAAACAGTTAACACACCAAAAATCTAAAACACTTGCAAAATTTTTTTTTATTAGGCAGCGCAAAGAATCCTGCACAAAAACAATTTATTGGATAGGAGAGAGAGAATCTGTGCAAAGTAACCTGCAGGAAATTTTTTTCAGTGGAGTGCAGAGGAGAGGAGATGTATAATGAGATACTCACAGAGATTTTTGGGTTGCTGATGTCACCCTTTGACCACGGTTCCGCGGTCAAACTGTCGATTATGCCGCGGTTCCGTGGTCAAACAGATGGTTGACTGCTTCAAAGTTGTTCCCTGTGCTGAGTTTGTATTTCTCTTTCTGTTTAGATCTCCTGAATATTGATTTGTTCACTGAATTTGCTCTAGATCTGAAACAGAGTTTGCTCCAAGCCTGCACACTTGCATAAAAACCTTTCAAAAATAACAAGATGATTTTTATTTTTATTGTTATTTTTTGTCTTAAAATTTTTCAATTTTTATAATTTTTAAATTTTTTTTAACTAACCCGAAATTACACAAAGAAAGAGACTACCGTCTCCCCGGCAACGGCGCCATTTGATTGTTAGAGATTTTGCGTGCGTGTTAAATTTAAAAATAACGTAATCAAGACGGTGTCGCTTGATAGCTAGCCGGTTGAGTACGAGTCGATCCACAGGGAAATGGTGTCCTTTTCTTTAAGTTCTAACGAGTTAAGTCTTAACTTTGGTAGGTTTGGTTTTAAAATCTAAGAATGAGAATAGATTGATATAAAGGCTTACTAGGGTTAGGATTATGTTAGTTCGAAATAAGGATCTTTCTCACTTCTTTCAATGCCCTAGTTAAGAATATAGGTGTTAGGGTAATAGTCAATAACGGGGATTAGCACGACTAGGAAGAACTTAGTTTCTTCCTTTTAGTCTTTGTCCGTCCGTTCTTGGCTCTTAGCCCTAACCTTCGGTTAATTCAACTACAACCGGTCTAACTCGGAAATCACCACTATCATGTAAGATAGGGTGCCGTAGTGAGCGGATTATGGTTGATTTAAAGGGAGTCCGTATTTTAAAATTATTTGGGCAAAGAAAGGAGTGAGAGAGATTTCCTTCTCTCAAACCTTCCTTCTCCTATCCCTAACAAGTGAGGAATTACTCACTCATTAGGAAAATAACAATAAAATTCATTTTTGTTTTATTTTAATAGACAAACTAAATTGCAGATAAATAAAGAACAGATAAAAAAATTGCAGGAATTAAAATTCAGATAAGAAGAATGCGAGATAAAATGAAAACTTATTTATTGATGTTCTCTCAACAACGCATTACAATTGAATTTAAATCTAGAAATTAAAAAGAGGCTACAAAATAAAGAGAGGCATCCTCCAAAAAGAGGCACCCTAAAAGAGGCACACCTTATTTGGCTTTGAGATCTCTTATTTATAGAGAGGAAAAACCCTAGGTTTACATTCTGATCCATACATGAAATTATAAAACAACCCCAAAAACCGAGTCAAAGCACCGACACTGCCACCGACACGTGTAGAGCACTGCTGCGGAACCGCGGCAGAAGTGCCTGTTTGGCCGCGGTTCCGCTGCCATTAAGTGGGATCTTTGGCTCATCTCTTCAGGCTTTCTCTGTATTGCTTTTATCTTCTATTTTCTTTACTTGGTTTCTCAGAATCTCTTTTATTTCCTTCCAGATTTCCAACAGTGCAGAATGATGTGGACTTTTTCCTTGAGCTTCGCGTTAAAGTCTTGAATCTTGTGCTGCCCTTGTGCTTTGTACATTGAACTGACTAATGATTTTCCATTTGTTCCTTGAACTGGTAGGCGACATCATACGGATTCATCTATTGTTGGTCGTAGTCTCACATTTGTAGCGACTTTTCATGAATTTCACTGTAACGATCTGAGAACCTGTAACCTGCAACTATTTAGCAGACATGGATCAAAAGCACCTATTTATATATAATGTGATTAAGAATGGGCGATATAATAATGCAAAATTCTGATATGAACAGCAAGGAACCGCAAGTGGAAAGAGCGGCAATTTGGGCAGTTCCAGACTCTTGAGAAAGAGTGGCCATTTCAGGCTCAGTGGTTGCCGCCGTCTCACCTACCACTTCCTCATCAGGACTCGGCCCTGCAGGGTATGACGTATGAGAATCTGAGGATCAAATCTTAATAAAAAGACCCAGAGTTACGTTACCTTAAGATGTCCTTTTAATCGCTTCCCGAGCCGTGCGTACCGCCTGTCTATGAGCTATAGACAGGGCGGCCGAAGCACCCTCTGAGCAGGGATGGGGGAAGTAGCGCTCGAGCCTGCACCTACGGCCAAGGCGGCGTTACGTTTTTTTGCTGCATGCCTTCTATGCTTCTTTTCCGCCTGGGCCGTGAGAGCTGATCTTCTCAGGACCTCCGTCAAGGGGACGTCATCGTCCACGCCAGGAGCTACCTCTGGAGCCGTTATGGCATCCGTCATCGGTTGCTTAAGTAAAGCCTCTTTTGGCAATACTAGGGAAGCTGGGATTTCGGTAGCCGGCCTTGGAATCTTCCCCGCACCACCCTGTGAAGTCGGCATGGCACTTGGGATAACTTGGGTCGAAGTAGTCCCTGTGATAAGATGAAAAAAGGGGTCAGATTACCCATAAGAAAGGGGAATGAAGGCATAATGAGCCGAAATATACCAAGACCCAGCGAGGCTCGAAGCCTTTCTTCCTCCTCAAAAGTCTTAAGGGAAGCCGCGAGAGCCTCTTCAGTAGAAATGCCTGTTGAAAGAAAAGTGTCAGTCTAAACACGATAATAAAATGTAAGGCAATGACAAAAGATACGACTGAAATCTACCTGACTTAGCGAGGACGATCGGTCATGCTTTGTGACTAGCTAGTCGCTCGGAAGCTGCGATGGCAGCCTCCGGATCAGTATCATCTGGTACCGGGAATAGACCCTCGTTGGTCCCATATTCGCTCAGTCCCTCGCTGTAAGGAGCATGAGGTTCCTGGCCGAGTACGACGTCGGCAGAAAGAATCGACTTCTTCCTCTTCTGCGAGCGAGTACCGGTCGCCGCTAGCACAAGCTTACGCTTTGTAAGCATCTTGGGACGATGAGTCCCGATATCTGAACCCACGCCAGACTCGGGAGACGTCATAGTCACCGCTTCAAAGGGCGCACGGGGCATTGGTAGCTCAGTCATATCACATGGCGCCACAACCGCAGCAGCTTCCCTTAGGGGAGGACGGACAATGGTCCATCGCTTCAGAGGAACATTTGGATTACCATACGGTGCTGCACCCTTGCGATCAAGCAGCAATCTTTTTTCCTCTCTAATGACGGCGCCCATCGAATGTTGATACCACGCCACATACACATTCAGGGCCTTCGGAACGCAGCTCGGTTCACTAATGAAAAAGTTGGACTCTGTGTTTAGGTGCATAAAATGATGCAGCGCGCTCCGGATACCCTCTTCAGTGGCAGCCGGTTCTGCCAAGAAAGCCTCAAGCGGGACGCCCTGATTATAGCTTAGTTGTTGGGCGAAATGATGTGGGTTGTATCTCATGAACAACGCCGCATCATTCTGCCTAAATACGAGAAAGCCCGGCCTGATGGAATACAGATGAAGAATCTCCCAAGCTTTCAATACAGAGGCCCCGTCTTTAAAAATGTCCTGTAATGGCAGCACCGTTTTTGTAGATTCCTGGCCGACGGTTAAAATTTTATCGGTGAAGGACATACCATTTCCAACCGTGCGTAGACGAAGGAGCAAACCCCTAGCTTCCCGCGGTGTCGGATTTACGATGGATGCGTCGACTAGCCGCATTATCCGAGGGAACTTGCATCTGTCATAAGAGGAATGTCTTCTGTGGATACTGAAGACGCCAAGCACGTGCAACTCAAGCCACGAGATGAAGTAATGCATTAAGAAGTTGGCAGGCTGCACCTCTGGCTCAGTAGTATCCGCTGCCAAGCTGAGGCCGTGATACAAGTGGGCTAACCCAGCGATCCTGACGGCCACTTGTATCCCAGCAACCATTCGATGCACTGGGTAGAAGATGGACGGCCTCATACGGCGAGGGTGCATCGGAAGTGAAAACCAGCTCAGCCATAACCCAAGAAACCCCAAAAAGAACGTTTCTTCGTCAATCCCAGGAGCTGCCAGCTCTGCAAAAGGGGTGACCGGGGTGCCGGGAAGAAAGAAATTCTTCTGATCCGCCTCCGCCGTCGGCAAGTTGCCCAAACCTAAGCCAAAAGGATCGTCGAGCTTGGCGAACTTTGCGGCTTCCTTCGATAGCACTTCCGTACGGAGAAAACGAGCGATAAAATCCGTAAAAGTAACCCCGCGGCCTCCAGATTCGAGAAAGAGGCTCTCATAAATATTCAACACCTTTATCAAACTTGGGAATTGGTGTTGAATGGTGTTCTCTGGGGTAAGACCCATTACCCCTGATTTGGTAGCAAAAATATACTCATCCAGAGGAAGCAGCTCCTCATAATGTTCTCCTCTAACGGGTAAACCAGAGACCTCGGCAAATTGCTCTAAGGAAATGGAGACTTCTTGATCCAATAGGAGGAAGGTGTGAGTCGGAATGTTCCATTGCTCTAGAAACGCCTTGATCCACCATGTAGGAGGTGCGGAATACTGGAACAAGGAAGCGTAGATTGCAGGGTACAATCTGAGCTTCATCAGCTGTGACTTCTTCGCCGATAGGATATATCGGGCCCACTGAGGTATCCGGCCGGGTGACGAGGAGTTAGTCCTATGTTGTATGGCTGCCCCCAAGGGCGCGATTCGCCCTGACATATGCGCCGCCGTAGAGTGTCCAAAGCTACCGGCGGCTGCACGGGTATTGCGGCCATAGAAGGCCGAAGGAGACCTTCTGAAGTCCAATTCACCTTCTCCACAGTATAATTTATCGAGGGTGCATCTGCATAAGAGATCGCCGAGATAGGCTCCGAGGGTGTCACACAAGAAAAGTTCTGGCGGCCTCTGATAATTTGATCGTACCATCTACCCCACAGATGAAGATTCTTGTGCTCTGGGTCATGATCCTTTATCAACGCAAAGACTTCCCTATCCACTGGCGCTTCGGGGAATCCGCATTCCGAACGGACAAACGGGAAAGAAGTGTCGAAAGACATAGTACCTGTGCGGATAAGAACAAATTTTCAGCCGCCAATGCTACGGTTTAAGTTCGGTACTCGGTACTTTGAATCCGTACCACACTGCAATGCAGTAAAAAGGGGCCAAAGAGGACCCACAAAATCTAGATGATAACTCATCATTAATAAAACAGTCTCATCATTTGATGAGACTGTCATTGAATGAGGAAATCCTCAATTGATTCTCATTTAATGAGAATTCCTCGGGCCAGAGAGTAAATCTCCCCTTGAGAGCAGTGCTCTATGACAGAGTGACGTCTGTCAGCTCTGGGAATAAGAAAATTCCTCAAAGGAAATTCTGAAGAGCCTTGCTCTGTAAAAATGATGGAATAACCATCAGAAAACTTAAAATAATTTTTTTAATGAATTAAAAATTCTGAGATCTTCAAGATCTATGAACAAACTCTAAGAGTTCTTCATGAGCAAAGCTCTATTAATGGGCTAAGAAACCCCAAGAAAGATCTCTTTAGATCTATGGGTTCAAGAGAGCAAAGCTCTGTTAATAAAACCCTAAAAGGGTTTTCTTTAGATCAAAAGATCTATGAAGAGTAAACCTCTGTTAATGGGTGAAACCCTAGATTATTAAAAGATCCTTTAAAAGATTTAATCTTTACCTAAGATTTGACAGAGTTCTGTCCTTAAGAAAGTTCTTAAGCCAAAGAGCTATGCTCTGCAAGAGAATAAAAATTCTTAGAAGGAAGAAGATGAACAGAAATCATCCTAAGGGCCAAGGGTCCTATTTATAGACACTGAGATGCCGTTTCAACTTCTGAGTTGATCCAAAGGCGCTGATGCTGCCACCGCTGCACTCACGTGTGGACCACGTGAGCGCAACGGTAGGGGGCATTTGTTTCCCCCAATCAGAGCAAAGCTCTGTTCAAAATTTAAATTTTGAAATGAAGCAACGCTTTATAACAGCGCCAAGTGCGCTGCGCTCTAAGCAGCGCACCACGTGCAAAGTACGTGTGCGCTAGCGCTAAGAGCGCTGCACTATAAGCAGCGCACCATGTGCAAAGCACGTGTGCGCTAGCGCTAAGTGCGCTGCACTCTAAACAGCGCACTACGTGCAAAGCACGGGTGCGCTAGCGCTGGAACTAAAAACATCCCACCGTTAGATCAAAGATCCAATAATAATGATAAATCATTAACTGACCAGAATAAAATTCTGTTAAAGAAAGATTCCTCAAAATCTTTCCAAACAAAAAGATTGTGCCATATAAATCAGAGCATCGTTGGATCAATGATCCAAGGGTGATTAAAAATCACCAAAATTACAGAATAAATTCTGTATGGGAAAATTTCCCAATCTTGTTTAAAAAAACAAGAAGATTGTCTTCTGTAAAACAGAAGCCTTTGGATCAAAGATCCAACGGTAGGGGAAATCTCCAAATCAATTGGAGAAAAGATCTCCTTAACCGATTGAACCAATCAACTTGCCCTATATAAAGGCTTCAAGACTTCAAGTCTCATATAGAGGAACCCCCCTATAAACTTTGAGAAATCTCAGAAAGAAGAGCCAAGCTCTCAGTAGAAGAACAACTTTTCTTCAAGGTAAAAAGAAACAGAGAGATGAAATTATCTCATATTAAAAAGAAGAATTCACTTCTTTCTTAAGATCATAAATCTACAAGACCAAGGTCTTCCACAAAGAGATTAAAGGATATCATCATAAAATAAGAAGAAGAACATAATTCTTCTCACAGATCATAGATCTATAAGACTAAGGTCTTTTATACAAAGAGATCATGAACATCTCATTATAAAATAAAGGGGAGGAGAATAAATCAATTCTCTTAGGATCACAGATCCATAAAGGCAAAGCCTTTCATCAAAATAAGAGATCGAAACATCTCCTACAAAATAAGAACTTTGTTCTTAAAACCTTGAGATAAAGTCTCTTCTAAACGAGAATTTATTTCTCAGATCATAAAGCTGATCAGATAGCGCTTTACGCTCATAAACTAGCGCTCTGCGCTCTGGGACTAGCACTCAGCGCCAAGCGCACCACGTGTTCCTCACGTGTGCGCCACTGAACAGATAGCGCTCTGCGCTCATAAACTGTCACTCTGCGCTCTTGGTTTGGCGCTCAGCGCCAAGCGCGCCACGTGCTTCCCACGTGTGCGCTACTTGAACAGAAGCGCTTTGCGCTCTTTGGACTGGCGCTCAGCGCCAAGCGCACCACGTGCTCCTCACGTGTGCGCTACTCAGCAGAAGCGCAAGCGCTCATAATCTGGCGTTTAGCGCCAAGCGCTCCACGTGCTCCTCACGTGCACGCTACTCAGCAGAAGCGCAATGCGCTCATAATCTAGCGCTCAGCGCCAAGCGTACCACGTGTTCCTTACGTGTGCGCCACTCAGCAGAAACACAATGCACTCATAAACTAGCGCTCTGCGCTCTTTGACCGGCGTAAAGCGCCAAGCGCGCCACGTGCTCCTCACGTGTATTCTAAAAGAACATAAATTGTTCTATAAATAAAGCCCAGAGCTAAGATAAATGCTCAGCATTCAGTAAAAGACAAAAATAATGTCAGAACTCAAATCAATGCTCAGCATTGCCAAATGTTTAACATTTTAACTGAGTGGGCCGAGCCCAAGTTGGCCATAAACCCCTCATTCAGATTAATTGAGCCCATATGCTTATAAATCTTTTAACAGATCTTAGTCCCAAATTGGACTACAGATCTCTCAACCAATATCGGTTCAAGGGTACATCTCTTTACTCCTCTGATATTTGTCGTTGGAATCCTTCAACGTCTTCAGAGAGGTGATGGGTCCCGACAACCAAACATTCCATGGACTGTGGGGTCCTTAAACCCATGGACTATGATGTCCTTAACCTTGGACCGTAATGTTCTTAAACCCATGGACCGTAATGTCCTTAAACTAATGTTGGACCGTAATGTCCTTAAACTAATTAACCGCAATATCCCTAAACTAAACAATAGAGCCCAAATGGTCTCTTGTTGGGTCTAAATGACCTCGTTAATTTGATCTTAGTCTAAAATCAGACTAACGTATCCTTAATAAACGTTTAAGTTGATTTTAGTCTCAAATGAGACTAACGTATTCTTAAACCCAACCCCAAACCCAAATCTAAGAAAATACGGATTTGGACTAATCCACGCCCTACGAGCGACAACATAAATTAGTCTCCGTATACAATCCACGGGCAACCAAAAACAAAACAAACACACACGATACGAAGTGACCATCTAGAGAAGGAGAAAGTGGTTACCGCGATGCGGTAGCGTAATTAATTGCAGGGCATTGCGCCTGTAGGGAAGAGCGTCCCCACAATATAAAAAAAACCCCTTAACTAGGGGGAATCCGACGAAATCTGCTATATCGGCCGCATCCGTTTAAACCTTCGATGCATGGTGTCATAAATCAACTTGGCATCTTCGGAGAGGTGGACGGATAGCACCAATTAGCATCTGCCCCCAAATTCAGGCAAGAAGGACCTACGCGGTCGCATCTCTGTGTTCGAAGGGGAACACTTGCCCCACTGGCATTGAGAAGATAGATGCCGCATTGGGCCCGTAGCTCACTCCTCCAATTAGGGTGAGGCGAGAGTTGCTGCTGCATGAAGTGCATTGGGAAGCAATCAATTTTCTCTGCACAGGAGTAAGACACCAAGTTTTATTACCTTGAATCCAAGGGCAAGTATAGCGAACCGCGATTTTGTTTGCGAAACACGACATACGAAGTATGGAGTGGAAAGAGGAAGAGATCCCACCGGGCGTGCCAGAATTTGTTCACCGCCGAATAACGGGACCGAGACGTTGGGACGTCTGGCTTGAATTTGGGGGAAGATGCTATTTGGACTTATCCATCCACCTCTTCGAAGATACCAAGTTGATTTATGGTACCATATATCGGAGGTTTGGACAGACGCGATCGTTGTAGCAGACTTCACCAGATTCCCTTTTATTTGTGAGGGGTTTTATTCATTGTAGGGATGCTCTTCCCTGCAGGCACTAACCCCTGCAGTTAATTATGTTATCGCGTTGCGATAACCACTCTCTCCTTCTCCAGCAGTTCACTTCGTGTCATGTGTTATTTTGTTTGTTTTGGTTGCCCGTTGATTGTATATAAAGACTAGTTTATGTCGTCGCTCGTAGGGCGCGGATCAGTCCAAATCCGTATATTTTAGAATTGGGTTTGGTTTATTTAAGGATTGTTAATCTGTTTTGAGATTAAGATTGACTTAAACATATGAGCATTTGGGCCCAACTATTTTAGTTTAAGAATATCACGGTCCATTATCGCCGTGTTTGGGGCGAATATTAATTTAAGGACATTTCGGTCCATTATCACCATGTTTGGGGCGACTATTAGTTTAAGGACATTTCGGTCCGACATTCCTATTTTGGGGATGAATATTAGTTTAAGTACATTTCGGTCTATTGTCCATCTTACATGCACATGTATTTGTTACGTGGCAGAGTGAACGATGGTGACATGGAATGCATCCAATTTGGGGTGCGGTCCGATTTGAAGTGTGCACGTCAATTTAGAAGTGCATCAATGTGGGATGAAAGAAGTCGTTGGTTGTCGGGACCCGCCACCTCTCTGAAAACGCTGAGGAATTAAAACGACATATATCAGAGGTGTGAAAAGATGTATCCTTGAACCAAATCCCGTATATTAGGGAATGATCATGATGGATCATCTAAGAATCATTAGCCTTATTTGAAACTAGGATAAACTTAGACGGTATGGGATGAAGATCGTTAGTCATGTATGAGACTAAGATCAGTTTGGATATCATGAATGAGAGATCGTTAGTCATGTTTGAGACTAAGATTAGTTTAGAAATTACGAGCATATGGGCTCGGTTGATCAAAGAGGTTTAACCTCAGGAAACTTAGCTAATTCGGGGTGAGATTGGGTTTCTATACTCCCCAGCAGTGCTAACCACTAAGATATAGAGGGCTCACGTGTGTTTCACGTGGGGCGCTGGAATAGTGCTAAGCACTAATCTTTTCTGGCGCTCACATGCTTTTCATGTGAGGCGCTACTATAGTGCTAGGCACTAATTTTCTCTAGCGCTCATGTGTGAAACATGTGAGGCGCTCAGATATGGGCGTTGTCCAACCAGTGCTAAGCACTTAGTCATTTTGACTGAACATAGAGTGCTAAGCACTTTGCATGGCACTCACGTGGGAAGCACGTGAGTGCTGAGCATTGATTTCGGGTTCTATTTGTTCACCCCCTTTTTCAGAAGTGCTGAGTACTTAGCTAGAGTTCTGGTGCTCATGTGTGAGGCACGTAATGCGCCAGATTTCAGGTTTCCAAGAGTGTTTCACATGTATTTCATGTAACTGCTTTATTTTTGGGGTTCTGGGCTGCTTTATTTAGCGGCTGCCCAACCAACACAAATGAGTTTTTCTTTGTTTTTTGGACGCTCACGTGGGAAGCACGTAAGACGTTTTAGCTTTTCTTTTATTTGTTTTAGGCATTCATGTGGGAAACCCGTGAGGCACTATAATAGTGCCAAGTATTAATTTTGCTTACCTGTGTTTTACGTGAGACGCCAAGTTCTTCTTGTTTTTAGATATGTTAATCTCTGTTAATGACATTTTAGTCATTGATGATCATCAAGATTTCTGTTTTGAAGATCTTGGATCATCACTTTTTTTAATTGGAGAACTAAATTCTTCTTTTATTTTTGGTTTTTTTTTCTGTTAGCCCCCCTCATACTTGAATATTTCTCTCTGTCCCTCTTATAGTTAGTATTTACCTATAACCCCCTATATTTATAACTTACTCCTGCAACCTCCTTACTTCACTTTTGAAAATTATTCCTCCTCCTCCGCCTGCCCTGTCGGACTCTACCTGTTTGACCTCTATTCGCCTCCTCACCGTCTCCACCACCGTCACCTTCTTTCTCCTCCTCTTCAACACCGTCACCGTCAACACCACCATCATCACCATCTTCTTCCTCCCCCCTCCTCTTCCTCAACCCATCAATACCAACTTCTTCCTCCTCTCTTCAACGCCACCGCCACCATCATCAAAACCATCTCCACCACTTTCTTCTTCCTCTTCTTTTTCAACCCACAAGCGCCGTCGCCGCCATTCTTGGAGGAAGAAGGATGGCGGCGGCGGCGGTTGTGGATTGAAGAAGAAGAGAAAGAAGAAGGTGGTGGTGATGGTGGCGGTGGTGTTGAGAAGGAAGAGGAAGAAGAAGGAGGCGATGGGTGGAAGAGGAGGATGAGGAAGATGATGGCAGTGATGATGGCGGTGGTGGTGACGTTGAGGAGGAGCAGGAACAAGAAGGCGATGGGTTGAAGAAGAGGAGGAAGAAGGCGGCGGCGGCGGGGACGGCAGCTGCCGGGGAGGAGGAGCAATAATTTTCAAAAGTAAAGTAGGGGGTTACAGGAGTAACTTATAAGTATAGATGATGCTACATGTAAATACTAACTATAGAGGGGGACAGAGAAAAATATTGAAGTATGAGGGGGGATAACAGAAAAAAACCCTTTTATTTTTATAAGAACTAAGTTCTTTATATAGGGTTAAACCCTAATTTCGAAGGAATTAAATTCCCAGACCATGTGTTCTTTTTCTTTTTCTTTCTTTTTAACCTAGTTTTTTTTCTGAATCTTTGATTCTCAAGAGCAAGATCTTTCCGATGGGAATTAAATTCTCAACTTGTGGGAGACTTGTCTTGCGGATCTCTAATCCAGAGGAAGAACTAAGTTCTTTGAGAAGGGTTAAACCCTTATATAGGTAAAAAAAAGATATTTTGATCTCTTTGTTTTCTTTACCTAGGGTTTTTAGGAGGAAAGTCTTCTTCTTTGAGAATTAAATTCTCTGTTCTTTCAAGAGCTCACTGTATTTTTTGCAGAAGCTTATAGGGGGTTCCCTCTATATGAGACTTGAAGTCTCGGGTCCTTTATATAGTGGAGGCAAGTTTGTTAATTAAAATCTCTTATTGAGAGATTCCAATTGATTTAATTTGTCTCAAAATCTGTTTGGGGAATTTTACCCACCGATGGATTTTTGATCCAAGTGTTTCTGTTTTACAGAATATGTTTTCTTGTTTTAACAAGATTGGGGGAATATTTTGCCATATATAGAATTTTATTCTATCAAACGGTGATTTTTAATCCAAGGGCGCTCGGTTTAACAGATCACAATCTTTCTCTGTTTAGAAAGATATAGGAAATATTTTCCATTTCATTGGTCTTTTGATCCACCAACTTTCTGTTTAACAGAAAATATCATTTCCAATAGAATTTAATTCTATGCTTAATCGTCATTGGATCTTTGATCCAACGGTTCTCTATTTAATAGAGAGAATCTTTCTCCTTTAGAAAATCCAGGGAGATAGTTCCCAAGAGTAGAAGTTAATTCTACATACGGAGGTGCTCTAACGTGTTTAACACGTGAGACTTATTTAGGTTCTCTCAGTTAGCGTCCATATACCTTGCATATGGGCGCTCACGTATTTAACACGCGAGGTCAATTTGGCCTTTGGCCATGCACTCTTAATGCTCATATGCTTTGCATACAAAAATAGAATTTAATTCTATGCATAGAGTTTAACACTATCAGAAGCTAATGCTTCAAAAGGGTATTCTCACGTGTTTAACACGTGACCCTTAGTGAGGATTTTTCTTGGTGCTTATGCGCGCTCACGTGTTTAACACGTGAGGTTTATTTAGCCATTAGTCGTTTGATTGCATCGCCTATATACTTCGTATATAGGCGCTCACGTGTTTAACATGTGAGGCCTATTTAGCCTATAATTGTTTGATTGCAGCGCTTATATGCTCTGCATATAAGCGCTCACGTGTTTAACACGTGAGTCTTGAATCGTGGGGAATTTTCTCCCCTTCTCTCTCTCTTTTCATGAGGGAACAAATGCCCCCCATCGTTGCTTTCACATGGCTTGTACATGAGTGCAACACTGTCCATCTTTACCACCGTTGGATTGCCTAGGGGAATGGGAAGTTGAATCGCTCCCCATTACGTCTTATAAATGGGGCCTTTGGCCCTTGAGATGACCACTATTTTTTCATTTTCCTCCTTAATTCTTGTCTTGATAATTTAATTCTCCTTTCAAAGCTTAGCTCTCTACCTACAGAATCCCTTCCGATCAGAGTTAAACTCTGTAAAAACTTTTTTTGGTAAGGATTATGAATGGAATTCATCTCTTAAGAAACCCCTTTTCT
Source organism: Agapanthus africanus (assembly GCA_030015575.1). NCBI lineage: Eukaryota > Viridiplantae > Streptophyta > Magnoliopsida > Asparagales > Amaryllidaceae > Agapanthus > Agapanthus africanus. The sequence continues at coordinate 143,359,493 of CM057342.1, read as the reverse complement.
GTTTTGGATTTTAAATCTATTAACAGAGTTTTGCTCTTTTCTTGAATTGGTATCTTAGAGATCTAAAAAATCTCCTTTTTTAAAGTAGACCATAGGTCTTGAATTAATGAGAATCGTTGGTGGTTGATTGGTTATGAAAGAGTATATAGTAACCGCAATCAACACAATGTCGCGTGTAGCTGGCTGTGGTGAGTACGGGTCGTCCACAGGGATGTGTGGAAGTTTTAATCTTGTCTTAGACGAGTTGATTGAAAGAAGGGGAGAGTGATTCTAGATCTATATTGAACACGGATGTAGAATATATAAGAAGAGGGCTTGTAGGGTTCGTTAGAATTTAGTGGTAATGAATGATTAAATAAAGATGACTCATTTTATGTTTTAATAGATTTAAAACTAGATCGATAGTGATGAATGAAGATTAGGGTTTTTGGAGGGAATAGGGTTCCCACTCTTAATCCTTATCTTTTCATTGACCGCTATTCATATCTAGCCTATACCAAAACAATTGTTAATCTGATCTCAAATCGCGGTCGAGACTATCAATAAATTAATAGCGCGCCCGATTAGGATGTTAACGATTCTTTTGATAAAGTTTATAAACTTTATAAGATGTAAAAGGAGTTAATAGATTTTTTCATCCATTGATCCACCCTAATCCTACAAACCCTAACAAGCGAAGAATTACTCACGCATGATGGAGATTGAAGAAGAAAGGATAGAGAAGGAGATCATAATGTAAATGCAGAAAATAAATGCGAAATAATTAAACTAATGATCTACCTTTATTAATCAACGTTACAAGTACAAATCCTTCGAATTTAGATTACAAGAGGAAGAAGTTGCTCTCGATCTCTGCCTCGTAGGAAGTATTTGCTCCGTCGATATTTACGTCACTCTATCACGGACCTGTCGTGGATTTCTTGTTCTTTGACGGTGATTTGCTTCGTGTAAAAGGTGATGATTTTCAAATATAGCTCTCGGTCCTTTAAATAGTCATGCAAGCAGAAAACCCTAGATCCCATGTGTTAGGATTTGTTGATACCATACTACCCACAAAATCCAAAATCCTACATCCACAGAAGCGTAGCGGATCCGCCGCATATAGGGGGGTTTAGCTGCGGAACCGCCACGGTTTGGTGATTTCTGGTGCTTCCTCATGTTGACACATGGAGATTTATGTGATATCTGGATTCATTATATCTTCTCTGAGTCTCTGTCATTCATGATTTTACGATTTGCTTTAGTTTTATCGACAGATTTTATTCTCGACATCTTGAATATCTTGATCTCCAGACCTGAGCTAACTCTGCACAATATCTCAATTCATAGTATTGGTAATATTTGTTATATTTTGAGATATTATCCTAACCATTTGTATGATATTATATCTTTTAAGAATATTGATTAGAATATTTGATACGATATGCATATTTTAATTACCAAAATATTATATAAATATTATATGCATATATTTTCCTTCATAATGTTAATTATAATGTAGAAACATATGATAAAGAATATTTTACAGATAACCCCACATATGTTCCATAATTACAATAAATACCTTTAAGTATTTAACAAAAGTGTGTTTCATCAAATGTGCAATATTTTCGACTGAACAAATACCCCCAAACTTAATTTTGATCGTCCCGAGCAAACTAGTTATTCAAGAGAGGGAGAAAAAGGAAAAGGAAAAAAACTAAGTAACACACTTTCGTAAGCAACACGATTGCACTGAGCACGTGCAACACGCCGTTAAACCTCTAGGTGTCCCTAGTAGAAGGATTGTTGTCTCCTGAGGGTTTTCAGCGGATTACACCTATAAAATCCCATAATAAAATAAAGAAAATGAAAGTTACATACAAAAATAAGAACTATAAAAGAAAGAACTTGAAAATAAGAGTTTCCAACTAAACCAGCTTTTCAGTTGCTATGAGCCCTATCTTAATGGTCATGAAAACATGTTAGAAATCACATCATCCCTCAATAAAATATCGCTCTTAGTTTTCCTCCCTACCTTTCTTTCAAATATCGATCATATACCCCTACGTGTGTGTAAAAAACATCCCTACACTTAGAGAATTCAATTCAAGCTATCATACTCTTGTCCATCTTCCTTAGTACTTTTTAGTCGGTGAATATTTTAAATGGAATTGCTCACACATTTTTCATGTGACCGTTAATACTTCTTGAGATACTAACCGACCGATTACCAAATGTGCTTGCTCAATTAGGCGTAATTAGTTATATCCTGGTCTTGCAACACCCAAGATTTAGCAGTGTCTCCCAAACCAGTTGGTCTAAGGCACCAAGTGATAAAGCACCATCGCTATATTTTTTTATGCTACCTTAAGCAATTACAAAACCAATGTTCATTTTTCTTCACCATTTTTTTCTTTATATTTTTATTTTTTTCATACCAAGGCTTTTAGACAAGAGCATTTCAAGGTATCCTCTACTATCCTAAATTTCAAGATGTGTGCAAGTGCGTATAGTAGAGTATCAACGTTCAAATGTCCGGCATCAAGAATAGAGACTATTTTTCAGACTTATTTTTATCCTCAGATTAGTAATTTCCTTCATCTTACCAACCATTGGGACAACGGTTCATAACTACTTATTACTAGCTTCATTTAAGAAAATATCTAATTTTCTTGCTTTTCTCAAACTGTTCCTATCTTTTATATGTAATTTTTCACTTTCAAACTTTCATTAACAATAAAAAAAATTGTGCTTATATTTATGATAATGCAAAAATTGATGCATGAATAAGCACAAACCTCCCCCAAACCTGTTTGCAGCAGTGTCCTCACTGATGTCATCTGTTAAGCTTAAAAAAAATTGTAGACTTGGGAGGAAAAGTTAGTAACGGGGACATGAATAAATGACAGTGAAATCCTCCCCCAAACTTATTTTTGGCTCACAATTTTGTGAAAAAATTATTTTCTTTCAAAAGCCAAAATATTTCTCCCCTCCAAACTTGAGTAAAATAGTATTAAGCATTAAAATTATAAAGAGGGGGGTAAAGTTATTGGTCAATATAAAGTTTTACAAAGACCAAAAGTTAACACCAACCATTCAAATATTTTATCAATATAGTACCAAGGTTGGTAGAAGATCATGTCACCTATAAACGTGAAGAAGTGGGGAGCAGATAAGAAGTGTAATATAACGGGTTTACGTCTCGGTTTATAGAGACGAAACAATGATGATGGATTACTCGCATTCTCGTTCTTGATAAGAAGAAGGGGTGGCGGTTCAACTTTTTTGGTTTGGGGTTGATTCATCACAACTTCTATGTCTTCTAAGAATGTGAGTTCGTCAGTGAAGATTTCTTCAAAGCTTTCATCGATATCCCAAGTAATAATCTCATCGAAAAGAACTGGATGATACTCGGACTCCATAAAATTTTCATATTTAGCGTTAGATGTTGATCCGGACAGCTCGGTAGAAGGGTCCGTATGTGTAGAATAAATAGCAGGGTCAAAAAATAACGTACTAGTAGAGTCAAGATCAGTATCGTGAAGCTGTTCAAATTCGCTACTGTCGGAATACATCATTTCGACAGAACATACTTGAGCATAGGGTTCGGAGGGTTCACTTCCCAACTTGTAAATGTTAAGCTCAATTAACATTTTCCCGAAGGATAGGGTTATAGAACTGTTTTGACAATGGATTATTGCGTTGGAAGTCGCAAGGAAAGGCCGACCTAGAATTACCGAGATTTGGTTTCGGGGGTTTGCTACAGGCTGTGTATCAACAACTATGAAGTCCACAGGGAATATAAATTCCCCGACTTTGATTAACACGTCCTCTAGCTCACCCCTATGTTTGGTAATAGATCGATCGGCCATTCGAAGAGTGTAGTACGCCGGTTTTAACTCTCCGACGCCTAATTGCTCATAGAGAGAATATGGAAGCAAGTTAACACTAGCGCCTAAATCGAGTAGAGCACGATTGATATTTTTACCCCCAATAGAAATGATATTGTAGGACATCCGGGGTCCTTTCGTTTCTTGGGTATTTGTTGTGTAAAAGCAGTGCTTACATTACTCGCAAGGAAAACTTTTTTAGGCACTTGAATTTTTTTCTTCCTAGTGCACAAGTCCTTTAGAATTTTCGCATAGGACGGAACTTGTTGGATAGCATCTAGGAGGGGAATGTTTATGTTAACTTACTTAAAAATTTCCACAATCTTCTCCATTTGGGGACTTGGTCTGTTGCCTCTTAACCTATGTGGATAAGGATCTTTATCAATAAGGGTTGGGTCCAACATTGGAGAGGATTATGAGGATGGAATGGATCCTAGAATTGGAGTTGGATCGTTTTAGGTTGACTCGAGAAAGTGGGTTGAGGGTTCGAGCCTAGGAGAAAACAGAGGATTGGCTCGGAAGAAATTGTTGGATTAGACGAAGGAGGAGAAGAAGTAGAAGCCGGGGTTTTGGTCACGCCCCCCTTCCCGGTGTACGGCGAAGGGGACGCGACTGGGTCCGCTACGTATATACTCAGAAGTACATACGCTAAGCGTATCTAAGCAATATAAAAATAAATACACAAGAGACAAGAATAAAAAGAACAACAACTTTTACTTATTAACATTCTTTGTACAATACATGAAAGGAAATACAACTGAAATAAAAAGATGCCTAAACAGTGACAGAACAGGAATTGAAAAGCACAGAAAGGAAAAGTGTACAATGAAACTACAGTGCAGAGTCTTCAGTAAGCTGCTCCAAGTCTTCTTGCGATGGCTCAACCTCTGCCGGGTCCAAATCACCTGACGACATTCAAAGAAGAGAGAAACAGAATGTCGTCAGCGAACAGGTCGCTCGGTAAGTCCCAAAAGTAAGAAGGAAGTAGAAAAAGACAGAATAAGAAGGTATATTTTAAAGTGTATACTATTGTTGTAATGTTATGTCAACACTGTTGTTTGTAGCTTGGTACAGAAGGATGCCAGTGTATATGAGGGGAGTCTCTATATGCCAGAGACTAAGGGCACGTGTAGTACAAGGAACCGTTTATGCCACGGTACAACAGCAACTGGATTCATGTTAGGTGTGTTAAGTCTGACCACCTCATGCCACCTTTAACACCTTCCGTACCAATCTACCCCTTAAACCCCGCGATATCTTGTTTGTATTGTTATCTTGTAAATTGTATTGGGTGTATGATTGATTGACTGACTGACCGAAATATCAGGAAACGGTTATAACCGTAGAGTCATGTAAATGGAATATTGGGAATCATGTTAAAGGAATATATATCCATAGTTCGGTTCAGTCAAGTTGTGTAAATTGATGATTGTATTCGTGGATTCATGTGTTCATATTGACTTAGAATCTTGTAAATTATAGATTGACTTGAATCATATTCAAGTCAGATTAATCAGACTCAAACCCGAGTCAGACAATCAGAAATGTGAATCGAAGTCTTATAATTGCTAGGGTCCTTAGGGTAATTTATAAACTTGAGGGGGTTTTATGTAAAAATACTTTTATATACTTTTCAAAATACACCTCAAGTATTTATTGTTTGTCTTTAGAGTTGTAATGAGGGTGGATTTTATGTTGTGACATTTCTAGTGAAAATATCCTAATTTTATAAATAAGGGTATTTATCTGTAATATTGATTTATTTGAAGTTCATGGTGTTTTAGTGTAAAATTTATTCTTGTGATTTTTAAAAAAAGGTGGAATATTTATATTATAATAAAATAGATATTTAAATGATAAATATACATATATTTATACAAAAATAGTTTTAATAAATATTTTATATTCCAAAAATCTCGTTTTCTTAAGATGTCGTATTTTAAACCTTTCGAGACCGAATGCTCCTTGCGGAGGTTTGAATCCCGCACTACTAGCCCGAGGGTGCACGATAAACCGCACGATCCCGAACGGGTTCCCCGAAGATGGGTTGTAGCGGCGCTTTGCAAAGATTGAAAAATATTAATCCTTTAGAAAACGGTTTTATAAACTAAAAGGTATTTATTTGCAAAGTGTAATTTTTCCGTATTTTAGATTCTAGGGTTTCCTAAGCCAACTAGCCTATTTCTAAAAGGTCTAAACGACAAGTCGTTAGAAACCTCAAATCGCCTCTTCACCGCCAATTGCGGCCAGGTAAGTGCCAGGTAAGTGGGAGGCTCTCCACTACAAGTAGTGGCCCTAATTAAGTAACCACTTGCCTTAGACACACTTGCCTAGGCACCATAAAGTCAGGTTTAGATAAACGATCGATGTCCACAACTTATCGTATTTTTCCTATTAAAGATATTGTTTAAACAATGTATCAAACCTAAACTTTTATAAAAGGTTTTGTTAAGGAAATGGTATTTTAATGTAAAATCTTGTTTTATCGTATTAGGAGTTTTCAAGATAGCGTATTATGGTTGCATATGTGTGTGTGAGGAGGTAGGTCATTACCTCGTAATCTATTTTAAGGTATAGCAATATTAACGGGTTAAATGTGAGATTGAAACATGATGGTATTAAAGTGAAAAAATACGGTAAGGTAAAAAGGTTATCATTTCATGTGTGAAAACTTATTCAAATTGATTTTTACAAGTTTAATAGTCAAGATAAAAATATTTAGGAATGATTGAATTGATTAGAAGTGAAAAAATAAATATTATGGTATTAAAGTGAAAAAGAATACGATATTGCAAAAGCTATCATTTTATGTGAGAAACTTTGTCCAAATTAGTTGTTATGTGATTAATAGTCAACATGAATATGTTTAAGTATTATGAATTGGTGATAAGTGAGATTTTATAGAAAACCGAATCGGAAATCGGTTTGTTCCGATTTCCGTCGGCTTTCGTAATTTCGTATTTTTGAAAAGTAGTAAGAAGAAAAGAATGAGACTTACGGGTTTCGATTTATACTAAAGAGTATAGGGGAACTAGATGAGTGGCCGAGGCGTTGTTTCGTCGCCGGTTGTTTCAAAAAAACATCACCGGAATTCCGTCAGCGCTTCGCCGAGAACTTGATTTCAAAGTACACCTTTCTTGTAAAAATTTTGAGAGAGTAAACCTAGTGTTTTGGGATGAGAGGGTAGAGGGTAGGGGGTCTATTTATAGGATAGGCTAGGGTAGGGTAGGTGAAAGGTTTTTATTTTAAAAAAAATTGTATAAATAATAGAAAAATCATTAAAATTTGTAGTAAATAGGGTGTATTTAAAATTCGGGAACCGATCCATTAATTTGGAGTAAACAGGGGAGTTGAGAAGATAAAAAGACGTAACTTTCGTTTTGGGGACTCGGCCGTCCGGCCGAGTCCGGCCGGCGGCGCCGGCCCGAGTCGGCCGGTTCGCCGGCCGACTTGGCCGATCCCGGCCGAGTCCGGTGGTTGTCGGGTGTGGGTTCTCCTGACGTAGGCTCTGGTATATTTACTTTTTAGGGTTCAGTTCAACTTTTGGGAGTTATGGCCTGTGGACTGTTGGACTTCCAAGAATTTTAAAAGAAAAATAATCTAAAAATAATGTGGGGCATGGGATTTGAACTCGGGTGGCTTGGTTCAGCAGTGCAAGGTGTTACCAATGAGCTACAAGCTCCTTCTTGTAATTATTGTGGGAAAATAAATACTTAAAGTGATAACAGCAATATTAAATACTCCAAGTATACCTCAAATTTAAATCAAATTTATGTATACAAAAATTGGAGTTGTTACAATCTACCCTCCTTACAAAATTTTCGTCCTCGAAATTTACAACTTTTATTTGAGGACTAGTTTACAAAAAGGTGAGGATATCTTGCACGCATTTCATCTTCCCTTTCCCACGTGGATTCTCCTGGAGTGTCTTTCCTCCACATTACCCGGACCAGGTTTACTTCCTTGTTCCGAAGTGTCTTCACTTTCCTGTCCAGGATCTCCACAGGTTGTTGCTCACAAGACAAGTCGGGCTGTATAGTGAGCTCGGAATGATCAAGTACATGGCTGGGGTCACTCACATACTTTCTGAGTTGGGATATATAGAACATGTTATGCACTCCTTCCAATGAGGGTGGAAGCGCTAAGCGGTATGCCACTTCACCGACTCGTTCGAGTATGTCGAACGGTCCAATGTATCTCGGACTCAATTTACCCCATCTTCCAAACCGGATCACTCCGCGGTTCGGAGATATCTTCAAGAATACATGGTCTCCTGGCTGGAACTCCAAGTGTCGTCTCTTTGCATCAGCCCAGTGTTTCTGTCGATCTTGGGCTATGCGCATTCTTTCCCTGATAGTACGAACCACATCAACAGTCGCTACTATCATCTCTGGTCCAAGAAGTTTCCTATCTCCGATGTCGTCCTAACTTAATGGTGATCGACACTTCCTTCCATATAATGCTGTAAAATGTGCCATTCCTATGCTTGCTTGGTAGCTGTTATTGTACGCGAACTCCACAAGATGCAGGTGATCTTCTCACGATCCTTTGAAGTCTAGCATACACGCTTTGAGCATATCCTCCAAGATCTGAATAGTTCGTTCCGACTGACCATCTGTTTGTGGATGATAAGCCGTGCTGAAGTTCAGACTTGTTCCCAAGCTAGCTTGCAGACTCTGCCAAAATTGTGATCGGAACCTGGTGTCACGATCGGAGACAATGCAGACCGGTACTCTATGAAGTCTCACAATTTCCTGTATGAGTTCATGGGTATCAGAGATAGTATATTATGAAGAGTTTAAATCTTAACTAGATTATTACCTCCATGTACTTATTTGCTAGTGTCTCAGTTGATTGGCCAACCCGAAATGGGATGAAGTGAGCCGACTTTGTGAGTCGATCCACGATGACCCATATAGCATCGTTACCCTTTGTGCTGTGAGGAAGAGCAGTCACAAAGTTCATCGTGATGTGCTGCCACTTCCATTCTGGGATTGGTAACGGTTGAAGTAGTCCAGCTGTCCTGTGATGTTTAGCCTTTACTTGCTGACACACTAAACATTTTGCGACGCTTCTGGCTACTTCACGCTTCATTCCATGCCACCAATAATTCTGACGTAGATCTTTGTACATTTTGGTACCTCCAGGATGTACTGAGTAGGGAGAGCTGTGAGCTTCTTTCATTAACTCTTCCCGAACAGGACCCTTTGGTACACACAATCTGCTGCCGTTTCTCAAAGATCCGTCTTCATGGATGATGAAGTTTGTTCTGAGTCCATTCTCCACTTGTTCTCTGATCCTTTGCAACTTAGCATCACTTGCTTGAGCTGCTTTGATCTGATTGACAATGGTTGATTGAACTTGTAGATTCATCAAACTTGAAGCATTACCTGGCATGACTACTTCAATCTCCATCTGATGTAAGTCTTGCTGAAGCTTCCACTGAGCGGTGAGATTCATCGATAAGGGTTGGCGACTAAGAGCATCAGGTACTACGCTCACCTTCCCTGGGTGATATTGCAAGTTGATGTCAAAGTCCGCCATGAGTTCTAACCATCTTCTCTGCCGCATATTCAACTCCTTCTGAGTAAACACGTACTTCAGACTTTTATGATCTGTGTAGATGTTCACTCGTTCACCAAGTAAATAGTGGCGGCAAATCTTGAGAGCAAAGATGACGGCTGCCAACTCCAGATCATGCGTCGGATAATTGCGCTCATGAGTCTTCAGTTGTCTTGAAGCATAAGCCACAACCTTACCGTGCTGATGTAGAACACATCCTAATCCCTTACCGGATGCATCACAATGCACTTCGAATCCTCCAGATTGATCCGGTATTACGAGAATAGGTGCAGATGTCAATCTTGACTTGAGTTCTACGAAACCTTGTTCGCATGCTTCTGACCACACAAATTCTTCATCTTTTCGTGTGAGCTTGATCAGGGGTGTTGCTATCTTTGAGAATCCTTCATTGAACCTTCTGTAATATCCAGCTAAACCCAAGAAACTCCGAATGTCCATTACTGACTTTGGTGTAGGCCATTCGCTAACTGCTGAAACTTTGGCTGGATCCACAGAAATTTCTTCTCCTGATACGATATGTCCAAGAAAACCAACTTGATTTAGCCGAAACTCGCACTTGCTGTACTTGGCATAAAGCTTATGTTGTCGAAGAGTTTCCAGGACAATTCGTAGATGCTCTGCATGCTCTTTCCGATTCTTAGAATATACCAGGATGTCGTCGATGAAGATGACAACAAACCTGTCTAAATACTCCCGGAAAACTTGGTTCATTAGGTTCATGAATATTGCTGGTGCATTGGTCACTCCAAATGGCATCACTAGAAATTCGTAATGTCCATAGCGAGTTCTGAAAGCTGTTTTGTGAATATCAGCTTCCTTGACCTTCACCTGATGATAACTTGAACGAAGATCCAATTTAGAGAAAACACAAGATACACTTAGCTGATCGAATAAATCATCGATGCGCGGGAGTGGATACTTGTTCTTTATAGTGACTTCGTTCAAGGCCCTATAATCGATGCACATTCTATATGAACCTTCCTTCTTCTTCACCAGTAGTACAGGTGCTCCCCAACTTGAAGTGCTGGGACGAATCCATCCTTTTGCCAATAATTCGTCCAACTGTGTTCGGACTTCCTTCAATCCTTCCGGACTTAGTCTATAAGGTGCTTTGATCACCGGTTGTGCTCCTGGTACTAAATCAATACTGAATTCAAGAGCTCGATCGGGAGGCAAACCTGATATATCGTCAGGAAATACATCGTCAAACTCTCGAACTACCTCTGGTCTTAATTCTTCTTCCGCTTGAGCCGCCGCAACTACTGCTTCTCTTGGCTTCGCTTTGTAGGTACCTGGCTCCAGGGTACGATCTCCGCTCTTGAAATAGAAGACCGGATGGTCTGGAATCTCGAATACTACCCTCCTTTGACGACAGTCGATGGTAGCATAAAAGGTTCCAAGCCAATCCATTCCTAGAACCACATCGAAGTTCGGTATGTCCAGTACTTTGAAGTCAGCATAAAACTCTCGACTGCAGACGACGACTGGACACAAGCTGTATCTCATAGTTGCCTTTAGAACGCCATTTTCAGAACTGACGTTCCAGCTGGATACAAGCGGTGAGACTGGAATTGCATGGGTTCGGACAAACCGTTGCGACATAAAGCAGTGGGATGCTCCAGTATCAAACAGTGCAAGTGCAGGTATTAAAGCTACTAGGATTGTACCTAAGGTATATGGGATATGTTTAGGTATAGGGAAAGTGTGTATATAACCAGGACTAGAAGGTAAGTTTGAGAAGGAAAGTTTACCAGTAATGACTTGGCCAGTGGCCTCAGCTTCTTCCACAGACATCATAAAGGCCTGGCGCTTTGGCACATTCCGCCTGGTCTGAGGAGCATTCCTCGGAACGTTCCTTTGAGCTTGATGGAACTGTCGATGAGGTGGTGCAGCTTGTGGTCCTCTGGGTGGTGCAGGCAGTGCAAGTCTTGGAGCAGGGGCTTGGATGGCTGGACGTTGTGGATAATTGTTTGCTGGCCTAGGTGCAACAACTGGGTTTTGTTTATGAGGACAAGCCCCAATACCATAAGCAGCTGAGCCGCAGATCAAGCAAAGGTTGTTCGCACGACGGTAATCTCTCGCCAGATGCCCATTTCTCTTGCAGTAGCTACAAAAGGCTGGGCCGGGCCTGCTGATTGGTGCTCCAGGACGTCTTGGTACAAAAGGTGGTCTGGACGAGGGCTCCACCTGCCATCTGGTTGGCAGGGCGCTTGACTCCTGCAGACTGAGGTCTGCTCCTTGCTTTTATTACCGCCTCATAACTGCGGACAGCTTCCAGAGCATCCTCATGAGTCAAAAATTTTCCTGTGGCTAGAGCAGCCTGAATCTCCGTATCCAGTCCTTGTTGAAAGCGACGGGCTCTGATATCGTCCGTCGGTATCAAGTGTGCCGCGAATCGGCTTAACATGGTGAATTCAGCGTCGTATTCATCTACCGATTTGTTCCACATTGATCCTTGCTGTAGATGAATGAACTGCTGCTCCATGGCAAACCTGGCAGCCACAGGGAAATATTTCGCGTCGAACTTCTCGCGAAATTTTCCATTCAATCGGTTGTGCAAGACGGCTTTCTTCCGCCTTCCACCAGTTGCGAGCATTGTCCGTGAGCTGTAGTTTCGCTACACGGACCCAAGCGATGTCTGGCACTTGTGCTGTGGCCAGATCATCCTCGATACTTTGAGCCCAATCCTCAGCTTCTAGTGGGCTTCCCTTTCCTGAGAACTGCTTCGGATGTAAAGTCCTGAATTGCTTTACTCCAGGAGCATCAGTCTCGGGACGGTTCAAGAGTTGTTGCTGTCCCTCGAGAAGGCTGCGGATTGCCTCAAGTAGCACTGTTTGCTCGGTAGGTGGTGCAGGAACAACCGGTGTGAGAGGTGGTGCTGGAGGTGTATTGTTGATGTTGGTGCTGGTGTTGTTCGGAGAATCCATAACCCTGAAGAAAAAAATTTGGGTTAGGACAGATTCAAGTACATGAAATGATAAGATTCAAGGAATATGAAATTGCAAGATTTAAGGAGCATGAATTGTAAAGAATGTTTTAGTTGCTGGTTCTTGTGTTATATTGCTTAGGTTGTTCACGCAGAACAGAACTGCATGATAGGTATTCATACAGCTCTGACCTGCATTGGGCCACCAACAAAACCTGTCACGCCTCGCTTCTCGGTGTACGGCGAAGGGGACGCGACTGGGTCCGCTACGTATATACTCAGAAGTACATACGCTAAGCGTATCTAAGCAATATAAAAATAAATACACAAGAGACAAGAATAAAAAGAACAACAACTTTTACTTATTAACATTCTTTGTACAATACATGAAAGGAAATACAACTGAAATAAAAAGATGCCTAAACAGTGGCAGAACAGGAATTGAAAAGCACAGAAAGGAAAAGTGTACAATGAAACTACAGTGCAGGGTCTTCAGTAAACTGCTCCAAGTCTTCTTGCGATGGCTCAACCTCTGCCGGGTCTAAATCACCTGACGACATTCAAAGAAGAGAGAAACAGAATGTCGTCAGCGAACAGGTCGCTCGGTAAGTCCCAAAGGTAAGAGGGAAGTAGAAAAAGACAGAATAAGAAGGTATATTTTAAAGTGTATACTATTGTTGTAATGTTATTTCAACGCTGTTGTTTGTAGCTTGGTACAGAAGGATGCCAGTGTATACGAGGGGAGTCTCTATATGCCAGAGACTAAGGGCACGTGTAGTACAAGGAACCGTTTATGCCACGGTACAACAGCAACTGGATTCATGTTAGGTGTGTTAAGTCTGACCACCTCGTGCCACCTTTAACACCTTCCATACCAATCTACCCCTTAAACCCCGCGATGTCTTGTTTGTATTGTTATCTTGTAAATTGTATTGGGTGTATGATTGATTGACTGATTGACCGAAACCATGATATCAGGAAACGGTTATAACCGTAGAGTCATGTAAATGGAATATTGGGAATCATGTAAAAGGAATATATATCCATGGTTCGGTTCAGTCAAGTTGTGTAAATTGATGATTGTATTCGTGGATTCATGTGTTCATATTGACTTAGAATCTTGTAAATTATAAATTGACTTGAATCATATTCAAGTCAGATTAATCAGACTCAAACCCGAGTCAGACAATCAGAAATGTGAATCGAAGTCTTATAATTGCTAGGGTCCTTAGGGTAATTTATAAACTTGAGGGGGTTTTATGTAAAAACACTTTTATATACTTTTCAAAATACACCTCAAGTATTTATTGTTTGTCTTTAGAGTTATAATGAGGGTGGATTTTATGTTGTGACATTTCTAGTGAAAATATCCTAATTTTATAAATAAGGGTATTTATCTGTAATATCGATTTATTTGAAGTTCATGGTGTTTTAGTGTAAAATTTATTCTTGTGATTTTTAGAAAAAGGTGGAATATTTATATTATAATAAAATAGATATTTAAATAATAAATATACATATATTTATACAAAAATAGTTTTAGTAAATATTTTATATTCCAAAAATCTCGTTTTCTTAAGATGTCGTATTTTAAACCTTTCGAGACCGAATGCTCCTTGCGGAGTAATGAATCTCGCACTATTAGCCCGAGGGTACGCGATAAACTGCACGATCCCGAACGGGTTTGTTTCCTGATTTAAAATCAGGAAAACCAACGGAGAAGGCATCACATGCTAGCACGTGACCAGCGGTCACGTGTTGACACGTGACATGTAAAAGCGGCGGCACAAGGCACATTCGTTCCTTGAGTAAATCAAGAAAAAAGTTCCAGCAAAGGCATCACGTGTGCACACGTGACCAGTGGTCACGTGTTGGCACGTGATGACCAAGCAGCGGCAAAGAACATAGCGCAGAAGGAAGGGAAGCCCATTCCAGGGGGGTCACGTGCCTACACGTAACCAGGGGTCACGTGCGCACACATGACCAACGGTCACGTGGCCACACTTGACCAGCTTCAAGAGCCTTATTTTTATGACAGAATTAAATTCTGTGAAAGGATCTCTCAAATCTTTCCAAAGGAGAACGATTATTTGGAACCGATTGGATTAAAGATTTAAAGGTGATTAAATATCACCTATCTATGGAAAAATCTTGAACTTGGAAAGATTTCCCCTTAAAATCTAACCGAAATAACAAAGGGAAATCTCTGGATTTAAAATCCAATGGTGAATAAAATTCACCTAATAATCCAAAGGACCAGATGAATGATGAATGCAAATCAGATCTTTGAATGAATGCAAATCAAATCTCTCAATGAAAGATTCACTAAGATTAATTGATTCTGCTCCTTCTCCTATAAATAGGAGCCAACAGATATACAGAGAGAGAAGGATATACAGAGAGATAGAGAGGAAAAGAAATAAAGCCTTGAGACATGGGAAGAATTTGATCTGCTGCAGAAGAAAACCTTAGGTAAGAAAGGGAAGGCTTTTAAAAAGAGAATTTAATTCTCAAAAGAGTTGAACTCTTATATTAAAAAAGAAAAACTTAGTTCTCTTTTTGGTGGAGGATCTGCAAAGTACACATCTCCCCATGAATTGAGAAATTAATTCTCATTGGGTTGAGATCCTGCCATGCAGATCCAAAGCATAGGGAGGGAATGAAAGTTTGAGAATTTAATTCTCACAGAACTATAGGAATTTAATTTCTTTGAAATAAAATTAGGGTTAACCCTATGTTATAGGAATTTAATTCTTTCAGAATGAACAGAATCAGGGTTTAACCCTAGTTAAGAACTTAGTTCTGTCAAAATAACAGGAATTTAATTTCCTTAAGAAAGAAGAAATTAGGGTTTCACCCTATAAAAGAATCTCATTCCTCAGAATATAAATTAGGGTTTAACCCTATTTAAGAATAATTCTCTAAAAGAGAATGGGAATATAATTCCTCTAAAGCTTTTATTAGGGTTTAACCCTATGATAAAATTCAGTTCTTCACATATATGAGGAATTTAATTCCTACAGGAAAAATCAGAATTCAACTCTATCAGAGAATATAATCCTTCAGAAGAAAATGGGGATTTAATGAAGAATTTAATCAGAAATTGCAAGGAGGCAGGGTCACGTGCTACCACGTGACCCCCGGAAAGATCCACAGAGAAAGGCTTTTGAGGCAATGCTTCACGTGACCCACGTGACTCTTGGCAGAAGCTTTAACGCACAAACACTTAAATGCCCATCACGTGACAACACGTGATGCTCCAAAGTATTCCATATTCTTAGCAGAACAAATAAAGGGGAGGGCGCCCTCACGTGCTACCACGTGACCTCTCTTACCTTAGTGCTTGACGCTAAATTGGACCCTCTGAATCCAGTGTTTAGCACTGTTTTGCCTCAGTGTTCAACACTAATCGAAGAGCCTTTCTTGCAGTGTTTAATACTGAATTTCTTAGTGTTTAACACTAAATTAAATCTCTGTTAACAGAGTTTAACACTAATTTTCTTAGTGTTTGACACTAAATTAAAATCTCTGTCACCAATGTTTAACACTGATTATTTTAGTGTTTGACACTAACTTGAGATCTCTATTGCTAGTGTTCGACACTGATTTGTTTTAGTGTTTAACACTAATTTGAACCCCCTGTTGCTGGTGTTTAACACCAACTGTCTTTTAGTGTTAAAACACTAACTCGTTCCCAGTGTTCAACACTGCTGATCTTTAGTGTTTAACACTAACTTTAGCCCAATTGGCTAAATGGCTAGAGGCAAAGCCTCTCCTTCAATGGACCAATAGGAAGCCAATATTCCAAACATGATTGGACTTAGCCCAAGATGGCCATAAGTCCTCAATTCAAACTTAACTGGGCTGATGGGCTCATAACATAATTAATTAGTCCTGGTCCCAAGCTGGACCAAAGACTGTTTAATCTACTTTGGTTTAAGGGTACATCTCTTCACTCCTTTGATACTTGGCGTCGTAATCCCTCGACGTCTTCAAAGAGGTGACGGGTCCCGATGACCACACATTGATACGGACTGTGGGGTCCTTAAACCCATGGACTATGAGGTCCTTAACCTTGACCGGAATGTCTTAAAACTAACAACGGACTGTGGGGTCCTTAAACCCATGGACTATGACGTCCTTAACCTTGACCGAGATGTCTTAAAACTAACAATGGACTGTGGGGTTCTTAAACTCATGGACTATGACGTCTTTAACCTTGACCGAGATGTCTTAAAACTAACCTTGGACTGTGGAGTCCTTAAATCCACGGACTATGAGGTCCTTAACCTTGACTGCAACGTCTTAAAACTAATATTGTCCTTAAACTACCTATTGACCCTAATGTCACTAAACTAAAACAACATGGCTCCCTTAATTGCTCTCTTGTCGGATCCAAACGATCCCGTTAAGTCGATCTTAGTCTAAAAACTAGACTAACGTATCCTTAACAACCGTTTAAGTCGATCTTAGTCTCAAACGAGACTAACGTATCCTTAAACCCAAATCCCAAACCCAAACCCAAACCTAAGATAATACGGATTTGGACTAGTCCACGCCCTACGGGCGACGACATAACTCAGTCTCCGTATACAATCCACGGGAAACCAAACACAAAATAAACACACACGATACGAAGTGAAATTTCTGGAGAAGGAGAAAGTGGTTACCGCAATGCGGTAGCGTAATTAACTGCAGGGGCTTGCGCCTGCAGGGAAGAGCGTCCCCACAATCAAAAACCCCTCAAGCGAGGGGGAATCTGACGAAGTCTGCTACATCGGACGCATCCGTTTAAACCTTCGATACATGGTTCCATAAATCAACTTGGCATATTCGGAGAGGTAGACAGATAGCACCAATTAGCATCTGCCCCGAATCTCAGGCAAGACGTCCTCGCGTCGTCGGCCGCCATTCGGAGGGGAACAGATTCTGGCACGCCCGGTGGGACCTTTTCCTCTTTCCACTCCACACTTCGTGTGTGGTGTTCGCGAACCAAACACGGTTTGCTAATAGTTGCCCTGGGGTTTCAAGGTACTAAGATTCGGCGTCTTGCTTATTGCAGAAAGCAAAGAATCAATGGCTTCCACTTGTGCGACATGCTCCAACTGCAATTGCAACCAACGCTCTGCCTCGCCAGGAGGTATAGCCTACGGACCCCAAGCTGCTTCGCTATTCACAATGCCTGTGGAACAGGTCACTCGAGCCACTACAGGACTGTTTTTTGGGACCATGCTCCCGCCGACAAGCTTCACCGCTCCGGTGCTGACAACGGAAGCTCCCAAGAAGTCGGTCTTTGATCGTCTTACCCCTGCTGCGGCCCCTCTCAACGGGTCGCCCAAAATCAGCGCCTCGGTCTTCTCCAGACTAGGCCAGAGCTCCTGTGAAACCGCAATGGGGCCTGCAATCCTAGAGAAGGATGCTCCTGAGAAAATAACCAGTCCTGCTCCTGAAGTCGTCAAGGCGGCTTCCCCTGCCAAAAAGTCGGTCTTTATAAGATTGACTGTTCCAGTTCCCGCTCCTGCTACCCAAAGGACATCAGTCTTTAACAAGCTGACACCAGCGGTGACCCCCCACATACACAGGGGGCAAGACGAGGCTATCGCCATCACCAAGCCGATTCCATCAGCACGACACGCTCGACGTCATTACTGGCACCGAGTAAGAAAGGCCGGAGGCAACTCCCCTTCTGGGCTAACTCCTCCAGCCCTGACGACAGAAGTTAATGCTGCCGTTTCAACTGGGAACAGCTTTGAGATGCTAAATAAGGTGCGTAGGAATTCTCCTACCGCGGTGCTAAAGAGGTCTCCCCCTCCACTGAAAAGGGCTATAGAAGTGAAGCCAGAACAGCCCCAATCTCCTCAACGGCTGTCCTCCCGAATCTATAAGGTCTGGTGGCAGATCCGAGACTCGATGATCGATCCAAATTTCTCCCGCCAGCACAAGAAGTTTAAAATCCAACAGGAAGTCAGTCGCCAGGCTAAGCCACGAAAACCTGTCTGGGTGCCCACCTCAACAGCCCCTTCAATTTCCACTACTCATAAAAAGAGGAAGCCAGAGAAGATCCCCCAGCCTGCAATGAGAGCTAAAGGCACTAATCCTAGACGCCCTAAGTCTGGGGGCATGATGGTCTATACCGTATACATGGCGTCAGGAAAGGAAGATATCCGTGCGTCTACAGGTCATAGACCGCTTACACGGTCAGTGACCAAGGCACAGGAGCAGCAACAGAAGCTCCAAGAGATGATGAATGCTATGGCCGCACTTACCGGGCCAAAAGAAAACCCAGAAACGTCCTCGGATGAACGCTGTTCCCTTCCGAATGGCGGCGCGACGAATGTCTTGCCTGAGATTCGGGGCAGATGCTAATTGGTGCTATCCGTCCACCTCTCCGAAGATGCCAAGTTGATTTATGGCACCATGTATCGAAGGTTTGAACGGATGCGTCCGATGTAGCAGACTTCGTCAGATTCCCCCTCGTTTGAGGGGTTTTTGATTGTGGGGACGCTCTTCCCTGCAGGCGCAAGCCCCTGCAGTTAATTACGCTACCGCATCGCGGTAACAACTTTCTCCTTCTCCAGATGGTCACTTCGTGTCGTGTGTGTTTATTTTATGTTTTGTTGCCCGTGGATTGTTTACGGAGACTGAGTTATGTCGTCGCCCGTAGGGCGTGGACTAGTCCAAATCCGTATTATCTTAGATTTGGGTTTGGGGGTTTGGTTTGAGGATACGTTAGCCATATTTGAGGCTAAGATCAACTCAAACGTTTGTTAAGGGTACGTTAGTCTAGTTTGGGACTAAGATCGACTTAACGGGATCGTTTAGATCCGACAAAAGAGCGTTTGGGCTCTATTGTTCCAGTTTAGGGACATAGTAGTCCATTGAATGTATGGCCGTCGGGACCCGTCACCTCTCTGACAACGTTGAAGGATTACAACGACAGGTGTCAGAGGAGTTCAGAGATGTACCCTTGGACCAAAGTTGGTTGGGTGATCCATAGTCCAATTTGGGACTAAAGTCTGTTTGAAGGTTTAAGGATACGTTAGCCATATTTGAAGCTAAGATCAACTTAAACGGTTGTTAAGGATACGTTAGTCCAGTTTGGGACTAAGATCGACTTAACGGGATCGTTTAGATCCGGCAAAAGAGCGTTTGGGCTCTGTTGTTCCAGTTTAGGGACATAGTGGTCCATTCCCAGTTTAGGGACGTAGTGGTCCGTTACCAGTTTAGGGACATGGTGGTCCATGTTCCAGTTTAGGGACATGGTGGTCCATGTTCCAGTTTAGGGACATAGTGGTCCGTTGGTAGTTTAAGGACGCATAAGTCCATGGGTTTAAGGACCCCACAGTCCGTGTTGATGTGTGGTTGTCGGGACCCGTCACCTCTCTGAAGACGTTGAAGGATTACAATGACAAATATCAGAGGAGTTCAGAGATGTACCCTTGAACCAATGAGTGGGTTGAAAGAGCAGATGTGCTCAGTTCAGGATGATTTGAGGACTTATGGCCAGTTTGGGCTAAGTCCAAAATATTGGCCCTCCGTTGGTCCATTGAAGGAGAGGCTTTGCCTCTGGCCGTTTAACCAATTGGGCCAATGCCTAGTGTTAAACACTAAAGACCAATCAGTGTTGAACACTAGGAATGAGATTGATAAGTTAGTGTTTAACACTAAAAGATAGTTGGTGTTAAACACCAGCAACAAGGCTTTCAAATTAGTGTTAAACACTAAAACAGATCAAAACACTGGCAGCAGAGATCTCAAATTAGTGTTAAACACTAAGGTAATCAGTGTTGAACACTGCAAATAAAGCTCTTTGATTAGTGTTGAACACTAAGGCCAAACAGTGTTTAACACTGGATTCAGGGGTTCCAATTTAGCGTTAGACGCTAAGGCAAGAGGGGTCACGTGGTAGCACGTGAGGGCGCCCTCCCTTCATTTGTTCTGCTGAGAATATCGCATCTTTGGAGCATCACGTGCCATCACGTGACGGGTGTTTAAATAGAGTATGTTAAAGCCTCTGCCAAGGGTCACGTGGGTCACGTGAGGCACTGCCTCAAAGGGGCTTTTCTGTAGATCTTTTTGGGGGTCATGTGGTGACATGTGACCCTGCCTCTATGTATGTTTTTTTAGAAAATCTGTTAATCCCTTTCAGGAATTAAATTCCTCGTAGGGTTGAACCCTGGCAATAATTTCAGAGGAATTAAATTCCTACTTCCTTTTGAAGGTTTATATTCTGGGATAGAGTTGAACTCTGAATTTTCTGTAGAATTAAATTCCTCATATATGTGAAGAACTGAATAGGGTTAAACCCTAATAAAAGCTTTAAGGAATTAAACTCCCACTCTCTGTTAAAGGATTATTCTGTGGAATGAGATTAAGGGAATTAAATTCCTGTTGTTTTAACAGAACTAAGTTCCTAATTAGGGTTAAACCCTGATTCTTTTCATTCTGAAGGAATTAAATTCCCATAACACAGGGTCAACCCTAATTTTATTTTAAAGGAATTAAATTCCTATAGTTCTGTGAGAATTAAATTCTCGTGCTTCCATTCCCTCTCTATGCTTTGGGTCTGCATGGCAGGATCTCAACCCATTGAGAATTAAATTCTCAACTCAAGGGGAGATGTGCACTTTACAGATCCTCCACCAAAGAGAGAACTATGTTCTTCTGTTTTATATCAGAGTTAAACTCTGTTGAGAATTAAATTCTCTTTTCTTTCAAAAAGCCTTCCCTTTCTTACCTAGGGTTTTCTTTTGCAGAAGATCCAAATTCCTCCAAAGTATCAAGACTCTCTCTCTCTTTTCTTCCCTCTGCATATATATTTTTCTGTGTGTCTCTTGGCTCCTATTTATAGGAGAAGCAGCCGAATCAATTAGTTTTGGTGAATCTTTCATTGAGAGATTTAATTTGTATTCACCATTCGTTTTGGACCTTTGGATTATTATGTGAATTTTATTCACCATTGGATTTTAAATCCAGAGATTCTCCTTTGTTATTTCGGTTAGACTTTAAAGGGGAAATCTTTCCAAATTCGAGATTTTCCCATAGATAGATAATATTTAATCACCTTTAAATCTTTAATTCAATCGGTTGCTTTGGAAAGATTTAAGAGGTCTTTTCTCAGAATTTAATTCTGTTAACAGATAGGCTTTGAAAGCTCCACACGTGACCCTTGGTCACGTGTGGCCACGCGACCCTTGGTCACGTGTGGGCACGTGACCCCCTTGGAACGAGCCCTCTTCTTTCTTTCTGCGCTCTGCTTTCTGGTCGCTGCTTAGCTGTCACGTACCACCACGTGACCCCTGGTCACGTGTGAGCACGTAACCCTCGTCTGGAGCCTTTTTCTTGATTCAATCAGGGAATTGAGTCTGCTGCTTTCGAGTGTCACGTGCCAACACGTGACCCTGGCCACGTGGGAGCACGTGACCCTTTCTGAAGCCCTTTTCTTTGATGTAGTTGGGAAACTGAATTTGCCTTGCCGATGCATTTAGATGTCACGTGCCAACACGTGACTGCTGGTCACGTGTGAGCACGTGACCCTTTTCTGAAGCCTCTTCCGTGGGCTTTCCTGATTTTAAATCAGGAAACAAACGCCAGGAGGAAGAAACCGATGCTGAATTCCTTCGCCGAATATTGGAGAAGAAGGACAAAGAGGCTGCTGAACAAGCAGCCAACATACAGCGTATGGGCCTTCTCTTCCAAGATATGATAGGGATGATGATACAACAAGATCCTCCGGCTGAAGAGCCCCCGATCGTCCTCGGAGACGATAGGGGAGAGACATCAAATCCCCCGCCGGCTTTGTCAACGGCTAAAGAGGATACAATCTCTAAAACTGATTTGGACGAATATATAGCCCAGCAAATACGGGTTCATCATGCGACTGAAGCAGCCAGCCAGGTCGTAAAAACGGGGCGGCCATATCCAAGCTAGTACGACCAAATCAAATACCCGCCGGGTTACACAATTCCCAAGTTCCATGTTTACAAGGGAACGGGCAATCCTCACCAGCATGTTGCTCAGTTCAGGGCACTCTGCGGCAACACCGGCGATGATGACAAGCTTTTGCTTCGCCAGTTTGTTGGAAGTTTATCAGATACGGCGTTCGAGTGGTACTCTGAGCTCCCGAACGACTCTATCAAGACCTTCGCAGAGATGGAATTGGTGTTTACCCAACGCTTCGTGAGTGCCAGCGAGCGTACCCCGATAACGGCATTGATCAATGCCGGGGTGAAGCCGGGCGAAACATGGGTCCAATATGCTATACGGTGGCGTAATTTATGGTCAAAATGCGAGCAGCGTATAGAAGAAGCTCCTGCAGTGGGAATGTTTGTGGGAACTCTAGACCCTCATGCAACTATCTCCCAGTTCATGATGTTCTTTAAGCCAACCACATTCCAGGCTCTAATCGACAAGTTGGCCCAGATGGACCAGATGGGTCATAGACCGTCTCCCCCGAAGCCCGAGCCTCGGAGTGACAAGGGTAAAGGAAAGGCAATCTTCGTCGCGAATGCCCAGCAGCAACCCAATGCCCCGAAGCTGACGGATCAACTGGAAGAAAAATGCCGGTATTATAATGAGAAGATGAAGCGTCCCTACTCGTTCCCGCGGGATAAGACGAAACAGTTATTCGAGCTGGCAGTACGCAACAGGCTTATAAACTTGCCAAATCCAAGGCGACCGCCACAACCCACTGAGGTGAATAACCCCAACTATTGCCCTTACCATCAAACGGTAAGCCATCCGATTAAGGATTGCTTCGTTTTCAAAGGATGGATTGAAGATCAATACCTCCAGGGAAAGTTTGCGCTATCCGAAAAATGGAAGGTGAACCCGCCACAGCCGCATGCTCCTAAGAAAGCAGATACACCGGGGGCAACCTGTTCCTTTATTGAAGAAGCTCCATGGGAGGTCGTGCTATCAACTAAAACCAAAAGAATGCTGAGGGACCTTCATGCGTGCCCGGTGGTCGAATGGAAGGACCCGCTGGAACCCCAGATCATTGAAGGAATGCTGAAGCCGTGCCCAACTATAAAAAGCGATGGTGATGGCCCAAGTACTCACGCCCAACTGTCAAAGTCTTCGAAGAAAAAGAAAAAGAAATCTAAGAAGCCCGTGAAGCCTGGAGACAAGCGCACGAACTTGCAGAAGCAAATCGACGCGCTGGAAGAGTACAATCAAAAGGCGCGGACTCCCGTCACGCTACAAGAATTCCTCAACCACGTCTTTCAGGAGGAAGATGATGGAGAGAGCTCATCGGATGAATCCGAGGGATATGTGGCGAGTTGTCATGTGATTTCCCACTCGGAAGATGAGAAAACCCCTGGCACTGAGAAATTGGGGGCACAGCCTGAGCCAGGACTTGTATGGCCAACAGATGAAATGATCGACGCCTTTCTAGACGAGATTCGTTTGAAGAGTAAAGCCGATCAGGAGCATGAGATGGCTGTATCGGAAGGAGACAAGCGCAGGCGACTAAACGAAAGAGTCGAAGCACTCCCGCCAGATCAAAAGACATCTGATACGAATAAAAACAAGTACAAGACGAGGAAGAGGTTCGCCAAAGCCATGTCAGTAGGGATGAAGCTACCACTTTCGGAAGAGAACGCGTTCGATGGGGCGGAGAGGCACCCTAATTATTGCTCATATCATCGGAAAATTTCACACCCTACGGAGGAGTGTGACGCCTTTAGGATATGGTGGCAGGGATATGTTGCTCACCGGCAACATTTTAAGCGCATGAAACGCAGAACTCGTCGGGAGCAAAGAAGTACAACCGACAGGCACAAAAGAACTACCGGCAGCTGTTATGTGGTCGACGCCGGAGGATCACAAGTTCTCACCTTTGGGAGCGACTCTGATGAGGAAATGGTTCTGGGCCCTCTCTTTAAACAATCCGTTTTAGGGAAAGAGGAAGAACCAGAGGCCTGCGAAAACATTCAGCTGCGCAATCGCACGCTTCCCGAAAAGAACCTCGGACCCGCAACTAGAAAAGATAAGGGAAAGGAAAAGGTCGCAGAGGATATCGCCTTAGATGACCAAGTCATGAAAGAGCTGACTGCCAAGGACCCTCCCAGGAAGGGTAAGGTGGACTACAACATCCTAGCGCACCTAAGGAAGCTACCTTCTCAGCTCAGTATTCTCGATGCCCTCCTATTATCGAAAGAAGCGCGAGATTCATTAATCAAGGCGTTATAAGAACCCGAGCAATTCTAAGCCTTCCTCGCCGAAGAAAGGATGAAGAATGAACTGGAAGAAGTGCATACGGCCGATATTACTTTCGGTGATGAAGACCTCCTCCTCGGGACGTGCGACCACAACCGTCCCCTATATGTCTCTGGATACTGCCATGATATCAAGATAGGCAAGATCCTTGTGGATAATGGATCCTCCGTCAATCTCCTTAATGTTCGGGTGTTGAAGGAAATCTGCATGAGCGTGCAGCACCTCGCTCGCGACAAAATTACCATCTCCGGTTTCGACTCCCAGTCATCACGGACTCTCGGATCTGTAATACTAACATTACGCTTCGGACTGCTCATCACAGACATTAAGTTTCATGTCATCGACGCCAAGACCTGCTACAACGTCTTGCTCGGTCATCCTTGGTTACACGAGTACAACATCATCCCTTCTACACAACATCAGTGTATGAAGTACTTTAAGGATGGTTTCGAGTATACCGTAACAGGTGAGCTGAACCCATTTTCCGTGAACGAAGTCCGCAAGTACGAAGATGCGAAGTACTTTTTGCCAGACTTCGAGGATACAGAAAAGTGTCGCAAGCCGGAGACCAAAGCCGTCGCCACCATCCCTGTTTTTGGGAGCGACACCGAAGAAGGAGAAGAGATAGTTTACGCTGGGCCGTCTCAACGCAACAACCCGGGAACGTCCGCCCCTATGTTGGTTTTCGGAAGTGACTCGGAAGATGAGGTTAATGCCGTGTTCTCCAGTCGGCCGTCAATACAAGCATCCCCTAGCGATGATCAGAGTTTGCAAATCACCATGGTGCCGCGGAAACACTGCAAGGATCTCGACGCACTTCAAGCCTACAATGTGCAGGACCTGCAGACGTTTTACGTCCCTCCCAGGCGAAAGGGTGAAAAGGTGATTCTGTTCTACCAATCCACAGAAACAAGAGTGGAGAGAGAAATCTGGCATAGCGCGGATTCTACACTCGACAGTCTCCAACCCATCCGTTTGCCCAGATATTACACAAATGGACTAAGGAGGCTATTGAAGCGACAAGGAGTACCCTTAAAGCAGACTGTTCGACAAGCTCAGTTCTACAACAGGATTTGGGATGTCCCTGGAACTCAGCGCAAATTGCCCAACGGGAAAATGGAAACGCTTGGGCTTGGATATGTGAGGTCCGGGAAACGGGAGCGAGTCCACGGCAGCTACGCCATATATAACTTTGATGAGGAGGAGGACACCCTGTCGGGGAATGCTAACCCCTCATCAAGACTGGATCCCGCGAGTGAAGTGCCGAGTCCGTCATTTGAAGAACAAGTGGACAAGCTTATCAGGAAAGCGGGTCAAACGGCTCGGGAAGATCACAACCGCGAGATGGCCATCTACGAGAAGGCCAGGACGCAACGTCTGTTTCAACAAGCTGCAAAAGACAAGGGTACTCCTCCCTGTCAACCCGTCGTGCAAAAGGCCCGACACAGAGGCAGAAGTAAGTCAAGAGACGAAAAAAAGAGTCGACAACAATGACGCAGGATTAGAGAGTCATGTAATCAGGTATTGCGCGGCCCGGATTTTTCCCTCATGAAGAAGATGAGTCGAGCGTATTCCTTCCCCCGAGACAAGACGAAGAAGATACTTGATCTCGCTTTAAAACATCGAATGGTTACACTTCCGGAATCTAGGCATCCTGAGCAAGTTAACGAGGTCTCTCATCCGGGCAATTGCTCTTATCACCGAGCCATAGGACACCCTGTCGAAGACTGCTTCACGTTCAAGAACTGGGTCGAAGACCAGTACCAACAAGGCAAATTTGCTTTATCCAGCAGCTGGAGGGTAACGCCGCCACAAAAGCACGAACCCAAAGCCGCAAGAGCGGAACCAGATCCACATCAATCTTGGAAGCGGATTCGCATCTGTTACATGATTAAAATATTAAAAGAAGAGCCCGAGAACATGGATGACCTTCCTTGGTGCTTTGAAAACAGCAACGACGAGGTGATCTCAGAATTTCCACCAGCTCCGAAGGAACTGGAAGATGGCATACATACGACTGCAGATAACCTCAAGAAGATTGAGTTTGGATCAGAAGACGATCCTCGACCAACATTCGTCAGCGAGCTGCTATCTGAGGAAAGGGTGGCAGCGCTAAAAGACATGCTTCTACAGCATAGAGATTGCTTCGCATGGAACTATTCCGAGATGCCAGGATTAGATCCAGAAATTGCAGTACATAAATTAGCAACATCACCGGATATCAAGCCAGTCAAACAGGCGTCGAGACGGATGCGGCTCGAGCTTGAAATGAGCGTACGCCGAAATCAAGAAACTAATCGATTCCGGGTTTATCCAGGAGGTACAGTATCCTAATTGGGTCGCCAACATCGTCCCGGTGATAAAGAAGAATTGGACAGTACGCATATGTGTGGACTTCCGAGATCTCAATAAAGCCTACCCGAAGGACGATTTCCCAGTGCCGGTCACCGAACTGATGATAGACAATACATCCACTCATGAGGTTTTCTCCTTTATGGACGGTTCATCAGGGTACAATCAGATAAAGATGCATCCTGACGACCAGAAGCACACCTCTTTCGTATATTCTGCTACAAAGTTATGCCTTTTGGTTTAAAGAACGCCGGTGCCACCTATCAAAGGGCCATGACAAAGATCTTCGATGATCTCATATATGAAATCGTCGAGTGCTATATCGATGACCTCGTAGTGAAGAGCATGTCATACGAAGAGCATTTAGCGCATCTGAAGACCGTATTCCAGCGCCTTCAGCAATATAATTTGAAGATGAATCCCCTCAAATGCGCGTTCAGGGTCTCCTCGGGTAAATTTCTGGGATTCATCATCCAACACCGAGGTATCGAAATAGATCCATCTAAGATCAAGGCGATCATGGAAATGCCACCTCCGAGGACTCTCAAACAGCTGCGGTCTCTCCAGGGGAAGCTCGCGTACATCCGGCGGTTTATCGCCAACCTGTCAGGCAAGTGTCGTCCTTACAGCCACCTGATGAAGAAGGGAACTCCATTCGTTTGGGATCGCAAATGTCAAGGCGCACTGGACGAGATCAAGCAGTACCTGCAGAACCCTCCAGTGTTGGCTGCTCCGGTTAAGGGAAAGCCTCTTATTCTTTATACAACCGCCCTAGAAGGTTCTTTAGGCGCATTATGGGCACAAGAAAACGACCAAGGGAAGGAAAGAGCGCTCTACTATTTAAGCCGAGTTCTTCTGGGGCAGAAAGCAACTACTACCTGATCGAAAAACATTGCCTGGCGTTAATCTTTGCGATAACAAAACTCCGGCACTATGCATTGGCACATGAAATCCGTCTTATATCAAAGGTGGACCCCCTAAAATATCTAATGACAAAAGCCATATTGACGGGGAGACTCGCTAAATGGACCTTGCTCTTGATGGAGTTTTCAATAACCTATTAGCCTCTCAAGGCAGTGAAAGGCCAAGCCATCGCCGACTTCCTTGCTGAGCATCCAGTACCTGCCGGTTCACCTTTAAGCTGCGATTTGCCGGACGAACATGCGTTTGACGCGATCGATGGTGGTGATACCCGATGGGAACTTTATTTCGATGGAGCGTCCTCCGTAAAGAAGCGCAAACAAGGTATCCCAATGATCAAATCGGGGGTAGGCCTCATCTTCGTAACTCCACAAGGGGGGATAATGCGCTTCGCTTTCTCCTTAACGGAATCGAGGACGAACAATGAAGCCGAATACGAAGCTTTGATAACAGGCCTCGAGATCGCCATCGACATGGGAATTGAAAACCTTCTCATATACGGGGATTCTCAACTGGTCGTTAGTCAAGTAAACGGCAACTACCAAACGTGCAAACCGGAGTTGGTGAAGTACGGTGAAAGGGTGCGACAACTGTTGACCCAAATTCCCTCCTATACTTTGGAAAGTATACCACGCGCGGAAAATAGCAAAGCGGACGTGTTAGCTAAGCTCGCTAAAGAATTGGCTGACAAAAATCTCGATGACGTTAGAATCATGATACAAAGTCGTCGAGTGCTCGCCCCAGCAGAAATATCTCCGGAATCACACGAAGAAAAGGGAGCGACTGAGCAGACGACCCTACAAATAAAAGACCGTGAGAAGGCTGAGGACTGGAGGGAAGTCTTCATAGACTACTTTAAGTCCCACCGAATGCCCGAAGAAGCGTCCTCAAGACATCAGCTCATGAAATGAGCTCTATCTTTTGCTTTCGTCAATGATACTCTATATAAGAGGACGTTTGATTCTCTATGGCTGAGATGTTTAGGACCTGACGAAGCAGAAAGAGTCGTTCAGGAAGTTCATGAAGGAATCTGTGGTTCTCATCAAGCAGGCCCGAAGATGAAGTTAAAAATTAAACGGATGGGTTACTACTGGCCCACGATGATTCAGGACTGCCTCAAATATGTAAAGCAGTGTCACTCATGTCAAATTCATGGGGACTTCATCCATCAGCATCCAAATCCATTACATCCGACGGTGGCTAGCTGGCCGTTCGAGATGTGGGGAACTGACATAGTCGGCCCTATCGAACCAGCATCGTCTAGGGGACATCGTTTCATCCTGGCGACGACTGACTACTTCTCTAAATGGGCAGAAGCAGTACCGTTAAGAGAGGTTAAGACGGAGAATATCATCCATTTCTTCAAGACGCATGTCATATATCGGTTTGGAACTCCGCGGCGGATTATCTCCGATAACGGGCCAGCCTACAGAAGCCATAAGATTAGCCGTTTCGCGCAACAGCATAATATAGACTGGAGATACTCCTCAGTTTATAATCCACGAGCTAACGGTCTGGCCGAGGCCTTCAATAAGACCTTGACAAAGATCATAAAAAAGACGGTGTCCCGAAATAAGAAGGACTGGCACGAGAGACTGCAAGAGGCTCTTTGGGCATATCGAACTACCTTCAAGACGGCCACAAACACGACGCCATACGCATTGGTATTCTGTACGGAAGCAGTACTCCCTCTCAAGATAGAGCTACCTTCTCTACGAGTGGCAGTCCACTGCGAGTTGACGAGCGAAGAAAATGCTCACCTTCGGCTAGAAGAGCTTGATGCCCTTGATGAAACACGGCTTGTAGCACAACAAAACTTGGAGGCTTACAAAGCAAAAATGACGTGCTCGTACGAAAGATTGACCAGGCCGAGGACATTCCGCCAAGGCGAACTCGTACTGGTGGTCAAAAGACCTATGATCCCCAATCGTGCCAAGAGGGGAAAATTTGAACCAAACTATGAAGGCCCGTACATCATAGACAAGGTCTACCAGGGTGAAGCCTATCTACTCATGGACATGCACGGTGAAAGGCCTTTCAGGCCAATAAACGGCCGCTTCCTAAAGAAATACTACGCTTAATGAGCCACAGCCGAGGTCAATGATAGATGACGACGACTATGTCCGCTCGCTATCTTCCTAAGCTCAGACTTTATAAGCAGTAGCCGGCCTTCCCCTGGACGGAACGAAACGTCCTTAAACTAACGACGGACCGAAACATTCTTAAACTAACGACGGATCGAAACGTCCTTAAACTAACGACGGACCGAAATGTCCTTAAAACTACTACCGCAGTATCCTTAGGCTGACGAGATAAATAAAAAAAAAAAAAAGGGTAGATCCATAAGCAAGAAGGGCACGGATGAAAACCCGAAAGGGCTCCGTGAGTAAAAACAGCAGGGCTACCGATGAGTATTCGTGAAAACCCGAAAGGGCACGACCTCGTAAAAAAAATTATATATATAAAAAAAATAATAAAAAAAACGGTATGTCCATAAGCAAGAAGGGCACGGATGAAAACCCGAAAGGGTTCCGTGAGTAAAAACAGCAGGATTACCGGCGAGTGTTTGTGAAACCCGAAAGGGCGCAACCTCGTTAAAGGACACTTGCAGGGTCCTCACGACCTTGTAAGGAGAAACCACCCGCGTGAGATCCTTACGACTCACAAGGGAGCAATACACTTAGGGATCCCCATGATTCCTAAGGAGAAAATACACTTGCGAGATCCTCACGACTCGTAAGGAGAACTCTCTTATGGGACCCTCACGGCTCATAAGACTTGAAAGTCTTAAGTCACAGAGACCTAAACCTGTGCTTAAGCAAAATCCCCCACAACCCTCGACAATGCCCAACAAGTGGCTCAATACTGACCCTTGTATACAATCCACGGGCGCGAATAAACATTTCCCCAGCAAAGTCCCACCCGTGACTGGGGATATGTCCATATGGTGAACAACCCTTATAAGTCCTCTCGGCTTATAAGGAGAAAACCCTCTTGTAAGATCCTTACGACTTACACAGGAACATACACTTAGGAATCCTCACGACACCTAGGGAGAAAATACACCTACAAGATCCTCACGACTTGTAGGGAGAAATACCTTTGTGAGACCCTTACGGCTCATGAAGTCAAAAGCCTTAGTCGACAGGACCCTAACCCTGTTTGCTAAGCCACCTTTGTTCAACATCGACAGAGGCAGATGATGATTCGCTCCTGGCCATATCCCAGTTGTAGCGGTGCTGATGCCGAAATCGGTGTCTAATTTCATATTTATAGTGAAAAGCCAGTAGGCCGCACGTGCATACGAAACAACCGAAATGATGGGGCAGCTTGCAATAAAAAACAGCAGGTAAAAATGTATGCATGAAAAATAGCCGAAATGATGGGGCAACTCGCAATAAAAAGCAGCGAGTAAAAATAAAATAAATAGCCGAAATGATTGGGCACCGCAAAAAATAGCTGAAATGATAGGGCAATCGCGACCTTCGCGATATAAAAGCTGAAATGATAGAGCATCGCGGAAAAAGGAATAAAAAAAAGAAGGTTTTAATTTATGCCCTACAGGTGATGTTCCATCACTCCCTGTATACAATCCAAGGGCGTAAACAAAGAAGTAATCACATGTCCCCCAGGTTTCATCAAAGAAAGGAGTCGAATCTCGACGGGCCGCAAGCGACCTAGAGATCATCCCAACACTCGTCGCATAACGACGGACACAACTTCAAGCAAAGCGAAACAGCGGCAACCCCCCCAGTTCCATGGCTCGGCGATACACATATCACCAACAGTCAAACCTCCATTCCGTGAAATGCAGATACAATCAGCAAAATTCCTGGTTACGTAGAACGCGGATAACGTCACTCTTTGACCCCGGGGAAAACATCCAGAGCGGATCCTGGTCCTCGCAGAGCACGGCAGTGAACCCGTGTGAAGCATCCAGAGCGGAGCCTGGTCCTCGCCGAGCACGGCAGTGAACCCGTGTGAAGCATCCAGAGCGGAGCCTAGTCCTCGCCGAGCACGGCAGTGAACCCGTATGAAGCATCTAGTGCAAAATTCCTGGTTACGTGGAACGCGGATAACGTCACTCTTTGACCCCGTGGAAAAACGTCCAGAGCGGATCCTGGTCCTCGCAGAGCACGGCAGTGAACCCGTGTGAAGCATCCAGAGCGGAGCCTAGTCCTCGCCGAACACGGCAGTGAACCCGTGTGAAGCATCTAGTGCAAAATTCCTGGTTACGTGGAACGCGGATAACGTCACTCTTTGACCCCGTGGAAAACGTCCAGAGCGGTTCCTGGTCCTCGCAGAGCATGGCAATGAACCCATGTGAAGCATCCAGAGCGGAGCCTAGTCCTCGCCGAACACGGCAGTGAACCCGTGTGAAGCATCTAGTGCAAAATTCCTGGTTATGTGGAACGCGGATAACGTCACTCTTTGACCCCGTGGAAAACGCTCAGAGCAGATCCTGGTCCTCGCAGTGCACGGCAGTGAACCCGTGTGAAGCATCTAGTGCAAAATTCCTGGTTACGTGGAACGCGGATAACGTCACTCTTTGACCCCGCAGAAAACGCCCAGAGCGGAGCCTGGTCCTCGCCAAGCACGGCAGTGAACCCGTGTGAGGCATCCAGAGCAAACACCGGACTGTGGAGTCCTTAAAATCCACGGACTATGATGTCCTTAACCTTGACCGTGATGTCTTAAAACTAACAATCAACCAACCTGATTCTGTATTGGTGCCACCTCGGTTTGGGGGTACATCTCTTCACTCCTTTGATACCTGGCGTTGTAATTCCTCGACGTCTTCAAAGAGGTGACGGGTCCCCGCAACCAAACATCGGACTGTGGAGTCCTTAAATCCTCGGACTATGAGGTCCTTAACCTTGACCGTGATGTCTTAAAACTAACATCGGACTGTGGAGTCCTTAAATCCTTGGACTATGAGGTCCTTAACCTTGACCGTGATGTCTTAAAACTAATATCGGACTGTGGAGTTCTTAAATCCACGGACTATGAGGTCCTTAACCTTGACCGTGACGTCTTTAAACTATGATACCTTGAGCGACCCCTGACCCTGTGAAACACGGATAAGGGCGACCACATCCAGCACTTGCAGGTCCTCACGACCTGCAAGGAAGAAAACTCTCTTGTGAGATCCTTACGACTCTCAAGGGAAAAACCCACTTAGGAATCCTCACGATTCTTAAGAAGGACTTACACCTATGGGATCCTCTCAACCTGTAGGGAGAAAAACTCTTTATGAGACCCTCGTGGCTCATAAAGCGCAAAATTCTTAGGAAGCAGATCTTAACCTTGAATCCTAAGCCATCGCTGCCCTGCAAGTAGGCCAAGATAAATTGTCCGCAGAATACATTCAATAAAAGAGACACATCATTGAGAAGAAAAATGTATCTTTTATTCATAAACCAAAATGGATACCAAGTACAATTCATGAAAGAACAAAAGAAAATACTCTCATCTATGAGTTTATACAAGAAGGAAGGAAAAGATACAAATGTTTCAAGCCGGCGGGCGATTTAGTAGCTTGGTCAGCTCATCCTGCTTTTGTTGGGCCACGGCCTCATGATTTAAGATCGCCAAGAGACGGGCCTCCGCCTGAGCCTGCTGGACATGATACGAAGCGAGCCGGCCTTCAAGCTCTTTCTCGGTGGCCTTATGAGCCTCGACCCTCTCACGAGTGAACGCAGCAGCTTTATCAAGAGTCACCACCTCCCTGATAGACTCTTGAAGCACCCGTCAGAGTTCATACGCTTTGTTGGCCTTGGCAGTAAGACTCGCCTGAAGCTCGCTCAGCGCTTTAGAAGCCAGCTCCCTCTCTGAGAATTTGCGACCGAGCCTCTTCTCGCATGATACCATATTTGCCACGCACCGCTTTATCAGCCTCCGCAAGTCCGCCTTTGCAGCTATGGCTTCCGAGGAAAGGCGGGAACACTCTAGGGCGTGCAAGCAAGCCTCCACCTGCTGACAGAACTCTATCCAAACTCGCACCACCTCTTCGCCGTGGTAGGTGGCAAGAAAAGGAAGAGAACCGTTAGCTTCGGCGGCAAATGCTTCAGCTGTGGTTGCGCTGCCAGCACGAAGCTCCTCAATTAAAGATGACAAGGAGACAAGGCTCAATTGGGCCAAGCGTTCTGAAGCTTGCAGAGCATAAGGACCAGGCGGCATGGCGATACACGATTCCAACGCTATGGGGGCTGGTAAGGCTGTTCAGATTTGAAAAATGTCAGTAAAACTCTTAAGCAAAGGAACAAGTCAGACTATATCGAAATGTCACTCACCTGCGGTCATGCAAGTAGGAGCTGAAGGTTCCCCTGGCCCTTCGAGGACCTCAACCTCGTCATCGGCCTCCAAAACTGTAGAAAATATCAATGTCAATATGCAAAATAACGATGCTATGAGAAATGATGGACGACACCAACCTTGTCCGGATGAGAGGACGATGCGTTGGGGAGATATCGCCTGCGGAGCTGCCATCTCCAGCAGACGCTGAAAGGATTGCCGGGGAGACAGATCGGCAATAGAGGCCGCCAGCTCGCGTAATTCTGAGAAAACAAAAAAGTTCAGACAACGGAAAGGTTGCTAATTTAAAACTCAGAAGGTTACCTTCAATACTCCTCCAATTCTGAGCCGGGGGGATTGCAGCTTCAACGGCCTCCGCTGTGACGTCGGGCTCAGACAAAGGGAGGGTAGTCCCGACTACCTTTCTCTCAGCCTCTGGGCCACCCCCAGGAAGAGTCATTAGGGCGGCAACCACCAAAGGAGCCTCCCCAAAGGAGCAAGCGCTTCGTGATCAGGAACTGCCACTGGAAGCTCTATTGCAAGAAGAGCAGCCTCATCAGCCCCCTCCACATCGAGCAACGCTTCATCGGGGATTTCGACAGGCTTTAGCTTCAACGAGCCCGTAAGGAGCTCCCCCAGCGTCGAAGATTCTGCACAATTCACATAAGAATAAAGATACGTATATACAGGCGTAAATAAAAAAAACTACAAAAGAACAACAACCTACCGATGCGCAAAGAAGCCTTCAATATGGCTTCTTCAAGCCGCTGCTCCTTCTCAAGGAGGCGTGCTCGCCGGGGTTCAAGGGTAGACTCATGACCGCCGGTCCACAAAGAAAGTGCGTCCACTGCGTCTTCTGAAGCGGCCTGCTTCAGGGCCCGTTCCCCCCATTCCTCCAAAGGACCGATAAACCGCCGCCGAATCCACGAGGGGTCTTCGTAAAAGATTACAGCGGGGTAGGGCTTCTTCGGAACCCTGGCGTTATGAGACGCGTTTTTGGAACGCCTTATAGCCTCAGCCAACTATGCGTCTTCCTCAGCGGCCGAACCCGGGAAAAGTAGCCCAGCATCTGATTCCTGCAGGGCCAACGGTTCATCTCCAAGAATGGGCTCAGACTCTATTAAATAGTCGAGCAAGTTAGTAGCAACCTTCCTTCGACGTTTGGACCCAGATCCGGTCGCCGAGGACGACCGCTTCTTTCCCCGCGGAGCCTTAGTACGGAGACGACCCACATCGCCCTCAACACCCTCAACAACCTCAGCCCTGCCACCCTCACTCGGCACCACAACTGGAGATGACATTGCCATCGTCGATGCCACGGAGAGTGGTGCTGCCTCGGATGGTGGTACTATTACCGGAGCCCGTCTACCCGGCGATCGAGTACCCAGGGGCATACCAGCTATTGGAGTAAGATCTACTCCCGACTCTCCAGGAATAAGCGCAGTGCCGGTATCCCTCAGGGGAAAGCGGACCGGGGCACGCGGTCGCAGCGCAGCTCCCGTGGCCGGAACCTGAATAGGGGCACCGTAGCCAAGAAGCACCCTTCTCTCTTCAATAATAATCGGGTTCACCCGATGGAGATACCAGCCCGTGAACGACCCAACGCATCGGGGAATGTAATCACCATCGGGGATCATGAACTGAGAACCGGTGTTCAGCCTCATAAAGTGGTGGGCGGCATCTCGGACGGCCTCGAGCGAAAGAACAGGGGCGACTATGAAAGCTTCAAACGGGACGCACTGATCATAGCCAAACTGTCGGGCAAAG
Source organism: Agapanthus africanus (assembly GCA_030015575.1). Taxonomy (NCBI): domain Eukaryota; kingdom Viridiplantae; phylum Streptophyta; class Magnoliopsida; order Asparagales; family Amaryllidaceae; genus Agapanthus; species Agapanthus africanus. The sequence continues at coordinate 143,323,556 of CM057342.1, read as the reverse complement.
CGATGCGGATTATACCGCATGAAGAGAGCCGCACTGTCCTGACGGAACACCAGGTAACCCGGTCTGATTGCATAAAAGCGTGCGGCTTCCTGAGGCTTCAAAGAGGGCGCGTTGTCTATCGACCGATCCCAAAGCGGCTGGGCTGAACCCGCGGAAGAAGATAACACCCGATCATTAAATACCAACCCGCCAGCAGCAGCGTAAGGAGAAATCAACGTCCGAATAGCCCCGAATTGAGTCGAGTCAGCAGCAGATGCATCCACCAATCGCATAAGCCGCGGGAAGGTATAGGCGTCGTAGAATGCGGGCCTTTGACGCATGGCGAAAGCACCCAAGACGTGCATTTCGATCCAAGACGTAAAGTAATGAAGCGAAAAATTTACCACATCTACGCCGGGGGTGGAAGTGTTAGCTGCAGCACCCAACTCATGGTAAAGATGCGCCAATGCCGGGATGCCAACGGCCAGCCGCATTCCCTCAGCAATACAGTGAGCCGGATAAACGACCGAAACTCTCATAAAGCGGCGGTGCATAGGAATGACGAACCAGCTGAGCCAGACGCTGATAAACCCAACAAAGAACGTCTCCTCATCCATGCCGGGAGCTGCAATGGATTCGAAAGACGTCGGTGACATTATGGGGATGTAATATTGCGGTAGATCCGATTCATTAGTCGGCAGCTTCTTCGGACCAAACCCAAAGGGGTCTTTAATGTTTGCAAACTTCGGAGCTGACTTCGACGAGACGCCCTCGCGAAGGAAACAAGCAATGAAGCTCTTGAAAGTAACACCCTGCTCTTCAGATTCGGTGAACAAACGATCAAAGATACCCAGCACCTTGATTAAGCTGGGACGCTTGTGGCGGACGGCGTTCTCAGCAGACAAACCGTCAAGCGGTGCGGGCTCGGGTTCAAAGACGTATTCATCAGAGGGCAGCAACTCCTCATAAAGCGCCCCTCGAATTGGCAGTCCCGAGATTTCATAGAACTCCCCCAAAGAAATCGAGACTTCCCTGTCCCCCAGAAGAAAAGGGTTGGTGGGGAGATTCCATTGATTCAAGAACGCCTTAACCCACCAGACATGCGGGGACTGATAATGGAAGAGTGACGCATATATTGCCCGGTAAAGCCCGGCCTTCTGCAGCCGCGCACGATGAGTAGAAAGGATATAGCGAGCCCAGAGGAGGTAGCCCGTAGGGTGTCGAGGAGTGAGCCCTATCTTATAAATTTTCCCCCATGGGTGGGCCTCACCCTGGCAAATGCGTCGTCCCAAGATATCTATAGCGGGGATTGGATGGTTTGGGATACCAGTCGTCGAAGGCTCGAGCCGTCCCGTCGGGGTCCAATTTGGCATCTCCACAGCGAAAACCGTCCTCGGAGGATCCATCGGCAAAAATGGGAAAGTGGGCTCTGTCGGCACTTCACAGAAGAAACTCCGGCGACCTCGGATAATATGGCTGTACCAAGTTCCCCATAAAAGTAAGTTGGTGCAGTTCGGGTCATGAGCCCGGATCATCGCCATCGCTTCCTCATCAGATGGTGACTGAGGAAAAGCAGTCTCCGAGCGAGTGAAGGGAAAGCACGAAACAGAAGCCATCGCACCTGAAACAAACTAAAGGAAAACTGTTAAAAGTGGAGCCAGCAATATGTATATATATGTGTATATATACATATATATATGTATCCACACACACATATGAGCATAGATATATGAAGACAGTTAAAGAAAGCGACAGAGGACTTGTTTGGTAGGACCATTAGTTACAAAACATGGGGGTCCCACGAAATCAAGATGACGGCTGGTTGATGATGAGACACAGCAATTATAATGAGACAAGGGGGATATTCTGATTAAATAAACAGTGGACATTAAATGACCCTACATATTCTCCTAATAAAAAAAATCCACCTTGGACTCTGCAACAAATCACACAGGATCAAGAGAATTAAATTCCCAGACAAGACATCATTGCAAGCATCTTCTCCGTTGAGTACAGAAGGAAAACCTAGGGCAAGGAAACCCTAAGAAGCCTCCATGTGAAGAAACTGAGTTCTTCATAGGAATTAAATTCCTTATTAAGAGAAGGGAATTAAATTCCCAGAAACATTTTCTTCAAACGGAATTAAATTCCTTAAAAAGAGGCAACGGATCTCATCATCTCCCTAAAAGCATCAAGTGAACCCTAGGAGATCCATTGTTCGAAGATTAAAAGGTTCTCTATTTTCGTTGATAAATTCGAAAAAAATGGGTTCATATTAAAAGAGGTAAAACCCCTAATGTGGATTTAAAATCCAGAGAGTTCTTTTAAAATGAAGGTGCTTCGACCGTTCAACATCATTACCTGAGGAAAAAGGATCCTTCAACAGAGTTAAACTCTGGAAAATGTTTGAGACAGAGAACTAAGCTCTGGAAACGAAAATTAAATTCTCAAGGGAAAAAGTTCTCAAAGGAAGAAGATGAGCAAAGTGAAGGCTCTTCTGAAAAGGACATGGGCATTTATAGGGTGTGATAGAAACGCTTCATCTCCCTGATTCCCTAGATGGATCCAACGATCAAAAAAGTGACAGCGTTGCACTCACGTGCTGACACGTGAGAACAACGCTGTGGGGGCATTTGTTTCCTGATTTAAAATCAGGAAAACCAACGGAGAAGGCATCACGTGCTAGCACGTGACCAGCGGTCACGTGTTGACACGTGTCATGTAAAAGCGGCGACACAAGGCACATTCATTCCCTGAGTAAATCAAGAAAAAAGCTCCAGAAAAGGCATCATGTGTGCACACGTGACCAGTGGTCACGTGTTGGCACGTGATGACCAAGCAGCGGCAAAGAACATAGCGCAGAAGGAAGGGAAGCCCGTTCCGGGGGGGTCACGTGCCTACACGTGACCAGGGGTCACGTGCGCACACGTGACCAGCTTCAAGAGCCTTATTTTTATGACAGAATTAAATTCTGTGAAAGGATCTCTCAAATCTTTCCAAAGGAGAACGATTATTTGGAACCGATTGGATTAAAGATTTAAAGGTAATTAAATATCACCTATCTATGGAAAAATCTTGAACTTGGAAAGATTTTCCCTTAAAATCTAACCGAAATAACAAAGGGAAATCTCTGGATTTAAAATCCAATGGTGAATAAAATTCACCTAATAATCCAAAGGACCAGATGAATGATGAATGCAAATCAGATCTCTGAATGAATGCAAATCAAATCTCTCAATGAAAGATTCACTAAGATTAATTGATTCTGCTCCTTCTCCTATAAATAGGAGCCAACAGATATACAGAGAGAGAAGGATATACAGAGAGATAGAGAGGAAAAGAAATAGAGCCTTGAGACTTTGGAAGAATTTGATCTGCTGCAGAAGAAAACCTTAGGTAAGAAAGGGAAGGCTTTTAAAAAGAGAATTTAATTCTCAAAAGAGTTGAACTCTTATATTAAAAAAGAAGAACTTAGTTCTCTCTTTGGTGGAGGATTTGCAAAGTGCACATCTCCCCATGAATTGAGAATTTAATTCTCATTGGGTTGAGATCCTGCCATGCAGATCCAAAGCATAGGGAGGGAATGGAAGTTTGAGAATTTAATTCTCACAGAACTATAGGAATTTAATTCCTTTGAAATAAAATTAGGGTTAACCCTATATTATAGGAATTTAATTCCTTCAGAATGAACAGAATCAGGGTTTAACCCTAGTTAAGAACTTAGTTCTGTCAAAATAACAGGAATTTAATTCTCTTAAGAAAGAAGAAATTAGGGTTTCACCCTATAACAGAATCTCATTCCTCAGAATATAAATTAGGGTTTAACCCTATTTAAGAATAATTCTCTAAAAGAGAATGGGAATATAATTCCTCTAAAGCTTTTATTAGGATTTAACCCTATGATAAAATTCAGTTCTTCACATATATGAGGAATTTAATTCCTACAGGAAAAATCAGAATTCAACTCTATCAGAGAATATAATCCTTCAGAAGAAAATGGGGATTTAATAAAGAATTTAATCAGAAATTGCAAGGAGGCAGGGTCACGTGCTACCACGTGACCCCCGGAAAGATCCACAGAGAAAGGCTTTTGAGGCAATGCCTCATGTGACCCACGTGACCCTTGGCAGAAGCTTTAACGCACAAACACTTAAGTGCCCATCACGTGACAGCACGTGATGCTCCAAAGTATTCCATATTCTTAGCAGAACAAATAAAGGGGAGGGCGCCCTCACGTGCTACCACGTGACCCCTCTTACCTTAGTGCTTGACGCTAAATTGGACCCTCTGAATCCAGTGTTTAACACTGTTTTGCCTCAGTGTTCAACACTAATCGAAGAGCCTTTCTTGCAGTGTTTAATACTGAATTTCTTAGTGTTTAACACTAAATTAAATCTCTGTTAACAGAGTTTAACACTAATTTTCTTAGTGTTCGACACTAAATTAAAATCTCTGTCACCAATGTTTAACACTGATTATTTTAGTGTTTGACACTAACTTGAGATCTCTATTGCTAGTGTTCGACACTGATTTGTTTTACTGTTTAACACTAATTTGAACCCCCTGTTGCTGGTGTTTAACACCAACTGTCTTTTAGTGTTAAAACACTAACTCGTTCCCAGTGTTCAATACTGCTGATCTTTAGTGTTTAACACTAACTTTAGCCCAATTGGCTAAATAGCCAGAGGCAAGGTCTCTCCTTCAATGGACCAATAGGAAGCCAATATTCCAAATATGATTGGACTTAGCCCAAGATGGCCATAAGTCCTCCATTCAAACTTAACTGGGCTGATGGGCTCATAACGTAATTAATTGGTCCTGGTCCCAAGCTGGACCAAAGACTGTTTAATCTACCTTGGTTTAAGGGTACATCTCTTCACTCCTTTGATACTTGGCGTCGTAATCCCTCGACGTCTTCAAAGAGGTGACGGGTCCCGATGACCACACATTGATACGGACTGTGGGGTCCTTAAACCCATGGACTATGAGGTCCTTAACCTTGACCGGAATGTCTTAAAACTAATAACGGACTGTGGGGTCCTTAAACCCATGGACTATGACGTCCTTAACCTTGACCGAGATGTCTTAAAACTAACAATGGACTGTGGGGTCCTTAAACTCATGGACTATGACGTCCTTAACCTTGACCGAGATGTCTTAAAACTAACCTTGGACTGTGGAGTCCTTAAATCCACGGACTATGAGGTCCTTAACCTTGACCGCAACGTCTTAAAACTAATATTGTCCTTAAACTACCTATTGACCGCAATGTCACTAAACTAAAACAACAGGGCTCCCTTAATTGCTCTCTTGTCGGATCCAAACGATCCCGTTAAGTCGATCTTAGTCTAAAAACTAGACTAACGTATCCTTAACAACCGTTTAAGTTGATCTTAGTCTCAAACGAGACTAACGTATCCTTAAACCCAAACCCCCAAACTCAAACCTAAGATAATACGGATTTGGACTAGTCCACGCCCTACGGGCGACGACATAACTCAGTCTCCGTATACAATCCACGGGCAACCAAACACAAAATAAACACACACGACACGAAGTGAAATTTCTGGAGAAGGAGAAAGTGGTTACCGCAATGCGGTAGCGTAATTAACTGCAGGGGTTTGCGCCTGCAGGGAAGAGCGTCCCCACAATCAAAAACCCCTCAAGCGAGGGGGAATCTGACGAAGTCTGCTACATCGGACGCATCCGTTTAAACCTTCGATACATGGTGCCATAAATCAACTTGGCATCTTCGGAGAGGTAGACGGATAGCACCAATTATCATCTGCCCCGAATCTCAGGCAAGACGTCCTCGCGTCGTCGGCAGCCATTTGGAGGGGAACAGGGTTCCCCAAAGATGGGTTGTAGCGGCGCTTTGCAAAGATTGAAAAATACTAATCCTTTAGAAAACGGTTTTATAAAGTAAAAGGTATTTATTTGCAAAGTGTAATTTTTCTGTATTTTAGATTCTAGGGTTTCCGAAGCCAACTAGCCTATTTCTAAAAGGTCTAAACAACAAGTCGTTAGAAGCCTCAAATCGCCTCTTCACCGCCAATTGCGGCCAGGTAAGTGCGAGGTTAGTGGGAGGCTCTCCACTACAAGTAGTGGCCCTAATTAAGTAACCACTTGCCTAAGACACACTTGCCTAGACACCACAAAGTCAGATTTAGATAAACGATCGATGTCCACAACTTATCGTATTTTTCCTATTAAAGATATTATTTAAACAATGTATCAAACCTAAACTTTTATAAAAGGTTTTGTTAAGAAAATGGTATTTTAATGTAAAATCTTGTTTTATCGTATTAGGAGTTTTCAAGATAGCGTATTATGGTTGCATATGTGTGTGTGAGGAGGTAGGTCATTACCTCATGATCTATTTTAAGGTATAGCAATATTAACGGGTTAAATGTGAGATTGAAACATGATGATATTAAAGTGAAAAAATACGGTAAGTTAAAAAGGTTATCATTTCATGTGTGAAAACTTATTCAAATTGATTTTTACAAGTTTAATAGTCAAGATAAAAATGTTTAGGAATGATTGAATTGATTAGAAGTGAAAAAAATAAACATTATGGTATTAAAGTGAAAAAGAATACGATATTGCAAAAGCTATCATTTCATGTGAGAAACTTTGTCCAAATTAGTTGTTATGTGATTAATAGTCAACATGAATATGTTTAAGCATTATGGAATTGGTGATAAGTGAGATTTTAGAGAAAACCGAATCGGAAATCGGTTTGTTCCGATTTCCGTCGGCTTTCGTAATTTCGTATTTTTGAGAAGTAGTAAGAAGAAAAGAATGGGATTTACGGGTTTCGATCTATACTAAAGAGTATTGGGGAACTAGATGAGTGGCCGAGGCGTTGTTTCGTCGCCGGTTGTTTCAAAAAAACGTCGCCGGAATTCCGTCAGCGCTTCGCCGTGAACTTGATTTCAAAGTACACCTTTCTTGTAAAAATTTTGAGAGAGTAAATCTGGTGTTTTGGGATGAGGGTAGAGGGTAGGGGGTCTATTTATAAGGTAGGGTAGGGTAGGTGAAAGGTTTTTATTTTAAAAAAAAATGTAAAAATAATAGAAAAATCATTAAAATTTGTAGTAAATAGGGTGTATTTAAAATTCGGGAACCGATCCATTAATTTGGAGTAAACAGGGGAGTTGAGAAGATAAAAAGACGCAACTTTCGTTTTGGGGAATCGGCCGATCCGGCCGAGTCTGGTGGTCGTCGGGTGTGGGTTCTCCTGACGTAGGCTCTGGTATATTTACTTTTTAGGGTTCAGTTCAACTTTTGGGAGTTATGGCCTGTGGACTGTTGGACTTCCAAGAATTTTAAAAGAAAAATAATCTAAAAATAATGTGGGGCATGGGATTTGAACTCGGGTGGCTTGGTTCAGCAGTGCAAGGTGTTACCAATGAGCTACAAGCTCCTTCTTGTAATTATTGTGGGAAAATAAATACTTAAAGTGATAACAGCAACATTAAATACTGTCACGTCCCGCTTCCCAGAGTACGCTAAGATGGCCACGTGACATAACCAACCATGCTACCTGTGGATAGGAAAAATCCTTCCACAGTCACATTACGGCTGTAAAGATATCAAGAACAGGAAAGTAAACTAACTATCTAGTACATGTCCATAAGCCAGAGTAAAAGAGTCAAGAAATAACAATGTGCGGAAGCCAAAAGGTACAGTAAAGAAACCTGGAAAGTGAGACTACATACCGACAGGAACTTCACCGCTCGGTCTAACAGCGGCAATACTCCTGATCAGTCTGCAACAAAGGTAGAGGATCTGGGCCATGCAGAACCCAGACGTCAGCGCGTCATGTCATCAAGTAATAAAATATGAAAAAAGTAACAGGCAATGCAAATATAAACATGAATGAACAAGCAGGTGTAACAGTAATATAAATCAGGCAGTGCAGGGTAGTGTGCAGTGAGTAAACTACACTGTTCTATTGGGTTTTCTAACCTAAAGTCTTTGAAATCAAATTGATGAATCATCGATGTAACTCAATAGTATCCCGTGCATACCCGGGACCACGGTCCAGATTCTCGGGCTGAATCCGAGACATGCCACTAGGCACTAAAACAGGAAATATGTACAGATGAATGATGTCAGCGGCATCATCCCAAGGCTGGCCTAGCCTCTAAAACTGATCAGAACAGGTATCGAACTGTTGAGTTACAAGTCAAGTTTCATCATTGATTTCTCCATACCCCCAAGTTGTATGTGTAAGTCAAGTCAGGTATTCAGTAATCAAGAACTAATGCCAACACAGGATCAGGTAAGAGCAGGTTTGTCTGGATAGACAACAGGAACGGTCCGTGAGGATTACATGTCAGGTTTGTTGGCATTAGAAACGAGATCAAGTAACGGGTCAAGGCATGGTACATCAGGTCGAGTCAAGTAGTGTACGGTACCATGTTGGGTCAGGTAATGTATAAAGGTGTCATGTCATGTCAGGAGTGTACAATATATCATGTGGGTGCTCAAAATCAAACTAGCATAATCATGGCATACAGAACAAGCATGTGTACTAATAGAATCAACAAGCTGGAACTTATAACGTGAAATGCAATCAGGTACAGATTAAGGTATGTAGATGCACAATTATCAGTTTGTATTTAATAGATGGTTTCAACATTACATGAATACAGTAAAACGCATATGGATGTTAAAATCATGTTAATGCGTACTAAATACTCTAGATATGCAATGATATATATAACACGTTCAATGATGCCACTGGGTATTCGGGGTAGAAACCTTTTAACCGTGTTATGAGTTATGCAGTTAATTAGTCAGCAATTTAAATACGGAGGTGGGTATACGATATGGTGCTCTAACATGCAACAATTTATAATTTAAGATCCGAGTCTACGATGATATAATCTGAAATCGAAATGCAATAATGAAAATTAATAGCGTTAGATTCCATTTACAGTTTTAAACATGAAATAAATAAATATAGATGTTATAGTAGCATGTAGCAAGATTAACTTGCCTCGACGGGTCGCGAATCGGGAAAACGGAACATTACACGTCGGCGGGGAAAAATATCGCGACGTGCGCACGGTTCACGGAATGATCCCAAACGACGAACGGTGCAGTCACACGGGTCAGGGGTCCTTGCTGGGTCGTCGGAAAACGTCGTCGGCATGACCGGTTCCCGGCGATCAATGAACAGTGAACACAAAACATTAATAGTAAGGAATGTCATAGAAAGAAAGAAAGAAAGAGTGGGGAATGTAAGGAGGAAAGCGCATGAGGCAAGAAGAATCTCTCACAGGGTATTCATAGGAATGATGGAGTCGACGGCGATGGTCGGAGGGACTCCGGCGATACGAGAAGGTGCAGAGCTCGGATGGAGGGTTTAAGTGTGCAAGGGTGTGAGGTTCATGTTGGCTGGAGTCGCTGGTAGAAGAGGCGAGGACAGGAGAGGATTGTGGTGAAGAGAAGGTCGCCGGCGATGAGACGGCGACGAGTTGGCACAGGTTAGGGTGTTGGTGAGAGATAGGATACAGGTGGAGGTGGTTGTAATGCTCGGGAGAAGAGTATTGTGTGGGGTGAGCACGAAGGTGAGGTTGAGGAGGTAAGGATGAAGAAAGGACGACGAGTTGATTGGTGGCGAGGCGAGCTCCAGTGAAGGGTTGCAGGGCTCGAGTCCGATGAAGGCTATGGGTCATCGTTGTCGGGTTGCTCGAGGAGATGAAAGGAGAAGAAGGTGATGTGGAAGGGGTGAGAAAGGAGGCGACGTCGACGAAGCGAGACGAGGCCGAGGAATGGTCGAGGAAGAAGAAAGCGGCAAGGGATCTCGTGGGCGCTCGGTGTTTCGAAGAAGAGAAGAAGAAGAGATTGAAGGGAGGTGACGATAGGGAAGCGGGAGGTGACGCGACTGCGTTCACCGCGAGAGGAGAGAGGGAGAGATCGCGAGAGGAGAGAGATAGAGAGAGAGGAGAAAGAATTTTAGAGTGTTGTGGAGGAGAGAGGAAGAGAGAAGAGAGAGAGAGAGAGAAAGGAAAGGGAGAACAGCGAGAGAGAGAGAGAGTCGTGGGGCCCGGTGCACGGAGCGCTGCGATTGGCTGAAGGAAAAAGGTAAAAGATTTATAGGGTTGGTTTTCCTTTTGATTGGCTAAGGAAAAAGAAAAAGATTTATCCTGATATTTTACAGAAGATTTCCCTCAATGAATAAGATTTCAAAAACCCCAAAGAGATTCTTCCTAAGCTGCTGGAAAATATAGGTTAAGAAAAAATGAATATTAAATAATCATAATTTGGCGAGATACAAAATATTTCAGAATTGCGCCCGGGTCGGGTCCAAATTTGAATTTGAAATATGAAAAAATATTGGCTGGTTCCAAAAATTAAAAAGAAGGATTTAATAATGAAAAAGCATACCCCCAAGAACGGACGCACGTATGTGCGCGTAGTCGTCCAAACACGTCCGTTTCACCGAACGGGACGAGAACACGATGCAAGAACGCTACCACAGGGTTAGAGGTACCAAGCAGGCCATGCAATGTATTTTAATAAATATTTCCAGTGACTAAAACTTACATGTTAAAATATGCGATGCCAGATGAAAATGCCGATATGCAGTTTATACTTGATGCACGTGTCAAAACAACGAGTCAGGAACAACTATAAATCAAACAAGTTCAAGCAAGCGGGTCGGGTCGACTGTGATGCACCAAGTAACTACCATTCGACCCAAATACACTAAAACACGAAAAGACCATGGATGGGTAAAATACTGAACCTGGAATTGGTATAAAGAAACTCGGGTATTACATTATACCCAACTATAAAAAGAATTTCGTCCTCGAAATTCCAAGGATACAAAAGATAGACGAAAATCAAACTACAAGAAAAGATGAGCAAACTTCTGTTGGATTTCACCTTATCGTTCCCAGGTGGACTCCCCATGCGAGCGATTACCCCAAGAAACAAGTATAAGAGGGATAACCTTGTTCTTAAGACCCTTTTCTCTCCGATCCACAATTTCAACCGATCGTCCCTCAAAAGTCAAGTCTTCTCGTACAGTCAGCTCCGAATGATCCAATACATGCGTTTCATCCCGAACATACTTGCGGAGTTGAGATACGTGAAACACATCGTGCACATTCGTCCAGGACTACAGTAACGCCAAACGATACGCTACTTCACCAACACGCTCTAAGATCTCAAAGGGTCCAACAAATCGAGGACTGAGCTTTCCTCGACTTCCAAAATGAATCACCCTTCTAGTCGGTGATATCTTTAAGAATACCAAATCACCCACGGCGGACTCTAGAGGTCTCCTCGTCGTATCAGCCGAACTCTTCTGTCGGTCTTGTGCTGCTTTCATAAGATTTCTGATAGTGTTAACTTTGTCAACTTGTCTGCACAACCAGATCTGGTCCCAACAACCTTCGTTCACCGACGTCGTCCCAACAAACAGGTGAACGACACTTGCGACCATACAAAGCTTCAAATGGAGCCATCTGAAAAGTTGCCTGGAAACTGTTGTTGTAAGAAAACTCCACCAAATATAGATGATCCTCCCAAGAACCCTTGAAGTCCAACATGCATGCTCTCAACATATCTTCAAGAGTTTGGATCGTTCTCTCCGACTGACCATCTGTTTAAGGATGATATGCTGTGCTAAACTTCAATCGAGTTCCCAAACTTTCCTGTAAACTCCTCCAGAAGTGTGATAAGAACCGAGTGTCCCGATCGGACACGATACTCACTGGTACTCCATGCAATCTTACAATCTCCTGCATGTACCACTCCGCCAAAGTCTCTGTTGATTGACTAACCCGAACAGGGATAAAATGAGTTGCCTTGGTCAAACGATCTACAATCACCCATACTGCATTGTTTCCTTTCGGACTCCGTGGTAGAGCTGTCACGAAGTCCATGGTTATATGTTCCCACCTCCACTGAGGAATCGGAAGTGGTTGAAATAAACCAGCAACCCTTTGATGTTCAGCCTTAACTTGCTGATACACCAGGCACTTTGCCACCAAGCGGGCAATCTCCCGTTGCAAACATTCCCACCAGAAATGCTGTCGTAAGTCTCGGTACATCTTCGTGCCACCTGGATGTACGGAATAAGTTGAATTGTGTGCCTCCTTCATAAGCTCTTCACGAATACCTCCATTGGCACATACAGACAACTATCACATCGAACCATCTTCATGAACCACCAAGCCCGTTCGAAGTCTAACTTCAATCTGTTCTCGAAACTTCTACAATCTTAGGTCATGCGCTTGCACTGCTTCAATATCCTCGATCAACAATGACTGTACCTGCAGTTGCATCATCTATCCCAAAGAACGTGGTAGCACAATCTCCAACTCGAATCTCCGAAAGTCTTCTATAAGTTCCCTTGGTGCAGTCAACATCAGAATTGCTGGCAACCGACTAAGCGCTTCCGGCACAACCTTAACTTTCCCGGATGGTACTCAAGATCAAGATCGTAGTTAGCCATCAGCTTCAACCATCTTCGCTGTCTCACAATTAGCTTCTTCTGAGCGAATACGTACTTTAGGCTTTGGTGATCGGTGAATATTTCGAACGCTTTCGCCCAATAAGTAGTGTCTCCAAATCTTCGAGCGAAAATCCCAGCCGCAAGTTCCAAGTCATGAGTTGAGTAATTCTTCTCATGGGTCTTCACTGTCTCAACGCGTAAGCTACGACCTTCTCATGCTGTATCAAAACATATCCAAAAACTTTCCATGATGCGTCGCTGTGAATCACCAATCCTCCGGAACCGTCTGGTACGGTCAAAACAAAAGCGGTCATCAACCTTGCTCCAACGCCTCAAAGGCTGACGCACACTTATTCGTCCACACAAATGGTACTTTCTTGTGCGTAAGCTTGGTCAGAGGCTCAGCCAAACGAGCAAAATTCTCTACTAACCTTCTGTAATACCTAACAAGTCCAAGAAAGTTTCTGATCTCTGCTCCGCTCTTCGGAATCGGCCAGTCTTGAACTGCTGCAGTCTTCTTGGGTAAACGGCGATTCCAACTGCAGCTACAACATGTCCCCAAAACTTCACATCTTCAAACCAAACTCGCACTTGCTTACCTTTGCATACAATCTTTCTTGCCGCACTGCCTGCAGTGCAATCTTCAAGTGTGCCGCATGCTCTTCAATACTCCCTGAGTATACCAGAATATCTTTAATAAACACTACCGTAAACTGGTCCAAGAATGGCGGAAAGATTTGGTTCATCAAGTCCATAAAGATTGCCGGTGTATTCGTTACTCCGAAGAGCATCACTAATACTCGTAATGTCCATACTGAGTTCGGAACGCAGTATTGCAAATATTTTCTGATTTAACTCGGACCTGATGCTATCCGAACCGCAAATCCAGCTTCAAGAATACCCTCGCGCCACTAAGCTGCTCAAACACTTCTCCAAAGCGAGGGATCGGGTACTAGTTCATAATAATCACTCGGTTTAATTCTCGTTAATCAACGCACATCCTCCTGGTGCCGTCTTTCTTCTTTACCAGAAGAACCGGAGCTCTCTAAAGTGAGTTGCTGCTGCGAATCCACCTCTTCTCTAGAAATTCGGTAATCTGATTCTTGACTTTCTTCCACTTCACTGGTGCCCTTGGATAGTACGCCTTTGAGATTGGCGTTGTACCAGGAACAAGATCAATCATGAACTCCACATCCTGTTTTGCGGTAAATCCGAGATGTCCTCAAACACGTCCTTGAATTCTCAAAATATATCCGGCGCTTCTTCCTTACCCACTTCCATTGATGAAAGAACATTGTTTGTCGGCCTAGCCCTAAACTCGACTGGCCCGACAGAACTGCTTCCTCCAGCAAAACAACCTCCGAATGCCCGGGAATCTGGAGAATCACTTTCCTTTCCTTACAATCAATATGAGCATGGAAAAGAGCCGCGAAATCCCATTCCCAAGACGACAACAAACAAGGAATTGCACCAGGATTGAATAATCCTAACGCGGGGAAAACAAGAACGAGTAAGATATCGAAATGACTTCATCCGGAGTCAAGATACTGAAGAGGGTTAACCACGGTAAACACGATTCAAGCTGGCGATGAAACAATAACTGGTAAGTAATGAAACCGAGAGGGACAAGGTAGTATAACGATCATGGAACATGGAAGTGAATCATGACCAGGACTCCAAGTTACTTAGATAAAGTACCGCATTGTAACCATGCTGCAGTTCATGGGCACAATTACATAACTCCACCCAAGTCGCCCAAATCATAGCATCAGAATCAAGAAACAGGGAGAAACAATAGAGAACCAAAAGATTTCAGGTCGAAATGCAAGGTGGTTTGCATATCGCCCCAAACAAAGGATTAAGAGAAGGATATGATTCAACAATCACGGTAATCAAGGTGGCAGGACATGTTCCTAATCACGAGTATTCTGATTCGTGTATTGAGTCCAATACCCAACTACAAAAGAATCAACCCGATTAACCTATATCCTATGGCTTTGATACCAAAAGAACCATGTCACGCCCCGCTTCCCAGAGTACGCTAAGATGGGCACGTGACATAGCCAACCATGCTACCTGTGGATAGGAAAAATCCTTCCACAGTCACATTACGGCTGTAAAGATATCAAGAACAGGAAAGTAAACTAACTATCTAGTACATGTCCATAAGCCAGAGTAAAAGAGTCAAGAAATAACAATGTGCGGAAGCCAAAAGGTACAGTAAAGAAACCTGGAAAGTGAGACTACATACCGACAGGAACTTCACCGCTCGGTCTAACAGCGGCAATACTCCTGATCAGTCTGCAACAAAGGTAGAGGATCTGGGTCATGCAGAACCCAGACGTCAGCGCGTCATGTCATCAAGTAATAAAATATGAACAGAGTAACAGGCAATGCAAATATAAACATGAATGAACAAGCAGGTGTAACAGTAATATAAATCAGGCAGTGCAGGGTAGTGTGTAGTGAGTAAACAACACTGTTCTATTGGGTTTTCTAACCTAAAGTCTTTGAAATCAAATTGATGAATCATCGATGTAACTCAATAGTAGCCCATGCATACCCGGGACCACGGTCCAGATTCTCGGGCTGAATCCGAGACATGCCGCTAGGCACTAAAACAGAAAATATGTACAGATGAATGATGTCAGCGGTATCATCCCAAGGCTGGCCTAGCCTATAAAACTGATCAGAACAGGTATCGAACTGTTGAGTTACAAGTCAGGTTTCATCATTGATTTCCCCATACCCCCAAGTTGTATGTGTAGGTCAAGTCAGGTATTCAGTAATCAAGAACTAATGCCAACACAGGATCAGGTAAGAGCAGCTTTGTCTCGATAGACAACAGGAACGGTCCGTGAGGACTACATGTCAGGTTGGCATTAGACACGAGATCAAGTAAAAAGTCAAGCCATAGTACATCAGGTCGAGTCAAGTAGTGTACGGTACCATGTCGGGTCAGGTAATGTATAAAGGTGTCATGTCATGTCAGGAGTGTACAATATATCATGTGGGTGCTCAAAATCAAACTAGCATAATCATGGCATACAGAACAAGCATGTGTACTAATAGAATCAACAAGCTGGAACTTATAACGTGAAATGCAATCAGGTACAGATTAAGGTATGTAGATGCACAATTATCAGTTTGTATTTAATAGATGGTTTCAACATTACATGAATACAGTAAAACGCATATGGATGTTAAAATCATGTTAATACATACTAAATACTCTAGATATGCAATGATATATATAACACGTTCAATAGATGCCACTGGGTATTCGGGGTAGAAACCTTTTAACCGTGTTATGAGTTATGCAGTTAATTAGTCAGCAATTTAAACACGGAGGTGGGTATACGATATGGTGCTCTAACATGCAACAATTTATAATTTAAGATCTGAGTCTACGATGATATAATCTGACATCGAAATGCAATAATGAAAATTAATAGCCTTAGATTCCATTTACAGTTTTAAACATGAAATAAATAAATATAGATGTTATAGTAGCATGTAGCAAGATTAACTTGCCTCGACGGGTCGCGAATCGGGAAAACGGAACGTTACACGTCGGCGGGGAAAAATATCGCGACGTGCGCACGGTTCACGGAATGATCCCAAACGACGAACGGTGCAGTCACACGGGTCAGGGGTCCTTGCTGGGTCATCGGAAAACGTCGTCGGCATGACCGGTTCTCGGCGATCAATGAATAGTGAACACAAAACATTAACAGTAAGGAATGTCATAGAAAGAAAGAAAGAAAGAGTGGGGAATGTAAGGAGGAAAGCGCATGAGGCAAGAAGAATCTCTCACAGGGTATTCATAGGAATGATGGCGTCGACGGCGATGGTTGGAGGGACTCCGGCGACACGAGAAGGTGCAGAGCTCAGCTGGAGGGTTTAAGTGTGCAAGGGTGTGAGGTTCATGTTGGCTGGAGTCGCTGGTAGAAGAGGCGAGGACAGGAGAGGATTGTGGTGAAGAGGAGGTCACCGACGATGAGACGGCGACGAGTTGGCGCAAGTTAGGGCGTCGGTGAGAGATAGGATGCGGGTGGAGGTGGTTGTAATGCTCGGGAGAAGAGTATTGTGTGGGGTGAGCACGAGGGTGAGGTTGAGGAGGTAAGGATGAGGAAAGGACGACGAGTTGATTGGTGGCGAGGCGAGCTCCGGTGAAAGGTTGCAGGGCTCGAGTCCGGTGAAGGCTATGGGTCATCGTTGTCGGGTTGCTCGAGGAGATGAAAGGAGAAGAAGGTGATGTGGAAGGGGTGAGAAAGGAGGCCACGTCGACGAAGCGAGACGAGGCCGAGGAATGGTCGAGGAAGAAGAAGGTGGCAAGGGTTCTCGTGGGCGCTCAGTGTTTCGAAGAAGAGAAGAAGAAGAGATTGAAGGGAGGTGACGATAGGGAAGCGGGAGGTGACGCGACTGCGTTCACCGCGAGAGGAGAGAGGGAAAGATCGCGAGAGGAGAGAGATAGAGAGCGAGGAGAAAGAATTTTAGAGTGTTGTGGAGGAGAGAGGAAGAGAGAAGAGAGAGAGAGAGAAAGGAAAGGGAGAACAGCAAGAGAGAGAGTCGTAGGGCCCGGTGCACGGAGCGCTGCGATTGGCTGAAGGAAAAAGGTAAAAGATTTATGGGGTTAGTTTTCCTTTTGATTGGCTAAGGAAAAAGAAAAAGATTTATCCTGATATTTTACAGAAGATTTCCCTCAACGAATAAGATTTCAAAAACCCCAAAGAGATTCTTCCTAAGCTGCTGGAAAATATAGGTTAAGAAAATATGAATATTAAATAATCATAATTTGGTGAGATACAAAATATTTCAGAATTGCGCCCGGGTCGGGTCCAAAATTTGAATTTGAAATATGAAAAAATATTGGCAGGTTCCAAAAATTAAAAAGAAGGATTTAATAATGAAAAAGCATACCCCCAAGAACGGACGCACGTATGTGCGCGTAGTCGTCCAAACACGTCCGTTTCACCGAACGGGACGAGAACACGATGCAAGGACGCTACCACAGGGTTAGGGGTACCAAGCAGGCCATGCAATGTATTTTAATAAATATTTCCAGTGACTAAAACTTACATGTTAAAATATGCGATGCCAGATGAAAATGCCGATATGCAGTTTATACTAGATGCACGTGTCAAAACAACGAGTCAGGAACAACTATAAATCAAACAAGTTCAAGCAAGCGGGTCGGGTCGACTGCGATGCACCAAGTAACTACCATTCGACCCAAATACACTAAAACAAGAAAAGACCATGGATGGGTAAAATACTGAACCTGGAATTGGTATAAAGGAACTCGGGTATTACAAATACTCCAAGTATACCTCAAATTTAAATCAAATTTATGTATATAAAAATTGGAGTTGTTACAGTTTTAATTGATTACTCATCATCAACCTGTTCACTGACTTGGTTGTTCAGCACTCTTCCCGATCTCAACGTGGTTATGGCACACACATTATGATTTTGTGAGTGGCCAGGATTTGGTAGGGGTTGAGATGGAAGTTTTCCTTGCTCTCTCGCACTCATCGCGACATTTAACTATGCAAGTTGTGTTTCTATCGATTTTATGCTTTCACCGTGGGAAGCGGTGTGTTGCACTAGAGTTTGGATAGAAGACGTTAAATTAGCTATCGTTTATGTAGATTGGTTAATGAACGTGTCGAGTGCAGAGGGTTTATCGGTACCGGCAAAAGAATTATTATAAGGATTAAAGTTGTTGGTCGGGTTTTGAAAAGGTTGCGGTTGAAAGGGGTGCTGAATCGGTTGTGGTGGTTGCTGTTGCTGTAGGGGGTCTTTGATAGTTGCTTGGGAGCTGGTTTTGATTTTGAGTTTGGTTTTGGTTCCAAGCAAAATTAGAATGATTACTCCATCCCTGATTGTATGTGGAAGAATAAGGATCGTTTCTAGGCCGTTACTGAAAAGCAGCATTAGTTTGTTCTTGACCTTGAAACAGAGGATTCAAAGGGCATTCATGGGTCGGAACAGCAACCACACACGGTTTTGGGGAGCGTAACTTGGTTTAGGGAGGCAAACGAGAATTTGTTTTCTATAGTATCGAGTTTCCTTTATATCGCGGCCATTTAGGTTTTCATTGCGATGGAAATATCAAGCAGATAGATACCTCCCTTAGGCGATGTTGGTCAAACGCTTTCCCATTGCAAAGTTTGTTCGGCGAGATCTTCCAGAAATTGCCAAGCTTCACCATCGTCTTTAGACATGAAATGACATTGACAAATGGTTTCATGCATCTGTTTTGTTGCTGGATTAATACCCTCATATATAATGCAGCAAAGGTCCCGTCTATTGATTCCGTGATGAGGGCATTGTAGAAGAAGATCCTTGAACCAATCAAAACATTTCCAAAATGGTTCATTAGGAAGTTGGCTAAACTGGTTAATCTCGCTTCGAACTTGGGCGGTTTTATGATTGGGATAAAATTTCTTAAGGAATGCTATAATGAATTCGTCCATTTGGCGAAAGAGTGTGCGGCGGTGTTATAAATCCGTTTTTATGCTAGATCGCACAAGATAAAAGGGAGAACACGTAATCACTTAGCATCCCCTGAAAGTTGTGAAGTGCTCATCATTGCGCATACGTTTTTGAATTTGGTTATGAAAACGCATGCGTCTTCGGATTCAAGCCTGTGAAATTTGGGCAACAGTTTGATGAAGTGGAGTTTAATTTCGAAATTATCCCTAATGGCCGGTGGAAGAGACAGATAAGTAGGAAGGGGTCCACGTATAGGGTAGCATCTTTCTTGGAGAGAGATGCGCGGTGGATTCTGCGCACCTACGGGTGGTGGCAGGATGGTATTATAATCTAATGGAGAACCGTCCATCTAGGAAGATGTGGTGGGTGGAGAGGAAAAAGAAGATGAAGAAGTACCGACTTCGGAGTCGATAGCAGAAACGCGGACAAGACGGGCACTAGAATCCCGTGTCCAGCCGATCAAGTACTAAGCGGGTTTAGTGCAAGTGGCAGCGTGTGTGAGAACAAATTTAAAAGGTTTGTTTTGAAAAAAGTCGAACTTAAGGCTTGATCCACAAATCACAAAATGCACAATCAACCCTAGAACTATGATCACCTAGGTCAAGCACTAGACCGCTCCTAGACTTCCAAAGGAGAAGCCACATGATCAATCCTCTACCACCTCTTTATCACTTTAGTGGACAGGCTAGTGGACAGGTAAGTGCCAGGTAAGTGGGAGGTGTCCGCTATACGAATCACCGAAATAGCGGGCTTAATTAAGTAACCGCTTGCCTTAGTCACACTTGCCTAGACACCACAAGAGAAATGCGGATAAGCGATAGATTACCCACGACCCTTCTCTGTCCTAATTGAGCGCGGCCGTTCTTAGAGTCTTGTTCTAGATATTTTTTTTAATTAATGTAGGGTTATGCGAATGCTAGTTTTATGATTTGTGGAGCTTAGGAAGGGTGATGAAATCCCCACATAATCTGAATTTTGGTCTTGCCCCTTAATGTCCATTTTAGAAATATGCAAAAACTAACCAATATCAAAATAAGCAAAAGATTTTTGAGTGGCAATATTTTGCAAAGAATCCTGCAGAAAATCAGATTATTGGATTTCTAGAGGAGAGAGAAAGATATGAGGAATATACTATAAAATTTTGGGGGCACAATTCTCCAAGGGCGCCGCGGTTCCGCCGCAGACTACCCCCTATTGCCGCGGTTCCGCCGCTTGTTTGAGAGATCTTTTGTCATTTTTTTCTACAGTGCCCCTCTATGCTCTTTTGGCTTCTCTGAAAATCTTTGACTCTCTAATTCCTTTTTCAAGTGACTCTAGATCCCCTTGCAAAAATCGCACAATAATCGTTAAATACACAATTTGCGGTTTTGTTTTATTTTTATGATATGGATCAAATAAGAATTCAACCCGAATAGCAAGAAAAAAATTACGCACGAATCCCCGGCAACGACGCCATTTGATTGATTGTGAAAGAGTGTAGTAACTGCAATCAACACGGCATCGCGTGTACCTAAATGTGGTGAGTACGGATCGTCCGCAGGGATGCGTGGAACTTTTAATCTTGCCTTAGACGAGTTGATTGAAAGAAGGGGAGAGTGATTCTATATCTATGTTGAACACGGATGTAGAATATATAAGAAGAGAGCTTATAGGGTTTGTTAGAATTTAGTAGTAATGGATGATTAAATAAAGATGACCCATTTTATCTTTTAATAGATTTAAAAATAGATCGATAGTGATGAATGAAGATTAGGGTTTTTGGAGGGAATAGGATTCCCACTCTTAACCCTTATCTTTTCATTGACCAGTATTCATGTCTATCCTATACCAAAACAATTGTTAATCTAATCTCAAATCGCGGTCGAGACTATCAATAAATTGATAGCGCGCCCGATTAGGATGTTAACGATTATTTTGATAAAGTTTATAAACTTTATAAGATGTAAAAGGAGTTAATAGATTTTATCATCCATTGATCTACCATAATCCTACGAACCCTAACAAGCAGAGAATTACTCACGCATGATGGAGATAGAAGAAGAAAGGATAAAGAAGGAGATCATAATTTAAATGCAGAAAATAAATGCGAAATAATTAAACTAATGATCTACCTTTATTAATCAACGTTACAAGTACAAATCCTTCGAATTTAGATTACAAGAGGAAGATGTTGCTCTCGATCTCTGCCTCGTAGGAAGTATTTGCTCCATCGATATTCACGTCGCTCTATCACGTCAAATCGCGGACCTGTCGTGGATCTCTTGTTCTTTGACGATGGTTTGCTTCGTGTAAAAGATGATGATTTTCAAATGTAGCTCTCGGTCCTTTAAATAGTCATGCAAGCAGAAAACCCTAGATCTCATGTGTTAGGATTTGTTGATACGATCATACCCACAAAATCCAGAATCATACACCAACAGAAGTGTCGCGGATCCGTCGCATATAGGGGGGTTTGGCCGTGGAACCGCCGCGGTTTGGTAGACTTAGGGTTTGTGATTTCTGGTGCTTCCTCATGTTGACACATGGAGATTTATGTGATGTCTGGATTCTTTATATCTTCTTTGAGTCTCCGCCATTCATGATTTTACGATTTGCTTTAGTTTTATCGGCAGATTTTATTCTCTACATCTTGAATATCTTGATTTTCAGACCTGAGCTAA
This sequence comes from Agapanthus africanus, assembly GCA_030015575.1. Classification (NCBI taxonomy): domain Eukaryota; kingdom Viridiplantae; phylum Streptophyta; class Magnoliopsida; order Asparagales; family Amaryllidaceae; genus Agapanthus; species Agapanthus africanus. The sequence continues at coordinate 143,301,935 of CM057342.1, read as the reverse complement.
TTCTGCACAATATCTTAATTCATAGTATTGGTAATATTTGTTATATTATGAGATATTATCCTAACCATTTGTATGATATTATATCTTTTAAGAATATTGATTAGAATATTTGATACGATATGCATATTTTATTACCAAAATATTATATAAATATTATATGTATATATTTTCCTTCATTATGTTAATTATAATGTAGAAACATATGATAAAGAATATTTTACAGATAAACCTACATATGTTCCATAATTACAATAAACACCTTTAAGTATTTAACAAAAGTAAGGAAAATGTTCCATCAAATGTGCAATATTTTCGACTGAACAGTGCTCCTCTTAGGGTTTTACCCTATCACTGATTTTTGAGGATCTTTGGAATTTAATTACATTTTCTTTGTTTCCCACCCATGGGGATTTCTGGGATTTAATCCCATTGTTGGAGAAATTTAATTCCATTGTCTTACAGAGTTTAGCTCATAGAGATTTTGGAACTTTTGGGAATTTTATTCCCCTTCCTATTCTTGAACATTTTCCTTCTTAGGGTTTTAATACCCTTTTTACAGATTTGAATCTATTGTTTATTTTTAACAGAACTCGTTTTTCGATAATATTGAGAGTTTTTTAAACTCCACTGTTTATTTAATGAGAATCCTTTTAGATTCTCACAATGATCATCCTGCCTTATCATTGATGAGCTGCCATTTTGATTTCGTGGGGCCCAATGGCTTTGCAGTTAGTAGTCCCATAAAACAAACTCACATCTTTTGTAAATGGGTTTTTTTTGTCCTCTTTCTTTAGGTACAATGACCCTACTTCCCTACTTTTCCTATACCTGCTCAGAGGTCGCTTTCCCACAGTCGCTATCAGACGAGGAGGCCATGGCTATGATTAGGAAACATGACAAGGACAAAAAGAGCATTCTCCTATGGGAAATTTGATATGGTCATATTATCAGGGGCCGCTGTAGTTTTATATGTGGAGTACTAATAGAACCCATTCGCTCAATTTCATTTACAGAGCATCCGCGTACTGCTTATGCAGTGGAGGCGACTAATTGAACTCCCGAGGGCCGGCTTGAGCCATCAACGACAGGGATACCCAATCAACCCTTGATGACTATCGATATTTTTAGACACTGAATATGTCAAGGTGAAGCTCGACCTTGGGGGTAGGTCTATAAGATAGGCGTTACCCCGCGTCATCCAGTGGGCTACCTTCCTTGAGCCCGGTACATTCTTTCCTCCCAACGCTTACAGTTGCAGAAAATTGGACTGTACCAAGCGGTGTATGCGTCGTTGTTCTACTACCATGCTCTCCACGTCTGGTGGGTTGGGGCTTTTTTAAATCAATGGAATCTTCCAACGAATACGTTTCTTCTAGGGGACCGCGAACTCTCTATTTCTCTGGAGGAATTCCGAGAAATTTCAGGGCTGCCGATTAGGGGAGAACACTATGAAGAATTATTACCCCCTGACAAGTATATTTTTTCTACAGTGCCAGCCATACTTGAAGGCTTGACAACCGAAAATACTGTTCGGCACAAGCACCCAAGTCTAATCAAGGCCTTAGATATTTTTGAGAGCCTATTCGTAGCATCAGAAGGGCAAGGTGTTACTTTTAATGTTTTCATCTCTTGCTTTCTTCGTAAAGATGCTCTATCCAAGAAAGCTCCGAAATTTGCGAAGGTCAAGGATCCTTTCGGATTTGGCCAGGAGAAATTTCCGCCTAAAGAAGAAGATCTACCACAATTTTATATTCTAAATTCGTTATCCATGACTTTTGACACGATCGCTGCTCCTGGTATGGATGAGGAAACATTCTTCGTAGGCTTCATCAGTCTCTGGCTCAGCTGTTTCGCCTTGCCAATGCGCCGCCGTTTTATGAGAACCTCCGTCTTCTACCCCGCACATCGCATAGCCGAAGGAGTGCGATTGGCCATCGGCGTTGCAGGGTTATCACAGCTATATCATGGCTTAAGTACCGCCACCAACTCTTCAAACCCAGGTGCAGACACCGTGAATTTCTCTCTCCACTACTTGACATCCTAGATCGAGATGCACGTGTTAGGCGCGTTTGCTGTGCACCGGCAGCCTGATTTCTATGAGTCATACACCTTCGCATGATTTATGAGATTGGTTGATGCCTCCGCTCCTGATCCGACCCAGTTAGGGGTTTTTCCCGTGCTACTTAACCCGTACTCAAACGAAGGCGGTATGGTTTTCAATGATCGGGTTTTTTCTGCACCAGCGGGGCCTATTCAACAGTTATTCGATTTGTTGAAGAATGGGGCGCCGGCTTTAAAACACAAAGAGACCATGCATTTGTATTCAATTAGGCCGGGATACTTAGTGTTCCGACTAAATGACGTTGCTCTCTTCATGCGGTATAATCCGCATCGCTTTGCCCGGTAGCTGGGTTACAACCAGAGCGTCCCCCTTGAAGCTATTTTTGTTGAGCCTACTCCCTCGCTGGAGATTTCCTGTGACGTTGTTCATCATTTCATGAGGTTAAATACCGGTTCCCTCTTCATGATCCCCGAGCCCGACTACATTCCAAGGCCTGTGGGACCCTTCAAGGGCCGGTATCGTCACCGGGTCAGTCCCATCATCACAGAGGAGAGACAGGTGCTTTTCAAGTGTAAGGCCTCTACTCCAGCTCAAGTCATCAACGCCTCGTTGCGGCCACGGTCGGTCGTTTTCCCTCCTCTGAAGGACAGCGATTCAGTGCTTATTCAAAAGGCCGCTCAAACAGAACCAGTCCCCCTACTGCTGGTATGCCGGTTCATACTGGAACCGGGACAGAGACTCTTAATAAGGCACTAGCAGTAGCGTCACCAAAGTCAGACCCCGAAGGCGAGATTGGGCAGTGCCGTGCAAAAGTGCCGAAGGGGAGGAAGCGTCCTTCTACCAGTACTAGCTCGGGCCCTAAAAAGAGAAAGAAATCGGCCGCCCGTTTACTTGATGCTTTGCTTGAGTCCGAGCCTCTCACTCGTGATGAGTCTGCGCTTGAACCGAATGATGGTCTTCTCTTTCCTGACACATCTGCCGAGGAGGCCGCTCAGTTGGCCGAGACTTTGAAGCGTTCACGGGATGAAACCGAAAATGTGCACCCCAAGAAGGGATGCTTTCCCCTGTTGAATTCCGCGATATTGACCCGGCTCCTGCTATGTTACCGATAGTTCCTTTAACGTTGGAAGAAGAACAGGCTCTCAAACAGCCAATATCGGCCGCTTCTGAAGACGAGACTGATCTGAAGGCGGGTAGGGATTTATCTTCGATAGAAGCCCGACGAGCGCAACTAACTAGAAAAGAGCAGCGGCTCGAAATGGCTATACTTCAGGCTTCCTGGCATATCGGTATATATCTTTTACATATGTCTCAGTAAATAATTTATATTACTTTCATATCGCATTCATCTTTACACATTTTTCTTTTATAGGTCCTTCTACGGCTGGCCCAGTTTCGAGCCTAGATCGCGCCTTAGAGCCTCTGGTGACGGCTTTTATTCCTGCAGCGGAGGTTGCTTGACCGGCCATATATTCTGTAAATATTTTCAGTGGCGCACCGAAGGGTATAGAGGAGATTACTGAAGCTGCGATCCCTCCAGCCTAGAATAGACGAAATACTGAAGGTAATATATATATATATATATATATATATATATATATATTTTAACGACCTTTCCATATGTTTGACCATTTCTTTCTCCGAGAATTGCGGGAGTTGGCGTCCTCTGTTGTAGATCGTTCTCCGGAGGAAATCTTCATGCGTCTACTTAACATGGCGGCCCCGCACGCAATACCCCTCCAGCGCATCGTCTTTTCCTCCGGCCAAGGTTGGTATTCCTTTACCTTCCGTATTATATTTTCATAATGATGCTAATGTGCCCTTTTACTTTGAACCATAGCTCTACAGGATGATGATGAAATTGAAGTTCTTGATGGGCCTGGGGATTTCCCAGATCTGCCTTCTGTGGCCATGGGTAAGTGACGTTTTAGCCTTGGTATTCTTTTACATATTCCCCGTTCGGAAAGGCGACTAACCATACATATATCTTCATAGTTTTGCCAACCCCGACTCCGCTAGAGTCCCATATTTGCATGCCACCGGGCCCTTACGCCAGACGTATGTATGAGAGGATGGTGAAACAGAGCATTCATTTACTGGCAACTCTTATTGAAGATCTTTGTGCTGGCACTTCCGTCATGGCTGAGCAATTTGCTGTTGAAGCTAATGTTTCTTTGTCCGTCCTTGCAACTTACCATGAGGAGGCGCTGGTGCGTACTTGGGTCGAATATTGCCGTCAAGTGGAGGCTTCTCTGCATGGATTCGAATGCATACATTTTCCCTCTGATATCCTATCTGTAAAGGCCAGCTTGTGTGAATAGATTGATCGGTGTGCGGCCAATCTCCGGACTTGTGAGAAAAGGCTTAACCGGAAGTTTTCGAAAAGGGAGTTGGCTTCAAAAGCTTTGGGGGAACTTCAATCCCAGCTCACCACCAAGACTACTCGGGCCTATGAAATTTGGCGGGTCCTTCAGGAGGCAATTACGGAGGTGGTGGCTCTTGATAAAGCTGCCATTTTTACACGTGAAATGGTTGAGATCCACAAGACTGCCGAGAAAGAGCTTGAGCATCGATTTTCTTTATACCAAAAACAACAGGCACAAGCAAGGGCTTAGCTTGCGGCGTTGCTAGACCTTGAAGCGGAGATCCGGCGGAAAAATGATGATCTAACTGGCCTTTTGAACCGTCCGCCATCTTAAAATTTTTGTCGCTGTATATTTTTCTTCTTCTTCTTCTTTGTATCTTGTATTCATTTTGATTTATGAATAAAAGACATATTTTATTTCATGCTTACACCTCTCTATCCTTTGATGTCTTGATTTGGCTTGAAATAGTTTATGTACTCATTTCGGAGTTTCTAGTTTATATACTCATCTCGGAGTTTGTAGTTTATTCACTCATTTCGGAGTCTCTAGTTTATGTACTCATCTCGGAGTTTATTGTTTATTCACTCGTTTCGGAGTCTCTTTAGTTTACCTCCCTTGGGTTTACAAGTAAACTTGTCATAACATTGTATGTAGATAACCCCCGTTCCTTTTACGACAGAGGCCTGTTAGGTTTGTGGTACTAGGGTTTTAGTCTGTGGTACCGTCGCGTTGGTCGATATATTTCTCGATATGCAGTTTTTAAGCCACTGTTCGAGTAGCCCCGCGACTGTCGTGTCTTTGATCCCTTCGGGGGCTGGACAAGATATCTTCAAGTAATCTCTTTAGGTTATATTACCGTTAGCAGAGCAAGCGTTAGGAATTTGGGATGACGCTTTTTACTTGAGATTAGGCTCAATTTGGAGCCCCGATGAGCCATAACCGCACCCTTCTGGGGTGGGATGATCTACAATAGTCTTTTAGGCTTTATATGAGTTGCCGTCAAGACCCGAAGTTGGGAATATGCCGTCACTTCGTTTTTTTTTGCTTTGACGAAATCGCGCCGATTCTTTGCTGAAGTAGGGTAGACATCTATAGGACCTCTATGCTGCGTGTATTGGAATTGAAGTCCGGAGCTAGGAATATACCATTGCTCCAATTTTATTTGATAGCTGCATCCGCATCCTGCTGAAATGAGAGAGGAACTCCAGGATAGTCCCTAGGTTATATATGTACCGTCGAGACTTGGAGCTATGATTTTACCGTTACTCCATTTTTGCTTTGACCCTTGGGTTTTTTGTTGACGTTGCATCTGCATCCTGCTGGAATGAGAAAAACGTCGGGGTGATCACTGGGTTTTAGATGTTTCCATTAAGACCCGAAGCTAGGATTTTGCCGTCACTTCATTTTTATTTGATTGTTGTGTCTGCCCCTGCTGGAATGAGAGGGAAACGCCGGGATAGTTTCTGGGTGGTATATGTACCGTCGAGACTTAAAGCTCCTTTTGACGAAGCGTGGTGGGAGAATATGGTCCCTTTTCCTTTATTTGTATCCATGGATGGTATACAAGAGTCGATATGGACCTACTTGCAGGGCTAAAAAGTTTCATTTTCGTTTCGTTTTTTTTATTTCTTTCCGCGATGCTTTATCTTTTCAGTTTTTATATCGCGAAAGTCGTGATTGCCCAATCATTTTGGCTATTTATCGCAGTGCCCAATCATTTCGGCTATTTTTTTAATTTTTACTCGCTGTTTTTTATTGCGAGTTGCCCTACCATTTCGGCTATTTTTATTTATATATCTTTTTTAATTGGGGATTTGAAATCTGATACCAATTTTGGCATCAGCATCGCTAGCACTGGGATATTACCAGGAGTGAATCATCATTTTCCGTGAGAGGACTTGAAATTTGATACTTGTTTAGGCATCAGCACCGCTATAACTGGAACATTGCCAAGAGCGAATCATCATCTGCCTTTGTCGATTTGACCAAAGATGGCTTAACAAACAGGGTTAGGATCCTGTCGACTAAGGCTTTTTGACTTTATGAGCCATAAGGGTCTCATAAAGGTATTTCTCCTTACAAGTCAAGAGGATCTCGTAGGTGCATCTTCTTCTTAGGGATCGTGAGGATTTCTAAGTGTGTTTTCTCTTATAAGTCGTAAGGATCTTACACGAGTGTTTTTTCCTTATAAGTCGAGAGGACTTACAAGTGTCGTTCATCATATGGGGACATTTCTCGCCATTGGTAGAACTTGGTGAGAAAATATTTACTTGTGCTCGCGGATTGTATACAAAGGTCAATATAGGACCTCCTGTAGGGCAACATTAGGGGAACATGACGGCTTAAAAGCATGGTTGGCTTTGTCACATTCCGAATTTACGTATTTTAGGAAGTGGGGCGTGACACAAGCCTAAGCCAAACTCCCTGCACTGCGTCGAACACCTCGTTGTCGCCGTTGATATCACCGCCTATGCTTCTATCCAAGCCACCGTCGTAGTGGTCATCTCTGTCGCCATCATCGAAACCAACTCGATCCCCGACATTTCGTTGAACACGAACATTTGTCGCAATCCTCGTTGTTCCAGTAGCCATCGTTGTCGTCCAAGCGGTGGCCTCGGTCTCTGTGGCCATCACCGTCATTAACGCTGAAGCCATCGCAACACCAGCGCACGTCCGGCGCAGCTCGCGTCACGTTCGAGCCTCACTTGCTCCGCGTTACGTAAACGTCGTCTCGTGTGTTGAGACGAATACTCATCATGTGATGTCGCTTCTATATCAGCGACCGAGGAAAGTGAGCTCTCTCACTTTCTTAATCATGCTTTACATATATATTTAGATATATTAATCGATTTGATAAATGTTAATCTTGATTTAAATATGTATTCTAAATGATAGCCGCGATTATCGTAATCAAAGCCCAATTAAAAATACCGGAATATATAATCAATATATCCCTTTGCCGATAATGAACGTCGTGTAGACATTTGAACGGATATTATCAAAGTTTCGCATATGAAATTATGTCTCCAAGATACGTTATAAAATCTAAAAACTGCAGTATACCTTGTATTGTAAAATTCAAAATTATTTGAATATAGCTCGTAATGAAACATTCCAGGGCTCATATCGAAGCCAACTAAATGAAACTTAACCCTCTGTAGGCGGTTACTGAATATTTTTTTGTTTCGATAGTGCAAGGTGAAGCGAGATATGACTCTGGTCTGCAGTCCGGAGCAATAATGTATGCTAATACCTGTTTTTAAACGTCTATAACTCTCTTTTCAAACATGCAAATGCATGGAGTCTTATATCTATGCGTATAGAATTAAGTTAACTTTCATATTCCACTAGTTTCACCAAATTCCATCACAGTTTGATATTTTAACATAATTTATATTGTCGACGTGTCTGGCCGATTACTGCAGTAACAGTTTATACGTTGTGACACTAAACAGACCGTAACCCCCTGCATACGATGGATATTACTGATACGTTGGTTGAGTTAGAATCTTAACTAATAAATATATATTTCATTTAACTGTAGTGATGCCTAATTCTGAACATAACTTGTGTCAAAATTCGTTTGAAGTTGGACTTTCAGTTCAGAAACTGGAATTTCAGCAGTGCACATATGTTTTAAAATGATCGTACCTCCCTAACCGGTACCCCAATTAGTATGAAACCAATTTTAATGTCTAGATAATTGAGTTTAATGCTTATGATTTGTATATTGTTTTGCTTGATTCTGTACGTATGAATTACTGTGAATTTTCTAAGCTGAATGACATTGGTTGCCCATGTTTTACTCGTAGTATATTTCACCGCATTGCTATCATATTGCATGATTGTTATACTCTCAGTGATCATTTGCATTGATACCCTAGTGTTTGTTTTTACATTACCGAGTGATGAGTGTCGGTGATTGAATTGTGGCAAGTACTTTAGTGTAAAAGCGTGATTGAATAGTGGAAGTGACACGTACTTGTACACAATCAGTGGAACCATTTAGTTAGTACATTGTCGATGTCTATGAGGTATATATAAGTGTAAGTATAACTAGAATGGGACGGGTATGAAAGCTCTTATATTAGTGTCAAAGGTAGGATATCGAGGACTGTTCACCTATCTTAGATACCAGTCGAGGCATGCTTGATAGAGACCCTATCTCCAATTCTCGTGTACACTTGTCATGAAGCGACTAATATTTGGATTTGTGGTTTGTGATTGATGTAGACCGCGGGGTGTGGGGTAGTTTGAGTGAGAGTTCAATCAACGGAATCTCAGGTGTCCCATTACCGGTATATTTCTTGATTTTTTGATATTGTTACCGATCGTGTTACTGACTCTTACTGATCGTGATTCAGGCCCGTGTTTTCAAGCCCATGGATAGGTGTTTAGTGCCTTGGGTTTGAGAATACTCATGCGGTAGTTGACGCTCACACTCGGACTGACGATGAGTTTAGTGACATGGATCTTGAGACTTAGAGACTGATGGGTTTAGTGACATAGATATTGCATTGATTACTGAACTAATACATATGCTGCTGCTTACTTGTACCTGTTATTTCATGCTCACGTTATTACCCTATGCTTGCTACTTCATGTTTATTATTATTGCACCTATTATATATATTGTTATATTGTGTCGTCCTGACGACTTGAGAATGCAAGCTCTGAGTGAGAAGTGGACTTAGCTCAGATCATGACCTATCTTACTTCGAGAATATTGCGGATATCTAGATCTGCGACGTCTACATATTTTGACTCTATCTGCTTAGTTATTTCCTTTAAATTTGTAGCCTTGTATTCATTGCACTCTGATTCATTTACATATGATAGATGTAGTGATTGTATTCTCTCTTTATTAGTGCTGTGATTACTTCTTACCATGTACTGCTAGAAACCGAAGTATGATTACGACATAATCTTTCCTTGACCGTAGAAGTATGGCTGGCCTAGTCACCCATCGTATTCCGTATTTTGGGAAACGGTGCGTAACACCTGTTTTCTTCGGTTCTTAAATATTTTTTTCTTACTTAACAAAAATCAAAATTTTCCTGTTTTCAATTTTTCAATATTTTGTTTGCACACGAAAATTGCTGTATAAAAATCTTATTTTTTTCTTTGTTTTTTCAATATTTTGTTTGTTATCAAACGAAAATCACATAGTTTTCGAAAATATCAAAAAAATTCTATTTTCTTCGATAGAAAGCTGTTTTTGGAGTTTTTTAATGTATAAAAGAAGAAGTTTATTAATGTGATGAAATATCAATCTTTTTGAATCTAAGATTGATTTTTTGCAGTATAAGTTGTAATTGCAAGAAAACCAAGGGGCTATGATTAATTTTGCATCCATATATATCTAAGAAAGAAAAAGGAATATTCCATGAAATATTATCTTATTTATCTTTCTATATAACATATAAATTTACACAAACATATGGACACTATCAGCTGTATTTCTCAGAAACTATGAAAATTGATTATACTGAAACAATTCCTCATTTTCTGCGTCCTATTCATGAACGCCAGGAGTCCGGGACTCGAACTACTTAAGGGACACATTTTAGTTCGGCTAGTCCAAGTCGTATTTCTTGTTGAGTTTGAATCAAAACGCACGGTTTTTCACCTAAATGTTCTTAGCACCACAAACAAAGTGCAATATATGATATAAGAATAGCTGCCAATTATTTCATTTTTGTTGCATAGAAAAGCTTGTTTGATGAGTATAATACGTTATTGCGTGCACTCATTTGCTTGATGAGCAATATATATATATATATATATATATATATATATATATATATAAATATATAAAATGGAGAAAAGAGGCCATAGGAAGAAATTTCCTCCTATGGCGTGGAAAAAATACAACCTCTACCAATTTTTTCGACGATCGGCCCCCATCATCTTCATCGTTATCATCTAAGATGTGGGTACACCAAATTTGATATGATTCTACAACTTTTTCACCGTTGATTTAGCAATGTAAAAAGTTCTATTGTCGGTAAACCGTTAATTTTGAACCCACTAAATCAACGGTGAAAAAGTTGTGGAATCACATGAAATTTGGTGTACGCACATCTTAGATGATAACGATGATGATGATGGGTGCCGATCGTCGGAAAAAATAGTGGAGGTTGTATTTTTTCCACGCCATAGGAGGAAATCCCCTCCTATGGCATCTTTCCTCCATTAATCTCTCTCTCTCTCTCTCTCTATATATATATATATAGTCTTTGATCTTATTATATGTTATCAAGAGGATCGCTATTGCTGTTGTGATGAGTAGATATATCTTGGCTTTGCAAGCGTCGAAGTTTGAACGCGGATGGCCTCGGAGCTGGCATGTTTTTGCTAGGAGAAGCATCAGCTGGGACACGAATGAAGTTGTAGGACCAGGCACCCATTAACGTTCCCAACACGGGACCCACCATGTACACCCATAGCCCCTTGTACTTGCTGCTCGCTACTGCGGGTCCCAGGGTCCTTGCTGGGTTCATTGACCCTCCAGATATTGGCCTGCATTCAAATCATTTAAGCATAAACACTCCGAAAAATAGATATATTCTTTATCGGTTTAATTTAGCTGAGGTTGGCCGCAGACACAGAGAGTATCTCAGTTTTTAGGGAAATATTCTCATGCAGAATTTAGCTTTACTTGCTTTTAATTTGGACGCCGACGCTCACGTGTTGTGCACGTGGGAGCCATTTAAGAATTTAATTCTTATATATGATAGGCACTCCCGTGCTTTGGACATTAACATACGGCTCATATGGTAAGGGTGTGGGCCCCTCCAGTTAAACCCCAAGAAGACCATCCCTCTGTAGATCTCATTTTAAGTGGTCGATCGTAGCTAATTAGATGTATCGACCCAACCTACATTTTACTCATTTTTTTATTTTAAAATAATCAGATCTTCTCAAACCTTAAAAACCTGCATTTAACTTATAAAACTTATTATGATAAAAAATATCATATCTTTTCAAGTCTCTGTTCATGGTACCTAAATATGTATAAATTATAAAACCAATACCAAGCCCTTTTTCACTTCATATTAACTTATCTTCTTATAAAATTGTAGACGCGACAAGATTTCTAGTGCCCATGTTAAAAAAATTGTGTCTCTTTATCAAATGAAGAAATCTTTTTCTTTCAATTCGGTAAATTCCATGTTGACCACCCGGTTAGACGATTGTATACAGAAATAGGGTTGCTTTGGAACTAGAAAAGCTACCCTCTAAATTTTTAACCAATCACCAACCTAATAAGCTATGTGGAATCTACCGGGTCGGTAGTTGATGTTACAAAATAACTAAGATCGAAATCTTGTTTTATTGTCAAATGTGGGCTGCTTAGGGCTAAAGATAATATATGGCCCACAGATCCTTACTAATATGCTCGACAAGGCCTCAAAAAAAGAGCATGGGTTCTGGGAACTAATTGATCCAATGTGCTTTAATATATTCTGCTTTTTTAACCTTTTGATTTCAGAAATTTGCAATTCAAGATCCTTATTAATCATGCATTGAAAACTTAATTACCCAGCAAGAATCGAGGTTATGCAAACAGCTGAGCCAACTGCTAACCCTGCCAACTCTCCTACCTGCACACAGATAATTAATCATACTTTCAAAATAAGAATAATGATAAAGATTAAGAAAATTAGGATCCTATGCTGTATTTTCAGTACTGAAGAGTCCAGTAGAATGCAAAACATACGAACGAGACGGCAGGCTCCTCTAGTGCTATACCAGAGGTTTCGGATTTGCATGGATGGGACTTACAGCTTTGGTATCGGTTGCGACCGCCGAGGTGACGAACATCATGGAGAAGGTGACGACGACCTCCATGACCAGAGCTTGAGATGCCATGCCGGAGGGCGTGGTGGTTCCGAGGTCGTGTAGCGGCGGAAGTACCTCTCGGAGGGTGAATGAAGCAACCATGGCCCCCGACACCTGTGCTATCATGTAGAATGGAACCTGTATACAAGCAGAGATTTTAATCAACAATTTTTATATTGTAAATTGCAATGCAAATCTCATAGAAGTGTTGGACGGCTGAATGTAAGTAAATTTTGATTTTTAATTTTTATTATTATATTGGGTTTTAATATACACAGCCTCAAAATCTTTCTAATTTCTAAATAATCACTGCTAAGAAGGGGCTAAAGTAACGAAGGAATTGGTCACGGTTTAAACCGTGATCAAAATTTCGTCACGGTTTTATTATTTTTCGTCACAGTTATAACCGTGACAAAATCCTATAAGTGGCCGGGCCCACTACCCGCTCGTGATAAATTCCAATCTTCCCCCTTTTTCCCCGATCCCTAATTTTTCCCTAAAGAAAAAACCTCTCGTCGCTCCTCCTTGATCGCTCGCCGCCGTTGCCTCACCCGTCGCCGGAGCTGCTTGCCGTCTCCACCATGGCCGACCCCTTCGAAGCCCTCGCCTCCTCTCTTCCATCGTTAAGCCCAGCCTCATAGATCGAAACTATAAGCCACGATTGAAGCCTCCATCGTTGAACCCCCGTCGAAAACCTCTTCACGATCGTCAAGAGGTAAGTATGAATTTATTTCCTTTTGGTTTAATTATATTTTTCTCAAAATTAAATTAAAGTTTCCGTTGTTGAATTGTTGTTGTTTTTAATGTTCTTCCCGATGTTGTCAGTGTTGGTTTTGATGTTGGTGTTGGTGGTGGTGTTGTAGTTGTTGGTGTTGGTGGTGATGCTGGTGGTGGTGTTGCAGCTAGGGGCCGGAAGAGTTAGGGTTTGGGTTGAGGGTTAGAGCCGGGGGTTGGGGGGGGGGGGTGGGGGGGGGGTTTAAGGGTTAGAATTAAGGATATGATTAGAGGTTAGAGTAAAATTGCAACAATAGTAGTTAAGGATATTTTAGTGAAATTGCAACAATAGTTAAGAGTATTTTAGTGTAAAAAGGGTAAAATTGAGCAAAATAGATTTTTTAATAAAATTTTAATGTAGTTTAGTGGAAAATCATCAATAGCTAAGAGTATTTTAATGAAATTTATAATAATTTAGTTAATTTAAGAAGATGAATTGTTTATGGGGTTAGGGTTAATCAGGGTTAGGATTATGATTAGGATTAATGGTTAGGGTTTGGGTTATAACTGTTACTAAATATATATTCTATGTGTGTGTGTGTGCGCATACACACTCACACACACATAGACACGCACACAAGCGCGCGCACAAGCATACATGCACACGCGCGCGCGCACACATACACAAACCTTGATTCATCATCATTCTGCTCTACATTAAACTCTTGTCAAATCCCACCAACTCTAAATCCAAAATTTTAAAATCGATTAGGAAAACCTTTAAGTTTAAAGAACTTTACCTTAAACTAAAAACTTCGAAAGCTTGAAATTGAAACGTAAACGTAAAACCAGTCCAAATTAAATCTTAAAGTAAGTATATGATATTCAATGATAATATGAAATTTTCATATTCTCATTGATAATTAATCATATGTGAAAATGAAAACTGTAAGGTGTTTTTCGTCACTCCATTGAGATGGGGAATACGTATCGCTTGTCAGGCGCATTACAGATTCTCCCTGTCTAGGGTAAGTCGGAATTTATTGATCGTGGAGATCCGAATCTCCGGTAGCCGCGGACTAACCTACCGTTAATTACCCCTCGCCTTTGAAGCGAAGGAACCTCCGATTGACGGGTCAACTAGTCATGCGAACTCAATGTGCAGTGTGCGTGTGTTGTGATTTGGAGAGGACTTAGATGTATCGGGGGCCACGCAGAGTTTACGAGGGACGTGTTTTGAGTGTGGAGTGTATGGAAAAAAAAAGATGAGTAGCGTCCCGAGGACGCTACTCGGCGCTGGGCCCCAGGATTAGGAGTTAAATTCCCAGAGAAATTGGAAACACCCTAAAAATAGGAGGAACTTTATCTTTATGGAGTTAAACTCCCAAAAGAATTTTGAATAGAGTTCAACTCTCAAAAGAATTTTATTTGTGGAGTTAGACTCCAAAAGATTTTTAATGGAATTAAACTCCTAAGAGGATTTTATTTGTTAAGTTAGACTCCAAAAGATTTTGAATGGAGTTAAACTTCAAAAGACTCCAAAAGATTTTGACAAATGGAGTTGAACTCCCAAAATTTTTTAGAGATGATCAAAGGAGACTCCCTTCTTCTCCTCTTTAGCCCTGAATCTTGTTTTGAGCCTTTGCACTTCCCAAAGTGGGATTTTTGGAAATGGGTCTCCTTCTTCCTCCTCTCTGTTGGCTGGATCTCGGAGAAAATGGGGCGAGACTTAAAAATCTCCTTTTTTGGAGATTAGATGGAAGATCCGAGTTCCCCTTCAAAAGTTTTGCAGTGAAAAACTATTTCTTTTTGGAAAAAAAAGAGTTAAACTCTTTATTTAATTTAGAAAAGAGAAGAAGATTTAGAACCTTGAGGAAAGAGAAGGAGGCACAGAACCCCAACTTTTGGAGAGAATGAAAAGTTCTTCTTGATTTTTTCATCATGTCTGTCTTTATAGGCTACACACTTTACATATAGATCCTTGGACTTTACCAAATGACACTTATGCTACCTCATGCCTTATGTGCTTATTTCTTTTTGCACATAAGCCATGAGATTTACAAAATTTTGGCTTTCTGCCCATTTTTCATACATTTATTTCTAAAAAATTGTATTGAACTAATATATTGCTTCATTCTTGGCATGGAGCCGGCCCCTTCCATGCTTGGGCTTGACTTGGGCTTGGGCCCACTTCGTTTGAGTTTGGGTCTGTTTGGATAGGGGTTGACTTTGACTTGATTAATCAGGATGTAATTTTTAACGCAACAAAAACGTGACTTAGTTCCCGTCTATCGGTTAACTAAGTCATGGGAGTTTAGAAACTCCCAAGGGACTTTGGAAACTCCCAAAAAACGTCTTAATTTTTTGCTACAAGGGACTTTGGAAACTTCTGAAAAAGGAAGGATATTTATCTTTATGGAGTTAAACTTTCAAAAGAATTTTGAGTAGAGTTAAAACTCTCAAAAGAATTTTATTTGTAGAGTTAGACTCCAAAAGATTTTGAATGGAGTTAAACATCTAAGAGGATCTTATTTGTAAAGTTAGACTCCAAAAGATTTTGAATGGACTTAAACTCCAAAAGGTTACAAAAGATTTTGACAAATTGAGTTGAACTCCCAAAAATTTTCGGAGATGATCAAAGGGGGCTCCGTTCTTCTCCTCTTTAACCCTAGATCTTGTTTTGAGCCTTGGATCTTCCCAAAATGGGATTTTTAGAAATGGGTCTCCTTCTTCCTCCTCTCTGTTGGCTGGATCTTGGAGAAAAAGGGGATGAGACTTAAAAATCTCCCCTTTTGGAGATTTGATTGAAGATCCGAGTTTCCCTTCAAGGGTTTTACAGTGAAAAACTATTTCTTTTTGGAAAAGAAAGAGTTAAACTCTTTATTTAATTTAGAAAATAAAAGAAGGTTGAGAACCTTCTGGAAAAAAAAGGAGGCACAGAAGTCTAATTTTTTGAGAGAATGAAAAATTCTTCTTGATTTTTTCATCATGTTCATCTTTATAGGCTATACACTTTACATATAACCCATTGGGCTTTACCAAACGGCACTTATACCACCCCATATCTTATGTGTGTTTTTTTGCATATAAGCCATGGGGTTTACAAAATTTTGGTTTTCTGCCCATTTTTCATACATTTATTTCTAAAAAATTGCATTGAACTAATTTATTGTTTCATTCTTGGCATTGAGCCGGCCCCTTGTATGCTTGGTCTTGACTTGGGCTTAGGCCCACTTCGCTTGAGCTTGGGACTGCTTGACTGGGGATTGACTGATTTTGACTTGGTCAACCGGGGTGTAATTTTTGACCCCAACAAAGTGCCCCACATCAATAAATGCACACCACATATATGGGTCACGTGCATGAAATTGATGGAACCTCTTTCACTTGGAGGCTGACTTGATTTGATTTCCGTTTTGATGACATGGAGGTTGACTTGATTTGGTTCCCGTTTTGACGACGTGGACGTCAATGCTGCCTTTGTAGCGATGTGGACGGTCGGTGCTGTTCTTTTAGCGACGTGGACGGTCGGTGCTGCCCTTTTACCGACGTGGACGGTCGGTGCTGTCCTTTTAGCGACGTGGACGGTCGGTGCTGCCCTTTTAGCGACGTGGACGGTCAGTGCTGTCCTTTTAACGACGTGGACGGTCGGTGCTGCCATTTTTGCAACTTGGACGGTCGGTGTTGTTCTTTTAGCGACGTGGATGGTTGGTACTTCCATTTTTGTGATTTTAATGGTCAGTGCTGCCCTTTTAGAAACGTGGATGGTCGGTGCTGCCTTTTGTGTGACTTGGACGGTCGGTGCTACCATTTTTGCGACGTGGACGGTCGAGACTTGATTTGACTTGCTCCGCTTCTTGCGGTGTCGGGATTGAAGTTGACTTACTCCGCTTTCTACGGTGTCGGGATTTGATTTGACTTACTCTGCT
The DNA here is from genome assembly GCA_030015575.1 of Agapanthus africanus. Taxonomy (NCBI): domain Eukaryota; kingdom Viridiplantae; phylum Streptophyta; class Magnoliopsida; order Asparagales; family Amaryllidaceae; genus Agapanthus; species Agapanthus africanus. The sequence goes on along the minus strand of CM057342.1, from coordinate 143,285,019 downwards.
TTCTGCGGTGTTAGGATTTGATTTGTTTTGGGAGTTTCCTACCCATCCAACGGGACTTTTAAGCTTAGAAGTGCTGCCGGGAAGGACATTGATTTGATCTGTTTGATTTCTGCCTTATTTGGCGGGACTTTTGAATTTGAGAGGAACTTGGAATTTGGATTTTGTTTAGCATCAGTATTGCTGCACTGGAATAATATCAGGAACAACTCATCATTTGCCCTGAGAGGACTTGGGATTTTGTTTTTGGGTCGGCATCAACACCGCTAACACTGACGCGTAGTGCCAAGAACGACTCATCATTTGCTTTTGAGAAAACTTGGGGTTTGAGTTTTGGGCTGGCATCAGCACCGCTAACACTGAAGTGTAGTGTCAGGAGCGACTCATCATTTGCCGTTGCCCGTTGGGAAGCGATAGTTTAGGAGACATGTTTAGATCTATATCACCTAAGACTTTTTAATTTTATGAGCCGTAAGGATCTCATAAAAACATTTTCTCCTTACGTGTCGAGAGGATCTCGCAGGTGTATGTTCTCCTTAAGAATCGTAAGGATTTCTAAGTGTGTTGCTCCTTTGTGAGCCGTAAGGATCTCACACGGGGATTTTTTCCTCACAAGATCGAGAGGACTTTGGGAGTGTATTTCATCTCTTCTCACGAGTTTGCGTCCTTTCGGGTTTTTACAAACTCGTCGGCAGTCATGCTGTTTTTACTCACGGAGCCCTTTCGGGTTTTTATCTGTACCCATTTTGCTTGTGGACATACCGTTTATTTTAGCTTCATCGCTGGTAGAACTTCAGATGTAGTCTTGCCGGTAGGACTTAGGAGAGATAGAGTTCATTTGAGCCCGTGTATTGTATACGGTTTTACAGGATGTATGATCCAGACCGTAGGGCCAGTGTGCTCAACTGGCCTGCGACTTGGAGTATTCACGCGTAGTATTTTTTAAGATATCGACCATTGATGGGTGGCGTAGGCCTTTCTCCCTTGGTATTTATCAGCTGGTAGGATCCTCCATCAAACACTTTCTCGATGACGTATGGTCCTTCCCAGTTTGGCTTGAATTTTCCGTTTGCATGTCGATTGGGGATGATCGGTATTTTGAGGACCAACACCAATTCGCCTATCTTAAAAGCACGAAGACGTGTCATCTTGTCATAGGCCCATGACATTTGGGCTCGGTACAGCTCTAGATTTTGCTGTATTGAGAGCCTCTTTTCTTCGAGAGCGTCAAGCTCTTCGAGCCGAAAGAGAACATATTCCTCCTCCGTCAAATTGTGCTGGACGGCCATTCTCAGGCTTGGAGGGGGAGAATTGCCTATACTCCGAAGAGTAATGAGTATAAAGTGGACTGGGTTGGAGTGCGGTGCGTGGTACGATATACCCACAACACCTCGTAGAGCTTAAGATTCCAGTCTCTCTTATTGGCTGAAGCATTTTTCTCAGGAGCTTGCATAGAGTTTTATTGAAGATTTTTGCTAGTCCATTGGATCTTGGATTATAGATGGAGAAATATCTCCAGTCTATCTTGTGCTGAGTAGCGAACCTTGAGATTTTGAAACTCTTGAAAGAAGTCCCGTTGTCAGAAATGATTTTTCTTGGTGTACCGAAACGGTATAGAATATTAGGCCGGAAGAACGTCAGAATTTTTCTATCTTGACTTCTTTTAGCGGGACAGGCTCAGCCATCTGGAGAAGTAGTCTGTTGAGGCCAATATGAACCGGTGGCCTTTGGATGACTGTAACATCCTGTACGGTTATACGACATTAATTGGTATTTTTAACACTTACTTTATATTTCTTCTATTCTATCTATTGGGTCGCAAATGATTCGAATAGTAGTAGTCGTTATTCAACTCGACACGCAAGTTTAGAACCCAATATGGTGCAAGATTGTATCTGTGATTTATCTGTAAAATGTATCTATATGAATCTAGTATAATACCTACATTATATTTTTAGAACTTTATATATCATATATCTAGATTATCATATATCTTTTAATAGCCACAAGTTAAGAATAAGTTATATTTTGTTAACTATTGTAATATGGTTATCATCCTATATCTTATTTTGCTTTTATCTTTTATGTTTAAATCTCAAGATATCTAATGTCAAATATTTACTAAATATATATATATTTTTAGAATCCTTTTAAATCTTAAATTAGGGGTATAAGTTATTTAAAATATATTCTTGTATTATGGTTGAGAAGTTTACATATGTGAATTATTTTCCAAAATATATTTTTGATAAGATTTTGGTGGAGATCATAGTCACATAATTCGCGAATTATTTTCCGAATTCGCGAATAATTCGTGAATTTTTGATCAGACGAATTAATCTCCGAATTAATCGTCGTTGCCGAACAGGCCGAATTATTTACAAATAATTCATGAATTATTCCCGAATTATCTGAAAAAAACAGGGAATAATTCAAAAAACAGCAAATAATTCACAAAATCAAAACCTAGCGTTTCATATATTAATTTCTTGCTTGAAATCCTTCCCGAGCATTTCCCGAATACTTACCGAATCTTTCCCGAATACCTGCCAATTTTTTCCGAATAGTTTTCCAAATCCGAATTTTCGATCTCGCCGAATTATACCCGAACGACGAATTTGTGACTATGGTGGAGATTGGTTGTACTTTGATATTATCTATATACATTAAAACCAATATATATTTATAACCTAATTTAAACTATACTATATATATTTATAATCTAATTTAAACTATACTATATATATTTATATTGAATACAAAACCTCTCTCTCTCCACATAACATATCTCTCTCTCATCAATTTATATATTCTCCTACATTTTTCAAACCCACACTCATTCTCGCCGTAGCAACTCCAGCCGTATTCTAGAACCTTAACCGAGCCATCAAAACTTGGTGTTGATTTGTATAGCGTCATGTTGCTTCCGTTCATCGCGTTTGTTTCGAGGCAAGTTTACAACTTGCTACATGCTATGCTTTATGTAATTTACTTATATGTTGTCGTACTATTATTATTATTATTATCATCATACAGCTATATCTATATAATTTATACACCATAGTTATTTAATGTTAATCAGTTTTATAATATACAATGTATGCAAGTTTATAACTTGCGACATGCTATAATTATATCTATAAATATATATATCGTCATAATATTTTTTATTATTATCATTAATTAGTTTATAATTTGCATTTTATAACGTTATACAAAATATAGTTTGAAAATATTATAGTTTACACATGAAACATCGCCGCAAAGCGGATACGACAAATCTGAAATTTACTGTACACCTTATCTTATAAAATTCATTATAAATCATAGAAAAATCATTAACATACGTTATTTAGTTTGTTACGAAGCTAACTCAGAATACTATAACCCTGTAAAATATTTACTTACAAAATAAATTATTTAAATAACGTAAACTGTAAATGAAAATACCTCTGAACTGCTATCCAGGAAAATTCCAACAACAAACTTTCAATTTTGAACATTCATAACTTTTTGTAGGAACAAGCTGGGATATTTTAACTTATAAAAATAAAAACCTTATTGAATTAGCTTTGTCTTGGTATATGACACGTCCCTTTTGTAGAACGTTTGTTATTTTTAAGTTATTTTATAAATCATGGTGACGCAGAATTTCTGAACGGAACTTTCTTGTGCATGGTTAATCAATACCACTTTTATAGTTATTAATCGGATTGACTATATTATCCCTGTTAATTTTATTATATCAATATCTATTTAATAAATAATAGTGCATGTGATTTAATATTCAGCAAATATTACAGATTTACAGTTTTACGATATCCGTTCGTATCCGTACTGATAATAGCATATCTAGTTGCATGCTGGAACATCATGATATCATTATACTACTACGTTAGTACAACATGTTATCTAGTTTGCATCATACATAGTCATGGACATATAAATGTTTATTACAGATAGACACATATGCATCATGACATCAATGTTGTTTACCTTGTTCCGATATCGATTACAGTTTCACAATTGGCACCTATTTGGTTAATATATATCACATGACATGTCCACGACATACTACCTGACTTGTTACTTGGATCTTGTTACTAATACCGACAATCATGACTTGTTGTCCTGACGGACGTAACGTGTTGTCTGCATAGACAAAACCTGTATCTGCTTGATCATGTGTTGGTATTAGATTTACGTCATCAATACCTGACTTGAACACATGACCTTAGGGGTAAGGGGAAATAAATAATGAAAGCTGACTTGTAACTCAATAGTTTTATACTTATACTGATCAGTCTTTATGGGCTTGGCCAGCTCCGGGATGATGATGCTGACATCATTCATCTGTACATGTTATCTGTTTATGTAACAACTCCAATTTTTGTATACTTAAATTTGATTGAAATTTGAAGTATACTTGGAGTATTTAATATTGCTGTTATCACTTTAAGTATCTATTTTCCCACAATAATTACAAGAAGGAGCTTGTAGCTCATTGGTAATACCTTGCACTGCTGAACCAAGCCACCAGAGTTTGAATCCCATGCCTCACATTATTTTTAGATTATTTTTCTTTTAAAATTCTTGGAAACCCAACAGTCCACAGGCCATAACTCCCAAAAGTTGAACTGAACCCTAAAAAGTGAGTATACCATGAGCTACGTCAGGAGAACCCACGCCCGAAGACCACCGGACTCGGCCGGGATCGGCCGAGTCGGCCGGGGGAAAGGCCGACTCGGGCCGGCGCCGCCGGCCGGACGGCCGAGTCCCCAACACGAAATTTGCGCCTTTTTGCATTCTATAACCCCCTGTATACACCATTTTAATGGATCGGTTCCCTAATGTTAAATACACGCTATTTAATACAAATTTTAATGATTTTTCTGTAATTTTTATAAAATTTTTTTAAAATAAAAACCTTTCACCTACCCTGCCCTAGCCTACCCTATAAATAGACCCTTACCCCCTACCCTTTCATCCCAAAACACTAGGTTTACTCTTTCAAAATTTCTACAAGAAAGGTGTACTTTGAAATCGAGTTCACGGCGAAGCGCTGACGGAATTCCGGCGACGTTTTTTGAAACAACCGGCGACGAAACAACGCCTCGGCCACTCACCTAGTTCCCCTATACTCTTTAGTATAGATCGAAACCCGTAAGTCTCATTCTTTCCTTCTTTCTACTTCTTAAAAATACGGAATTTCGAAACCCGACGGAAATCGGAACAAACCGATTTCCGATTCGGTTTTCTATAAAATCTCACTTGTCACCAATTCCATAATACTTAAACTTATTCATGTTGATTATTAATCACATAACAACTAATTTGGATAAAGTTTCTCACATGAAATGATAGCTTTTGCAATATCGTATTCTTTTTCACTTTAATACCATAATATTTATTTTTCTTCTTCTAATCAACTGAATCATTCCTAAACATCTCTATCTTGACCATTAAACTTATAAAAATCAATTTGAATAGGTTTTCACACATGAAATGACAACCTTTTCAACTTACCGTATTCTTTCACTTTAATACCATCATTTTTCAATCTCACATTTAACCCTTTAACATTGCTATACCTTAAAATAGATCACGAGATAATGACCTACCTCCTCACACACACATATGAAACCATAATACGCTATCTTGAAAACTCCTAATACGATAAAACAAGACTTTGCATTAAAATACCATAATCTTAATAAAACCATTCTTAAAAGTTTAGATTTGTTACACTTTTAAGTAAATACTTCTTATTAGGAAAATACGATAAGTTGTGGATATCGATCGTTTATCTAAACCTGACTTTGTGGTGTCTAGGCTAGACAAGTGAGCTTGGGTAACTTTAAAAGGCCCGCCTCACGATTCGTGAGCGGATCCCTCCCTCCTCACTTGTACTTACCTGGCCACAATTGGCGGTGAAGAGACGATTTGAGGCTTCTAACGACTTGTCGTTTAGACCTTTTAGAAATAGGCTAGTCGGCTTAGGAAACCCTAGAATCTAAAATACGGAAAATTACACTTTTCAAGTAAATACCTTTTACTTTATAAAAACCGTTTTCTAAAGGATTAGTATTTTACAATCTTTGCAAAGCGCCACTACAACCCATCTTTGGGGAACCCATTCGGGATCGTGCGGTTTATCGCGCATCCTCGGGCTAGTAGTGCGAGATTCAGACCTCCGCAAGGAGCATTCGGTCTCGAAAGGTTTAAAATATGACATCTTAAGAAAATGAGATTTTTGGAATATAGAATATTTATTAAAACTATTTTTGTATAAATATATGTATATTTATCATTTTAAATATCTATTTTATTATAATATAAATATTCCACCTTTTTCTAAAAATCACAAGAATAAAGGTTACACTAAAATACCATGAACTTCAAATAATCAATATTACAGATAAATACCATTATTTATGAAACTAGGGTATTTTCATTTGAAATGTCACAACATAAAATCCACAACTCTAAAGACGAAAAATAAATACTTGAGGTGTATTTTGAAAAGCATATAAAAGTATTTTTACATAAAACCCCTCAAGTTTATAAATTACCCTAAGGACCCTAACAGTTATAAGACTTCGTTTCACATTTCTGATTGTCTGACTCCGGTTTGAGTCTGATTAATCTGACTTGAATATGATTCAAGTCAATCCATAATCTACAAGTTTCCAATTCAATATGAACACATGAATCCATGAATACAATTATCTGTTTATACAATTTGGCTGAACCGAACCATGGATATATTCTTTTTACATGACTCTCAGTATTCCATTTACATGACTCTACGGTTATAACCGTTTCCTGATATCATGGTTTCGGTCAGTCAGTCAATCAATCATGCAATCAATACAATTTTACAAGATAACAATACAAACAAGACATCGCGGGGTTTAAGGGGTAGATTGGTACGGAAGGTGTTAAAGGTGGCACAAGGTGGTCAGATTTAACACACCTAACATGAATCCAGTTGCTGTTGTACCTTGTACTATACGCGCCCTTAGTCTCTGGCATATAGAGACTCCCCTCGTATACATTGGCATCCTTCTGTACCAAGCTACAAACAACAGCGTTGACATAACATTACAACAATAGTTTACACTTTAAAATGTATTCTTTTATTCTGTCTTTTTCTACTTCCCTCTTACCTTTGGGACTTACCGAGCGACCTGTTCACTGACGACATTCTGTTTCTCTCTCTTTTGAATGTCGTCAGGTGCTTTGGACCCGGCAGAGGTTGAGCCATCGCAAGAAGACTTGGAACAGTTTACTGAAGACCCTGCACTGTAGTTTCATTGTACACTTTTCCTTTCTGTACTTTTCATTTCCTGTTATGCCACTGTTTAGGCATCTTTTATTTCAGTTGTATTTCCTTTCATGTATTGTACAAAGAATGTTAGTAAATGAAAGTTGCTGTTCTTTTCATTTCTTGTCTCTTGTGTATTTTTTTTATATTGCTTAGATACGCTTAGTGTATGTACTTCTGGGTATATCGCCGTACACTGGGAAGCGGGGCGTGACAGGTGTAAAGAACAAGTATCCACTCCCCCGCATCGATGATTTATTCGATCATCTAAGTGGATCTTGTGTTTTCTCTAAATTGGATTTTCGTTCAGGCTATCATCAGGTGAAGGTCAAGGATGCTGATATTCACAAAACAGCTTTCAGAACTCGCTATGGACATTACGAATTTCTAGTGATGCCATTTGGAGTGACCAATGCACCAGCAATATTCATGAACCTAATGAACCAAGTTTTCCGGGAGTATTTAGACAGGTTTGTTGTCATCTTCATCGACGACATCCTGGTATATTCTAAGAATCGGAAAGAGCATGCAGAGCATCTACGAATTGTCCTGGAAACTCTTCGACAACATAAGCTTTATGCCAAGTACAGCAAGTGCGAGTTTTGGCTAAATCAAGTTGGTTTTCTTGGACATATCGTATCAGGAGAAGGAATTTCTGTGGATCCAGCCAAAGTTTCAGCAGTTAGCGAATGGCCTCCACCAAAGTCAGTGAAGGACATTCAGAGTTTCTTGGGTTTAGCTGGATATTACAGAAGTTTCATTGAAGGATTCTCAAAGATAGCAACACCCCTGACCAAGCTCACACGAAAAGATGAATAATTTGTGTGGTCAGAAGCATGCGAACAAGCTTTCGTAGAACTCAAGTCAAGATTGACATCTGCACCTATTCTCGTAATACCGGATCAATCTGGAGGATTCGAAGTGCATTGTGATGCATCCAGTAAGGGATTAGGATGTGTTCTACATCAGCACGGTAAGGTTGTGGCTTATGCTTCAAGACAACTGAAGACTCATGAGCGCAATTATCCGACGCATGATCTGGAGTTGGCAGCCGTCATCTTTGCTCTCAAGATTTGGCGTCACTACTTACTTGGTGAACGAGTGAACATCTACACAGATCATAAAAGTCTGAAGTACGTGTTTACTCAGAAGGAGTTAAATATGCGACAGAGAAGATGGTTAGAACTCATGGCGGACTTTGACATCAACTTGCAATATCACCCAGGGAAGGTGAACGTAGTACCTGATACTCTTAGTCGCCAACCCTTATCGATGAATCTCACCGCTCAGTGGAAGCTTCAGCAAGACTTACATCAGATGGAGATTGAAGTAGTCATGTCAGGTAATACTTCAAGTTTGATGAATCTACAAGTTCAATCAAACATTGTCAATCAGATCAAAGCAGCTCAAGCAAGTGATGCTAAGTTGCAAAGGATCAGAGAACAAGTGGAGAATGGACTCAGAACAGACTTCATCATCCATGAAGACGGATCTTTGAGATACGGCAGCAGATTGTGTGTACCAAAAGGTCCTGTTCGGAAAGAGTTAATGAAAGAAGATCACAGCTCTCCCTACTCAGTACATCCTGGAGGAACCAAAATGTACAAAGATCTACGACAGAATTATTGGTGGCATGGAATGAAGCGTGAAGTAGCCAGAAGCGTCGCAAAATGCTTGGTGTGTCAGCAAGTAAAGGTTGAACATCACAGAACAGCTGGACTACTTCAACCGTTACCAATCCCAGAATGGAAGTGGCAGCACATCACGATGGACTTTGTGACTGCTCTTCCTCGCAGCACAAAGGGTAACGATGCTATATGGGTCATTGTGGATCGACTCACAAAGTCGGCTCACTTCATCCCATTTCGAGTTGGCCAATCAACTGAGATACTAGCAAAGAAGTACATGGAGATAATAATCTAATTAAGATTTAAACACTTCATAATATACTATCTCTGATACCCATGAACTCATACAGGAAATTGTGAGGCTTCATGGAGTACCGGTCTGCATTGTCTCCGATCGTGACACCAGGTTCCGATCGCAATTTTGGCAGAGTCTGCAAGCTAGCTTGGGAACAAGTCTGAACTTCAGCACGGCTTATCATCCACAAACAGATGGTCAGTCGGAACGAACTATTCAGATCTTGGAGGATATGCTCAGAGCGTGTATGCTAGACTTCAAAGGATCGTGGGAAGATCACCTGCATCTTATGGAGTTCACGTACAATAACAGCTACCAAGCAAGCATAGGAATGGCACCTTTTGCAGTATTGTATGGAAGGAAGTGTCGATCACCATTAAGTTGGGACGACATCGGAGATAGGGAACTTCTTGGACCAGAGATGATAGTAGCAACCGTTGATGTGGTTCGTACTATCAGGGAAAGAATGCACATAGCCCAAGATCGACAGAAACATTGGGCTGATGCAAAGAGACGACACTTGGAGTTCCAGCCAGGAGACCATGTATTCCTGAAGATATCTCCAAACCGCGGAGTGATCTGATTTGGAAGACGGGGTAAATTGAGTCCGAGATACATTGGACCGTTCGACATACTCGAACGAGTTGGTGAAATGGCATACCGCTTAGCGCTTCCACCCTCATTGGAAGGAGTGCATAACGTGTTCCACATATCCCACTCAAAAAGTATATGAGTGACCCCAGCCATGTACTTGATCATTCCGAGCTCACTATACAGCCTGACTTGTCTTGTGAGCAACAACCTGTGGAAATCCTGGACAGGAAAGTGAAGACACTTCGGAACAAGGAAGTTAACTTGGTCCGGGTAATGTGGAGGAAAGACACTCCAGGAGAATCCACGTGGGAAAGGGAAGATGAAATGCGTGCAAGATATCCTCACCTTTTTGTAAACTAGTCCTCAAATAAAAGTTGTAAATTTCGAGAACGAAATTTTTGTAAGGAGGGTAGATTGTAACAACTCCAATTTTTGTATACATAAATTTGATTTAAATTTGAAGTATACTTGGAGTATTTAATATTGCTGTTATCACTTTAAATATCTATTTTCCCACAATAATTACAAGAAGGAGCTTGTAGCTCATTGGTAATACCTTGCACTGCTGAACCAAACCACCAGAGTTCGAATCCCATGCCTCACATTATTTTTAGATTATTTTTCTTTTAAAATTCTTGGAAGCCCAACAGTCCACAGGCCATAACTCCCAAAAGTTGAACTGAACCCTAAAAAGTGAGTATACCATGAGCTACGTCAGGAGAACCCACGCCCGAAGACCACCGGACTCGGCCGGGATCGGCCGAGTCGACCGGCGGACCGGCCGACTCGGGCCGACGCCGCCGGCCGGACTCGGCCGGACGGCCGAGTCCCCAACACGAAAGTTGTGTCTTTTTGCATTCTATAACCCCCTGTATACACCATTTTAATGGATCGGTTCCTTAAAGTTAAATACACCCTATTTAATACAAATTTTAATGATTTTTCTTTAATTTTTACAATTTTTTTTAAAATAAAAACCTTTCACCTACCCTACCCTAGCCTACCCTATAAATAGACCCCTACCCCCTACCCTCTCATCCCAAAACACTAGGTTTACTCTCTCAAAATTTCTACAAGAAAGGTGTACTTTGAAATCGAGTTCACGGAGAAGCGCTGACGGAATTCCGGCGACGTTTTTTGAAACAACCGGCGACGAAACAACGCCTCGGCCACTCACCTAGTTCCCCTATACTCTTTAGTATAGATCGAAACCCGTAAGTCCCATTCTTTCCTTCTTTCTACTTCTTAAAAATACGGAATTTTGAAACCCGACGGAAATCGGAACAAACCGATTTCCGATTCGGTTTTCTATAAAATCTCACTTGTCACCAATTCCATAATACTTAAACTTATTCATGTTGACTATTAATCACATAACAACTAATATGGACAAAGTTTCTCACATGAAATGATAGCTTTTGCAATATCGTATTCTTTTTCACTTTAATACCATAATGTTTATTTTTCTTCTTCTAATCAACTGAATCATTCCTAAACATCTCTATCTTGACCATTAAACTTGTAAAAATAAATTTGAATAGGTTTTTACACATGAAATGATAACTTTTTCAACTTACCGTATTCTTTCACTTTAATACCATCATTTTTCAATCTCACATTTAACCCTTTAACATTGCTATACCTTAAAATAGATCACGAGGTAATGACCTACCTCCTCACACACATATGAAACCATAATACGCTATCTTGAAAACTCCTAATACGATAAAACAAGACTTTACATTAAAATACCATAATCTTAATAAAACCATTCTTAAAGGTTTAGATTTGTTACACTTTTAAGTAAATACTTCTTACTAGGAAAATACGATAAGTTGTGGACATCGATCGTTTATCTAAACCTGACTTTGTGGTGTCTAGGCTAGGCAAGTGAGCTTGGGTAACTTTAAAAGGCCCGCCTCACGATTCGTGAGCGGATCCCTCCCTCCTCACTTGTACTTACCTGGCCACAATTGGCGGTGAAGGGGCGATTTGAGGCTTCTAACGACTTGTCGTTTAGACCTTTTAGAAATAGGCTAGTCGGCTTAGGAAACCCTAGAATCTAAAATACGGAAAATTACACTTTTCAAGTAAATACCTTTTACTTTATAAAAACCGTTTTCTAAAGGATTAGTATTTTACAATCTTTGCAAAGCGCCGCTACAACCCATCTTTGGGGAACCCGTTCAGGATCGTGCAGTTTATCGCGCACCCTCGGGCTAGTAGTGCGAGATTCAGACCTCCGCAAGGAGCATTCGGTCTCGAAAAGTTTAAAATACGACATCTTAAGAAAATGAGATTTTTGGAATATAGAATATTTATTAAAACTATTTTTGTATAAATATATGTATATTTATCATTTTAAATATCTATTTTATTATAATATAAATATTCCACCTTTTTCTAAAAATCACAAGAATAAAGGTTACACTAAAATACCATGAACTTCAAATAATCAATATTACAGATAAATACCATTATTTATGAAACTAGGGTATTTTCATTTGAAATGTCACAACATAAAATCCAAACTCTAAAGACGAAAAATAAATACTTGAGGTGTATTTTGAAAAGCATATAAAAGTATTTTTATATAAAACCCCCTCAAGTTTATAAATTACCCTAAGGACCCTAACAGTTATAAGACTTCATTTCACATTTCTGATTGTCTGACTCCGGTTTGAGTCTGATTAATCTGACTTGAATATGATTCAAGTCAATCCATAATCTACAAGTTTCCAATTCAATATGAACACATGAATCCATGAATACAGTTATCTATTTATACAATTTGGCTGAACCGAACCGTGGATATATTCCTTTTACATGACTCTCAGTATTCCATTTACATGACTCTACGGTTATAACCGTTTTCTGATATCATGGTTTCGGTCAGTCAGTCAATCAATCATGCAATCAATACAATTTTACAAGATAACAATACAAACAAGACATCGCGGGGTTTAAGGGGTAGATTGGTACGGAAGATGTTAAAGGTGGCACGAGGTGGTCAGATTTAACACACCTAACATGAATCCAGTTGCTGTTGTACCTTGTACTATACGTGCCCTTAGTCTCTGGCATATAGAGACTCCCCTCGTATACACTGGCATCCTTCTGTACCAAGCTACAAACAACAGCGTTGACATAACATTACAACAATAGTTTACACTTTAAAATGTATTCTCTTATTCTGTCTTTTTCTACTTCTCTCTTACCTTTGGGACTTACCGAGCGACCTGTTCGCTGACGACATTCTGTTTCTCTCTCCTTTGAATGTCGTCGGGTGCTTTGGACCCGGCAGAGGTTGAGCCATCGCAAGAAGACTTGGAACAGTTTACTGAAGACCCTGCACTGTAGTTTCATTGTACACTTTTCCTTTCTGTACTTTTCATTTCCTGTTATGCCACTGTTTAGGCATCTTTTTATTTCAGTTGTATTTCCTTTCATGTATTGTACAAAGAATGTTAGTAAATAAAAGTTGCTGTTCTTTTCATTCCTTGTCTCTTGTGTATTTTTTTTATATTGCTTAGATACACTTAGCATATGTACTTCTGAGTATATACGTAGCGGACCTCGTCGCGTCCCCTTCGCCGTACACTGGGAAGCGGGGCGTGACAGTTTACTGTCTAGCGGCACGTCTTGGATTCAGTCCGAGAATCTTGACCATGGTCCGGGACACGCACGGGATACTATTGAGTTACATTGACGATTCCATTAAATTGATTTCAAAGACTTCTAGAATAAATAACCTAGAGGCACAGAATTTAGGATACACATCACATACCTATATCTCACTGTTTTACACCTGTGTTATTTATTTACACTCATGTTTAATCATAGCATCCTATCGTGGTTATTACTATTATTTTGATATTTATGATGCACTGGCGTCTGGGTTTTGCATGGCCCGGATACTTGACATAGCATGTGAGTATTCGACAGGATCGCCGATTAGTGAGGCCCACCTCATTGATATAGCTCTTATGCGGGTTAGTTATTTCTTAGATCTTTATTGCTTCCGTTATCTTTTCCAGTTATTGTTCTTGTGTCTATTGGACATGTGATAAGTAGATTTAGTAGTTTACTATTTTTGATATCTGATTAACAGCCGTAATATGACTATGGAAGGATCTTTCCTCATCATAGATAGCATGGTTGGCTCTGTCACGTGACGTGTTTACGTATTTTGGAAAGCGGGACATGACAATGATGGAGGATCAATTGGACCAACTATGTCGGTGCCCCAAACATCGAAGGGCCATGACGCCACCGTAGGATGCAGCAGATTGGGATGCTTATGAATGAAGTCACCGTGAATTTAGCAGAGATAGCATTTCTTTGCATGCTCTTTGCAATCCCTTATCATGGTAAGACAGTAATACCCAGTCCATTTAATTTGAAGCCATATTTTGGGTCTAGATTGGTGAGCTCCGCAGACGCCTGAGTGAACTTCTTTCATGACTTTTTGGGTTTCGGCTGATGACAGACACCTGAGCCAGAGTTGGTCATATGATCTGCGGTATAAAATATTATTTACAAACACGTATCGGATAGCTCTCTTCTTCAGCTGAGTCCTCGCAGATTTTATTGGGCAGCTTGTCGTATCGGAGGTACTTTATGAAGGGTTCTCTCCAATCAGGCTCGTCTTGAATGATCAGAGCTTCTTCGGCAGGCTTGTTCTCTTGTTCTACGCTTCCCTCTTCACGCAAAGAGACTGGATGTAGAATTTGCCGGCTTCTGACTGTTATCAGGATCTTATCCATATCAGGATCGGCCAGCTCCTTGGCTAAACGAGCGAGTATGTTAGCTTTTCCATTCAACGCCCTAGGAACTCTCATCAGTTCAATATGGGTGAACTGTTTCATGAGCTCCACCACCCGGCTTCTATACCGAGCTAACTCGGGTTTGTATATCTTATAGTCGCCACTTACATGGTTGACGACAAGCTGGGAATCACCATAGACCCGTAGCCGAAGGATTTCCATTTCTATGGCGAGCTCCAGACCAGCTATCAGAGCTTCGTACTCAGCCTCGTTATTTGTGCGAGGATCGGTGAGAGCAAAAGAACGTCGCAGGGTTCCCATCGATGGCGTGATGAACACCAATTCTATCCTTGCTTTTATCTATGGATACTTGATTTGATGGAGCTCATTATTGATGAGGCTCCATCAAAGTAGAGCTCCCAGCATGGTTCGTTATCTTCGAGATGCGGCACATGTTCGTCGGGTAACTCGCAATTGAATAGCGACCCTTCTGGTATAGGATGAGCAGCGAGGAAGTCGGCAAGAGCTTGCCCTTTTACTGCTTTCTGAGGAGTATAAACTATGTCGAACTCATGCAGTATGACAGCCCGTCTTGCCATTCTACCGGTTAGGCTTGCTTTGGTCATTAAGTGTTTAAGCGGGTCGACCTTGGAGATCAGCATAACCTGATGAGCGAGTAGATAGTGCCTCAGCTTCTTCACAGCAAATATCAGAGCCAGGCATTGCTTTTCGATCGGGGAGTAGTTGTGTTCCGTCCCGAATAAAGTTTGACTTAGGTAGTAGAGGGCATTTTCTGTTCCCTCCTCATTGTTCTGGGCGAGAAGCACACCGAATGACTCATCTAGCACGGCAGTATAGAAAATCAACTATTTATTTGGAATAGGAGCAGCAAGCACTGGAGGGTGCAACAGATACTGTTTGATACTTTCAAACGTTTCTTGACATTCGACATCCCAAACAAAGAGAGCTCCCTTCTTCATGAGCTTTGAGAAAGGCTGACATCTCCCCGATAGGTTCGAGATGAACCTTCATATGTAAGCGAGTTTGCCTTGAAAGGATCTTAGCTGCATCAGATTCTTTGGAGGAGGCATCTCCATGATGGCGTTTATCTTTGATGGGTCAACTTCGATCCCCCGATGTCTGACTATGAAGCCTAATAATTTTCCCGATGACATGCCAAAAATGAACTTTAGAGGATTCATCTTCAAATCGTGTTCCCTCAGTCGGGTGAAAACGGTCTTGAGATCTCGAATGTGATCGACCTTGGTTTTAGTCTTGACGACCAAATCATCAACATAACATTCAACGACTTTATGAATTAAGTCATCAAAGATTTTAATCATTGCCTTTTGATATGTGGTGCCCGCATTCTTCAATGCGAACGACATCACCTTATAGCAGTATATCGCGATCGGGGTTCGAAATAATGTGTTTTTCATTTTCAGGCGATATCTTGATTTGATTATATCCAGACGAGCCATCCATGAAAATGAACAGCTCGTAATTTGAGGTATCATCGACCATTATTTCCATGACCGGAAGTGGGAAGTCGTCTTTAGGGCATGCCTTGTTGAGGTCCCTGAAATCGACGCAAACTTGGATCTGCCCATTTTTCTTCTTCACTGAGACAATGCATGCGATCCAGTCCGCATATTTCTCTTCTCTGATGAAGCCAGCATCAATAAGTTTCTTAGTTTTCTCGATGATCTTTTCTTCTAGCTCCCTTCTCATTCTTCAAGAAGCTTGTTTGACTTGCTTAGCATCAGGAGATATAGCCAGCTTATGCACGACCACTTTAGAAGAGAGGCCAAGCATTTCTTTATACGTCCATGCGAAGCAGTCAACGAACTCATGTAGCAGGGTGATTATTTTTCCTTTCATTTCCTCCAACAAGAGTGAGCTGATGTAGCTCGGCCTTGGATTATCGGGCGTTCCCAAATCAATCTCGGTTAGCTCATCGAAGGTTGCTTGTCCGCCGTCTTCGAGCTCTCGAGGGGCTTTTTCTAGTTCGGCTAGCTCATCGTCATCATTTGACGTTTCGCTGGCTTCACCAACATAGATCATGTAGCATACTTTGGCATCAGGTTGAATGAAATCTATGCCACGTCTATCTGGGATTCATCCATCGATGAGCACTCGGACCTGAGGCGGATGCCACAGCCCCTCATAAAACTTCGCTTAGGAGTCCGTTTGGTATAATCGTCATCTGCACTTTTTAAAATATTCCCGCATCTCGGGTGCATAATATCTGGGATTGAGGATGGCTTTATGCCTCTTTCATAGGGAAGGCATGTCATGGACAAATGGTCCAGGTGCATGATAGGGTTTGACATATAAAACATGATGCCTTTTTGTCCACTCTTTCTTCCAGGAACGTAAAAGGTTTTCAGCTGGTTCACGGTGGAAACTGACAACGTATTAAGCTATTTACACATCTACTCCGGCACTCTTGTGATGGTTAGGGGCCCTTCTGTAATTTCGAAGGTTTCTCTTAGCTTCGCTTTTTGAATGAGAACCCAATCTGCACAGCTGTTGCAAGATGGGTCCTCTTCCTCTGATTCTTCAGTGTCGCCGCCTTCAGTGTCGCTGCCTAAACGAGAGTGAATTTTGCTAATGGATGGGCCTTCATTATCAGACTCGTCCGTATCGCTACCGAAATGAGGGCGAGTTTTACGGAGGGATGGACTTCCAGCATTGGATTCATCAGTATCACTACCGAAACGCGGACGCACTTAGGGGGTTTTGCTTTTGAAAGTGACAGCCGGCTCAGATTTTCTTTTAAGTTTCGAAACCGTTCTGTCTTTGGTCGGTCTTGGCTCAGTATTTTGGGGGTTCAGGAAGTACCGAGAATCTTCATATCGGACTTCATGCATACCGAACGGCTGGATGTCTCCGTCAATACGTCTTTCTTCACCATTTTTGGTATACTTCATGCATTGATGGAGAGTTGACGGAACAATACCACCACGTCCGTCCCAGGAGAATTTTATTAGACATATCGGCGTCAATCACGTATATATTGGTTTCAGTTTGTAGGTCCCCGAACTTGATCGGCAGAGCTATGGATCCCAGAACTTGCTGGCAATTTTGATTGAAGTCTTAAATGGCAATCCTTTCCCTTGACAGATGTCGGACGTCCATTGACAAACCTTTTAGAGTCTGCAAGTTCATGATGTTCACTGAAGACCTTGGATCAATCAATATGCGATTAATCCGGTCTCTGTCGCTGTACCCAGTCACGTGAAGTGGTCGGTTATGCTCAGTTGTTTCCAGTAGCAGGTCTTCGTCCTTAAACATGACTGCGACGGCATGCAGAGTGTACTGGGCTTCTTTCATATTAATTTCTGCAAAGCGAGCCTGGTACCCCTCGGGGTTTTGTAGAGCGTGAATGAGAAAATCTTTAAGCTTCTTAGATAGGACCAAGGTATCATAGATGCTCTGGAGAGATGGAAGCTTCTGGAGATGGGCCAAGACATTATAGTCCACTGAGGAAGGACTCGAGTTTTCATGAGCCGGCTCTGAGCCATCTTCTTCATTAACGACTTGTTTTTCCTTTACTTTTGGGGCGTTGCCCTGATTTGGCGGTAGAGCCCTGCAATTTCTGAGCTGGATTTAGTTATCCATTGTGGTGAGTTCCTTGTCCTCTTCGGGAAAACATAGCTCTTCTTCAGAGTCGCTACCAAGGTGGACGATGTAGCAAGTAACTATAGGGATCTCGTCATTGGAGTCTTCTTTTAGCTCCTCCAGAATCTCAGCCATTTCTGTGAGAAAGAACTTCTTTAATTGAATCAGAGTTCTTTCCTTTGCTCATAGTCTTCGAGAGAATCGATGTACTTTTGCATGGTCGATCTCCCCACAGACTCTTTTTCATGTCAAGCCGCACTTTTCATCTTCTTGAGCTTCTTGGATTTTGGGCCTGATTGAGCCGAATTGGCAGCTGGAATGGTGGGCTTCTTCTGCCCTTCCCATTCTGTTCTGGACTCTTTCTGAAGTAGCTTTAGCATCTTCTTCGTCTTATTAGATATGTGCATACTCCACGAAGGCTGCAGTGAGTCAGTTTCATTCCTCAGGGTAGCGGATTCAACCGTCTGCTCTCAGAAGGCTTCAGCTTTTGTCTGTGTAAAGTTGGTGCTTGCAACTTGATTTTTCACCAACACACTCTTGGACAGCTCGATCTCTCCGGTCTTATATTGCTTTTTGACCCAGTCATTAAAAATGTAGCAATCCTCGATCGTATGGCTCACTACTCTGCGGTACGGGCAATACAGGGGATTGTCGGTTATTTTTTCTTCGTGGGGTCTCTTCGACTCCGGCAATTGTAGACCATTGTTCAAGACATCTTTGAATATCTTGCGAACCTTGTCCCTTCTGAAAGAGTAAACCTTGTTCTTCTTCTCCTCTAGGGAAGGCCCTTCCCTTCCTAGCACTGGCTTTCGAGCCCGGTCTGTTTTTGATCCGTCCGCATTTCTCTTATCTTCACTGTCAGACGCATTGAAGGCGTTGGTCTTGTTGGAGCTCTCACTTTTACGGTTGTCGTCTTTTCTGCCCTTCCAATGCTTGTTACCCTGAGAGTCCGGAGTAGACTCTTACTTCGAGCGTTCCAATATTTGAACTCTCTTGGTCAGCTCTTGATATGTCTTGAGGTCTACTATACATAAGAACGGGACCATCCAATTGCTGAGGTTCCCAATAAGAAGGCTGACAGACTGGTCTTGCTCCAGTGGTGGTTCGCACTTGACCATAATATTACGCTATCGGGTAATAAGGTCCGTGTAGCTTTCGTTCTTCCCCAGCTTGGTCCTCATAAGGTCAGCAATGGAGATCTTATCACTAACGCTCATGAACCTTTGTCGAAATAAAGATTCCATTTGGGCAAAAGTGGTGGCGTACCCGTCTGGTATGCTAGCGTACCAGTCAAAAGCGATACCGGTCAGGCTGTTTACAAACTGACGAAGAAGGAGTGCATCATTGCCCCCAGTATTTCCGCACGACGCTTTAAAGTGGGCAACATGCTAATTTGCGTTTCCCGTCCCGTCAAATCTTCCGAACTTAGGAATGACATATCCACTGGGGAACTCGATCAGATTGTACTGTGCGGAATAGAGCCGCCCACTACTGCCAATTTCTTTCTGGGTTTCGGCTTCGGCCACCAATGTTATAACCTTGCTGATTACCAAATCCATTATCTGATCCTGTGTTAGCGGGATGGTGCCATCTTGGGCCAAGGCATCACTTGAAGTGGAATGGAGTCAGCATTCGCGTGGCTTGTCTATACTCGGACCTAAAGGGACATGCATTGGTTGCTTCGGGTCATTATCATCCGGCTCATAAGTGGAAACTGATGCTTGATTGGATGGCGTCTAGGCAATTTTAGCCGTGAGCTGCATCACGACATTCGTCAAGTCATCGATTTTGGAGTAAAGCTTGGCCATCTCTTTATTTTTGCTCCTGAGCTGTTTTCAAAGCTCTTGAAGTAGCTCTTGCTCTGCGGTTCTGGGGCAGAAAGTCGGCTCTTCTTCGCTGTCCAAGCTTAATTCCATATGGACTTAGGGGTCCTTCTACCTATAGGCCTCATCGAGAAGGTTTTCATTGTCCAGCGGAGGCGGATGATCTTGGGAAACGGCAACCACATTTAAGCCAGATTAGGCTTGAGATGTGGTGGCCCCATTCTTGCTTTTGCTGCGCAAGTTGTCGCTGAGACGCGCACCCGCCATATAGACCGTATGGATAACATATGCAGCCGTCTTTTCATTATTAGCAGCTAATTTTGCGAACTGATATCATGGCCTTTCTTTTTCGGTAACGGGCAATCAACTGAAGGCAGCTGGCCTGACCGGGTTCTTGAATGGTGCTGGCGCTTCCTTTTTGGTTTTTCCCCGCTGTTTTCGTGCGGCACTAAGCGGCTGATAGACTCTTGAAGAGACGGTGTCATGCTTTCTCTATTGAGGCTGGGATACGTCTCTTTGTATCATCATTCGGACAGTTATCTTCCTGATTCTAGCGGTCATGGCGTTTTTCTGAACCCACTTCAGAGATTCGAAGGAATTGCTGAATTTTATAGCCAACTCAGCCGTCATCGCGGGGTGACCCTACACTTGGAACCTCACAAAATTCCACTTAGCCAAAGTCTTGGCCCTCTTGTTGGCTCGATATCTGAGCCCGTTTCTTTCTCAACCTTTCTGTTCTGAGCACTTGGCAAGCTACGGCTCTTCAGGAAGCCGTCGTAGACCGGGCGATAGAGGGCTTTGGAGATACGCCTGATTGTGCACTTGTTGGAGTCGTCACATGAGCTCGTCCGCGACATTTGATGATGCCCTTTGTACCGGAAGTCTTGCCCCCGGCTGAAGCACCAGAGAGTCGTTCAAACACCGTCTTAAGTTTGGGTTGTAGTGCCTTAGCGATCACAACGTTCGGCCTCTTGCCCCGTTAGACCGGCTTGGCCACCTGGTTTGCCAGGATTTTTGCCAAATGAGCGTTCCCGGCAGGGTAGATGATGACAGAACCAAATTGGCAGGACGGTTCCTCCCACTGTCGACTGAAGCTTGCAGGGAGAATCACGTGAGTATTGACCTTGACCACGTATGGGATCGGGGTCATGTCGGAAGCTTAATTCATCTTAGAAGACATCGTCGTTGAAAGTTGATTGCTGTACGGAAAAGCATTATTTCAGTACAAACATCGGTATATATGCTAAATGAGTTCGCATGAACGCTTGACCCGAGATATGGGAGGAGAGAAAGGCCCTACCGGGCGTGCTAGAATCTGTAGGATGTTTTTTGTCACCCCATTGAGATAGGAAATACGCGTCGCTTGTCAGGCGCATTACAGATCCCCTGCCTAGGGTAGGCCGGGATTTATTGATCGCGGGGATCCGAATCTCCGGCAGCCGCAGACTAAGCTGGCGTTAATTACCCCTCGTCTTTGAAGCGAAGGAACCTCCAATTGACGGGTCAACTAGTCATGCGAACTCAATGTGCAGTGTGCGTGTATTGTGATTTGGTGAGGACTTTGATATATCGGGGGCTACGTAGAGTTTACGGGGGACGTGTTTTAAGTGTGGAATGTATGGAAAAAAGGGTCAGTAGCGTCCTAAGGACGCGTGGGCACTGGACGCCTGCAGAAAAAGAAAGCTTAGCCCCGAGATTAGGAGTTAAATTCCTAGAGACTTTGGAAACTCCCTAAAAAAAGGAGGATCTTTATCATTATAGAGTTAAACTCCCAAAAGGATTTTGAGTGGAGTTAAACTCTCAAAAGAATTTTATTTGTGGAGTTATACTCCAAAAGATTTTGAATAGATTTAAACTCCTAAAAGGATTTTATTTGTAGAGTTAGACTCCAAAGATTTTGACAAATAGAGTTGAACTCCCAAAATTCTTCGGAGATGATCAAAGGGGACTCCCTTCTTCTCCCCTTTAGCCCTGAATTTCTTTTGAGTCTTGGATCTTTCCAATATGGGATTTTTGGAGATGGGTCTCCTTCCTCCTCTCTGTTGGCTGGATCTTGAAGAAAAAAAGGGCGAAACTTAAAAATCTTCCCTTTTGGAGATTTGATGGAAGATCTGAGTTCCCCTTTAAGGGTTTTGCGGTGAAAAACTATTTCTTTTTGGAAAAGGAAGAGTTAAACTATTTATTTAATTTAGAAAAGAGAAGAAGGTTTAGAATCTTGAGAAAGGTGAAGGAGGCACAGAACCCTAACTTTTGGAGAGAATGAAAAGTTCTTGATTTTTTCATCATGTTTGCCTTTATAGGCTACACATTTTACATATAGATCCTTGGGCTTTACCAAATGGCACTTGTGCTACCCCATATCTTATGTGCTTATTTCTTTTTGCACATAAGCCATGGGGTTTACAAAATTTTGGCTTTCTGCCCATTTTTCATACATTTATTTCTAAAAAATTGTATTGAACTAATTTATTGCTTCATTCTTAGCATGGAGCCGGCCCCTTCCATACTTGGTCTTGACTTGGGTTTAGACCCACTGCGCTTGAGTTTTGGCCTGCTTGGCTGGGGGTTGACTTTGATTTGGTCAACTGGGGTGTAATTTTTGACCCCAACAAAAACATGACTTAGCTCCCGTCTATCGGTTAACATATGTTCGTCGTGACAAAAAACTATACTAAAGTTGTTAAACGCTGGACGTTATCATTCAATTTCTAACAACCGTCGCGTAGTCTATATGACGAAAAATAATATTCGATCGTATGATTATCGATAGATTTGTCCCGTATGGATAAGTTAGGAATGTATAAAGCAGACACCTGTACTCACTTATGTTTTTTATTCGTTTAAGGATATTTCGTCGGTACCTTTCCGCTGGTTCTCTGTGTACAATGATAGATTAGATGTTCATTCCAATAATATTTCACGGCATTAAAATGATTATCTGTTCCATTACAGTATACTCGGAGAATAGCGGGAAGGTGCTGCCGAAATTTTCTCGAAATGGATGAAAGCACAAGTGAATGGGTGCATACTTTATACATTCTTAAAGGGATAGGTGTCTTACCCCTACAGTCGTTACCCTTGACATCCAATAAAAAAATATTTAATATTATCATCATCTTTCTTGGAAGAAGAATCCAACTCTCGAGTTTTGAGATTAGAAGGAGAAAGTTTTCAATAAGAATTTGAGGAAAGTCCAATCCAATAATAATTGAAACCAAACTTAACGAAGTCGTCAATTAAACCTAATACTAACGCTTCTTATTATCCGTCTATCTCGTATTTGTCACGAAATCTTAATTACATGACTCTTATCTATAAGAACCTTGCTACATTCCATTTTTTCCAATATGGCATTCCCGTACCTCCACGATAAGAGTTGGATGTATATCGACGTTTCCTTGAGAGCCACTGATTTTTTCTTTAACGGTGTTTACTTTTTCACCGATTTTGTCTATGCACGTCTTAAGATACCGAAAGAGCACGAAATCTATCGTCCTTGCTATAAGTGTGTGAACACGCGATTGCAGAAGAAGTCGGATGTTAGGTTACACATCATGAAAAACGGTTTCGTTAGAGATTACACTAAATGGGATATTCACAAAGAAAATGACGATGGAGGGCCAGTGCAAGAGACGGAGAATGAATTCATTGAAGTGGAAACCGAAGAGTAGTAAGAGGTAGTAGAGGAATAGGGGGAATGGCAGTTTGAAGAAGACGAAACCGTCGAAGACGATGATGCTGTGTTTGCGCCGGTCAATAACATGGATAGCCTTATAAATATCGTTGGACTTCCTTATGATACGAAAAACACTGGACCCGCGTTATTGGAGAAGTGCAAGGCTTTCTTGAGAATTCCTTTATATCTAAACTGCAAAGAGTTTTCGATTCTATCTTTTTTCGTACGTCTCTTCCAGATCAAATGCAAGAACAGATGGAGTGATCAGTTTTTCATCGATCTCCTAGTATTGCTGAAGGAAGCTTTTCCCGAAAGAAATGAAGTGCCACCGAGCTGGTACGAAGCCAAAAAGATAATCACAAATATTGGCCTAAAATGTGAGAAGATACATGCATGAGAAAATGACTGCGATTTGTTCTGGAAAGAACACGCCGTACTTAAAAGCTGCCCAGTGTGCGGGAAAAGTCGATTGAAGCCTAAGAAAGGCTCCCGTTCGAGTGATGTGCCCGTGAATATTCTTCATTATTTTCCATTAATACCGAGACTTAAACGGTTATTTATATCCGAGGAGACGGCGTTCAAAATGTAGGGGCACCATAAAGCGCCTCGTGAAGAGGGAAAATGAGTCATCCTAGAGATTTGATATCGTGGAAACTTTTAGATGAAAAATATCTTTCGTTCAGTGCAGACCCTCTTAACGTGAGGCTGGGGATTGCGAGCGACGGTTTCAATCCGTTTAGGATGGTTCGCGGCAGGCTTACTCACGGTACTTGGTCTGTTGTGGTGACTATATAAAACCTGCCGCCATGGAGGGTTATGACGCAGTCTTATTTTATGTTGGCGCTTTTAATCGACAGTCACTCGTCTCCTGAGAAAAATATTGACGTATACCTTCAACCCTTGATCGATGTGTTAAAATTACTGTGTGAACCTGGTGTGAGAATTTATGACGCAGATGGTAAATAATTTTTTCAGATGCGTACTACTTTGTTGTGGACGATTAATAATTTTCTTGTCTACGGCATGCTGTCGGGATGGACCACTTAAGGTAAGCTTGCTTGCCCTGGTTATCATATTCATACGAGCAGCGTACGTTTGAAGTTTAACGGGAAAGAGTCGTTTATGAGTCACCGACAATTCTTGCTTATAACTCACAGATTCAGAAAGAATAAAGAACTGTTCAATTGAAAGACGGAGATCGGTATGTGTAACGACTCTGATTTTACTGTACGAAATTTTTTTAATTAATGTACTGAAAGGAGTTTACAAGTCTGAGTACAATTTATAGGTTATTTTTGTTTAATAACAGCAAGAAACAACTTGTAACTCATTGGTAAAGCCTTGCACTGCTGTGACGTAACCCCTGTGTTCGAATCCCATCAGGCACATTATATTTTTTTCTGAATTTTCTTTTAAACTTCTTGGAAGCCCAAAAGTTTACACGGGCACTGCACATAGAAATGAAAAGACAGAAAAACAAACATGTACAAAATAATATATACAGCGAGTAGGACACGTGGCCAAGATCCACCATCCCCCTCCATATAAACGACCGGCGAGATGTGCCTTATGGCCGGCGCCGACGGGCCCCCATGGGTAAAAAGTTCCCGTGCTTTGCCCACATGACCCTTGGCCTACCTCCATCACCCATGCACTGTTTGATTACTTTGAAATTAAATAGAGACTTCAATTTCACCTTAAAATCAAATTTAAATGCATTTTAATTCATTCTTTCAATTCCAAAACCATAATTTCACATTATAAATATTAGCCCATGCCCTAGCCCCTCCTCATTCTGAAAATTATAACCAAAACTATTACATTTTCTCAAGTACAAGAAGAGTACAAGTGCAGTTAGCCAAAGACCTACTTCCGGCGAAGAATCGAGGATATTCCGGCGACCCTGCGACACCACGACGACTAATACCTCTTCTTCTACCTCCTCTTCACTCATCTAGCTAGTAATTCTCTTCTAATTCTTCCCCTTCTTCTCTAAAACTTCCTTTTCATAAAATATATCGGAAGTCGAGTTAACACCGACAACTTCTTTTTAAAACCCTAAAATTACATTCTTTCTTACATTTTCTTCATGCATATTCTTACACAATATTTACAATTAGATAACTAATATTTGTAACAATTTTCACCCTAAAATATCATGAAATATAACCTTAAATTAACTTTTACGCTAAAATACCATGAACTTCATATATTCATCTTTTAGTACTTTTGATAATTATACCTTTAGAAAACTTCATAGGGTAATGACCTACCCCTCACATACACACATGCTTACATAGCACGATATACCTTGAATATATTTTTGTTGCAATATTTCATCAAAATACCATGAACTATAAAAAACCGGTTTTCTTTTGAATTGTATTATCAAAACTCTTTGCAAATATATATTTACAACTCTCTTTAGGGGACCCGCTATTGGATGGTGCGGACTATCGCACATTCTTGGGCTAGTAGAGCGAGATGCAGAGCTCCTCACAGAGCATTCGGTCTCGAAAGATTTTTAATACGATTTTTAAGAAAAACTAGATTTTCTATTTAATAATAAAATATATTTTTATAAATATATAAATATTATTAAACCGCATATTTTCAAGATATAATAAAATTCCATGTTTTCTAAAAAATAAAAGAATGACATGTTTCATCAAAATACCTTCAAGTTATCTAAAAGTCAAGCTTTACAGTAAAATACCTTGAACTATTCAAGTTAAGATATTTATCACTAAAATACCTCAATTCTTAAAATATACATTCATGAAAATCCTAAAGAATATAAATAAGTTCTCGAGATTATTTTGAAAGTATATAAAATATTTTTCATAAAACCGCCTCGAGCTATATAAAACACTGTTAAGAACTTTAGTAAATATAGGTTTAAGCGGGATCAATTCTCTTGAGTCTCGGGGAGCTGAAGAAAGTGAGTGCTTGCCTATTTAAACTAGAAAAATTAACGGTGTTATCAATAGTAATTGTCTTGGAAAAAGACACAAATCCTGCCGTCCATGTGCAGCAGTTACCGATAACTCCAGAATCTAACTTGGGATTCAAAGCAGTTCTAAGTGTTTGACTCAAGTCCGAGTCTAAATAAAACTTGAATTCAATCCAAATCAGAATCATATTCAAACATGAATCTAAACTCTAACATATTTACTTGAACCTGAACCTGAATACCAGAATTATATCAACATGCAAACATGATTTGATTTGACCGAACCATGGTTATAACTTGACTTGATTACATGACTATTTGTTTACATCCTGAACCTGATTATATGAACAACTTGTATCCATGGTCTCGGCAAGTCTGATAACTATAGTTCAATATAATACATTACGGGGTTAAAGGGGTAGATTGGTACGAAATGTGTTAAAAGTGGCACGATGATGGACACTAAAAGACACTTACATGAACTTTCATACCGTTGTCCCGTGAGTTTTGACGGGGCCTTGTACTTACATGTTACCATAGTCCACGGGATAGTTGGACTCCTCCCGTATACACTGATACATTCTGTATCAAGCTACAAACAATTACGTTAGTATAACAAACATATACATGTATAATTACCAGTTCTTTCTCTTTACTTGTTTTATTCCATTCTCACTTCCGGGACTTACCGAGCGTTGGTTCACTTACGACATTCCTGTTTCTTTCTTTTTTGGGAATGTTCGTCAAGAGGACCGGATTCTCAGGAGATCGAGCCCAGTCAAGACGATTTGGACCAGTTCACAGAGCAGCCAGACTTCTAGCTTGTCCTTGTACTTACCTTTCATTTTATATGCTACTGTTTAGGCATTACTTTATATCCTTGTACTTTCCTTTTCAAAGCAATGTATTGTAAAGATAAATGTTAATAAAAGTTGTTGTTTATTTTACATCTCTCATTATTCTTGTGCTTTTTAATTATATTGCTTATTTACGCTTAACGTATTTATTTCTGAGTAAATACGTCACGTCTCTGCCACATCACCGCCTCCGTACGCCGGGAAGCGGGCGTGACAGTATGCCATCTGAATCATTGTTCGGTAACGACATACTGCAACAATAGAAAGGTTATCAAAATATCACATTCTGAAAGAAACAGAACAAAGATGCAATACCATGGCCATCTGACTGGAAGAAACTTAGTGGTTTATTTCAGCTTCTGTACTGGTCCGATCAACCGCTGCGCCACAATTTAGATGTCATGCATATCGAAAAGGGCATCTCCAAGCACATCATCAATCTTCTACTGTGCAAGGATGGAAAAATGAAGGACAATCTCAACACCCGTCGTGATTTGACGAATTTGGATGGTTTGTCTCTTAGAAAAGAATTACAATCTCGGTCTGTGGCTGGTAAACTGGATTATTACAAGATCCTACCGCCAATCTACAACATGAGCAAAGAGGAGAAGCGGCGGTTCTTACGTGTATTGAAAGAATTGAAAGTCTCCAACGGTTTCTCATCAAACATTTCCAAACAGGTGCAAGTAGAAAACGGAAAATCGTTAAACTCAAGAGCCACGATTCCCATATATTGATGCAATATCTTCTTCCTTTATGCCTCAAAGTATCGGTAAACCAAAAGTTGGTCTCGTGCTTAACGACTTTTGTATGTATTTCCGCCAATTGTGTTCCAAAAACGTGGACGTCAATGAGATAGCAGAGGTCGAAAAAGACATTCATTTGATCCTCTGCAAGCTCGAAACTATCTTTCCACCTTCCTTTTTCGACATTATTGTTTACTTGTCCGTCAATCTGGCAACCGAGATCAGGATTGGTGGTCCAGTCCATTACCGTTGGATGTATCCAATCGAGAGGTATTATTGATGTTTATCATTCATCATTTAAATTGCAAAGAATTATCATGAATTATTAATTTATTTCATTTTCAATAGATATCTGTTAATTTTAAAAAACTATATCCACAACCAGCATTGTCCTAAAGGTTCGATTGCTCAAGGTTATCTTCCACAAGAAGTCACGTCTTTCTGTGCTCGTTTCCTGAACGATAATGTCAGGATGAAACTGAAAAAACCGCCGAGTGTTCCTGACGGTCCAATTGGAGCAGGAAGGCAAAAAAACATGTCGTACGATCTCGCGGCCAGTGTACATGCGTATATCTTGATAAACAACGATTGTTTTGCTAAATATGTAGAGTAAGTGTTTATTATTTCATCGTTTTAAACGATCGAAATTAAATTTAATCTAATTAATATAACTGTATATTAATGAATAGAGCACACAAAGATATACTCACGAGATCAAATCCTAGGACGTGGTCGAATGATAGGATCGAATAAGAACATAGGTACACTTTCTCCACTTGGTGTATAAAAGAAGTGAACGAACAATTGAATCGTGGAGAGCATGCTGATAGAGAGGTCCACGACCTTTTAAACGGTCCAACGATTGCTGCTAGGTTTTACAACAGATATAGGGTATCTGGATATAAATTTGATGTAGAAATTACGGAACGTATTAGGGCTACACAAAATAGCGGCATCGCAACCGTCAACGAGGATGGACATCCTTACTACGATGTTCTTGAGGAAGTTATAGTGGTCTCATACCAGCATATGACTGTCCCATTTTATATATTCTAATGCAGATGGTATGATACCAAAACCGACCAGGGTATGAAGGTCGATCAATACGGTCTGATTTTGCTAAACACCAAACGAATGTTACCAAAATACGACAGCTTTATATTTCCCACAATGGAAACACAAATATGTTATTCTCGGAACTTGCAAAAGGTTGATTGTTGACTGGGATGTTGCTTTTCGTTGGAAACCGAGAGATTATTATAACGTACCGAAGTTGAATGGCTCTGAAGATGAAAGCGACGATGAAGATCTCGCGATAACACTTCTCAGTCCATCTATTAAACGTATCAGGGATCCAAACTATTCTGCCCCGTCCATCCATACGTTTGTAAGAAGTGACATCGGCCAATTGATTGTCATGGATCAAGATTTTGAGAATCCACCCAACAAATCTTCCGATAATGTACCATATAAACGTGTTAGGTAATGAAGTTAAATTGAATATTCTAAATTGTATAATAATTATAAATAATGAAATAATATTTAGATATATGTAGGGTGTTTTTCGTCACCCCATTGAGATGGAAATACGCGCATGCTTGTCAGGCGTACTACAGATTCCCCCTGCCTAGGGTAGGCGGGGATTTATTGATTGTGGGGATCCGAATCTCCGGCAGCTGCGGACTAAACTGCCGTTAATTACCCCACGCCTTTGGAGCGAGGGAACCTCCGATTGATGGGTCAAACAGGTCATGCGAACTCAACGTGCAGTGTGCATATGTGTTGAAAGGGTTTTGGATATATCGGGGGCTCCGCAGAGTTTTACGGGGATCCCGCTACCCGGATAGCGGGCTGGGGATCAAGAGGGCTAGCAGCCCCCTTACGGGGTGCGGGGCAGCGCCCCATTAAAAAAAATTTCCTTACAGGGGACGTGTTTTGAAGTGGAGTGCATAAAAAATAGGGGGAGGAGCGTCTTAAAGACGCGTGCGTGGCACGTGGGCATATGGTGCCCACGGGTCACGTGCCTGGCGCGTGAGCGCTTGGCACCCGCTGGTTACGTGCGCAGCACATGGGCGCTGGGTGCCAGTGGGTCACGTACGCAGCACACGACCACGAGGCGCCCGCGGGTCACATGCGCTACACGCGACCACTAGGCACTGAGCAGGTCGCGTGGGGTGCACGTAGGTGCTATAGCGCCCGTGGGTCACGTGCCTTGCATGCGACCGCGGGTCACATGCACTGCACGGGATCGTGGGGTGTGCACGCACGTAGGTGCTATAGTGCCCGCGGGTCACGTGTGCTGCATGCAATCGCGGGGCGTGCGCGCACATGGGCGCTTTAGGGCCGAGGGTCACGTGCGCTGCACGCGACCGCGGGGCGCCCACGGGTCACGTCCGCGACACGCGACCGCTGGGCTCCCACGGGTCACGTGCTCGGCACGCGACCGCTGGGCGCCCGTGGGTCACGTGCGCGGCACGCGACCATGAGGAACACCAGCGGGAAAGGGCTTAGCCCCTAGGTTGGGGAGTTGAACTCTCAAGGGGTTTTGGAGTTGAACTCCTAACATAAATTTAATTTATGGAGTTAAACTCCAACAGATCTATAAAGGAGTTAAACTTATAGAAATCTTTGGCTCTTCTTTTGAGCCTTGGATCCTTCCAACGTGGGATTTTTGGGGATGGGTCTCCTTCTTCTTCCTCTCGGTTGGCCGGCTCTTGGGGGAAAGGGAAGTGAGATTCAAAATCTTCCCTTTCAAAGATTTGATTGGAGATCCGAGCTCCCTTTTGTAGGTTTTGTGTACTTCTTTTTGAGAAAGGAAGAATTAAACTCTTGATTTAATTCAAAAAGAGAAAGAAGGTTTTAGACCCTTGAGAAAGGGGAAGGAGGCACAAATCCTAGAATTTTGGGGAGAATGAATTGTATCATTTATTCATCATCATGTTGCCTTATATAGGTTTACACATTTACATATAACCCCTTGGGCTTTACAAAATGGCATTTTGCCCATCCCATATCTCATGTGCTTATTTCTTTTGCATATAAACCATGTGCTTTACAAAAATTTGGCTTATGCCCATTTTGCTTACATTCATGCATAAAAAATTACATCAAATTTATTTATTACATGATTTTTATTTTGGCATGGGAAAGGCTGGCCGCTTCATGTTCGGACTCGACTCGGGCATGAGCCCACTTGATCTGGGCTTGGGCCCACCTGGCTTAGGTTGACTTTGACTTTGACTTGGTCAACTGGGGTGCAATTTTTGACCCCAACAATATATATGTAGAATTTGATCATGGGTGCAAACAAAGGCACTAAACGCCACAAGAGACAGCGTCTATAAGACATTCTGAGTCGATCGATACTCGCCGACGAGACTGTTCCAGGACCCTCAGCAGATACGGAAGCCGCAGCAGCAGCGCCTATTCCTAGCAGCGCTGCCCCTATTACCGCCACATCACCCCCCATGGCCCTCCTACTCATACCGCATCACCCCTGACTGTCCCCCTATCCTTACTAGAACTCCTCGTACTACCGCAAGATCATTCATAGCGTCGCAGCCTCCCCTTACCCCTATTAGTGCGTCAGCAGGTACTCATACCTCCGTCGCTCCTGCGTATAGTGCATAGTTTACTCATTTAAAATCTGATACATCATTACAATATAAGTGAATATTGAATTATCTAACAGCTTATTATTTGCAGATCTGCATTCTACTAGCGGGATGGCGTCTGGCGCCGGTTCTAGCGCTATGTCGGGGACGACAGGTATAATCATTATTTCTTAAACCTTTTAAATAACAATTGTAATTTAAATTTGTCAAATTCTATATTCATATTCTAAATATTATAATATTGTGTGTGTATATCTATTTTTTCGCAGGCTCGAGCAGTGTTAGGACGAGGGGTACTACTGGGCCTGACTGCTGCAGGCCCGAGCGGATTCTAGGCCATGGGATCTGATTTTTGACGTGACAGATGTGTTTGTTGGAGAGCACACGATCCAGTGAGGGGATTATGTTGGGCAGGAGATCCGTATTTATTACAAGTACCCGCTCCATATTCGGTGGAACAACCCTCAGACCGAGCGTGTTACACAATTTTTTGGGTTGGAGGAGGTATGACATACCCTTTCACACATTTAAATTTCAATCGTCGTTATATACATATACATATAATTATTTGTTTAATATATTTCAATTTCAAACTAGTAAGAATTACAAATTCGTTGGCGAGGATGGTGTGTACAGACCATTCGATATAGATCGCACTCTCGCTCACTTCCTAAACCAGTGTCAAGTGATCAAGCGACATCACCGATAGGAAGTGAAGAGTGAACTTTACCTTCCCTCCGCGGCGATCGAGAATCAGTGGAGGCACTTGATGGAGGTCATAGCGCTGGAGATCCCGAGAGAGGACTGGCCGCTTCTTGTCGTCTATTTTAAGCGTGATGATATGCATATGTCAATTTAATTTTTAAGATTTTAACAATATAACATGAAATCATATTCTAAAATATATTATAATCTTTATTTTTTCAAGATGGTGTTGGTTCGAAATAAGCAGAACCGGAACAACGGCGTGTGAGAACGCGCTATCCTGATCCAAGGGAAGTGCTCGCAGGCCAACATTCGGTGACACTTGGTGAGTATTTCGACGTTTAATTCCATATGTTTTCTATATCGTTAATTAATTATTAAACTAAATTCTAATTTCATCACAGAGAAAGAAAGACCCCGCCAACTACAATGAAGCCACGTTACATATGGCCATGTGCGTGCACATGGTAAGTTTCATATAATCAAGTTGATTACGTATTTTAAGTTAGCACATGTGTGTGTATTCTATACTGGCCCAGTTCTAAAAGCAGACGGACGCCTTAAGACTTGGTCCCGGCGACTCGATCACCGCCAGTATCCGTCCTTGATTCGATATCCGCGAGCATCACAGTGGGTATGAGCGTGGGGTTAGTCCCGGGGCCCATCGATCTTTTGATAGACGTTCGACCGCGCATGAGTACGCCGTGACCCAGACACGGATGGATGCGGCAGCTGCGTAGCAGGAGGAGATCTATCGGCTCTATGAGCAGGTAGATTTGCAGCATCAGACGCAGCAGGAAATGCGGCAAGAGCTTCAGGAGACACGGCACGAGCTGCAGGAGCTTAGGGCGGATATCCGAGACATGAGACAGTTGCACGTCGATTCCGTCCAGCAGGCCATACGGAATGGGTTGAGCGCATTCTTTAGACCACGGGACGATGGAGGCGGATCGTCGTCTTAACGGCTTTAGTTCTATTTTTTGATTAGTTGACACATGCATTTGTTCATTGGTGGAGTATTGATCATATTGCACGATATTTTGACACATACATTTTTTAATTTGTTGTTGATTAGTGGAGTATTGATCATATTGATTTTATGTATATTTTTTGTTTATGTTTGCATGAGATTAGGAGCTTATTACTATGATTATCGTATATTGCGTCAATGAAAATTATATATTGCTGTTTGTGGATGGAAATTATATATTACTGTTTGTGATTGAAATTAGCGTGCGTAGGGCATGGAAAATTTAATTATTTTAAAAAAATCATTAGTCACGACTGTAACCGTGACTAAAGACAGTTGGTCACAGTTACAACCGTAAACAAAAAGCTTCTCCAGATACTGATATCTGGAGCAGATCAGTGTTTTGGGTCACGATTACAGGTTTTGTTCACAGTTGTAACCATGACTCAACATTGGTTTTATTCATGGTTAGAACCGTGAACAAAAACCCGGGGGCCACCAACTAACTTTTTAACTTTTCACGCTAAGAAACATTCATGATTCTAACCGTGAACATTTCTTATTTTGTTCATGATCAGTACCGTGACCCAATATTTGCTTATGCGGATTTGGATCATGGTTCTCTCGCGGTTTAAACCGTGAACAAAAGTCCTTTTGTTCACGGTTTAAAACGTGAACAAATCCCTGTCCTGTCAGTGAATTTCTCCAAGTCTTGGTATTCATTAATGAGAAACCCCAATCTACTGCATTATAAAAAAAATAGTCCTCGCGTTTGTTTGTTTTTTTTATTTACCGTTATGGTTAAACAGTTTGGTTATTTAATTTGTATTTAATTTGGCCTTTATTTCCTAAACTATCCATCATCGTCTAAATATTTGTTTAAAGCTGGGGTCAAAAGGACTACGAATTGATGAATGGTAGTTGAATAAATGCATACAAGCTTAGAAAAAACCGTGACAAGTAAATCATAAATTCAAATATGAAATCACAAAAGAAAGAAAAAATGTGTTTATTTTTTGTTACATTAAAACATAAGATATTTGTTCAAGTCTTATCATAACTCCAGATATTTGATATAGTATGGTATAGTGCAAGGGACTTTTAATAAGTGGAAAAGGAATCGGTATGTCCCATACAACCAATTAAATTCATAACTTATTAAAATAAAAAGAAGTTATGTACTTTTGAGCTTCAAAGAATTAATTAAAAAAAGGGGGGGACCTCTCTCTAATTATGGCACATGGATTGTTGTAAATCTCCTCACTTGGAAGCTGGAATCCCACCCACTTCATGGGTGCTTGTAAGTGCATACAGCACCTAAATAATATTCAAAGCTTTGCCAAATTTGGATAAGGATTGCATGTAGGACATCATGAGATCAGCTTTAGGAGTCGATCAGAATACTATCCACAGATGATCAATATCTCAGTTGGTATGACTAGGGAAAGTACGGAGTTGGAACATTATGAGAGAAAATGGTCATAAATTAACGCTTTGGGGCAGATTCGTATGGGTGAGTGTGTCATGTACTTGTGTCCAGTGAGCGTAGTGTGTGCTTACGTGAGGCTTACGGGCTAGGTCAAAAAAAATCCAAATTAGTGTGGTCTTATGATGCATGATTTGGCTTAATTTTGTACTAAGGGGATCATATATATAATGTTTTGCCACCAAGTCATTTGGAGTCTAATTATTGCCTCATTAGGTTATCTTGTTTGATGTGTTCTTTTATTAGCTTCTAAATTATCTCACAAGTGAGATATATACTAAGTGGACAAAAGACCATTATTAATATGTGAAGTTAATAAAAATATAGGAATTCGTAAGGTTCTAAACTTAGGCAGAATATCACTCTGTTTGCTTTACATTCTTATTTGTCTTATTAAGTTCATATAATATTCTGTAGCAATAAAATTGTTCGCTTTTTTCTGTCTTCTTTTTGTTTCCCTCTATTTTGAATCAAATGAGCAGGCTTGCAAGAAAAATTGAAGGAAAAAAAAGAGGGTGGGGGAAATCCCAAAAGAAATGGCCTTTTCAAAATTTCTCAAAAAGCTTGATAAAAGTCATTGTTTCCTGTTTTGGTGGAGAAATACTAATTAATACTCTTGAATAATTTGATTCTCAATAGAATGTGGAACAGAATGTCCCCTGTTATGTCATTGACCTTGTTACTAATTTAAGAGATTTCATAATTAATTAATTAGGTCCTTGATTAGCTAATCATCTAATAATCTATCGAGTTTCCCTTCAATACTACTTTTATAGGGTTCCTCATTACATGAAGTGCATTTTAGAAAGAAAAAAAATAATGGACTGTTCTGTTTTGTTTTTTTTAATGATTTTGATGTTGTTTGGCTAAATAAAGTTGTTGCAAAATAAATATCAAAACAGATGAATTAAGTTTTGGTTAGAAATATGAATATCAAGGTAGTGGCACTTCCAATTTCAATTTAAAGAGAAAGGGGTGGGTGTGGGGGGTGGGGTTGGGGGGACTCTTCATTCTTAGACATCCCAAATCATCATGCAAGTTGCTTCTAAAAAAATCATCCAGTAATTTCAAAAAAGGGGAAAAAATTGCATAGCCTAAGAAATATAATAGAGTGCATAACCACCCCAACTCTTGAAAAAAGCTCAACTAAACATCATTTCACCAAAAAACAATTATAATCTCTACCGTAGAATATCAATTATCTTTTACATATGCTTAAATGGCATAATGGTGTAGTTATAACTGCAGGCCTTTTTTGAAATCAAACCCCTTTGGGGATTGATGGATCTCTAGATCTCCTTCAGATATTACCTTCCGTTGATCTGCAGCGAGCGCTGATGGATGGCTGAAATTGAGTTGGAGGGTTACCTTCTGAAGCGTGTGGATCTCAATGGGTTTTATGTGGTTGAGGCCGAGATACCTGCAAGGAAGTCCCGGGGTGGTTGTGCCATCGAGGACTCTCCGACGATCAAGTTAGACGGGGTATTTTGGCAGAATAACAGCCTATTGGGGTCAAATTCGCTTATCTGAGTCGTCTGAGAGAGGGGTTTATATAGTGGCTGCCATGGGTAGACGGGCGCAAGATTCACGCCGGCCGTTACGCCTCTGCCGTTACGTCCGCGTGACAGACGGGATTCCCTATTAATGACGAGATATGCTCGTTAATGGGGGATCGTGATAGCGAGGAACGCGGGATCATGAGCGGCGGATATCTCGTGCCTGGCGAGATTCGCGGAGGCGCCTGTGATCGATGTTGTGGGTCGGTCGGTGAGACCGAGGAAGCTAAGCTCGGCAGGAGGCTTAGGAACGAGTGGAAGGCCGAGCAGGCTTGGTTCCTCGATAGCTCGGAGGCGAGCTGGGAGGGTCGAGGAGGGCCATCGTGCAGGAGGCTCAGAGGCGAGCCGACGGTTCTTTGTAAGGCGGGCATGGGAGTGGTCTGGACGGCCACTGAAGGTCGGAAATATCCTCAGGTCGAAGGCCCGGGGAGTGCTTCCAATGTACCACTGTCGCTCCCTTCCCGTGAGATATGGGACACATCAGTCTCCACGTGTCGTGATCTTAGGAAATACCACTTCTGAGCATCATCATTAGCCCCCCACCCTCGTTCCGACCTATTTATAGGCCAGGTCGAGGGTTGACTATACGGGGAATCTTCTGCTTGGTTTGGTACCGAGAATCATGATGTCGGTTGCCCAGGAACGAATGGAGGTGTCGTTTCGTCTGTTAGGACCGGCTATCGACCGAACTTGAGCTCTCCTATATTTTATTTACTTGAGCCATGTTAGGAGCTTTTTTCTTGTAATGATCCCAAAATCTTTATACATTTGTATTATCCCTCTTCAATAATATACCGTATTTATTTGTACTTGGTATTTTCCTTTTTCTATTAAATTTATTATTATTTTATTCTTCAATCTATTATGTATTTTTTTTCTAGGTACAATTTCTTTTTCTTATATTTAAATTTTTAACTTCTCATTCTTATTTTTTTCCTTTCATAAATATTTAATCCAAATCCATTATTCTTATTCTCTACAGCCCATCTAAAAAGCCCATTTTCTTTTTAAGCAACATCATATATTTAATTCTAATTAAATATATGCATGAACAACCTTATAGCTCATTGGTTAAGTCCTTGCATTGTTATTCCATAAGTCACATGTTCAAATCCCCATTCCTGCAATTATTTTTTATCATTTTTTATTCTTCTCATAACCTACAAATGAGACCTTTCATTTCCAAAATGAATGGTGGCCTTTCATTTCTCTTTTAATTCTCATGTTAAATGCATATATTATAATTCACCATTACACCATCTTTATTTGTCCTCCTCTATCTTTTCCTTCCTCACATTTTTTATCTCTCACTTCTCCCTCTTCACCTAGAGTCCAAGAAGAAGAACATGAAGAAGTCTTCAAGAAGGTCTCGCTAGTAATGCGAGACTATCGGCGGATAGACAAGCCCGGTGACAATACCGGCTTGTGTATGTAAGTCCCTTCTCTCTCCTTTCCCCTCACCTCTATTTTTTCCTCTTGTCATGCATCGTGAACCCCCTATTCTTTTCATATCATAATCCATAAGAGAAGATACACATAAACATATACATATACATATACATAAGTTTAGATATATATGATTCTATATGGTTTAATAATATCTTATTATCTCTTGTTCAAATTAAAGTATTTTTAATTCTTTCTTCATGATTATGAATGTTTATTACAAGTTGTGAGAACATAGATTTCAATCCATAATATATCTACGATATCTCATGGAATCGGTTTGGTTATTAAAAGAAAGGATAAAGCTTGCATAAAAATACTAGTTAATCTTTTTGCCGATTTTAGTATACACATCAATACCTTTAGGTTTAAAATAATTTTTAGACATTAATTTTTACTTCTGAAAATTTCATGGAATTTACATATGATAGATTATATTATTTTATACATGCTGTAAAAATTTTAGATCGATCCGCATAACGGTTTAGGAATTATATCATTTTTATTCACTGATCGTAAAACAGAAAACTGCAGTTATCGGTCAACTTCTAAGACACATAACTTGGTATACCAGTATCCAAATTGAGCAAACTCAGATGTTTTTGATATCTACATCGAATGATCTAGATTTTCTTAGTTTTATAGTTTTACTGAAAACCCATCTAAGATAAAGAAAACTGCATTACAATATTAACTGACGGATCTGGACAGAATCTGTTCCGATTCGCACACTGTTTTTAAATTGGACATAACTCGAACACCCGATGTCCGTTTGTGACAAAATTTAGATGTGTAGATGCACCATTGATAGAACTATAATTTTCTGTATATTATATTACTTAGGAATGCATGAAACAACCTGATATAGGCTTTGCAATAGAATATATAGTTGCTGTCCAGAAATCTGAATTTCTGTTTTAAACGCTGATATTAAAATGATCATAACTAGAGCTTCAGAAATCCAAATCGTATGAATCTTGGTGTTTTGGATAAGTACTTCAAAATACCTACAATTTTCTAATAATCTTCATAATATGAAACCTGATGAAAATTTACCCAAACTGCATTTTAAAAATATGTGACGGTGCTGAACAGATTCTGATCTGTTTTACGCAACGATACGAAACGTATATATCTCTCAAACCGGTAGTCGTATTTAGGTGAAACTGGAACTCACACATGCAAAACATTTAGAGCCATATTTCTGTTTATATTCCGCATTCGTTCAACTTGATTAATTAGTCGTACATAATATTTCTTTACAGCATTGTTTATGGTAGTTACTCGAATAATATACTTGACTCATTTCATGCTATTT
Organism: Agapanthus africanus; assembly: GCA_030015575.1. Lineage (NCBI taxonomy): Eukaryota > Viridiplantae > Streptophyta > Magnoliopsida > Asparagales > Amaryllidaceae > Agapanthus > Agapanthus africanus. The sequence continues at coordinate 143,245,638 of CM057342.1, read as the reverse complement.
GAATATGTATACATATTTATCTCGATCATTAAATTGTTGTATGTATATAAAGATGATAATTAAATACTTGAGGTGTATTTTGAAATCTATACAAAAGTATTTTTTTATATAAAAACCCCTCAAGTTTCACAAATTACAATAAGGCCCCTAAAAAAATTATTGAACTTCAACTCACTTTCTTTTAGTCTGACTCGGGTTAGAGCCTGACTATTTCTGACTTAAATATGATTCAAGTCAATCCATATTCTTTCATATTCCAACTCAAGATGAATACATGAATTCCTGAATCCAGTTAACAATCTATATAACTTGACTGAAACGAACCATGGATATTCCTTTTACATGTTTCCCAGTATTCCATTTACATGACTCTACGGTTATAACCGTTTCCTGATATCATGGTTTCGGACATTCGGTTAATCAATCTTACAATCAATACAATTTTACAAGAGAACAATACAAACAAGACATCGCGGGGTTTAAAAGGGTAGATTGGTACGGAAGGTGTTAAAGGTGGCACGAGGTGGTCAGATTAAGACACCTAACATGAATACTGTTGTTGTTGTACCGTGGCATAACGGTTCCTTGTACTCTCTATTTGCCCTGATCTCTAGCATATAGAGATCCCCCTCGTATACACTGGCATCCTTCTGTACCAAGCTACAAACAACGGCGTTAAACAATATTCCATAATATTCAACAACATAATACTTTAGAAAATACTGCTACTCTGCCATTCTCATTCTTCTTTTCTTTGGGACTTACCGAGCGACCTGTTCGCTGACGACATTCTATTTCTTTCTTCTTTGAATGTCGTCAGGTGCGTTGGACCAAGTTGAGACCGAGCCCACAAGTGAAGATTTGGAGCAGTTCCAAGAAGACCCAGAGCTCTAGATAATTGTACTTTGTTCTTTCCAGTATTTCCTTTTATTATTATGCCAATGTTTAGGCATTGCTTTTCCATTCCAGTTGCATTTTCATTTCATGCATTGTACAAAGAATGATATTAATAAAAGTTGCTGTTATTTCAATATCATTTGTCTCTTGTGATTATTTTATATTGCTTAGTTACGCTTAGCGTATGTACTTCTGAGTACATACGTAGCGGGCCTCGTCACGTCCACTTCGCCGTACACTGGAAAGCGGGGCGTGACATTTCTACTTGAGCCATGTTAGGAGCTTGCCTTCTTCGGGTGCATGCGCCGGGCAGAGGCTTGACAGCTGGTTCAATGTGAGGCTCAGGAATCCACCGTTGAGACCGAACATGTGTCTGGCGGCTTCGTGAAGAGGGCTTTGATCCATCTCTTTGTAGGGCAGGAAGCTGCCTGGAGTGGATGGACCGAGCAGGAGACTGCCCATTCGCTTCGTGATGAAGGCTTTGATCCTTGGCGTCGTGGGGTAAGAGATTACCAGCCAATGATGGACTGAGCAGGGTTGCTGCTCGGTTGCCTCTTGGTAAGGGCTTCGATCCTTAGCGCGGGAGGGCAAGGAGTGGCCTGCTAAGGATGGACCGAGCAAGGTAGCTGCTCGGTGGCCTCTTGATGAGGGCTTTGATCCTTGCCGTCGTGGGGTAAAAGATTACCAGCCAAAGATGGACCAAGCAAGATAGCTGCTCGGTGGCCTCTTGATGAGGGCATTGATCCCTGACGTCGTGAGGTAGAGATTACAAGCCAAGGATGGACCGAGCAGGGTTGCTGCTCGGTTGCCTCTTGGTAAGGGCTTCAATCCTTAGTACGGGAGGGCAAGAAGTGGCCTGCTAAAGATGGACCGAGCAGGGTAGCTCCTCGGTGGCCTCTTGATGAGAGCTTTGATCCTTGGCATCATGGGGTAAGAGATTACCAGTCAAGGATGGACCGAGCAGGGTAGCTGCTCGGTGGCTTCTTGATGAGAGCTTTGATCCTTAGCGCGGGAGGGCATTGAGAGGCCTGCTAAGGATAGACCGAGCAGGGTAGCTGCTCGGTGGCCTCTTGATGATGGCTTTGATCCTTGGCGTCGTGGGGTAAGAGATTACCAGCCAAGGATGGACCGAGCAGGGTAGCTGCTCGGTAGCCTCTTGATGAGGGCTTTGGTCCTTAGCGCGGGAGGGCATTGAGTGGCCTGCTAAGGATGGACCGAGCAGGATAGCTGCTCGGTGGCCTCTTGATGAGGGGTTTGATCCTTGGCGTCATGGGGTAAGAGAATACCAACCAAGGATGGACCGAGTAGGTTAGCTTCTCGGTGGCCTCTTGATGAGGGCTTTGATCCTTAGCGCGGGAGGGCAAGGAGTGGCCTGCTAAGGATGGACCGAGCAGGGTAGCTGCTCAGTGGCCTCTTGATGAGGGCTTTGATCCTTGGCGTTGTGGGGTAAAAGATTACCAGCCAAAGATGGACCGAGCAGGGTAGCTGCTCGGTGGCCTCTTCATGAGGGCTTTGATCCCTGGCACCGTGGGGTAAGAGATTACCAGCCAAGGATGGACCGAGCAGGGTAGCTTCTCGGTGGCCTCTTGATGAGGGATTTGATCCTTGGCGTCATGGGGTAAGAGATTACCAGACAAGGATGGACCAAGCAGGGTAGCTGCTCGGTGGCCTCTTGATGAGGGCTTTGATCCTTAGCACGGGAGGGCATTGAAAGGCCTGCTAAGGATGGACCGAGCAGGGTAGCGGCTCGGTGGCCTCTTGATGAGGGCTTTGATCCTTGGCGTCGTAGGGTAAGAGATTACTAGCCAAGAATGGACCGATCAGGGTAGCTGCTCGGTGGTTTCTTGATGAGGGCTTTGATCCATGGCGTCTTAGGGTAAGAGATTACCAGCCAAGGATGGACCGAGCAGGGTAGCTGCTCGGTGGCTTCTTGATGAGGGCTTTGATCCTTAGCGCGGGAGGGCATTGAGAGGACTGCTAAGGATGGACCGAGCAGGGTAGCTGCTCGGTGGCCTCTTGATGAGGGCTTTGATCCTTGGCATGGTGGGGTAAGAGATTACCAGCCAAGGATGGACTGAGCAGGGTAGCTGCTCGGTGGCCTCTTGATGAGGGCTTTGATCCTTGGCGTCGTAGGGTAAGAGATTACCAACCAAGGATGGACTGAGCAGGGTAGCTGCTCGGTGGCCTCTTGATGAGGGCTTTGATCTTTGGCGTCATGGGGTAAGAGATTACCAGCCAAGGATAGACCGAGCAGGGTAGCTGCTCGGTGGCCTCTTGATGAAGGCTTTGATCCTTAGCGCGGGAGAGCATTGAGAGGCTTGCGAAGGATGGACCGAGCAGGATAGCTGCTCAGTGGCCTCTTGATGAGGGCTTTGATCCCTGACGTCGTAGGGTAAGAGATTACATGCCAAGGATGGACCAAGCAGGGTAGCTGCTCGGTGGCCTCTTGATGAGGGCTTTGATCATTGGCGTCGTGGGGTAAGAGATTACCAGCCAAGGATTGACCGAGAAGGGTAGATGCTCGGTGGCCTCTTCATGAGGGCTTTGATCCTTGGCGTCGTGGGGTAAGAGTTTAACAGCCAAGGATGGACCGAGCAGGGTAACTGCTCGGTGACCTCTTGATGAGAGCTTTGATCCTTAGCGCGGGAGGGCATTGAGAGGGCTGCTAAGGATAGACCGAGCAGGGTAGCTGCTCGGTGGCCTCTTGATGAGGGCTTTGATCCTTGGCGTCGTGGGGTAAGAGATTACCAGCCAAGAATGGACCGATCAGGGTGGCTTCTCGGTGGCCTCTTGATGAGGGTTTTGATCTTTGGCGTCGTTGGGTAAGAGATTACCAGCCAAGGATGGACCGAGCAGGGTAGCTGCTCGGTAGTCTCTTGATGAGGGCTTTGATCCTTAGCACGGGAGGGCATTAAGAAGCCTGCTAAGGATGGACCGAGCAGGGTAGCTGCTCGGTGCACTCTTGATGAGGGCTTTGATCCTTGGCGTCATGGGGTAAGAGATTACCAGCCAAGAATGGACTGAGCTGGGTTGCTGCTCGGTGGCCTCTTAATGAGGGCTTTGATCCTTGGCGTCATGGGGTAAGAGATTACCAGCCAAGGTTGGACCTAGCAGGGTAGCTGCTTGGTGGCCTCTTGATGAGAGCTTTGATCCTTAGTGCGGGAGGGCATTGAGAGGCCTGCTAAGGATGGACCGAGCATAGTAGTTGCTCGGTGGCCTCTTGATGAGGGCTTTGATCCTTGGCGTTGTGGGGTAAGAGATTACTAACCAAGGATGGACCAAGCAGGGTATCTACTCTGTGGCCTCTTGATGTGAGCTTTGATCCTTGGCGTCGTGGGGTAAGAGATTACCAGCCAAAGATGGACCGAGCAGGGTAGCTGCTCGATGGCCTCTTGATGAGGGATTTTATCCTTAGCGCGGGAGGGCATTGGGTGGCCTGCTAATGATGGACCGAGTAGGGTAGCTGCTCGGTGGCTTCTTGATGAGGGCTTTGATCCTTGGCGTCGTGGGGTAAAAGATTACTAGCCAAGGATGGACCGAGCAGGTTAGCTGCTCGGTGGCCTCTTGATGAGGGCTTTGATCCTTAGCGTGGGAGGGCAAGGAGTGGCCTTCTAAGGATGGACCGAGCATGGTAGCTTCTCGGTGGCCTCTTGATGAGGGATTTGATCCTTGTCATCGTGGGGTAAGAGATTACCAGCTGAGGATGGACCGAGCAGGGTAGCTGCTCGGTGGCCTCTTCATGAGGGTTTTGATCCTTGGCGTCGCGGGGTAAGAGATTACCAGCCAAGGATGGACCGAGCAAGGTAGCTGCTCGGTGGCCTCTTGATGAAGGCTTTGATCTTTGGCATCGTGGGTAAGAGATTACAAGCCAAGGATGGACCGAGCAGGGTAGCTGCTCGTTGTCCTCTTGATGAGGGCTTTGATCCTAAGGGCGAGAGACCTTGGTGTTGAGCTGTGCGGCGCCCAGCGGGTCATTGAATACGTTGGCTCGGGGGATCTGCGGCCGCTGGAGATAGCGAGGTGGTGTCCGATCGTGCCGACACGGGTAGAGTCTTCGGCGTCGATGGGTAGCGAACTACAGTGAGCACTGATAGATGGCTAAGATTGGGTTGGAGGGTTGCCTCCTGAAATGTGTGGATCTCAATGGGTTTTCTGTGGTTGAGACCGAGGTACCTGCAAGGAAGTCCCGGGGTGGTTGTGCCACCGAGGACCCTCCGACGATCATGTTTGGCGGGGTATTTTGGCAGAGTAACGGCCTATTGGGGTCAAATTAGCTTACCTGAGTCGTCTTAGAGAGGGGTTTATATAGTGGCAGCAAAAGGCAAGCGGCCGCAAGATTCAAGCCGGCCGTTACGCCCGCGTGATAGGCAAGATTCCCCATTAATGACGAGATATACTCGTTAATGCGGGATCATGATAGTGTGGAACGCGAGATCATGGGCGGTGGATATCTCGCACCTGGCGAGGTTCACGGAGCCGTGGCGGAGGCGCCTGTGATCGGTGTTGTGCGTCGGTTGGTGAGACCGGGGAATCTAAGCTCGGCGGGAGGCTCGGGAACGAGCGGGAGGCCGAGCAAGCTTGGTTCTTCGATAGCTCGGAGGCGAGCCAGGAGGGCCGAGGAGGGCCTTCGTGCAGGAGGATCGGAAGCGAGCTGTAACAACTCCATTTTTAGTGTACAAAAATTTGCTTTAAATTTGAAGTATACTTGTAGTATTTAATGTTACTGTTACCACTTTAAGTATTTATTTCACACTATAATTTCAAGAAGGAGCTTGTAGCTCATTGGTAATACCTTGCACTGCTGAACCAAGCCACCAGAGTTCAAATCCCATACCCCATATTATTTTTAATATTGATTTTTTTAAAACCTTTAGAATACCAAGGGTTTACACGTGCATATCTCACAAAAACCCCACTACACCCAAAAATGTAACATTGTCAGGGGTTAGTTGAACCGTCGGGGGGGATCCCGGCCGCCTCACTTGGCCTGGAATCGGCCAAATCGGTCTCGACTCGGCCGACTCAGTCCTCCGACCGAGTCACGGCCGAGTCGGCCGATTCCGGCGACGACCCCAACATGAAAGTTGTGTCTTTTCACATTCCCTATGCTCCTGCAAAATTTTAGCCTCAGACCATTTCCAGAGCTCTTTTAAAACCCCAATTACTCTACTTTTAATACATTTTTAATACATTTTATCACATTTTTCATTTTAACCTTTCATCTACCCCAACCCTAGCCTAACCCTATAAATACCACCCCTACCCTCTACTCTCACCATAACTCTGAGCCAACTCTCTAAAAAATTTCCAAGAATCTTGTGCACTTTGAAAACGAGCTCGAGGCGAAGCTCCGATGAATTCCCGGCAGAACTTCCGGCGATCGTTTTTAGGAACTACCGGCAACGATGCAGCACATCGGTATTTTCCCTACTTCTATTTCACTCTCTTATGTGACCTAAAACCTGTAAATCCCAATTTTTACCTATCTCTTCTATCTAAAAATACGGATTTACAAAACCCGACGGAATCGGAACAAATCCGATTTCCGATTCGGTTTCCTATAAAATTCCACTTCTCACTAATACAATCATACATAAACTTCCTCATGTTGACTATTAAACACTAATCAAACAAATTGATCAAGTTTCATTACATAAAATGATGGCTATTTCAATTTATCGTATTTTTCACTTAAATACCGCATTGTTTCAATCCTACATTTAACTCAATCAAACTTGCTATACATTTAAAGTAGATCACGAGGTAACGACCTACCTCGTCACACACTTACATATAACCTAACACGATACTCTCGAGAACTCAGAATACGGGAAAACGAACATTTTCATTTAAATACCATTTACTAAATAAAGTCATTTCTAAAAGATTTAGTATTGATACACTTTTTAAATAAATACCACTTATTATGAAAATAGGATAAGTTATGGACATCAGTCGTTTATCTAAACCTGATTTTGTGGTGTCTAGGCTAAGCAAGTGAGAAATGTAACTTTAAAAGGCCCGTCTCACGGTGATTCGTGAGCAGATCCCTCCTTTCTTCACTTGTACTTACCTGGCCACAATTGGCGGTGAAGAGGCGATTTGAAGTATCTCACAACTTATCGTTTTGGACCTGTTAGAAATAGTCTAGTTGACTTAGGAGGCCCTAAAACATAGAATACGGAAAATTTGACATCTTTACAAATAAATACCGCTTACTTCATAAAACCGTTTTCTAAAGGATTTAGTATTTATACAAATCTTTGTAAAGCGCCGCTACAACCCATTTTGGGGAACCCGTTCTGGATAGTGCGAGTTATCGCACATCCTCGGGCTTAGTAGTGCGAGATTCAGACCTCCGCAAGAGGCATTCGGTCTCGAAAGATTTAAAATACGACATCTTAAGAAAATGAGATTTTTAGAATATAAAAAATATATTAAAATTATTTTTGTATAAATATATGTATATTTATCATTAAAATACCTATTTTTTTATAATATAAATATTCTACTTTTTTCTAAAAATTACAAGAATCAATTTTACACTACAATACCATGAATTCCATATAAATCAATATTACAAATAAATACATTTATTTCTGAATTTAGGATATTTTCATTAGAATTATCACAATATAAAATCCACATTCATTACAACCCTAAAGACGAATAATAAATGCTTGGGGTATATTTTGAAAAGTATATAAAAGTATTTTTATATAAAACCCCCTCAAGTTCTATAAATTACCCTAAGGACCCTAGTAAACATAGGTTTAAGCGGGACCAATCTCTTGAGCCTCAGGGAGCCGGAGAAGAGAGTGCTTGCCTATCTAAGATAGACAAATTAATAAAAACAATCAGGACTTCAATTTATTTTGCTGATTGTCTGACTCAGTTTGAGTCAAAGTATAATCTAACTTGAATATAATGCAAGTACAATCTACAATCTTCAATATTACAATTCAACATGAATCCATGAATCTAATTATCAATCTATACAACTTGACTGAACCGAAACATGGATATACATTCTATTGACATGGTTCTCCAGTTACCCCATTCACATGATTCTACGGTTACATCCGTTTACTGATATCATGGTTTCGGTCAGTCATCCAATTATACAATTAATACAATTTACAAAACAAACAATACAATCAAAACACTATGGGGTTTAAGGGGTAGATTGGTACGGAAGGTGTTAAAAGTAGCACGAGATGGTAAGATTAAGACACCTAACCTATATTCTGTTGTTGTACCGTGGCTTAACGGTTCCTTGTACATTCCGTTTGCCCTGGTCTCTAGCATATAGAGACCCCTCTCGTATACACTGGCATCCTTCTGTACCAAGCTACAAACAACAGCATTAACACAACATTACAACAATATAACACAACTTTAAAAGATACCTTCTTATTCTGTCTATTCTACCTTCCTCTTATCTTTGGGACTTACCGAGTGACCTGTTCGCTGAAGACATTCTATTTCTTTCTTCTTTGAATGTCGTCGGGTGATTTGGATCCGTCAGAGATCGAGCCAACTGCAGAAGACTTGGATCAGTACAGCGAAGACCCTGAGCTCTAGACATTGTACATTTTCTATTCAGTACCTTTAATTTCCTGTCATGCCATTGTTTAGGCATCGCTTTTATTTCAGTTGTATTTCCTTTTCATGTATTGTACAAAAGAATGTTAATAAATAAAATTTTTGTTTTTATTATATCTTGTCTCTTGTGCATTTACTTTTTATATTGCTTAGTTATGCTTAGCGTATTTGCTTCTGAGTAAATACGTAGCGGACCAGTCGCGTCCCTTTCGCCGTATACCGGGAAGCGGGGCGTGACACGAGCCGACGGTTGTTTGTAAGGCGGGCATGGGAGTGGTCTGGACGGCCACTGAAGGTCGGAAACATTCTCGGATCTAAGGCCCGGGGAGTGCTTCCAATGTACCGTTGATGCTCCCTTCCCGTGAGACATGGGACACGTCAGTCTCCACGTGTCGTGATCCTAGAAAATACCACTTCTGAGCATCATCATTAGCCCCCCACTCTTGTTCCAACCTATTTATAGGTCGGGTCAATGGTGGACTATACGGAGAATCTTCTGCTTGGTTTGGCACCGAGAATCATGATGTCGATTTCCCAAGAATGAATGGAGGCATGGTTTCATCTGTTAGGGCCGGCTATCGACCGAACTCGAGCTTTCTTGTATTTTTTTTACTTGAGCCATGTTAGGAGCTTTTTTCCACTTGAGCCATGTTAGGATCTTGCCTTCTTCGGGTGCATGCGCCGGGCAGAGGCTTGCCAGCTGGTTCAATGTGAAGCTCAGGGATCCACCGTTGAGACCGAGCATGAAGATGTATGGCGGCTTCGTGACGAGGGCTTTGATCCATCTCTTTGTAGGGCAGGAAGCTGCCTGGAGTGGATGGACCGAGCAGGAGAATGCCTAGTCGCCTCGTGATGAGGGCTTTTGATCCGCATTGTTGTGGGGCAGGAAGTTGCTCTCTAGGATGAACCGAGCATGAGGATGCCCGGTCGCCCCTTGAGGAGGGCTTTCGATCCTTGGCGTCGAGGGGCAGGTAGCTGCCCGCCAGGATGAACCAAACATGAGGGTGTCTGGTCACTTCGTGATGAGGGCTTTGATCCTTAGCGTCGTGGGGTAAGAGATTTCCAGCCAAGGAAGGACTGAGCAGGGTTGCTGCTCTGTTGCCTCTTGGTAAGGGCTTCAATCCTTAGCGCGGGAGGGCAAGGAGTGGCCTACTAAGGATGGACCGAGCAGGGTAGCTGCTCGGTGGACTCTTGATGAGGGCTTTGATCCTTGGTATCGTAAGGTAAGAGATTACCAGCCAAGGATGGACCGAGCAGGGTAGCTGCTCGGTGGCCTTTTTATAAGGGATTTGATCCCTGGCGTCGTGGGGTAAGAGATTACCAGCCAAGGATGGACCAAGAAGGGTTGTTGCTCGGTTGCCTCTTGGTAAGGGCTTCGATCCTTAGCGCGGGAGGGCAAGGAGCGGCCTGCTAAGGATGGACCGAGCAGGGTAGCTGCTCGGTGGCCTCTTGATAAGGGCTTTGATCCTTGGCGTCTTGGGATAAGAAATTACCAGCCAAGGATAGACCGAGCAGGGTAGCTGCTAGGTGGCCTCTTGATGAGGGCTTTGATCCCTGGCGTCATGGGGTAAGAGATTACCAACCAAGGATGGACCGATCAGGGTTGCTTCTCGGTTGCCTCTTGGTAAGGGCTTCGATCCTTAGCACGGGAGGGCAAGGAGTGGCCTGCTAAGGATGGACCGAGCAGGGTAGCTGCTCAGTGGCCTCTTGATCAGGGCTTTGATCCTTGGTGTCGTGGGGTAAGAGATTACCAGCCAAGGATGGACCGAGCAGGGTAGTTGCTCGGTGGCCTCTTGATGAGGGCTTTAATCCCTGGCGACGTGGGGTAAGAGATTACCAGCCAAGGATGGCCCGAGCTGGATAGCTGCTCGGTGGCCTCTTGATGAGGGCTTTGATCTTTGGCGTCGTAGGGTAAGAGATTACCAGCCAAGGATGGGCCGAGCAGGGTAGCAGCTCGGTGGCCTCTTGATGAGGGCTTTGGTCTTTAGCATGAGAGGGCAAGGAGTGGCCTGTTAAGGATGGACCGAGCAGGGTAGCTGCTCGGTAGCCTCTTGATGAGGGCTTTGATCCTTGGCGTCGTTGGGTAAGAGATTTCCAGCCAAGGATAGACCGAGAAGGGTAGCTGCTCGGTGGTCTCTTCATGAGGGCTTTGATCCCTGGCGTCGTGGGGTAAGTGATTACTAGCCAAGGATAGACCGAGCAGGGTAGCTGCTCGGTGGCCGCTTGATGAGGGCTTTGATCCTTAGCGCGGGAGGGCATTGAGAGGCCTGCTAAGGATGGACCGAGCAGGGTAGCTGCTCGGTGTCTTCTTGATGAGGGCTTTAATCCTTGGCGTCGTAGGATAAGAAATTACCAGCCAAGAATGGACCGAGCAGGGTAGCTGCTCGGTGGCCTCTTGATGAGGGCTTTGATCCTTGGAGTCGTGGGGTAAGAGATTCCCAGCCAAGGATGGGCCGAGCAGGGTAGCTGCTCTATGGCCTCTTGATGAGGGATTTGATCCTTAGCGCGGGAGGGCATTGAGAAGCCTGCTAAGGATGGACCGAGCAGGGTAGCTGCTCGTTAGCCTCTTAATAAGGGCTTTGATCCTTGGTGTCGTGGGGTAAGAGATTACCAGCCAAGGATGGACCGAGCAGGGTAGCTGCTCGGTGGCCTCTTGATGAGGGCTTTGATCCTTAGCGTCGTGGTGTAAGAGATTACCAGTCAAGGATGGACCGAACATGGTAGCTGCTCGGTGGCCTCTTGATGAGGGCTTTGATCCTTAGCGCGGGAGGCCATTGAGTGGACTGCTAAGGATGGACCGAGCAGGGTTGCTGCTCGGTGGCCTCTTGATCAGGGCTTTGATCTTTGGCTTTGTGGGGTAAATGATTACCAGCCAAGGATGGACCGAGCAGGGTAGCTGCTCGGTGGCCTCTTGATGAGGGCTTTGATCCTTAGCGCGGGAGGGAAAAGAGTAGCCTGCTAAGGATAGACCGAGTAGGGTAGCTCCTCGGTGGCCTTATGACCTGTTGAAGGCGCAGTAGGGCCCCGAGTGCGCTTGGCCGCCTTATTCGAAACTGGGGGGAGTTTGAAGAAGCTCTCGTCCTTAGCCTCTTCCAACAGTGCCGTCTGGGAGACGTTGAGCGGGGTGTACTCCTGAGACTTCAGGGAGTAGGGCTTTGGCCGCTCAATCTTCTTCTTCTTCTCCCTGGCATTTTTCTTCTGATCGGCTTGCTCTTTCCGAGGCAGGTTGGCATTCATATCGGACTCAAGCTTGATCTCACGTTTGGTCTATGCCTTTGCCTCGGCCATGGTCTTAGGTTGCGCTAATACAAAGGAGCGCAGCCACTCCTTGTGCCTAAGACCCGACCTAAGGGCCGTAATGATCGTCTCGTCCTGATGTTCTGGGACCTCAAGGAGGGCGTTGTAGAAGCGGGTGACGTATCCTTTGAAGGATTCTTTATCCCCGCTCTTTATGGTGAAGAGATGGTCAACGTTCCGCTTCTGCCGTCTGTTCCCGACGAAGTGGCCAAGGAATTTAGTGGCCAGCTCATCGAAAGTAGAGATTGAGGGCAGCACGAGTCCTCGGAACCAGTCTCGTCCAGAGCGAATGAGAGTGGCAGGGAAAGCGCAGCATTGTGCGGCGTCGGAACAGTCCTGGAAACTCATCCCGGCTGTGAACGCGTCCAAATGGTCCTTCGGGTCAGACTTCCCGTCGAAGAGTGAGACCTTCGGGGGCTTATTTCGGAAGGAGATATGGACGTCGAGTAGCTCTTTGGAGAAAGGGTTCGTGAACGAGTCGGCGGCATATTTAGCCCCGTCGCTTGAAGGACGATTTTCTTAATGCATGCCTTCGATCTTCTTTTCGAGGGCGTCGAGTCGGCCGTGGTATCCCAACGATCCGGCATATTCTGATATTTAGCCTCTGCTGCTGGAGACCTTCGCCTGGCTACGGTCCCGATTCCATTCGATGAGGTTCCTTAGGTCCCCTGGCGAGGTCGCCTTCGAGCTATCGTGGTGAGTCCCGTCTGCCCGACCCCGTCGAGGGAGGGGGTGTCAGTTATGCCTGGGTATAGGCGAGCTGACCGACACCTTCTCGGGAGGGACAGAGGCGTGATGGGCCTCAGGGCAAGGCGCTCTGACGAAAAATCTCGGTGTTGAGCTGTGCGGCGTCCAGCGGGTCATTGAATACGTTGACCCGAGGAATTTGCGGCCGCCGGAGACAGTGAGGCGGCGTCCGGTCGTGCCAACGAGGGCATAGTCTTCTCTCCCTCTGTAGGGGTCTCGGTCCTGAGGTGGGAGAGCGACGGCCTGGGGAGCTTGCCCAACCGTTTGGACACGGACGAGTGCATCCACGACTGACGCGAGCCGATCTATTCGAGCGGATAGGGCGTGAATGGCGTTCGGGGGAAGATGGGATTCTTCTTCGTCTCCACTGCGGGGAGGGGGATAGCTGGTGCTTGGATCGTCGCGGTGACCGCTCGCCATGAAGTTGAGATTGGAAGGTGGACTTTAGTTGAGTAGAACTAGCGTTCCCACAGACGGCGCCAACTGATGGATCTCTAGATATCCTTCAGATGTTACCTTCCGTTGATCTGCAGCGAGCACTGATGGATGGCTGAGATTGAGTTGGAGGGTTGCCTCCTGAAGCGTGTGGATCTCAATAGGTTTTATGTGGTTGAGGCCGAGGTACCTGCAAGGAAATCCCGGGATAGTTGTGCCACCGAGGACCCTCCGACGATCAAGTTAGACGTGGTATTTTGGCAGAGTAATGGCCTATTGGGGTCAAATTCTCTTACCCGAGTCGTCTGAGAGAGGACTTTATATAGTGGCTGCCATGGGTAGGCGGGCGCAAGATTCATGCCGGCCGTTATATCCCTGGCATTACGCCGACGTGAAAGACGGGATTCCCCATTAATGACGAGATATGCTCGTTATAGGAGGAACGCGGTGGCGTGGAACGCGGGATCGTGGGATCTGATCGGTGGGATCTGATCTGATGGACCCGGCAAGGAAGCTGCTCGGTGGCCTCTTGATGAGGGATTTGATCCCTGGTGTCGCGGGGTAAGAGATTACTAGCCAAGGATGGACCGAGCAGGGTAGCTGCTCAGTGGCCTCTTGATGAGGGCTTTGATCCTTGGCGTCGTGGGGTAAGAGATTACCAACCAAGGATGGACCGAGCAGGGCAGCTGCTCGGTGGCCTCTTGATGAGGGCTTTGATCCTTAGCGTGGGAGGGCATTGAGAGGCCTGCTAAGGATAGACCGAGCAGGGTAGTGTTAGTTATATGTATGCCCTAGAGGCCATTACTGTACATACGATGTATATTGTAGTGGATGCTTGAACATATATATGGTGGATTTTCTTGCTCGACATGATAGTACGCTATCTGGTTGCTCTTTATCTTAACATGTACGCTGATTGTCTCTATATTACATGTTGATAAAGCCTTTAGGATGAGTACTTGACTATCAGGACTATGATGTGGATCATACTAGTGAGGACAGTGTAGTCGCCAAGTACATCCTTCAAATGTTCCTAGTCATGGGAGTACCGAGACAGGGCATCGATACTCCAGAGTAGACTAGCGTATACGCATCTTGACCCATATGATGGGCGATGGATGATCCCATATCCATCGGTGTTTGACATCAAGGATGGTGTACGGGTGCTCAGTAAAGACTGGGTACACTGGACGGACTCGCCGAGAACTCCCAGATGGTATTATACCCCACGTCAGATGGCAGTTCTCTTGTGACACTGGTACAGAGTAGTCTGTAGACCCGAGATCATCATAGAGTCTTGTGCGATTCCCACTGTGCTTTGATTTCCATCATACCACGTCTAAGAGGGCGTGCAAAAAGGTGTAACACCCTAGTTCATTTATACCAATTTCAGTTCTCGTATTTCCTTAATTGTGGTATTTTCCTGATTTATCGTGTTTTGGGTGCGAATAGTATTTTACATTTTACATTGCATTCGACCCGACCCGCTTGCTTGAACCTGTTTGATTCATATTTATAGATTACCCTGACTTGTTACATAGACACGTGCATCTCATGTATACTGCATACTGGCATTTTACCATATAACATTTTAGGTCATGTAAAATAATTTAAAATTGCATTTCATAGCCTGCATAATACCCCTAAACCCGTGGTAGTATCCGCATATCTTGTTCTCGTCCCATTCAGTGAAACGGACGTGTTTGGATGGCTACGCGCATGTACATGCATCCGTTCTTAGGGGTATGCATTTTCGTTACTTGAGCATTCATTTTGAATTTTGAAAGTCGCACATATTTTTCGTATTTTAAATCTGAAGTTTTAAACCCGACCCGGACGCGTTTTGAAATATTTTGGTATCCCGCCAAAATTCAATTTATTTAATTTTAAAATTTAGTTTAAATATTTTCATACGATTTCTTTAACAAACTGAAACCTCTTATCTAAAATTTTAAATCTAAAAATCTTTTAAAATTTTAAATCTAATTTCCTAACAAACTAACAACTCCTTTCTCTCTCTCTTCTCTGCATATATATATATATATATATATATATATATATATATATATATATATATATTTATATATATTTTATTTATTTAATTTTTCTTTCCTTATTTAATACAAAGCCTCTTCTTCTTCTTCTTTCTTCTTTCTTTTTCTTGATCTTGTTTCTTGATTCCGGTGATCACCGCCGGAGCCATGCTCGTCGCTGACGATTCGAGTGATCCACTGAACGTACCTAACTTGCGTGATCACCCTCGTGCATTGTTTGGGAACCGTTCCGTGTACCGTGCGCGCGCCGCGACATTTCGCCGACGAAGGACGTTCCGTACACATCCGTTCTTGTTCCGTCTAGGCAAGTTAATCTTGCTACATACTATATAATTCATTTTATACCTATTTAAATAAATACCATATCTATAGTTTAAATCTAGTACCCCATATTTAATTTTATAACGTTTCGATGTTCCGTTTGCATCCGTTTATATCATTTTAAATCTAGATCATGAAAACTTATCTTGTGACCTACTAGTTTGCATTATACTGCATCCATATTATTTAAAATATATATCGTCGTAATATTTCTTATTATTATCTTTAATTAGTTTATAATCTGCATTTTATAATGTTATACATTTGAAAATATTATAGTTTACACATGAAACGTCGTCGCAAAGCGGATACGACAAATCTGAAATTTACTGTACACCTTACCTTATAAAATTCATTATAAATCATAGAAAAATCATTAGTATACGTTCTTTAGTTCGTTGAGAAGATAACTCAGAGTAATATAACTCTATGAAATATTTACTTACAAAATAAATTTTTTAAATAACGTAAAATGCAAATGAATATATCTCTAAACTGCTGTCCAGGGAAATTCCAGCAGCAAACTTTCAACTTCAAATGTTCATAACTTTTTGTAGGGACAACCTGAGATACTTATACTTATAAAAATGAAAACCTTATTAAATTATCTTTATTTTGATATAAGACACGTCCCTTTTGGAGAACGTTTGTTATTTTTAAGTTATTTTACAAATCAGGGTGACGCTAAATTTCTGAACGGAACTTTCTTGTGCATGGTTAATCAATACCACTTTTATAGTTATTAATCGCTTTGAATATGCTATCCATATTAATATTATTATATCAAATATTTATATCAAATATTGCTTAGTTGTACATCCCACATTACCATTTTATAGTTTTATAACTTTTCGGATACCCGTTTGCATCCATCGCATTTAAGATACATATAATTGCATCCATAGATCTCATTACTACATAATACTGTGATATTAACACTCCATGTTTGATAAATTGCATCCTAATTAATATTGAAACTATAAATGTAACCATAATCGATAACTGTGCATCTGTATGCCTTAATCTGTACCTGATTGCATATCACATTACAATGTTCCATTTTATTGTTATATTAGTACACATGCTTTTTCTGTATGCCCATGATTATGCTAGGTTGATTTATAAGCACCCACATGATATCTTGTACACCCTGACATGACTTGCTACACCTACTACTTGACACGACATGGTACCGTACACACTTGACATGACATGACACCTTTATACATTACCTGGCTTGACCTGATGTACCATGGCCTTACCTGTTATCTGATCTTGTATTTAATGCCAACAAACCCGACCTGTTGTCCTTACGGACCGTTCCTGTTGTCTATCCAGACAAACCTGTACCTGCCTGATCCTGTGTTGGCATTAGCTCTAGATTATTTAATACTTGACTTGAACATATATAATTTGGGGGTATGGGAAAATTAGTATTGTAACCGAACGTAACTCAAAGGGCCATACCCATTGTTTGCCGCTTTTCCGGGCGTTACGGAATACCCATTGTTTGCCGTTTTTCCGGGCGTTACGGAATACCCATTGTTTGCCGTTTTTCCGGACGTTACGGAATACCCATTGTTTGCCGTTTTTCCGGGCGTTACGGAATACCCATTGTTTGTCATTTTTCCGGGCGTTACGGAATAATCACCGATGGGTTACGATGAGGATTACACTACTTGGTTTCAAAGACTTTAGAATAGATAACCACGTAGCACAGTTTAGATATCTCTGCACGTCACTTATACTGACACATTTACTGTTATTTATTCTTATTATATTCTTGCTCATACTCATACCTGCATGTCTTACTACCCCTGTTTATACTATTGCTTGATGTTATGACGCGCTGACGTCTGGGTTTTGCATGGCCCAGATTCCTCTACCTTTGTTGCAGACTTATCAGGAGTTTTACCGCTGTTAGACCGAGCGGTAAGGATCCTGTTGGTATGCAGTTTTACTTTCCAGGTGTTTCATTTATTGTATTCTTTTGCTTCCGCATATTATTATTTCTTGACTCATCATTCTGGCTCATGGACATGTACTAGATAGTTAGTTTACTTTCCTGTTCTTGATATCTCTACAGCCGTAATGTGACTGTGGAAGGATTTTTCTTATCCACAGGTAGCATGGTTGGCTATGTCACGTGCCCATCTTAGCGTACTCTGGTAAGCGGGGCATGACATGGTTTCTTTGGTATCAGAGCCATGGGATATAGGTTAATCGGGTTTGATTCTTTTGTAATTGGGTATTGGACCCAATACACGAATCTGAATACTCGTGATTAGGAACATTTCCTGCCATCTTGATTATTGTGATTCTTGAATCATATCCTTCTTTTATCCTTCGCCTTGACGATATGCAAACCACTTTGCATCTCGACTTGAAACCCTTTTGGTTTTCTATTGTCTCTCCCTATTCTTGATTCTGATACTAGGATTTGGGCGACTTGAGTGGAGTTATGTAATTGTACTCATGAACTGCAGCATGATTACAATGCGGTACTCTATTTAAGTAACTTGGAGTCATGGTCTTAATTCACTTCCTTATTCCATGATCGTTATACAACCTTGCTTCTCTCGGTTTCATTGCTTACCGGTTATTGTTTTATTACCATCTTGAACCCTATTTACTGTGCTTAATCCTCTTCAGTATCTTGATTTCGGATGAAGTCATCTTGGTATCCTACTTGTTCTTATCTTTCCGCATTGGAATTATTCAATTCTGGTGCACTCCTTGTTTGTTGTGGTCTTGGGAATGGATTTTTCTTGGCACCTTCCACGCTCACAGTGATTGTAGAGCAAGGAAAGCGAACTTCCAGATTCCCAGACATCCGGAGTTTGTTTTGATGGAGGAAGTAGTTCGGTCGGGCCGGTCGAATTTAGGGCTAGGCCGACAAACAGTGTTCTTTCGTCGATAGAAGTTATTAAGGAAGAAGCGCCGGCTATATTACGAGAGTTCATGGACGTGTTCGAGGACATCTCGGGTTACCGCAAATGTTCAGTTGATAAAACTGCACATTTGTATTACATTTTTCCTACCATTTTCATATTAAAAAAAATGACTTTATTATGATATATTATACATACGAGGGTTTATGTGTAAAAACATTATTTTCCATGTGTTAATATATTTTAATTGGAATTTGGTAGGAAAATATATGCAAATAAATTCATTGACCAAATCCTAGTAGAAATAAGCCTACTAAATATTATTTGAGATTATTGTGCAGAATTTTCCAAGTTGTTATGCAGAATTTATCAAACAAATCAAGTTGTTGAAGAAAACTTGCCAAATTAAGAAGCAAGATTTTTTGGCATAAATCTATGAAGAATTTTACCAACTTTTCAACAATAAGATTCTGGCTTTGCACTATAAAAGAGCACCGAGAGTCTCTTGGAAAAGTTATCAAGCCGAAGAGATCACGAAGTCCAAGACGGCTCACGCATCCAGGCTGATCATCAACGGTTCATCTACCCCCTTGGAAGAGATCGAGAAGCAAACTAGTCTTTGTAATCATTTTCTAAGGAATCAAAGTGTAGATTGTTCAAGTTGATTAATAAAGGTAGTTATTTTATTTAATTCTTTTTGCATTTTACATTATGTTTTCACTCTCTTTCTTTTCATCTTCTTCTCCCAACATGCGCGAGTAATTCTCCGCTTGTTAGGGTTCGTATGATTAGGGTAGGCTAATGGACGATGAAAATAACTAAACCCTTTTTAAGTCCTATAAAGTTTAGGAACTTTATCAAAAGAATCATTAGCATCCTAATCGGGCGCGCTAGAAATTCTTTGCTAGTTCCGACCGCGATTAGAGATTAGATTAATGATTGTTTTGCTAAAGCCTAGATATGAACGGAGTTCCGTGTCGAGATAAGGGTTAAGAGTGGGATTCCTTTTCCCTCCAGAAACCCTAATCTACACGCATCACCGTCGTTCTAGTTCTAAATCTATTAATGGATAAAAAGGGTAACTTTTAAATAATCATCCATAACTACTAAATCCTAACGAACCCTACAAGCCCTCTTATTATATTAATTACATCTTTAAAATAATCTAGATCTATATTTTACATTCTTATTTAACGTAGATCTAGAAACTAATCTATAAAATTCTTTATCCCTCCTCTCTTTTTCAACACATCTAAAGCAAAAGTAAAAGATTCAACGTTTCCCAGAGGACGACCCGTACTCATCTCGGTCTAGCTACGCGCGACACCGTTATTGATTGCGGTTAACTACAAAAACACTCTTTCGAGACCAATCAAATGGCGCCGTTGCCGGGGATACGTGCGTAATTTTTTATTTTTACTATTTGTGTTGAATTCTTAGACGAGCCATATCATTATTAAAACAAAACTGCAAATTGCATATTTAACGATTTGTGCGTGAATTTTTGCAAGGAAATCTGGAGTCACAAACTTGAGGAAACAGGAAACAGAGACATTTTTAGAGATCCAGAGGAGCACAAAAGGCCATACAAAAAATTTCATCAACTGTTCCCTCTGCCACGCGGTGGAACCGCGGCAAAAGTACCCCTTCTGCGGCGGAATCGCGGCAAGTTGGAGGAATTAGGGTATAAATCTTCTCTGGTATCTTTCTCAACTCCTTCTCTCTCTCCTCAAATCCAATAAAATCTATTTTCTGCAGGATTCTTTGCAAAATAGCGCCGCTCAAAAATCTTTTTGCAAAAGTTTTGTGATTGGTTTTGTTTTGCATATTTTAATACGGACTCTAAGGGGCAAAGACCAAATCAAGATTAGGTGGGGATTTCATCACCCTTCCTAAGCCCCACAAATTATAAACCAAGCATATAGATCAACCCTTCATTAATTTAAAAAATATCTAGACCAGACTCTAAGGACTGTCGCGCTCAATAAGGACAGATGAAGGTCGTGGGTAATCTATCGTTTATCCGCATTACTTTTGTAGTGCCTAGGCAAGTGTGACAAAGGCTAGTGGTTTTTAATTAGGCCCACGACGTAGTTCCTTCCCACTTACCTGGCACTTATCTGGCTACAAGGGTAGTACGGAGGCGGTAGAGGATTGATCCTGCGGCTTGTCTTTTGGAAGTCTAGGAGCGGTCTAGAGACTGGACCTAGGTGACCTTAGTTCTAGGATTGCTTGTGCATCTTAGAGTGATTTGTCTTGAGTCCCACTTTTTCAAAAACAAACCAATTTTTAAAACACACACACGCTGCCACTTGCACTAAACCCGTTTAGTGCATGCTCGGCTGGACACGGGATCCTAGTGCCCGTCTTGTCTGCGTTCCTGCTATCGACGCCGACGTCGGTACTTATTCATCTTCTTTTCCCCCACCACACACCACATCGACCGTGATGGACGGCACTCCATCTAATTATAACACCACGCTGCCACCGCCCGCAGGTGAGCAGAATCCACCGCGCATCTCTCTCCAAGAGAGATGCTATCCTATTCGTGGTCCTCTTCCTACTTGTCTATCTCTTCCACCACCTAACGGGGATAATTTCAAAATTAAACCCCACTACATCAATCTGCTGCCCAAATTTCACGGGCTTGAGTCGGAAGACGCATACGTTTTCATCACCAAATTCGAAAACGTATGCGCAATGATGGGTACTTCACAATTGACCTTAGATGCTATGCGCTTACGTCTTCTCCCATTCACACTGTGCGACTTGGCAGAAAAATACTGCCGCACACTCTATCACTAATTGGGATGAATTCGTCGTAGCATTTCTTAAGAAGTTTTACCCAAATCATAAGACTGCACATATTAGGAGCGAGATCAACCAGTTCACCCAGCTTCCTAATGAACCATTTTGGAAGTGTTTTGAACGTTTCAAAGATCTGCTTGTCCAATTCCCCCATCACGGAATACAAAGATAAGATTTATGTCGGATTATATATGAGGGCATTAATCCAGCGACAAAGCAGATGCTTGAAACAATGTGTCAATGCAATTTCATGTCTAAAGATGACGGTGAAGCTTGGAAATATCTGGAAGACCTTGCTGAACACACGTTGCAGTGGGAAAGCGTAAGACCACCTTCAACTAAGGGAGGTATTCACCAGCTCGATGTTTCTATCGCAGTAAAAGCCGAAATGACAGCGATTCAGAAGAAACTCGATACCATTGAAAACAAGTTCTCAACATTCTCCCTAAATCAGGTCACGCTTCCTAAGACAGTCTGTGGTTGCTGTTCGGATCCTTCACACTTAACGGAAGAATGTCCTATGAATGTATCGTTTCAAGCTAATGCTGCTTTTCAGCAGCGACCTAGAAATGATCCTTATTCTTCCACATATAATCAAGGATGGAGAAATCATCCTAAGTTTGCTTGGAATCAAAACCAACAAAGTAATTATCAAAGACCTCCTCCACAGCAACCACAACCACAGAATCAGCCCCCCTTTCAGTCACAAAATTTCCAAAATCCGGCCAACATTTCTACACCACAAGTGGCCGGTATTGACAACTCACTTGCACAAACTTTGGATATGTTCATGAAACAATCCATGCAAAATTCGGCTGAGATAAGGTCTTCTATTGATACCCTAACGAAAAACTCCTCCTCCCATGGTGAGAGTATCAAATCAATAGAAAACCAAATCGCACAGTTAAACGCCGTAATGAGTACGAGAGAGAAAGGGAAGCTCCCATCTCAACCCTTACCGAATTCTGGCCATTCACAAAGTCATAATGTGAATGCCATTACTACGTTGAGATCGGGGAGAGTGCTGAATAACCGAATGGGTGAGAAATTTGATGATAGTGACACATTTGATACCCCTTCTTCTTCTTCTTCCCCAAATTCATCTAGTCTCCCACCTTCGTCCGAGCCTATTCTCCGTTTTCCCCAAGGCTCGAACCCTTCATCCATTTCGCCAAATCTATCTAAGTCGATTCCTACTCCAGTTTTGGGATCGAATCCATCCCCACAGTCTTCTCCACAAACGTTGGACCCAAAACTTATTGATCAAGCACCTTATCCAAACAGGTTGAGGGGCAACAGACCAAGTCCACAAATGGAGAAGATTGTGGAAATTTTTAAGCAAGTTAACATAAACATTCCTCTCCTAGATACTATTCAACAAGTTCCGTCATATGCGAAAATCTTAAAGGACTTGTGCACTAGGAAGCGAAAAGTTCAAGTACCTAAAAAAGTTTTCCTTGCGAGTAATGTGAGCACTGCTTTTACACAACAACTACCCAAGAAACGAAAGGACCCCGGAAGTCCTACAATTTCTATTTCCATTGGGGGTAAAAATATCAATCGTGCTCTACTCGATCTTGGTGCTGGTGTTAACTTGCTTCCGTATTCTGTTTATGAGCAGTTAGGGATCGAAGAGTTAAAACCTGCGCATTGCACTCTTCAGATGGCCGATCGATCTAACACCCAACCAAGGGGTGAGCTAGAGGATGTGTTAATCAAAGTCGGGGAATTCATATTTCCCGTGGACTTTATCGTTATTGATACACAACCTGTAGCAAACCCACGCAATCAAATCCCGGTGATACTCGGTCGACCCTTTTTGGCCACTTCCAATGCAGTAATCAATTGTAGAAACGGCTCTATGACCCTATCCTTTGGAAAGAAGTCAATTGAGCTTAACATTTACAAGTTGGGAAGTAAACCCTCCGAACCCTATGCTCATGTATGTTCTGTCGAATTAATGGATGTCGACAGCAGCGAATTTGATCAACCTCATGATACTGACTCTTTTCATATGTTGTTGCTTGATACGGACTCTTCCACCGAGTTGTCCGGGTCAACATCTAACACTGATGAGGAACTTTTTATAGAGTCTGACGATCATCCCATTTTTTCTGAGGACATTATTCTTCGGGGTATCGAT
The DNA here is from genome assembly GCA_030015575.1 of Agapanthus africanus. Lineage (NCBI taxonomy): Eukaryota > Viridiplantae > Streptophyta > Magnoliopsida > Asparagales > Amaryllidaceae > Agapanthus > Agapanthus africanus. The sequence continues at coordinate 143,222,440 of CM057342.1, read as the reverse complement.
GAAAGCTTTGAGGAAATTTTCGCTGATGAACTCGCAATTTTACAAGACACGGGTGTTGAGATGAATCAACTCCAAGATGAAGAAATTGAACCTCCACCCCTTCTTTTGGACAATCATGATAATGCGAGTAATCCATCATCACTATCACTGTGCCGTCTCTCCAAATTGAGACGCAATCGTTTTCCAATACACCTCTTGTCACTTCCCCACTTCTTCTTGTCGAAAGGTGACATATTCTTCCACCAACCTTGGTGCTTCATCGATAAAATTTTTGAATGGTTGGTGTTGACCTTCGGTCTTTGCAAAGCTTGGCATTGACCAATAACCTTGACCCCATCGTGTGATTTTAAAAGATTAAAATTGTTTAAGTCAAATTTGGGGGAGGGATGGTATATTTTGGCTCTTGAAAGAAAATGATTTTTACAAAATTGTGAGCCTAAAATAAGTTTGGGGGAGGATTTTCACTTTCATATATTTTTGCCCCCATTAATAATTTCCTCCCAAATCTACAGGTTTTTTGAGCTTAACGGATGACATCAGTGAGGACACTGTTGAAAACAGGTTTGGGGGAGGTTTGTGCTTATTTACACATCAATTTGCATCATATTTTGCATAAGCACAACATTTTCAAAAAAAAAAAAATTTAACAAAAGAATAGGAAGTGAAACATTACATCCAAAAGATAGGAATAGTTTAAGAAAACCAAGAAAATTAGAAGTTTTCTTACACGAACTGGTAATAAGTAGTTATGAGCTGTTGTCCCAAGGGTTAGTAAAATGAAGGAAATCACTAATCTGAGGATAAAAATAAGTCTGAAAAATAGTTTCTATTCTGGAAGCCAAACATTTGAATGTTGATACCCTACTATATGCACTTACACACGTCTTGAAACTCGGGATAGTAGAGGATACCTTGAAATGCTCTTGTCTAAAAGCCAAAGTATGAAAAATAAAAAATGAAGAAAATATAAAAATGGTGAAAAGAAAAAAATAAACACTGGTTTTGTATCGCCAAGGCAGCAATAAAAAAATATAGCAAGGGTGCCTCTTCACCTAGTGCCCTAAGGCCAACTGGTCTGGGAGTCACTGCTAAGCCTTAGGTGGTGCAAGACGAGGAAGATATTATCACCTAATCAGCAAGCACATGAGTAATCGGTCAGTTAGTACCTCAATAAGTATTAACGGTCGCATGAAAAGGTGTGAGCAAATCTTAATATTCATCAAATTAAAAAGTACTAAGGTAGATGGACAAGAGTATGATAGCTTGAATTGAATTCTCCGAGTGTAGGGATGTTCTTTACACACACGTGGGGTTATATGATCAATATTTGGATGAAAGGTAGGAATGAAAAATAAAGACGATGTTTTATTGAGGGATGATGTGATTTCTAACATTTTTTCATGACTATTAAGATAGGGCTCATGACAACTGAAAAGCTAGTATAGTTGGAAACTCTTCTTTTCAAGGCCTTTCTTTTATGGTTCTTATCTTTATATGTAAATTTCACCATCTTTCTTTTGTTATAGGATTTTGTGGGTGTAATCCGCTGAAAACCCTCAGCAGACAACACTCCTCCTATTAGGGACACCTAGAGATTTAACGGTTTGTTGCACGTGCTCAGTGCAATCGTGTCTGCCTACGAAAGTGTGCTTAGTTTTCTCCTTTCTTTTTCTCCTCTTGAATAAACTAGTTTGCTCGGGACGATCAAAGATAAGTTTGGGGGTATTTGTTCAGTTGATAAAACTGCACATTTGTATTATATTTTTCCTACCATTTTCATATTAAAAAAATGACTTTATTATGATATATTATACATATGAGGGTTTATGTGTAAAAACATTATTTTCCATGTGTTAATATATTTTAATTGGAATTTGGTAGGAAAATGTATGCAAATAAATTCATTGACCAAATCCTAGTAGAAATAAGCCTACTAAATATTATTTGAGATTATTGTGCAGAATTTTCCAAGTTGTTATGCAGAATTTATCAAACAAATCAAGTTGTTGAAGAAAACTTGCCAAATTAAGAAGCAAGATTTTTTGGCATAAATCTATGAAGAATTTTACCAACTTTTCAACAATAAGATTCTGGCTTTGCACTATAAAAGAGCACCGAGAGTCTCTTGGAAAAGTTATCAAGCCGAAGAGATCACGAAGTCCAAGACGGCTCACGCATCCAGACTGATCATCAACGGTTCATCTACCCCCTTGGAAGAGATCGAGAAGTAAACTAGTCTTTGTAATCATTTTCTAAGGAATCAAAGTGTAGATTGTTCAAGTTGATTAATAAAGGTAGTTATTTTATTTAATTCTTTTGCATTTTACATTATGTTTTCACTCTCTTTCTTTTCATCTTCTTCTCCCAACATGCGCGAGTAATTCTCCGCTTGTTAGGGTTCGTATGATTAGGGTAGGCTAATGGACGATGAAAATAACTAAACCCTTTTTAAGTCCTATAAAGTTTAGGAACTTTATCAAAAGAATCATTAGCATCCTAATCGGGCGCGCTAGCAATTCTTTGCTAGTTCCGACCGCGATTAGAGATTAGATTAATGATTGTTTTGCTAAAGCCTAGATATGAACGGAGTTCCGTGTCGAGATAAGAGTTAAGAGTGGGATTCCTTTTCCCTCCAGAAACCCTAATCTACACGCATCACCGTCGTTCTAGTTCTAAATCTATTAATGGATAAAAAGGGTAACTTTTAAATAATCATCCATAACTACTAAATCCTAACGAACCCTACAAGCCCTCTTATTATATTAATTACATTTTTAAAATAATCTAGATCTATATTTTACATTCTTATTTAACGTAGATCTATAAACTAATCTATAAAATTCTTTATCCCTCCTCTCTTTTTCAACACATCTAAAGCAAAAGTAAAAGATTCAACGTTTTCCAGAGGACGACCCGTACTCATCTCGGTCTAGCTACGCGCGACACCGTTATTGATTGCGGTTAACTACAAAAACACTCTTTCGGGACCAATCAGCAAACGAGATGTGGAGTTTGCGATTGATCTTGTTCCTGGTGCAGCGCCAATCTCAAAGGCGTATTATCCAATGGCATCAGTAGAGTTGGAAGAAGTAAAGAAGCAGGTTACTGAATTGCTAGAGAAGGGTTAAATTCACGCAATTCACCTTGGGGAGCTCCAGTTCTTCTAGTCAAGAAGAAAGATGGCACAAGGAGGATGTGCATCGATTATCGACAATTAAACCGGGTGACTATTAAGAACAAGTACCCGATCCCTCACATTGGCGAATTGTTCGAGCAGCTTAGTGGCGCGAGGGTATTCTCAAAGCTGGATTTGCGGTCCGGATATCATCAGGTCCGAGTTAAATCAGAAGATATTTGTAAGACTGCGTTCCAAACTTGGTATGGACATTACAAGTATTTAGTGATGCCATTCGGAGTCACGAATGCATCGGCGATATTTATGGACTTGATGAACCGAATCCTTCACCGTTCTTGGACCAGTGTATAGTGGTGTTCGCTGAGGATATTCTAGTCTACTCGAGGAGCATTGAAGAGCATGCAGAACACTTGAAGATCGCACTGCAGACACTGAGGCAAGAAAGATTATATGCTAAGATGAGCAAGTGCAAGTTTTGTCTTGAAGAAGTAAAGTTTTGGGACATGTCGTAGCTGGAGATGGAATCGTCGTCTACCCAGGGAAGATTGCAGCAGTTCAAGACTGGCCGATTCCGAAAAATGTTGTAAAGATCAGAAGTTTCTTGGACTTGCAGGATACTACAGAAGGTTCGTGGGGAATGTTGCTCGTTTGGCTGAGCCTTGACCAAGCTTACGCGCAAGGAGGTACCGTTTGTACGGACGGATAAGTGTGTGTCATCTTTTGAGGTGTTGAAGCAAAGGTTGATAACCGCTCTTGTTTAACCGTGCTAGACAGTTCCGGAGGATTGGTGATTCACAGCAACGCATCTGGGAAAGGTTTGGGATGTGTTTTGATGCAGTATGGGAAGATTATAGCTTACGCATCGAGACAGTTGAAGACCCATGAGAAGGGCTACCCAAATCCTGACTTGGAGCTAGCAGCTGTGATGTTCGTTTTGAAGATTTGGAGACACTACTTACTGGGCGAAAGGGTCGAAGTATTCACCGATCACAAAATCCTGGAGCATGTGTTCACACAGAAGGAGCTTAATAAGAGGCCGCGTAGGTGGTTGGAGCTGGTGGCTGACGACGACCTTGATCTTGAATACCATCCGGGGAAAGTTAATGCTGTGCCGGATGCACTTAGTCGGTGGCCAGCAATTCAGATGTTAACTGCACGGAAGAAACCTATTGAATACTTTTGGAGATTCGATTTGGAAGTTGTGCAACCGCATTCTTCGGGACAGTTGTTGCAGCTGCAAGTACAGTCGTCGTTGATCGAGAATATTAAAGCAGCGCAATTGCAGGACCCTAGATTGCAAAAGTTTCGAGAACAGGTTGAAGCTGGACTTCGAACAGACTTATTGATCCATGAAGATGGTTCGTTGCGATATGGTAGCCGCTTGTGTGTGCCAAAGGGAGATATTCGTGAAAAACTTATGAATGAGGCGCACAGTTCAGCATAATCCGTACATCCAGGAAGCATGAAGATGTAGCGAGATTTACGACAGCATTTCTGGTGGGAAGGCGTGAAATGGGAGATTGCCCGCTTTGTGGCAAAATGCTTGGTGTGTCAGCAAGTTAAAGCTGAACATCAAGGGTTGCTGGTTTATTGCAACCACTTCCAATTCCTCAGTGGAAGTGGGAACATATGACCATGGATTTCGTGACAGCTCTACCATTGAGTCCAAAAGGCAACAATGCAGTTTGGGTGATTGTTGATTGATTGACCAGGGCAGCCCACTTCATACCGTTTCGAGTTGGTCAGTCAACGGAAGCATCAGTAGAACGGTACATGCAGGAAATTGTGAGATTGCATGGAGTACCTGTGAGCATCGTGTCCGACCATGACACCCGATTCTTATCACACTTCTGGAGGAGCTTACAGGAAAGTTTGGGGACTCGATGGAAGTTTAACACAGCTTATCATCCTCAAACAGATGGCCAGTCGGAGAGAACGATCCAAACTCTTGAAGACATGTTGAGAGCTTGCATGTTAGACTTCAAGGGTTCATGGGAGGATCATCTATACTTGGTGGAGTTTCGTACAACAACAGCTTTCAGGTGACTATTCAAATGGCTCCATTCGAAGCATTATATGGTTGCAAGTGTCGTTCACCTGTTTGTTGGGACGATGTTGGAGAACGAAGATTGTTGGGACCAGATTTGGTCGTGTAAACAGTTGAGAAGGTTAACACTATCCGGAATCATGTGAAGGCAGCACAAGACCGATAGAAGAGTTGGGCTGATACGTCGAGAGAACCTCTAGAGTTCGCTGTGGGTGATTTAGTATTCTTGAAGATGTCACCGACTAGAGGGGGATCCGTTACGGAAGTCGAGGAAAGTTTATTCCTCGATTCGTTGGACCTTTTAAGATTTTGGAGCGTATTGGAAAAGTGGCGTATCGTTTGGTGTTACCGCAATCTTTGGAGAATGTTCATGACGTGTTTCTTGTATCTCAACCCCGTAGGTATGCTCGAGATGAAATACATGTATTGGATCTTTCGGAGCAGACTGTATGAGAAGATTTAACCTTTGAGGAGCGACCGATGTAAATTGTGGATCGAAGAGAAAATGTTCTTATGAACAAAGTTATCCCTCTTGTGCTTTTTTTCTTGGAGTAATCGCTTGCATGGATAACCCACTTGGGAACGAGAAGATGAAATCCGACAGAAGTTTCCATATCTATTCTTGTATTTTGTTGATTGTTTATCCTTTCTTATTCTTGGAATTTCGAGGACGAAATTCTTTTGTAGTTGGGTATAATGTAACACCCTAGTTCATTTATACCAATTCCAGTTCTCGTATTTGCTTAATTGTAGTATTTTCCTGATTTATCGTATTTTGGGTGCGAATAGTATTTTACATTTTACATTGCATTCGACCCGACCCGCTTGCTTGAACCTGTTTGATTCATATTTATAGATTACCCTGACTTGTTACATAGACACGTGCATCTCATGTATACTGTATACTGGCATTTTACCATATAACATTTTAGGTCGTGTAAAATAATTTAAAATTGCATTTCATAGCCTGCATAATACCCTTAACCCCGTGGTAGCATCCGCGCATCTTGTTCTCGCCCCGTTCAGTGAAACGGACGTGTTTGGATGGCTACGCGCATGTACGTGCATCCGTTCTTAGGGGTATGCATTTTCGTTACCTGAGCATTCATTTTGAATTTTAAAAGTCGCACATATTTTTCGTATTTTAAATCTGAAGTTTTAGACCCGATCCGGACGCGTTTTGAAATATTTTGGTATCCCGCCAAAATTCAATTTATTTAATTTTAAAATTTAGTTTAAATATTTTCATACGATTTCTTTAACAAACTGAAACCTCTTATCTAAAATTTTAAATCTAAAAATCTTTTAAAATTTTAAATCTAATTTCCTAACAAACTAACAACTCCTTTCACTCTCTTTCTCTTCTCTGCATATATATATATTTATATATATTTTATTTATTTAATTTTTCTTTCCTTATTTAATACATAGCCTCTTCTTCTTCTTTCTTCTTTCTTTTTCTTGATCTTGTTTCTTGATTCCGGTGATCACCGCCGGAGCCATGCTCGTCGCTGACGATTCGAGTGATCCACTGAACGTACCTAACTTGCGTGATCACCCTCGTGCGTTGTTTGGGAACCGTTCCGTGTACCGTGCGCGCGCCGCGACATTTCGCCGACGAAGGACGTTCCGTACACATCCGTTCTTGTTCCGTCTAGGCAAGTTAATCTTGCTACATGCTATATAATTCATTTTATACCTATTTAAATAAATACCATATCTATAGTTTAAATCTAGTAACCCATATTTAATTTTATAACGTTTCGATATTCCGTTTGCATACGTTTATATCATTTTAAATCTAGATCATGAAAACTTATCTTGTGACCTGCTGGTTTACATTATACTGCATCCATATTATTTAAAATATATATCGTCGTAATATTTCTTATTATTATCTTTAATTAGTTTATAATCTCCATTTTATAATATTATACATTTGAAAATATTATAGTTTACACATGAAACGTCGTCGCAAAGCGGATACGATAAATCTGAAATTTACTGTACACCTTACCTTATAAAATTCATTATAAATCATAGAAAAATCATTAGTATACGTTCTTTAGTTCGTTGCGAAGCTAACTCAGAGTAATATAACTCTATGAAATATTTACTTACAAAATAAATTTTTTTAAAAACATAAAATGCAAATGAATATGTCTCTAAACTGCTGTCCAGGAAAATTCCAGCAGCAAACTTTCAATTTCGAATGTTCATAGATTTTTGTAGGGACAACCTGAGATACTTATACTTATAAAAATGAAAACCTTATTGAATTATCTTTGTTTTGGTATAAGACACGTCCCTTTTGGAGAACGTTTGTTATTTTTAAGCTATTTTACAAATCAGGGTGACGCTGAATTTCTGAACGGAACTTTCTTGTGCATGGTTAATCAATACCACTTTTATAGTTATTAATCGCTTTGAATATGCTATCCATATTAATATTATTATATCAATATTTATATCAATATTTATATCAAATATTACTTAGTTATACATCCCACATTACCATTTTATAGTTTTATAACTTTTCGGATACCCGTTTGCATCCATCGCATTTAAGATACATATAATTGCATCCATAGATCTCATTACTACATAATACTGTGATATTAACACTCCATGTTTGATAAATTGCATCCTAATTAATATTGAAATTATAAATGTAACCCTAATCGATAACTGTGCATCTGTATGCCTTAATCTGTACCTGATTGCATATCACATTACAATGTTCCATTTTATTGTTATATTAGTACACATGCTTTTTCTGTATGCCCATGATTATGCTAGGTTGATTTATAAGCACCCACATGATATCTTGTACACCCTGACATGACTTGCTACACCTACTACTTGACACGACATGGTACCGTACACACTTGACATGACATGACACCTTTATACATTACCTGACTTGACCTGGTGTACCCTGGCCTTACCTGTTATCTGATCTTGTATTTAATGCCAACAAACCCGACCTGTTGTCCTTACGGACCGTTCCTGTTGTCTATCCAGACAAACCTGTACCTGCCTGATCCTGTGTTGGCATTAGCTCTAGATTATTTAATACTTGACTTGAACATATATAACTTAGGGGTATGGGGAAATCAGTATTGTAACCGAACGTAACTCAAAGGGCCATACCCATTGTTTGCCGTTTTTTCGGGCGTTACGGAATACCCATTGTTTGCCGTTTTTCCGGGCGTTACGGAATACCCATTGTTTGTCGTTTTTCCGGGCGTTACGAAATACCCATTGTTTGCCGTTTTTCCGGACGTTACGGAATAATCATCGATGGGTTACGATGAGGATTACACTACTTGGTTTCGAAGACTTTAGAATAGATAACCACGTAGCACAGTTTAGATATCTCTGTACGTCACTTATACTGACACATTCACTGTTATATATTCTCATTATATTCTTGCTCATACTCATACTTGCATGTCTTACTATCCCTGTTTATACTATTGCTTGATGTTATGACGCGCTGACGTCTGGGTTTTGCATGGCCCAGATTCCTCTACCTTTGTTGCAGACTGATCAGGAGTTTTGCCGCTGTTAGACCGAGCGGTAAGGATCCTGTTGGTATGCAGTTTTACTTTCCAGGTGTTTCATTTATTGTATTCTTTTGCTTCCGCATATTATTATTTCTTGACTCATCATTCTGGCTCATGGACATGTACTAGATAGTTAGTTTACTTTCTTGTTCTTGATATCTCTACAGCCGTAATGTGACTGTGGAAGGATTTTTTCTATCCACAGGTAGCATGGTTGGCTATGTCACGTGCCCATCTTAGCGTACTCTGGTAAGCGGGACGTGACAAAAGGTGGCTTTTGGGTACAGTCCCGAATCACATGGAGGCAATGAGCGATAGGAGGGGATTCGTCTCTCCCGGTATAGGGAGTTGATGTTGCGCTGTGTTCGATTGGCTATAACTGGAAATCCCTAGCCAGGGTTGCTGAGATTTACTGGTAAGTGTTATCAGTAGTTTCTCGAACTGTTATGGACCTCATATCGATATGACTTATCAAGCTACTGGGGTCTGACGTTTACCACCCATAGGCGATATATGCGACATATCAGACGAAGAGACCGGACTGTACGGGAGTGTTACTGATTGGATTCGCAGGAGAATGTACAGGCTTGCTTGTTGATCTTCTGATCGCTCAATACCTGGGTGGCTGTTACGTTTAGCTGACCGCTTGCAGCTTGTGGGTGTTTGATATGATCATCACCTACTGCCGGCGTATTGACGATTCTTTAAAGTCCTACACAGAGGTTCCTTGGCTCAGGCAAAACGGAGTAGGAGCACATATATGATATGTGCGGGACCGAGAACAATACGTGTATGTGATACCGTATTAGATTCTCACGATATGAGATATCGGCCGGGTATATGTGATATATCCGGGTCATCGGATCAAGTGTTGATTCGATGAACTGATACAGATTATATTAGTCGGTTATTTGTGAAATAGCCGGATTATCGGATCAAGTGTTGATTCGATAATTTAATGTATAATTATACATTTGATATATTAAATTACATTAACTGATATAAACTCACTAAAAGATTCTTTTTCTCACTCGGGTAATACATTATATATATGCGATATATGTTAATTGTATTATTTTATTTTGTTACAATAAATATTATATATGTGATATATAATATTGTAACATGATATGGTTATTAATGCAACATGTTTAATGGAGATTACACATGGTTAGGGTTTGATTTGGGTTAAGCTTTTCTAGAAGTTTCTAGAAGCTTTGCCTTTTGTTTTGGTAAAGATATTTTGTGAAGATATTTCCTTAACCTAACCCAAACCCCTTTACCATGGTTGTTTCTCTACATGTGTTAAGGATTCATTCTTAACTATGGTTTCATTTCTAACCTCATATATGAATTTCATTATTCATCACAAAAGGATTACTATTCTTCTTCTTCTTCCTTGAGCTTTTGAAAAAGCTTTCTAGGTTTTTCTTAAGTGATGAAAATGAGTGAGTTAAAGAAAACAAATGAGAGCTAAAATCCTACTTCATCATCCTAATCTATCCTTGCCATTTAGATTAGGGTGTTCACTTCATTTAGTGAGTGAGAGCTTGTGTTATAGAAACTTCAAGGTAGATCATCTTAGTTATCGAAGATCGGAAGCAAGCTTGCATCTTTCTCTTCGTGGAGCCTCTCTAGAGTCTGGAAACTCGATGATCGCGGCGAAGAGATCTCAACACGGAGCTTTAGAAGTGAAGGACCGGACTACAAAGGTTGTAATCCCAAACTCTTAGATGTTAAAGTGTTTAACATGCTTTATTTCGCCTAATCTCTAGTTTAAAGATCTTGGTTAGGGTTGTACGGCACGTCTAAATTTTAAATCGGGCATGGTTGATGCCTTATAGACCCTTGTGAGAGTGCCTAGTAACCCTACAGGTAGCTGCTCGGTGGCCTCTCGATGAGGGCTTTTACCCCTGGCGTCGTGGGGTAAGAGATTACCAACCAAGGATGGACCGAGCAGGGTTGCTGGTCGATGACCTCTTGATGAGGGCTTTGATCCTTGGCGTCATGCGGTAAGAGATTACCAGCCAAGGATGGACCGAGAAGGGTAGGGTAGCTTGGCCGCCTTATGACCTGCGGAAAGCGCAGTTGGGGCCCGGGTGCGTTTGGCCACCTTATTCGAAACTGGGGGGAGTTTGAAGAACCTCTCGCCCTTAGCCTCTTCCAACAGTGCCATCTGGGAAACGTTGTGCAGGGTGTACTCCTGAAACTTCGGGGAGTAGGGTTTTGGCCGCTCAATCTTCTTCTTCTCCTCCCTAGCATTTTTCTTCTAATCGGCTTGCTCTTTCCGGGGCAGGTTGGCGTTCATCTCGGACTTAAGCTGGATCTCAGGTTCGGTCCATGTCTTTGCCTCGGCCATGGTCTTAGGTTGTGCTAATGCAAAGGAGCGCAGCCACTCCTTGTGCCTAAGACCCGACCTAAGGGCCGTAATGACCGTCTCGTCCCGGTGTTCTAGAACCTCGAGGAGGTCATTGTAGAAGCGGGTGACGTATCCTTTGAAGGATTCTTTGTCCTCGCTCTTTATGGTGAAGAGATGGTCAACTGTCCACTTCTGCCGTCTGTTCCAGACGAAGTGGCCGAGGAATTGGGTGGCCAGCTCATCGAAGGTAGAGATTGAGCGTGGCGCGAGTCCTCGGTACCAGTCTCGTCCGGAGCGGATGAGAGTGGCGGGGAAAGCGCGGCATTGTGCGGCATCGGAACAGTCCTGGAAACTCATCCCGGCTGTGAACACGTCCAAATGGTCCTTCGGGTCGGACTTCCCGTCGAAGAGTGAGACCTTCGGGGGATTGTTCCGGGAGGAGACGTGGACGGCGAGTAGCTCTTTGGCGAAGGGGTTCGTGAGAGAGTCGGCGACATATTTAGCCCCGTCGCTTGAAGGACGATTTTCTCGATACATGCCTTCGATCTTCTTTTCGAAGGCGTCGAGTCGGCCGTGGTATCTCGAGGATTCGGTATATTCTGATTTTTGGCCTCTGCTGCCGGAGACCTACGCCTGGCCATGGCCCTGGTTCCGTTCGATGAGGTTCCTTAGGTCCCCTGGCGAGGTCGTCTTCGAACTACCATGGTGCGTCCCGTCCGCGCGACCCTGTCGAGAGAGGGGGTGCCGGTCATTCCTGGGTGCAGGCGAGCTGACCGACACCTCCTCGGGAAGGATAGGGGCGCGATGGGCTTGGGGAAAGGCGCTCTGGCGAAAATCTCGGTGTTGAGCTGTGCAGTGCCCAGCGGGTCATTGAATACGTTGGGCGGGGGGATCTGCGGCCGCCAGAGACAGCGAGGTAGTGTCCGGTCGTGCCGACGCGGGCAAAGTCTTCTCTCCCTCTGTAGGGGTCCCAGTCCCGAGGTGGGGGAGCGGCGACATTGGGAGCCTGTCCGGCCGTTTGGATACGAACGAGTGCATCCATAACGGATGCGATCCGATCTATCCGAGCGGATAGGGTATGAATGGAGTTCGGGGGAGGAGGGGATTCTCCCTCGTCTCCACTGCAGGGAGGGCGACGGCTGGTGCTTGGATCGTCGCGGTGACTGCTCGCCATGAAGTTGAGATTGGAAGGTGAACTTTAGTTGAGTGGAACTAGCGTTCCCACAGACGGCGCAAACTGATGGATCTCTGGATCTCCTTCAGATGTTACCTTCCGTTGATCTGCAGCGAGCGCTGATGGATGGCTGAGATTGAGTTGGAGGATTGCCTCCTGAAACGTGTGGATCTCAATGGATTTTATGTGGGTGAGGCCGAGGTACCTGCAAGGATGTCCCAGGATGGTTGTGCCACCGAGGAACCTCCGACGATCAAGTTAGATGGGGTATTTTGGCAGAGTAACGGCCTATTAGGGTCAAATTCGCTTACCTGAGTCGTCTGAGGGAGGGGTTTATATAGTGGCTTCTATGGGTAGGCGGGCGTAAGATTCACGCCGGCCGTTACACCCCTGGCGTTACGCCCGCGTGAAAGGCAGGATTCCCCATTAATGACGAGATATGCTCGTTAATGGGGAAACGCGGTGGTGTGGAACGCGGGATCGTGGGCGGCGGATATCTCGCGTCTGGCGAGATTCGCGGAGCCATGGTGGAGACGTCTGTGATCAGTGCTGTAGGTCGGATGATGAGACCGAGAAAGCTAAGCTCGGCGGGAGGCTCGGGAACGAGCGGGAAGCTGAGCTAGCTTGGTTCGGTGATAGCTCATAGGAGAGCTAGGGGGTTGAAGGAACTCAGCGTGTAGGAAGGCTCGAAGGCAAGCCGGCGGTTGTTTGTAAGACGAGCATGAGAGTGGTCTGGAAGGCCACCGAAGGTCGGAAACATCCTCGGGCGAGGACCCGTGGCATACTTCCAATGTACTGTTCTTGATCCTTTTTCGTAGGCTTTGGGACACGCTACTTGCCAAGTGTCATGATCTGGGGAAATACCACTTCTGATCATCATCATTCGCCCCCACTCTCGTTCCAACCTATTTATGGGTCGGGTCGAGAGTGGACTATACGGAGAATCTTTTACTTGGTTTGGCACCGAGAATCATGATGTCGATTGCCCAGGAACGAATGGAGGCGTCGTTTCGTCTGTTAGGGCCGGCTATCGACCGAACTCGAGCTCTCCTATATTTTTTATTTGATCCATGTTAGGAGCTTTTTTCTACTTGAGCCATGCTAGGAGCTTGCCTTCTTCGGGTGCATGCGTCGGGCTGAGGCTTGCCAGCTGGTTCAATGTGAGGCTCAGGGATCCACCGTTGAGACCAGGCATGAAGATGTCTGGCGGCTTCGTGCTAGGGCTTCGATCCATCGCTTTATAGGGTAGGAAGCTGCCTGGAGTGGATGGACCGAGTAGGAGAATGCCCGGTCGCCTCGTGATGAGGGATTTTGATCCGTATTGTTGTGGGGCAGGAAGCTGCCCTCCAGGATGAACCGAGCATGAGGATGCCCGGTCGCCTCTTGAGGAGGGCTTTCGATAATTGGCATCGAGGGGCAGGTAGCTGCCCGCGAGGATGAACCGAGCATGAGGGTGCCCGGTCGCCTCTTTGAGGAGGGATTTTGATCCTTGGCGTACGTGGGGTAAGAGATTACCAGCCAAGGATGGACCGAGCAGGAAAGCTGCTCGGTGGCCTCTTGGCGAAGGCTTTGATCCTTGGCGTCGGTGGGTAGTGAACTATCAGCCATGGATGGACCGAGCAAGGAAGCTGCTCGGTGGCCTCTTGGCGAGCGCTTTGATCCTTGGCATCGGTGGGTAGTGAACTACCAGCCATGGATGGACCGAGCAGGGTGGCCGATCGGTGGCCTCTTGGCGAGGGCTTTGATCCTTGGCGTCGGTGGGTAGCGAACTACCAGCCATGGATGGACCGAGCAGTGTAGCTGCTTGGTTGCCTCTTGGCGAGGGCTTTGATTCTTGGCGTTGGTGGGTAGCGAACTACCAGCTATGGTTGGACCAGACAGGGAAGCTGCTCGATGGCCTCTTGATGAGGGCTTTGATCCCTGGCGTCGCGGGGTAAGAGATTACCAGCCAAGGATGGACCGAGCAGGGTAGCTGCTTGATGGCCTTTTGATGAGGGCTTTAATCCTTGGCGTCGTGGGGGTAAGAGATTACCAGCCAAGGATGGACCGAGCAGGGTAGCTGCTCGGAAGCCTTTTGATGAGGGCTTTGATCCTTAGCGCGGGAGGGCATTGAGAGGCCTGCTAAGGATGGACCGAGCAAGGTAGCTGCTCGGTGGCCTCTTGATGAGGGCTTTGATCCCTGGCGTCGTGGGGTAAGAGATTACCATCCAAGGATGGACCGAGCAGAGTAGCTGCTCGGTGGCCTCTGGATGAGGACTTTGATCCTTGGTGTCGTGCGGTAAGAGATTTCCAGCCAAGGATAGACCAAGCAGGGTAGGGTAGCTTGGCAGCCTTATGACCTGTGGAAAGCGCAGTAGGGGCTCCGGGTGCGCTGGGCCTCCTTATTCGAAACTAGGGGGAGTTTGAAGAACCCCTCGCCCTTAACCTCTTCCAACAGTGTCGTCTGGGAGACGTTAAGCGGGGTGTACTCCTGAAACTTCGGGGAGTAGGGTTTTGGCCGCTCAATCTTCTTCTTCTCCTCCCTGGCCCTTTTCTTCTGATCGGCTTACTCTGTCCGGGGCAGGTTGGCGTTCATCTCGGACTCAAGCCGGTTCTCACGTTCGGTCCATGCCTTTGCCTCGGCCATGGTCTTAGGTTGCGCTAATGCAAAGGAGCACAACCACTCCTTATGCCTAAGACCCAACCTAAGGTCCGTAATGCCCGTCTCGTCCCGGTGTTCTGGCACCTCAAGGAGGATGTTGTAGAAGCGGGTGACGTATCTTTTGAAGGATTCTTTATCCCCGCTCTTTATGGTAAAGAGATGGTCAACTATCCGCTTCTGCCGTCTGTTCCCGACGAAGTGGCCGAGAAATTGGGTGGCCAGCTCATCGAAGGTAGAGATTGAGCGCGGCGCGAGTCCTCGAAACCAGTCTCGTCCAGAGCGGATGAGAGTAGCGGGGAAAGCGTGGCATTGTGCGGCGTCGGAACAGTCCTGGAAACTCATCCCGGCTGTGAACGCGTCCAAATGGTCCTTCGGGTCGGACTTCCCGTTGAAAAGTAAGGCCTTCGGGGGCTTGTTCCGGGAGGAGACGTGGACAACGAATAGATCTTTGGCAAAGGGGTTCGTGAGCGAATCGGCGGCATATTTAGTCCCGTCGCTTGAAGGACGATTTTCTCGATGCATATCTTCGATCTTCTTTTCGAGGGCGTCGAGTCGGCCGTGGTATCCCGACGATTCGGCGTATTCTGATTTTTGGCCTCTCCTGCCGGAGACCTGCGTCTGGCCACGGCCCCGATTCCGTTCGATGAGGTTCCTTAAGTCCCCTGGCAAGGTCGTCTTCGAACTATCGTGGTAGGTCCCTTCCGCGCGACCCCGTCGAGGAAGGGGGTGCCGGTCATGCCTGGGTGCAGGCGAGCTGACCGACACCTTCTCGGGAGGGACAGGGACGCGATGGGCCTCGGGGCAAGGCGCTCTGGCGAAAGATCTCGGTGTTGAGCTGTGCGGCGCCCATCGGGTCATTGAATATGTTGGCCCGGGGGATCTGCGGCCGCCGAAGACAGCGAGGCGGTGTCCGGTCGTGCCGACACGGGCAGAGTCTTCTTTCCCTCTGCAGGGGTCCCAGTCTTGAGGTGGGGGAGCGACGACCTGGGGAGCTTGCCTGGCCGTTTGGACACGGACGAGTGCATCCACGACGGACGCGAGCCGATCTATCCGAGCGGATAGGGTGTGAATGACATTCGGGGGAGGAGGGGATTCTCCCTCGTCTCCACTGCGGGGAGAGCGACGGCTGGTGCTTGGATCGTCGCGGTGACCACTCGCCATAAAGTTGAGATTGGAAGGTGAACTTTAGTTGAGTGGAACTAGCGTTTCCACAGACGGCGCCAACTGATGGATCTCTGGATCTCCTTCAGATGTTACCTTCCGTTGATCTGCAGCGAGCGCTGACGGATGGCTGAGATTGAGTTGGAGGGTTGCCTCCTGAAATGTGTGGATCTCAATAGGTTTTATGTGGTTGAGGCCGAGGTATCTGCAAGGAAGTCCCGGGGTGGTTGTGCCAACAAGGACCCTCTGACGATCAAGTTAGACGGGGTATTTTGGCAAAGTAACGGCCTATTGGGGTCAAATTCGCTTACCTGAGTCGTCTGAGAGAGAGCTTTATATAGTGGCTGCCATGGGTAGGCGAGCGCGAGATTCACGCCGGCCGTTACGTCCCTGGCGTACGCCCGCGTGAAAAGCGGGATTCCTCATTAATGACGAGATATGCTCGTTAATGGGGGAACGTGGTGGCGTGGAACGCGGGATCGTGGGCGGCGTATATCTCGTGTCGGCGAGATTCGCGGAGCCGTGGTAGAGACGTCTATGATCAGTGTTGTGGGTCGGCCGATGAGACCGAGGAAGCTAAGCTCGGCGGGAGGCTTGGGAACGAGCGGGAGGCTGAGCGAGCTTGGTTCGGTGATAGCTCGGAGGAGAGCTAGGGGCTGAGGGAACTCAGCGTGTGGGAAGGCTCGGAGGCGAGCCGGCGATTGTTTGTAAGGCGAGCATGGGAGTGTTCTGGAAGACTACCGAAGGTCGGGAACATCCTCGAGCGAGGGCCCGGGGCATACCTCCAATGTACCATTCTCGATCCTTTTTCGTAGGCTTTGGGACACGCCGCTTGCCACGTGTCATGATCTAGGGAAATACCACTTCTAAGCATCATCGGGGATCGAACTTGCAACCCCTGATATTGGAGAGAAAATTGATACCAACTGGGCTAAGACCACTTGGTGTTAGAAAATTTATACTTAAAATGTCCGTAGCACAATTTAAAACAGCAAAACATCAAAAGAAAACTTGATATAAACGGTCTGAAAGTTTTCTAAATATTCAAGAAAAACAAATTTCAAACAAGAAAACTGCCTGTGATTGGAATTACGTTTCATCTATACGATCTTGATCGGTGACCATGGACTTTCAAATTTTTGTAGTTTGTTTTCCCCCATTTTTCTTATTGTATCTAGCTAATAAATTTGATGTACTTGGATTTTATTTTATTAATATGTGTTGCGGTTTAACTTAAGCTTTGAAAAAAAAAACCTAAAGAGACAAAACAGTCCTGAGTTAATTAAAATATTGTCGAAACCAAGGAATATACATTCAAAAAAAATTCAGCTAGAACTAGAAACTCATAGGAAACACAGACCTGTATCCAAGGGAAATGCCTGATGACTGCAAAGGCCAAAGTCACGGCCGGATTCATGTGGGCCCCGGAAATGTGACCGACGGCATAAATCATCACCGTCACAATAAGTCCGCCTGCCACCGAAGCCCCCAGCTTCGACACAGCCTGCTCCTCCCTCCGGCTTAACGCCGCAGACCCACAGGTCACAAACACTAGCAAGAAGGTCGCTACCAGCTCAGCCACTACCTGCAAACATTTCTGACTAAGATGCTGTAGTGTGGTAGCTATGTATACAACCGAAGTCAGCCTATATATACAAAACTCGATGTAGGGCTAAATTTCATCGAGATACCACATAAATCAGATAAATGCCACGGGCTTTTTAACTTTCGGATATATACCAGAAATTTGGTCAGTTACAAATTAACTAATGAAGTTTATGTTATATCTTACCATTTTATATGTATACGAATATTTATCTGGACAACGCAGTGAAAGTTGTTATGGTACTTCAGTGAAAGTTGGACTATAAATTTGCGGATTAATGATCATAATTGAATTATAGAGAAACATGTATTGGAGTTGAGTATATTACCTTTCTAAGTAGGAATGGTTGGAAGAGATCTTTGAATGGTGAATAAATGAGACTGAGTTTTCTTGGAGAAGTTTGAGAAAGATTAGAGATGTCATCGATTTCATTAGGCTTTGTAGAGTTTGAAGCCATTCTCTTTCAACTCCTATATTGTGTTTAAAGAGCTTGTTTTCTCAATGGACCTTCCATCTCTTTATAGAAAAAAAGGAATTTGAGTCTTTGAGTTAACAAAGATAATTAGGTTTGTCTATAATTAATAGCAGCTTTATCTTTTTCTAGAATGTTAATCTGAACTGACACTTAATATTATGAGCACACTCTATATCTGCGATATTTAAGTGGACTCTATCTGCTTTCCCGCGGAGCGTGGTTATATACCATAAATATCAAAATGACATGGAGTATTTGTACTTCTGAAAACCAAGAAGAATCTAGAAAAATGAAAATCATGCTTTAGGTCTTCACACATTGTTGATTTTAGTACACGAATCGTCCAGGAGCATATGTGCTAACGATATCTTCATACATGAAGAACTTTTCCTGACTAGAATTTGTGATCTTCATAGAGTACGAAGAACACGATTTTTTAACAACTCCGTAGATTCTATGTAGGCTACTGAATTGATGATTAGATAAAAGATGAGATTCTTATAAAGTGCAACTTCCAAAGTCGTGTTTGTTAACTTTCTATACCACACGTACCTAATCATAGCCCGGTAGCCATGTGGAACCTAGGATAGATAGGTAAAGTAACTCTTTAATTCAAATATGAGTATTGTTGAATCAACATATATCGATAAGCCAAAAAGATTGAGAGAAAAAATTGCAAATTTAACATGGTTCAATCGCAAGCACCTACATTCACGTTTACAGCTAGGAAAAAAAAAATCTTATTGTTGTATTAGAGTAGAGTTGACAACACAATTTCAATTTAGGGTTTCACTTTCGCACCTTTTGTTGGTTGTCTCCTTAGTCCTCATATGCTTTCATTCTTTCTTGATACAAATATCGAATATGCTAAAATATCTTCAATTACAGGACTTCCCCAATTAAATCTTTCAGGATGCTCGAAAACTGTCCTGGGGTCTTCCTTTTTGACTACACGGTACCTCTTGAAATAAAAGACATCGTCTCACCAAGTATTATCCAAAGTAAAGCATATTAACTTGGAGATGTGAATGAGCCTAAATCAAGTACCTACCTCTCTTTGTGTTTCACCTTCAAAGGTTAAAAATATCTGGATTGCTATGTCTTTTGGTTTTAGGTCGTTAATCTTAGGCCCGCCACACTAAAAGTAGAAAGCCATTTCTTTGGTAGGCAAAGGCAAGTATGTTCAAGCCACAACCTTTTGTCCAATTGTCATTTCAGTGGATTTAATATGCTCTGAACCATGCATATTTGATTCTTGATGTGATCACTTTAGAATTCTCTACCCCATTTGACCGTATGGATTAAGACCCAACTCACTGCTAATTGAATTAGGCTCGTCAAACGGGGAGCCATCAAATCTAGTCAGGTTAAATTTTGTCGTAGGATAGGGCTACACAAGAATATTGATCAATCATAGCAGTGGTGTTATTTACAGGATCCGACGGATTTAAATAGGTAAAACAAGGAGCCTATGGGTATGGCATGTGTCTTGATCAGTTATGATCGGATGAGATAATAATAATAATGTGGAAAAGAATAGTTACTTTGCATGATCAGACAACATCAACATTTCATCACAAATCATAACATCCTTACACCCCTGTGCTACACCAACAACTACCGTTGATTGGGTATAATCAGGATGATGTGACCCCTTTGAGAATCTAATCAGCAAATTCTCAGTTTTAAAAGAAAAGTTTCACTGCAAGAGTTATGCTTATAGCATCCTTGATAATGAAGACGGAAACAAAGCCAAACATAAATCAGCATAATTATCATACACGGGAAAAAAATTCGCTTTGTTTTCGGGTATACAAACACTTTTTAAGATCCAACAAAGAAGTGGCATTCACGACAATAATAACAAGTTTGCCGCAATAAAATCTCTGAAAGTGTCTGCATAAAGAAATATGATATAACTACACAAAGGGGTCTTCCTCAACCCCCAACTGCTGTTCTCATCCATGTCACATACCGATGAAAGAGGCAGAAACACACAGTGGCGTAGGAATAAATCAATAATTGATGTAAAGTGGTTGATACAGAATGGAGTCCCCTGAGAGCAAAACCCTACCTCTTGAGGATACGCTTTGTAACGTATCGCCCTTTCTCCAAATCGTATATAGTCTTCGATTGGGGTTTTCTCCATTTGGACAAGGACCATGCAGTGAAGATAATCAATGTGCAAATAAGAAAAAGTGGGATATAGGACGACGAGTCCTCGCCTATAATAGCGGGCATCCAGCTGATGGGATCAGCTTTGCTATGATTCGACAATTTCTGCATGAAAGCTCCCAATGCCCAGTCTAGGGGCACATCACCAACTTGGTTAGCGAACTGAATCCTGAAAATTAAATCATAAAATTGAAAAATCAATGCACCTATGTATGTTACGTGTGACATGTGCGCCAAGAGTTCGAATGCAACCGATACTCCAAGTCATGTAGTTGACATGTGCAGAAGTGCACCAACTGTCAAACATCAGGGGCGCATCCTACTTGGAAATAAGATCTCAAGGAAATCATAAAATTGAAAAATAAATGCACATATGGTTTTAACCTTACATGGAAAAAGAAATTCTAGGAATTACTTGGAACAAAAAATCAATGCACCAACCGTTGTAACCATGAAGCAACGGTGAAATCCACTAGTGCATGACTTGCACCAACAACAAACAATTGTGGGTGATGGGCAATATTGTAATAGTGTTTTTTCACAAGCAAAGATGAATTTTGAACGGATTCCTTGGTTCAGACCGAAGAAATAATGTCAATCGATTAATTATCAAATTAACTGCAAATCTTACTCATGCACTTGTTATATACAATTATTACATTTAAACTTTGAAAGACTAATGTGTAAATATAAATAGATAGATATCATTGATTGAAGCCCCCCACCTCCACCCCACCCCACCCACCCCAACAAAAAGAGATATTCTACTTTATGAGATTCCATGAACGTTTAAAAAGTAGGTGTTAATTTTAAGGCCCAAAATTAAACTAATTAATTCCAATGTTTCCACTGATAATATAGGGAGATAAAAGATGTGAAAATGATTGCAAGTTAAAAAAGGAATAAAAAGGTCGGGAGAATAATTTTCTCAACCAGACATTTAAAAGTAAAAAAAAAATCCCAAGAACATACAAAAGAATGATCAGCATAGGTTAAGGGTTTCTGATTGTGACCTAAGTCTGAATAATTACAGATTCAAACATTAGCTCTATTGTGGTGAATACTTGAAAGATTAAACTTTTTTTCGAAAACAGATTAGAGATCCATGTGTCTAAACTAAAGACAAACTGGGTTTTTTTAACCTAAAAAGGAAAAGCTGGTAATATTATAGAATCTTTAAATACCATGAGACTCAATACCAACTCCAAGCAGCAAACTTCAGAAGGATCATTAATGAATCATAGGGTGAAGGCTAAATTACATCAAACTACCCTTAACCATCATTGTTTTTCAGTTAATTCCCTTGCAGTTTTCTTTATCACATTACGCTCCCCTAAAGATCTATATTTAAGGGTATTTAAGTGGGAAAACCCCCTAAAATCCAAAATTTTAGGAGAGCTTTCAGTCTACTGTGACTAAAAAACATTAAGGTAGTTCAATAACATACGCGATATGTACGGGTAGTTTGGAGTTTGGAGTAATTTAACCTATGGGGAAAGCGGTGGTGGAGAAACCGGATCGGAGAAAGGAAATCTGATATTCTGTATTCTATTACCAATTTACCATGAAACGCAATATCAACTCCACGCAGCAAACTTCACAAGAACTGATTATACGGTAAATATATGATTTTCTTATATTCTAGCAAGGAACAAGAAAGAAGGCAGCAATTTGCATAAAATCAGAATGATATCAATCGGGATTTGGAGGCATAGCATACCTTTTATCATCCATAGCAATTCCAAGAATGTCATGAAGCAAGGCAACAATGTATGCCGAAGAGAAACAATATCGCAACAGTTCTTCCTTCTCTAAAGTAGAATATTTCTTCTCTAGCTCAAGCCAATCTTGCTCACAAAAACGTTCACCAGCCAATACCAAATCAGAAAGAAATGATGTTGAACCCAATCCAAAGAACTACCAAAAAGAAGACGAGCAAATTAAAGTTAATAGGTATACAAAATGTATGCAGGATTAAAAAAGTTACAGGAATTACTTACTGCAGATGATGAGTCAGTATTTTATAAAAAGAATATTCTAATTATATCTGTCTACGCCCATGGATTTAAAATCTTGCAGACAAGCACTCAATAGTTTTAGTCTTTTACTAATACAATTCCAAACCTAAAAAACTTGTCATGAAAACATTGTATTACCTTTAGGGCGGATGACAAAATTAGCCTCACACAAAAATTAATTTACATATTGTAAAATTTGAAAGTGGATTATAATGTGCCTGCACACAACAACAACAACCCACCCCACCCCACCCCACCCCCAAAAAAAAATGCCAAACACGCAAGGAAAAAGAGAACACCTACCTTAGAAAAACATAACCAGTACTCATCTGTCTTCACATGATCAACCATTTGTCATATTACAACTATTACTATAAGCAGTTAAAAGAACTTATGTATCAGATCTATGTCTACCCCCGTCGCCCTGATACTCATCAGTCTTAACATCCTCGACAATTTTTCATAATACAATTAATATAATGACCAGTTAAAAGAACTGTTTTTTTTATGTATCAGACAACAGTTCATTTATATAATAGCAACCCATAATAACACATATATTGAAGCGGGGTTGTGTTCTTCAACTCACAAACTTTTTTGTGGGACATTCTTTGGATGATCCAAGCGTTCAAATTGATCTACACATCTTAGATAGTGTTACCATGTGAAGGATGCATAATTGCATAGTTAAGAAATGTTTTGTAAATGCAACATCTATGTTTAAAACTATAAGATTAAACGGATAAAATAAAATTAACATATTCATGCATAATAAACATTTCGAACAACAGAATTTTGCATTCACACACTATCCGAGAAGTGAAGATCAGCGTGAATACTGTGGATCATTCATGGAATGTTCATACAAAAAGTTTGTGAATTTGAGAAAGCACGAATCTGCCTCAATGGATTGGAAAATTTGTTTTCTGCATTAATCTTTAAGACTTTAACATAGGAGCGATCTCAAACAAGTAATACCTTTTAAATTATCTATAATAGTTCTTTATAGCACCATGTGATTATATATGCTTTTGTGTAACTTTAAAGTAGAGTAACTTAACAGTATAATAGAAGTTTTACTTGTATAATAACTACATATGCTAGTAATTTGCACGTGCAATGCACGTCTATGTCAAATTTCAATAACCTTTTTGTGTTTTATTATTTTTCATTAAAAAACCTAACCCAGGTAGTTTTAAGTGGTGGGTTAGCAGCGGTTATAATTTTTGGTTGGACTTCTTTTGTCTTTCTATTGATTTTTGTTGAAGAATGAAAAAGCAACGTCAACAATCAATTTCAAAACTCCCCTTTCCTTTTGCACTATAATAGTATATGTGCTATAGGAAATTCAACATGCTACTTAAGATTTCCATATCTATAATTGTTGTTTTTAGCTCTATAAAACTATATATGCTACGTGTAATTTAAACGTGGCGTAAGTTAGGCTAGTTAGCAACCTGTAAGATAGAAGTCCTCCTTCTATTGTAACTTTATACGTGTGTTATAGAGGTTAAATATGCTACATAAGTGACTCGGTGATATGATATGTCACATATCCAATAAAACCAGTTTAAATTTGCTAGACAAAGGTTGCCTGTTCTACAGTCAACTTGCACCATGAGCAGAACCTGCTACATCTTCCTAAAATTTACAGTTTTCTGCTGTGTTTTCTTCATGATTATGCTGTCATTGCTTGTTTTGTGACTGGTTAAATTTGTGATGAAAAGATTTTGAAGAAAATAGTTCATAACAGTCATCAACACAACTCTTAACAAAAATTGAAAACCACCATCATACTTGTAATCCACAAAACAAGAAAAAGAACTTATGCAACATCATTTGTCTTTCATCAAACTTTTCCTGGTCCATCAGCCATACTTCACACTATTATAGAACAGAGAAAATTAGCATGCACCCATAAACATTCTGATTCTACCCATACAAAATGGGAAGTTAATTTTTTAAGCCAATATTATTTTGTGCAGCTTTCATTTACTTAAATGAAATCCTCTTAGTAACTAGATGTAGAGCTTATAAGAAAATTTCTACAGAAAGAAAGACTATATACCTTTGAAGTATAAAAGAAATTCTCAGTCGCAATGAATCTTCCTTGCAGCTTAGGTATGAAACTTGATCCCAGGAGGCAGCTTGAGTACACACATTGATCTGCATATGAGAGGGGCAAGTATCCTACGGATTAACTTATGAACCGAAATAAATCTATCCTTGAGTTGTAAAAAGTCTGACATATTGCAAATTAACTGAACAAGCCACTGCAATGGACTAAGAATGAATAGGCTCAGACAAGAACCCACCTAAAGAGAGGCATAATTTCAATGAAATACCATCTTTAGTCTAAGTCACCTATATCATCAACAACAACAACAACAACTGAGCCTTTTATCCCAAGCATATGGGGTAGGCTACATGAACCAACATGAGAATCACGCTGGGTCCAGCACATGAATCCTCTGCCTCCACTCACTCCTATCGAACATTATACTTTCATCGAGTCCTTTGGCACCCATATCGTTTCGTATCACCTCCATCCATATTTTCTTCGGTCTTCCTTTTGCCTTTTTGCCATTGCCCATATCTAGAGTATCTATTCGTCGAACCGGTGCTTCCATAGGTCTGCGTCGCACATGACCAAACCATCTTAACCGGTTTTCCCGCATCTTCTCCTCCACAGGTGCTACACCAACTTTTGCACGAATATCCTCATTTCGCACCTTATCTTTTCTAGTGTTACCGCACATCCAACGAAGCATGCGCATCTCCGCTACGTGCACCTTCTGTGTATGATGCTTCTTAGGAGTCCAGCATTCTGTACCATATAAAAAGGCAGACCGAATAGCGCTCCGATAAAACTTCCCTTTCAATTTTAACGGAAAGTTACGATCTCACAAAATCCCTGTTGCACTCCTCCATTTCAACCAACCAGCTTGGATCCTTTGATTAACATCACTATCGATCTCTCCATTCTTTTGGATGATGGAATCTAGATATCTAAACTGGTCGCTCGGTGATATCTCTTGCCTTTCCAATGTTATACCAATATGGTTTTGACTTCTCTGGTTACTAAATTTGCAATGCATATATGCTGTCTTGGACCTGCTCAATCTGAATCCCCGAGATTCCAATGTTTTCCTCCATAATTCCAATTTGGCATTAACCCCTGCTTTCGTCTCATTTACTAGAACAATATCATCAGCGAATAGCATACACCAAGGTACCTCATCTTGGATAGTTCTAATAAGTTCATCTATCACGATGGTAAATAGGAATGGACTTAATGCAGATCCTTGATGTAAACCAATTGTAATCGGAAAATCACTCGTTAAACCGCCGCAGGTTCTAACATTTGCCACTACTCTATCGTACATATCCTTGATTATGTCAATATACTTGACGGGGACCCTCTTCTTCATCATTGTCTTCCATAATACCTCTCTAGGTATCTTGTCGTACGCTTTTTCTAAATCAATAAATATCATATACAAATCTTTTCTCCTCTCTCGAAAACGCTCGACAAGTTGACGAAGCAAATGAATAGCCTCTGTCGTCGATCGTCCAGGCATGAACCCAAACTGGTTCTCTATTATTTTAATATCCTTCCTTAGCCTGTGTTCAATCAGTCTCTCCCAAAGTTTCATGGTGTGACACATAAGTTTTATTCCACGGTAGTTTGAGCAACTTTGAATGTCACCCTTGTTCTTATAGATAGGTACAAGGATACTTTTCCTCCATTCATTTGGTATCTTTTTTGTCTGCTAAATCTTATTTAACAGATCTGTCAGCCATTTAACGCCTATTTCTCCTAAGTATCTCCAAATCTCGATAGGAATCCCGTCAGGACCAACCGTTTTTCTTAAACTCATTCTGTTCAAAACTTCTTTAACCTCAGGTAGTCTTATTTTGCGCATGAAATCACGGTTTATATCTTGAGATTGAATGACAAGTCCATCCAAATTTTTAGTAAAGCTCTCATTGAACAATTTGTCAAAATAATCTTTCCATCTTTCCTTGATATCCTCATCTCGAACTAAAACCTTCTGATTTTCATTTTTGACACACTTCACCGTACATAAGTCTTTAGTCTTCCTTTCCCGCATCCGAGCAATCCGGTATATATCATTTTCAGTCTTTTTAGTGTCTAATTTCTCGTACACCTCCTTGTAGACCTTAGATTTAGCTTCCCGAACAGCTTTCTTAACTTCCTTTTTAGCCATTTTATACTTCTCAAATCTCTTCACATCTTTACTTTTCTTCAAATCTTTATAAAAATCCCTTTTAATTTTAATAGCAGCATTTACTTCTTCATTCCACCATGATGTGTTTTTAGATGGTGGAGTACCATCTCTCGACTCACCAAGTAGATCTCTAGTTACCTTCTTGATACAACTAGTCATTATGTTCCATGTTCTATCTGAATCGTCTTCCGACTGCCAATCCGCTTCTTGGACTACACGATCTATAAAAACCTTTTGGTTATCTTCTTTCAATCGCCACCATTTAATTTTAGCCTCCACCTTACGTCTAATCTTCCTAAGTCCTCTTCTAAATCGAAAGTCTAGAACTAAAAGTCTATGTTGAGTGGTTACACTCTCACCTGGCACTACCTTACAGTCGATACAACAACCTCTATCTATTTTTCTCGTCAGAAAAAAGTCTATTTGACCAACACTTGATCCGCTCCTAAATGTGATAAGGTGGGACTCTCTTTTCCTAAACCAAGTGTTTGCTAAGATCAAGTCATAAGATAAGGCAAAATCTAGAATCGAATCACCTACTTCATTCCTTTGTCCAAAATCAAAACCTTCATGGATAGTATCAAACCCACTACGACTAGTACCTACATGTCCATTAAGATCACCACCAATAAATAACTTCTCTCCACTAGATATACTTTGCACCATCTCGTCTAAATCCTCTCAGAATAGACGCTTACTAGCGTCATCAAGATCTATCTGTGGTGCATAAGCACTAATAACATTAAGGATCTCTCCACCTAGAATAAGCTTAACCAGTAAAATTCTATCACTTTTTCTCCTAATCTCAACTACATCCTCAAGCAACCGTCTATCTATGATTATGCCTATCCCATTACGATTTTTTTCTCTACCCGTATACCAAAACTTATAACCCCAAGGCTCTATGACTCTACTCTTTTCATCTACCCACTTAGTTTCTTGCAAACACATAATACCAACTCTCCTCCTAATCATCACTTCCACTAATTCTATTAGTCTACCCGTAGCGGAACCTATGTTCTAGGAAGCTAGACGGATCCTATGAAACCCTTTCTTATTTGTCACTACACCCGGGGTCCGATGTAGCGCGCCGTTTCTGGACGACGACCCTTGCTTATTTGTTACTACACCCGGGGTCCGATATAGCGCGTCATTTCTGGACGACGACCTAAAAGCCCTTGCATACTTAACACTACATTCGGAATCCGATGTAGCACGTCGCTGAGTAGGGGACGCCCTAACGATATTCTTATTATGGTTCATGTCATAGAATGTGACAAAGTTTTACGTTGGCTGTCACAAGCCTACCATAACTTGGCTGTCACAAGCCTACCACAACCCTCACCCTTTCTCATCCGGACTTGGGACCGGCAACGGTGGGTTTTAAGTCACCTATATCATCATACATGCATATATACTCAGAGAATTTAGGATGGAGCATAGGTTCACACAACTGCAACAGCGTTGTTGTATATACCGACTCCATGAAATTGTAGACCGGAATGAATTATCATGCATTCCACAAGATAAGAAGGAAACAGTGAAAACTGAAATCTAGAGGGGTAGTACATAATAATATCTTTCAAAATCTTTTTTCTAGCAAGAAAATTGACATAAGATAAATTGTAGGCAGCATGAGCAAAAGAGATAACGTGTGTTGTGCTCCCCCAACATGCAGTATTCTGGATGAAAGGTCAGTTTGCTATCATGGACCATGGTACATTGGTATTAACTAAACAAATATAAGCTGCGGGCCTCAGCATAAATTAATCATGTATGTCAGTTCAAAATCATGTGCAAATCACATAGGCTATTTTCATTGTGATATTACTTCGAGCTGTGGTTAAAATTTTAGCAAGAAGTTTGACAGATATTCAAGCACATGGTGTGCAAAAGCATATGAAACTAACCATATTGTTCTTAAACAATTATGCTCTGCAAGACAGTTTACAACACATGTTTCATTAAGACAAGAAACTTTGTTATTAACCCAAAAAAACAAAAATAAAAATAGCTAGCTGCTATCATCCCCATTAGATATATATTTAAATTTACATGTAATCCAACCAAAAGATACACCATAAAAAGGTGATATGCAACATCTTTGCATCCAGTTCTTGCAAGTCTTTTAAACAGGAATTTTTATTGTTAAGTGCATTGATTCTTAAGACAATATCAGGCACTCCCCCAATGTACACCCACAAAGCTTTATCCCAGACATTTGAACTCTTGGTACACCCAACTTATATAGAAGATACCATGCCCTTACTACATTGTTGATCAATGAGTGATTTAGAAGCTGTCTCTTGAACATGAGAAGGAAAATTGTTTCTAACATAGAAGCTTAGAGAAAGAATTCTTCAGGTTCCCACTTCAATTTTTTTTTAAAGAAGAATAAAAAAAGGGGAAAATGGTTGCTAACACAAAGAGAGAACTGGATGATGAGTATATTACTAGAAATTGATGCCCAAAGAGTTACAACCATACTTGCTACCTTTTCCCTTCTGTAGCAGCATCAATGCAGCAGACCTGCATTCTGAAAAGTTACCAACTCCATGAGGAACAGGATGATGTTCCATCTTCAAATTGAGAGCACCAACAGAAAGCTTTTGCGGTTCTATATCATTCAAATATCCTTTAGGGGTGCAAGGATCTCTAAACGGGCCATGCTGAACAACACTTGCAGCTGCATTGAAGTATAGACGTTATTATTTATACGTATAGCTAAAAACAGCTTGATGAGTTTCAATTACCAATATGAAACAGAAAAAAATTCATGGTATAGAATGATAGTAAGAAAGATGCATCATGTCAATATCGAGTTATGTTTCAACCTCCTTAGTACTGCATGATAATAGACTTGATGCATCATGCATCAATATTATCAAATATTTTTGCTTAATTTACTAACAAAATTCACAGATTATCCTTCGTTAGCAATGACAAGGGGCTAGCAATATACCATCGAGAAGTACCATCCCCTTGGCAGTCCAGATCTCGGAGATTAATTATGTGTGTTGTGGTTGCTAAATCATGAGATAAACACGATGCCCTTATTGAACTTAATACCCGGTTCTCTAAGTAGCTAAAAATATTGGATAGGACTTCATAGAAGGTTAAGCTGCAACTGTAACTTGATTGCTTGAGATTCAACTCCTTAAGGTTGCTGTTGTCTGACACGTTGCCTTATAAGTTTTATGGCAAGCCATCACTTAAACATAGTAATAGTTACCAGGTCTGATATTTCTGGCATCATGTAACAGGATGTAAGTTGAAATCATATTTGTAGTGGGAGTGGGAGTCTGAACCCAACTATCCAGTTATAATAGAATATTAAATTAAATGGAGCTGGGGTTGACCGCAGCCCCATGGCTGCGGTCATACGACCCACCCCCGGGGGTGGTGCCTGCCCCACTAACCCAACCCACCCACCCACCGCCCCCCACAACAACTGAGCCTTTTATCCCAAGCATATGAGGAAGGCTACATGAACCAACATGAGAATCGCTCCGGGTCCAACACATGAATCGTCCGCCTCCACTGGCTCCTATCGAAAAATATACTTTAATTGAGGGATTTGGCAACCATATCTTTTCGTATCACCCCCATCCATGTTTTCTTCGGTCTCCCTTTCATCCCTTTGACATTGCCTATATTGATAGTATCCATTCGTCGAACCGGTGCTTCCACAGTTGCTGCACAAACTTTTACACGAATATCTTTATTTCGCACCTTTTCTTTTCTAGTGATACCACTCATCCAACACAGCATGCGCATATCCGCTACGTGCATCTTCTGCGTATGATATTTCTTAGAAGCCCAGCATTCTGTACCATATAATAAGACAGACCGAATATCGCTCCGATAAAACTTCCCTTTCAACCTTAACGGAAAGTTACGATTGCACAAAATCCCTGTTGCACTCCTCCATTTCAACCAATCAGCTTGGAACTTTTGATTAATATCGCTATCGATCTCTCCATCCTTTTGGATGATAAAATCTAAATATCTAAACTGATCACTCGGTGTCCTTCCAGTATTATACCAATGTGGTCTCGACTTCTCTGTTTGCAAAATTTGCAATGCATATATGCTATCTTGAACCTGCTCAATCTGAACTCCCGAAATTCTAATGTTTGCCTCCATAACTCCAATTTGGCATTAGCCCCTGTTTTCGTCTCATTTACTAAAACAATATCATCGGCAAATAGCATATACCTAGATACCTCATCTTAGATAGTTCTAGTAAGATCATCCATCATGATGGTAAACAGGAATGGACTTAGTGTGATGTAGACCAATTGTAATCGGAAAATCACTCATTAGGCCGCCGCAAGTTCTAGCATTTGCCACTACAACGTGTAACATCCGGCACCTTTTTATACCAAGTCCGTATTTTGTTACTTTAGAATTCCATTTATTTTATTTATAAATCTATGTCTTTTATTTAGAAAATTATTTATTTATTATAACCTCTTTTATAAACCCAAATTCTAAACCAAGCTATATTTTATTTCACTCAGCTCATTTCGTTTATTTAAATTAAACCCAACCCATTTCCCCAGTTAATAAACTTCATCTTCTTTATTAATCTTAAATCCTAACCTTATATTTTAAAACCCTAAGTTTCAGCCCACACACACTTTACTTAATAAAATTCCTTCATAAATTTAACCCTTAGCCCATTCTCTTTTTCCTCAGCCCACTTTTAATTTTTAAATAAATTCCTTATATTTTTCCCGGCCTGTTTATCTCAGCCCACTCAAATGTTTCTTGATTAAATCCTTACACTAAAATCCCCTTAAAATCCCTCAGCCGTTAGCTTTCCTCGGCCCGCATTCTTTTTTTTATCCCTTACTTTAAACCCCGGCCCGTTTTCCTCACCCAGCCCACACAGTTTTATTATATTCCTAATATTTCTTTCCCAAGCCCAAAAAAAAATGGCCCGCTCCTGTTCTTCTCTCTAACGGCTATATCCCTCATCCCCGCGCGCGCTCGACACTACTCCGTCGTCTCCGCCGACGCTAGCGCCTCGTCGCTTGCATGCGTTACCGCCCTCGACGCGCGACCCGTCTTCACTACCTCTCCTCTCTTCACACCTACACCCTCTTTTCTGGATCTCACTCCTCTTCCCCGCCTCGTTCCTCCTCCTCCTCTCTCAACCACTCCCGCTCCCGCTCCTTCCACCAGCGACGACGACGACGACCAATTCCCACTCTTCCATCACCTCATCGTCGCTCGCCTTCACCTCACCATCTTCACCCTTGCCCTCAGCTTCGCTCACCCGCAGCTAACCGCCCTGCACCGAGCTCGACCATCCCTGCACACCACACCCGCCGACGACGGTGACCTCAACTGCGACCGCCTCGTCCCCACTTCCCTTCACCCCCTCCCATCATGAGCCCGAGGCCTTTCTCCACCCACGCACCCACCTCCTCTGTCATAGCCACGCCCTCGCCTGCTCTGTCGCCGACGTTCACTCCCTTCGTCGTCGACCAGCGCCTCCGGCCACCTCCTTCTCCCTCACGTCCAGCACCCCGAGCTCCCTCCTTCATCCTCCACGAGATCCTCGCTCACCCGAGCCTTCACCCTCTCCTTCATCTCTCTGCCTCTCTCTCTCTCACTCGGGTTCTCTCTCTCACCATCTCAGTTTCCTCTCTCTCCCTCCCTCTGTGATTTCTCTAACTCCCTCTGTTACTCACTCTCCCTCACTGTCTTTCTCTCTCTCTCTCTCTCTCTCTCTACATACCTCTCCAACTGACTCTCTCTCTCACTGCCTCCCTCTCATTCTCTCCCTCTCTTTCACCCTCTATATCTCTGTCCCTCACCTTCTGTATTTTCTCTCTCTCCTCATTTCAACCCAAGCCTCCACTCGTCGGCCACCCTCCAAGCTGCGGCCATCCGTTGCTACGCTCACCACCTCTGAAGCTCGAACAGCCGACCCCCAGTAACCAAGCCGCCGCTGCCGAGACACGAGTCCGAGCCAAATCAAGTTGCCGTGCCGCGCGTGTGTCGCGCGTTCGTGACGTCACAGTCACAGTACATCCCCGGGACGTCTCCAGGCAAGTGTTACACTTGGTTACATGCTATATACTCAAGTTAGAATCTTTAATTACACATATCATAAAGTTGCAATTTAGATTAATTACGTGCCGTAACTGTTCGATGCGTGTTCTCATAGGAAATTATCATTTAACTTGGCGGAACTAAGTATTATTGCTTGGCCCGTATGGATGTGGACCTAATGTGTAAATTTCGTTGGATAATTTGATCGTTAACGACTAAAACAACTATCCCCAAGTTTAATCGTAAATCTGTAACTTTATTGCACCTGAAAACCGTTAAATTCACCATAAATCATATACATACTAGAATAGTGCGTTCGAGGGCTCAAATCGAAGCCAACTCGACGAACTTTAACCCTATGATAGTTTCCAGACATTCCCGTACTTAAACCATGATGATAATTGTATCGGAGTGCGACTCTGGACTGCAGTCCAGAGCGACTCCAGTCGTTGCTTACTGTTCCGTATTGGATACCACAGGATTTTCCTTAACTCGTAGGTTGCGGAACTCCGCTGTTCACTATAGATAAACCTGTTAGATAGACAAAAAAATTGGTTTCATTCTGTTTCGTTATCGTTTGATATTTAATCTGTAATTTAGAGGATCGGGACGCATAACAGTCCCGACAGAATCAGAACTGACATATTAGGGGTAAACATTGTATATCTCCCGACGTGCAGATGCGATTGAAGATCCGTCTATTGCGTTGAAAATCTTACTGAAAACCCTAGAATTCATTCAACTGTAGCGTCGCTAAATTCTGATCCCAACTGGGATTAAAATGCGTTGTGAAACGGACTTCTGATTCTGAAACCGGATTTCCAGCCGCGAGCGCTTAAAATGAAATGGTTATAATTAATGATCCTGAAACCCGATTGGCTCGAAACCAAATTAGATGGATAGCTAACTGAACATATTAATTACTACCTGTTTATCATTTCGCTAAATTGTATACATATGTTTCATGATAAATCGTGCAAGTGATAGACTGTTGTTTTTATGACACCTTAATTGTGCTTCTTATACTGTTCATGCATCACATCATACCCATATCATTGTAGTGATAACCTAGTTACATCGTGCATTTACCCAGTGTTAGATTTTAGTGGTGATTGTGGCAAGTACGTCAGTGTTCGTGTATCCGTGATTAAGTGAAAGTGATACGTACTGGTACACAATCAGCGATCCTATTATTTCATTGCATTGTCGACGTCTGTGAGATGCGTGCACGTGTGACTATAAGTGGAATGGGACATTTATGGAAGCGTTGCACGGGTGTCACAGATAAGACACCAGACACTGCCGTTTATCTTAGGTATTAGTCGGGACGTGCTTGATGGAGGTCCTGCCTCCAGTTCTCGCACAGACTTGTCACGGATCGATTAGTATTTAGGTTGATGGTTAGCGTTTGATGTAGACCACGGGGCGTGGGGTAGTTTAAGTGTGAGTTCAACAGAATCTCGGGAGTCCCATGCCGGCTTATATATTTAGAGAGTTATATGGAGATTTACAGGGTACGTGATATATACACCGTGATATTCTTGTTACATGTTGGGCCCGTGGTCCCTTGCCCTTGGGTTCTACCCTTGGGTGGAGGACACTCGCGAGTGGTTGACTCTCACACTTGGACTGACGATAGGCTTAGTGACCTGTACAGTGAGACTTAAAGACTGATAGGGATACTGGCATTTACAATCCTTCTATACTGTGTTAGCATACGTGACATATCGTTCTACTTCTTTACTGTTCCGCTGCATTGATTACTGCACATTCACATTCATGCTGTCATTGATTTACTGTTATTCATATCTATTACCAATGTTAGAACTATCACTTGATTTTATATATATATTATTGCTATTGTGTCGCTCTGACGACCTGAGTATGCATGCTCAGTGTGAGGAGAAGATTTAGCCTGGATCAGAACTAGACGTGCATCACAGACTTCTTGACTTGCTATTCCGAGTTACTTTCGTTTGTTCCACTTCAGGTCAGTTTATATTATAGTATCTTTCAGTTACTGCATTTCTCATTACCTACGCATCGTTTACTGTTTACCATGATAAACTAGAAGCCGAAGTGTGACTACGGCAGGACATTTCCTTGACCGTAGGAGCATGGCTGGCCTTGTCTACCCCTCGCATTCCGTATTTTGGGAAGCGGGGCGTGACATGGTTTAGTTGGTATCAGAGACAGGTTTTGCTTCGATTGGGATTGCAATTTTCCGAGTAGAGCTTGACAATCTAAGACATCCCTCGGTCTAGGTTGTAAACTGCCATTCTTGATCCATAATCACATCGTGTGTTCAGCTATCCATTCGCTATGGTTCAGGTGACTTGACAAGGATACGTGGTTGCAATTGCACTACCGTACTCTAATCAAGTGACTTAAAGTCATACAGTTGATTCCCCACTTACAATAAATTCAGCATCTCTGATATTCTTGAATCTTTGTCCTATCCATATTGTAATCTGATTCGTTTAGCTTGTGACTTATATCATTCTCAAAATTGTTGTCTCAGGATCATGTCTTTCAACGACTCTTCGTCTATAACCACTCCTCAGAATCATACTGTTGAGATCCTCAGTGTACTGCAAGGTTTAAAGGAAGCCCAGGAGCGAACAAACGACTTATTAGCTGAAGGGCTGAGAAGACAGGTGAGTCAGACCCCAACGGGAGTCTCCTATCATAAAGGGATCCCTATTAGACGAGGAAAAGAGAAGAAGATGAAGCGTCAACAGAAGCATCAGAAGAACCCTTGCTGTGGATATTGTAAGAGGCCAGGACATCTTCAGGAGGATTGTCGCCGTGCCCAAGGGAAATGTCTGATATGCGGTTCCGACAAACATCTCATCAACGGTTGTCCAGAAAGGAAAGAACTACAAGAAGGAAACTTGTCCACACTCTCCACTGCTGCCAAGTGAGGATTTCTACCTAGTTCGAATTTCAAGGATAAAGCGGACCCAACACAGGATCCAACTCGCATAACGATGATGCAGCGTTCTGGCAGTCAAAGAAGAATTTTATGTTTTCCAATTTCAGTAATATGTTGTTATACTCTTATAAACATTTTCTTCCAATTGAACCTTTGTATCCGTCGAACTTTTAGTTGAATGAAATAAAATTTGAATCATAATATATGTATCATTCTCATGCTTTCTCTATGTCAAATTCTATTCATTATCACAGTATTTTCATTCTGATATTTCTGTTCCTGCGACCGCACATTTCCCTATATTTTGTACCCTGAGCTTTCCTTGATGTATTCCACTGTCTAATCATGACTTCTCTTTTCAGGCCATGGCCCACCCTGGAGCAGCGCCGCATCTAGACGAGGATGTACAGTCATACGTTTCCTTAGACCACATACTGACGAGTTCCGATGATGAGGTCAACGGTCCCCAAGCCAATCTCGGAAACCACGTTCCAGAGGGCGAAGGAGCAGCCGCCCCAGAGTTCGACATGATAGCTAATTCTGATGAAGAGGAAGAAGATCCCGAAGAGAACCCTGTAGAGGAAGACCAGATAGAAGAAGATCCCGATGAGGACCCGGTAGAAGAAAATCCAGTTGAGGAAAACCCCGTGGAAGAAAATCCAGAAGAAGAAAATCATATGGAATCAGATCTCGATGAAGAAGCTTTATCCGAGGAAGAAGGACCAGAAGATCAGGACCCTGCTGTGGACGAACTACCAGTGGCGATGCCTGCGAGGCGATATGGAAACGGACGTCCCTATCTGAGTGCGCGAGCCTACCGCAACCTACTGAATCACCACAACCGCGACTGACGAAATTTCTTTTGATGTTGTCTTCTGGCCAAATAAAAATGTGTATAGTTAGGGCCACTTTTCGCCTTTGGGAATGTCTTGTTTCAGATTTTCTTGAATGAAATAAATGTTCTGAATTCATAAACCTTTTGATTATTGGTTCGCTTGATACTTGTTTATTGTCCTTATCCATTTATTTGTTCTGCTGAGTTCCCTGACTGTCCACCCCTACTCATTGTATAGTTTTCACTCTCGTTTCGATTAGAAAGTACCGCACCCTGATCCTTGGAATGAGCCACCCTTCATCCCTCGTCTGTGCCCCGTTGAGAATCCTTCTGGGAGGAGAACAGTTCCTATGAAACTTCCGAGTTCACTAACTCTTCAATTTTGATTCGTGGGTTGTGCCGACTGTTGTTTCCCCCACACTTTTCCTTTGGTATTCCTTTGTTGCTCATCCTTACTTCCTGTGCTGACCCTATCCCAATCTTCTTAACATTCAGCCTAAAGCCGCCACACTCCGATCTTCGGATTGAGCCACACCTTCTCGTAATCCCTACCCTAGCTAGCCCTATTCATATTGGTGATTTCTCCATTACCCAAATATATTTAGAGACATTATTATTCAAAATTTAGTTTTCATTATTTTAAAGGAGTGTGTGTTATTGATTACTCTGTTTTATGTATTTTAAGTATACTATTAGTATTCTTATTTTTAGTAGCGCAACCTTACACCGCATATATTTTGTTCCATGTTCCTCATTTTCACGATACGAGTTTTCTAAGTTATTTTAAAACCATCTGATCGATATATCGTCCTAAAATGTTTTAATCTACCGACTAATTTTTCACTATTTTATTGTCGTTACTCTATTTTCAAGAACTGTGTCTATGCTTACTATTATAAGTGGTTGAGCCTTATACTTATTGTTTCTGTTTGCTACTTTGATATACTTAGATGTGCACACTTTTGGGTTCGACATTTACCGAGCATGCTTTGATTAATATTATTCGTTAATTGTACCTATATTCTTGCATATTTGTTGTTGCCCTTATAGTGTTCCTGTATTGTGCTTTTAGCCCTAACTTTTGTATGTGGTTTTTATATATATGTATGTACCTTCAAAACTTTATCTACCGGTTTTAAATAAATCAACACATATTAGTTTTCGATATGATAATCCTTCGTTTATTATTTATAGCTAGTTGTTTCTTTTAAATTTCGAGGACGAAATTTTTGTAAGGGTGGTATGATGTAACATCCGGCCCCTTTTTATACCAAGTCCGTATTTTGTTACTTTAGAATTCCATTTATTTTATTTATAAATCTATGTCTTTTATTTAGAAAATTATTTATTTATTATAACCTCTTTTATAAACCCAAATTCTAAACCAAGCTATATTTTATTTCACTCAGCTCATTTCGTTTATTTAAATTAAACCCAACCCATTTCCCCAGTTAATAAACTTCATCTTCTTTATTAATCTTAAATCCTAACCGTATATTTTAAAACCCTAAGTTTCAGCCCACACACACTTTACTTAATAAAATTCCTTCATAAATTTAACCCTTAGCCCATTCTCTTTTCCCTCAGCCCGCTCTTAATTTTTAAATAAATTCCTTATATTTTTCCCGGCCTGTTTATCTCAGCCCACTCAAATGTTTCTTGATTAAATCCTTACACTAAAATCCCCTTAAAATCCCTCAGCCGTTAGCTTTCCTCGGCCCGCATTCTTTTTTTTATCCCTTACTTTAAACCCCGGCCCGTTTTCCTCACCCAGCCCACACAGTTTTATTATATTCCTAATATTTCTTTCCCAAGCCCAAAAAAAAATGGCCCGCTCCTGTTCTTCTCTCTAACGGCTATATCCCTCATCCCCGCGCGCGCTCGACACTACTCCGTCGCCTCCGCCGACGCTAGCGCCTCGTCGCTTGCATGCGTTACCGTCCTCGACGCGCGACCCGTCTTCACTACCTCTCCTCTCTTCACACCTACACCCTCTTTTCTGGATCTCACTCCTCTTCCCCGCCTCGTTCCTCCTCCTCCTCTCTCAACCACTCCCGCTCCCGCTCCTTCCACCAGCGACGACGACGACGACCAATTCCCACTCTTCCATCACCTCATCGTCGCTCGCCTTCACCTCACCATCTTCACCCTTGCCCTCAGCTTCGCTCACCCGCAGCTAACCGCCCTGCACCGAGCTCGACCATCCCTTCACACCACACCCGCCGACGACGGTGACCTCAACTGCGACCGCCTCGTCCCCACTTCCCTTCACCCCCTCCCATCACGAGCCCGAGGCCTTTCTCCACCCACGCACCCACCTCCTCTGTCATAGCCACGCCCTCGCCTCCTCTGTCGCCGACGTTCACTCCCTTCGTCGTCGACCAGCGCCTCCGGCCACCTCCTTCTCCCTCACGTCCAGCACCCCGAGCTCCCTCCTTCATCCTCTACGAGATCCTCGCTCACCCGAGCCTTCACCCTCTCCTTCATCTCTCTGCCTCTCTCTCTCTCACTCGGGTTCTCTCTCTCACCATCTCAGTTTCCTCTCTCTCCCTCCCTCTGTGATTTCTCTAACTCCCTCTGTTACTCACTCTCCCTCACTGTCTTTCTCTCTCTCTCTCTCTCTCTCTCTCTCTCTACATACCTCTCCAACTGACTCTCTCTTTCACTGCCTCCCTCTCATTCTCTCCCTCTCTTTCACCCTCTATATCTCTGTCCCTCACCCTCTGTATTTTCTCTCTCTCCTCATTTCAACCCAAGCCTCCACTCGTCGGCCACCCTCCAAGCTGCGGCCACCCGTTGCTGCGCTCACCACCTCTGAAGCTCGAACAGCCGACCCCCAGTAACCAAGCCGCCGCTGCCGAGACACGAGTCCGAGCCAAATCAAGTTGCCGTGCCGCGCGTGTGTCGCGCGTTCGTGACGTCACAGTCACAGTAC
Organism: Agapanthus africanus; assembly: GCA_030015575.1. Classification (NCBI taxonomy): domain Eukaryota; kingdom Viridiplantae; phylum Streptophyta; class Magnoliopsida; order Asparagales; family Amaryllidaceae; genus Agapanthus; species Agapanthus africanus. Next base: position 143,183,055 of record CM057342.1, on the reverse strand, counting down.
ATCCCCGGGACGTCTCCAGGCAAGTGTTACACTTGCTTACATGCTATATACTCAAGTTAGAATCTTTAATTACACATATCATAAAGTTGCAATTTAGATTAATTACGTGCCGTAACTGTTCGATGCGTGTTCTCATAGGAAATTATCATTTAACTTGGCGGAACTAAGTATTATTGCTTGGCCCGTATGGCTGTGGACCTAATGTGTAAATTTCGTTGGATAATTTGATCGTTAACGACTAAAACAACTATCCCCAAGTTTAATCGTAAATCTGTAACTTTATTGCACCTGAAAACCGTTAAATTCACCATAAATCATATACATACTAGAATAGTGCGTTCGAGGGCTCAAATCGAAGAAAACTCGACGAACTTTAACCCTATGATAGTTTCCAGACATTCCCGTACTTAAACCATGATGATAATTGTATCGGAGTGCGACTCTGGACTGCAGTCCAGAGCGACTCCAGTCGTTGCTTACTGTTCCGTATTGGATACCACAGGATTTTCCTTAACTCGTAGGTTGCGGAACTCTGCTGTTCACTATAGATAAACCTGTTAGCTAGACAACAAAATTGGTTTCATTCTGTTTCGTTATCGTTTGATATTTAATCTGTAATTTAGAGGATCGGGACGCATAACAGTCCCGACAGAATCAGAACTGACATATTAGGGGTAAACATTGTATATCTCCCGACGTGCAGATGCGATTGAAGATCCGTCTGTTGCGTTGAAAACCTTACTGAAAACCCTAGAATTCATTCAACTGTAGCGTCGCTAAATTCTGATCTCAACTGGGATTAAAATGCGTTGCGAAACGGACTTCTGATTCTGAAACCGGATTTCCAGCCGCGAGCGCTTAAAATGAAATGGTTATAATTAATGATCCTGAAACCCGATTGGCTCGAAACCAAATTAGATGGATAGCTAACTGAACATATTAATTACTACCTGTTTATCGTTTCGCTAAATTGTATACATATGTTTCATGATAAATCGTGCAAGTGATAGACTGTTGTTTTTATGACACCTTAATTGTGCTTCTTATACTGTTCATGCATCACATCATACCCATATCATTGTAGTGATAACCTAGTGACAACGTGCATTTACCCAGTGTTAGATTTTAGTGGTGATTGTGGCAAGTACGTCAGTGTTCGTGTATCCGTGATTAAGTGAAAGTGATACGTACTGGTACACAATCAGCGATCCTATTATTTCATTGCATTGTCGACGTCTGTGAGATGCGTGCACGTGTGACTATAAGTGGAATGGGACATTTATGGAAGCGTTGCACGGGTGTCACAGATAAGACACCACGCACTGCCGTTTATCTTAGGTATTAGTCGGGACGTGCTTGATGGAGGTCCTGCCTCCAGTTCTCGCGCAGACTTGTCACGGATCGATTAGTATTTAGGTTGATGGTTAGCGTTTGATGTAGACCACGGGGTGTGGGATAGTTTAAGTGTGAGTTCAACAGAATCTCGGGAGTCCCATGCCGGCTTATATATTTAGGGAGTTATATGGAGATTTACAGGGTACGTGATATATACACCGTGATATTCTTGTTACATGTTGGGCCCGTGGTCCCTTGCCCTTGGGTTCTATCCTTGGGTGGAGGACACTCGCGAGTGGTTGACTCTCACACTTGGACTGACGATAGGCTTAGTGACCTGTACAGTGAGGCTTAGAGACTGATAGGGATACTGGCATTTACAATCCTTCTATACTGTGTTAGCATACGTGACATATCGTTCTACTTCTTTACTGTTCCGCTGCATTGATTACTGCACATTCACATTCATGTTGTCATTGATTTACTGTTATTCATATCTATTACCAATGTTAGAACTATCACTTGATTTTATATATATATTATTGCTATTGTGTCGCTCTGACGACCTGAGTATGCATGCTCAGTGTGAGGAGAAGATTTAGCCTGGATCAGAACTAGACGTGCATCACAGACTTCTTGACTTGCTATTCCGAGCTACTTTCGTTTGTTCCACTTCAGGTCAGTTTATATTATAGTATCTTTCAGTTACTGCATTTCTCATTACCTGCGCATCGTTTACTGTTTACCATGATAAACTAGAAGCCGAAGTATGACTACGGCAGGACATTTCCTTGACCGTAGGAGCATGGCTGGCCTTGTCTACCCCTCGCATTCCGTATTTTGGGAAGCGGGGCGTGACACAACGTATATATCTTTGATTATGTCAACGTACTTGACGGGGACCCCCTTCTTCATCATTGTCCCCATAATATCTCTCCAGGTGTCTTGTCGTGCGCTTTCTCTAAATCAATAAATATCATATACAAATCTCTTCTCCTCTTTCGAAATCGCTCGACAAGTTGAAAAAGCAAATGAATAGCCTCTGTCGTCGATCGTCCAGATATGAACCCAAACTGGTTTTCTGTTATCTTAATATTTTTCGTCAGCCTGTGTTCAATCACTATCCCAAAACGTCATGGTGTGACACATAAGTTTTATTCCATGGTAATTTGAGCAATTTTGAATGCTACCCTTATTCTTGTAGATAGGTATAAGGTTATTTTTCCTCCACTCATTTTGCATCCGGTCTGCCAAATCTTATTAAGCAGATCTGTCAGTCATTTAACACATAATTTTTCTAAGTATCTCCAAATCTCGATAGGAATCCGGTCTGGACCAACGGTTTTTCTTGATCTCATTCTCTTCAAAACCTCTTTAACCTCTGGTACTTATTTTACGTATGAAATCACGGCTTATATTTTGAGATTGAATGATAAGGCCATCCAAATTCTTAGTAAAGCTCTCATTGAACAATTTATCAAAATAACCTCTCCACCTGTTCTTGATTTCATCTCGAACTAAAACCTTTTGATCTTCATTTTTGATACGCTTCACTGCATATAAGTCTCTGGTCTTTCTTTCCCGCATCCGAGCAATTCAGTATATATCATTTTCTTCCTCTTTAGTGTCCAACTTTTCGTACACTGGTCCCTGGCGTTGCAGGGCAGCGAACTACCAGCCAGGGATGGCTAAGTAGGGTAGCTGCTCGGCTGCTTCTTGATGAGGGCTTCGATCCTTAGTGCGCGGGAGGAGGGGGTAAGAGGCCTGCTAAGGATAGACCAAGTAGGGTGGTTGTCTGGTCACGCAAGGATTCGCCCGACCCTCCCGACGTGTGAGCATCGGGAAGGGTAAGAGTCACGGACGACACGTGTCAGGAACATAGGGGGAAGGCAAAACGTTTCGGGAAGCCGCGTCGGTTTCGCCACGTGGCGGTGGGGCATTGGAGTAGTTGCTGCGATTCCCAAGATTCGCGCCGGTACGCGCGAGAATCCGGGTCCTTGAAGATTCTGTTTGAAGTTAAAAATAGGGAAGGAGATGGCAGCTCCTTCGGCACCGCTTACTTTCGAGATGACTGGACGCGTGTATTTGATCGAAAAGATCATCACCCTTGGTGATGTCTCCTTGTACGACCAATCTCTGGCCGAGAAGGGTTACCGGGGAGTGGTTCAGCGCCTCAAGGATCACTTCGGCCGACTTCTCCCTCGGCGGTCGTCCCTACTTCAGATGTTGATGTACGCGATCTGGAGGAGGTCCCCGGGGTTGGACAACCCCTTCACTAAGGAGCTTCTGGACGAGGCGCTCGACAAGGTGCATTCGATCTTCCTGTTCGGCCTCATCTCGAAAGCCAGGCACGACCGATCCTTGGCTCTGATTCTAGAGTGTTTCAAGATGAGGTACATCGCGGGCCAAGGCTTAGAGGGCGGAGAGTCGGGTGCTTCCATGACGTCTCGGGTCCGCGTGCAGCATCGGCAGGAGTGGGCTGCAGCGGCTAGGGTCCGGCTAACGGAAATCTACTCTGAGTATCACCAGGAGTACTTCCTTGATCCCGTTCCACCTCTGTTGTAACCTTTTCTTTTTCTGTAAGGCTGAGGAGCCCATAGTACCTTTTTAAATAAACAAAACTCTTCTTTTTGCAATGTTTTATTGATCTTTTCTTATTATATAAATAAAAAGATCTTGAGAAAAGTTTATATTGCCTTAGTAAAAAAAGTACATGCTAGTAGATGTTCTTTTAATGGTACAGTTTGAGCTCCTCGGATGTTCGTTCTCCACGACCGGCGTGGGGTGCTGAGCCTCGTAGGTACTCGACGTACCCCCGCCGACATGACCATGATTTGGCCGATTGTCAACTCGCCGGGAGGGGAATGCTGCTTCTGCTCGCAGTCAGCTTGCCTCTTGTCCCGCAAGTACGCTTCCAGATGTCCCGAACGGATAAGCTCCTCGATGAAGTCTCGGAGCTGCTTACAGCTCTCTGTGGAGTGTCCTTGCAACCTGTGGAAACCGCAGTAGGGGCCTTGGGTGCATTTTGCCGCCATGCGCGAGACCGGGGGGAGCTTAAAGAACCCCTCGCCCTTAGCTTCCTCTAGCAGTACCGTCTGGGAGACGTTGAGTGGGGTGTACTCCTGAAACTTCGGAGAGTAGGGCTTTAGCCGCTCAAGTCTCTTTCTCTCTTCCCCCGCCCTTTTCTTTTGGTCAGTTTACTCTGCCCGGGGGAGATTTGCGTTCACCTCGGACTCGAGCTAGATCTCACGCTCGGTCCAGGTCTTTACCTTGGCCATAGTCTTAGGTTGCGCTAATGCAAAGGGGAGTAACCACTCCTTGTGCCTAAGACCAGACCTAAGTGTTGTAATGACCATCTCGTCTCGATGTTCTGGGATCTCGAGAAGGGCATTGTAGAAGCGGGTGACGTACCCTTTGAATGTCTCTTTGTCTTCGCTTTTGATTGTGAAGAGATGGTCGATGGTCCGTTTCTATCATCTGTTCCCGACGAAGTGACCGACGAATTGGATGGCCAGCTCGTCGAAAGTTGAGATCGAACGTGGTGCGAGTCCTCAGAACCAGTCTCGTCCAGAGCGGATGAGAGTGGCCGGGAAAGCTCGGTATTGGGCGGCCTCAGAGTTGTCTTGGAAGCTCATTCCTGTGGTGAATGCGTCCAAATAGTCATTCGGGTCAGACTTACCGTCGAAGAGAGAGAGACCTTCGGGGGCTTGTTCCGGGAGGAAACATGGACGGCAAGCAGCTCCTCGGTGAAGGGTTTTGTGAGCGAGTCGGCGGCGTACTTAGCCCCGTCGCTCGAATGATGACCTTCTCGATGCATACCTTCGATCTTCTTTTCGAGGGCGTCGAGTCGGCCGTGGTATCCCGACGATTCGGCACATTCTGATCTTTGGATTCTGTTGTTGGAGACATGTGTCTGGCCGCGGCCCCGGTTCCTTTCAATGAGGTTCCTTAGATCCCCTAGCGAGGTAGTCTTCGAGCTGCCGTGACGAGTCCCGTCCGCGCAACCCCGTCGAGGGAGGGGGCGTCGGTCATGCCTGGAGCAGGCGAGCTAACCGACATCTCCTTGGGAGGGACATAGGCACGAAGGGGCTCGGGGCGAGGCGCTCTGGCGACGGACCTCGGTGTTGAACTGTGGGGCGCCCAGCGGGTCATAGAATATGTCGGCCCGGGAGATCTGCGGCTGTGGGAGGTAGCGATGCGGTGATCAGCAGTACCGACGCGAGCATAGTCTTCTTTCCCTCTGTAGGGGTCCCGACCCTGAGGTAGGGGAGCGGTGACCTGGGGAGTTTGCCCTGCCGTTTGGACACGGACAAGAGCATCCACGACGGACGCGAGTCGATCTATCCGGGCGGCTAGGACGTTGATGGTGTTCTGGGGAGGAGATTTGTCCGCGCCTCCGTTGTGGGGAAGGCGGCGGCTAGTGCTTGGATCGTCGCGGTGATCGCTCACCATTGAGTTGAGATCGAAAGATGAAATTTGTTCAGTGGGATCAAGAGTTTCCCACAGACGGCGCTAGATGACGGATGTCGGATCACGTCAAGATGTTACCTTCCGTAGATCTGCTACGAGCGACGATGGACGGATGAGATTAGGTTGGAGGTTGCCTCCTGAAGCATGTGGATTCTCAATGGGTTTGAGGTTGTTGAGGCCGAGCTACCTGCAAGGAAGTCCCGGGGTGGTTGTACCACTGAGAACCCTCCGACGATCAAGTTAGACTGGATATTTGAGCAGAGTAACGGCCTAGTGAGGAGAAAAATGACTTACTTGAACCGTCTGAAAGAGGGGTTTATATAGTGGTGGCAACAGGCAGGCAGGCATGAGAATCACGCCAGCTGTTACACCCCCGGCGTCACGCCCGCGTGATAAGCGGGATCCCGCATTAATGACGAGACAGACTCGTTAATAGGGGATCATGATGGCGTGGAACGCGGGATCGTGGGCGGCGGATATCTCGCGCATGGCGAGATTCGCGGAGCCGTGGCGAATGCATCTGCGACTGGTGCTGCTGGTCGGTCGATGTGACCGAGGAATATGAGCTTGGCGGGAGGCTCGGGAACGAGCGGGAGGCCGAGCTATCTTGGTTCTGCGGTAGCTCGGAGACGAGTTGAGAGGGCCGAGGAGGCCAATTGTGCAGGAGGATCGGAGGCGAGCCAGCGGTTGTTTGACAGGCGGGCATAGGAGTGGAGTGGTCGGTCGTAGAAGGTCGGCTACGTCCATAGGTCGCAGACCGGGGGAATTTACCGACATACCGTTCCTGGTCCTTTTTTGCTAGCTTCGGGACACGTCATCTGCCACGTGTCACGATTTGGGAGATCACCGATATCAAGCATCATCAGTATCAAAATACAAATATATATGTATGCATATAAAATTACGAATAGACAAGAGAGAGAAAATGAACAATGAACATAATACTAGAACACACACATACTTATTCTAATAATCCGGCTTAATCCTAAACCAAATAGTATTTATCAACCGTTCGATTAAACTCCACATAGCTAATATATGTATTTAATCGAACCCCTACACGTATCAATATACGACCTCTACATTATATCGTCTGAACCGGAAAAACTCTCTGTGTAGGACTCTAAAGACTAGATAATACGTTAGCAGTGATTTACTGGATAAATCCAAAACCACAAGCACGTCAGCGGCACTAACTGTACGTAACGGCTACGCAAGTATCTGCCGAAAGTGAGGTCGACAATTAAGTCCGTCCATACTCTACTGAGCTTGAATGTGACAATTTCCGTACAGTCCGGTCTCTTCGTCTAAGAGTATCGCATACCGGGTCTAGGGGATAGACACCGTCAGACCTCTAATAACCCGATAAGTCATGCCGGAATCAAGCATATCACCAACCGAGAAACTACTGAACTCTTATTAGTAAATCTCATCCACCGTGGTCTCGGATTTATGGTGATGGCCAACTGAGCACAGCGTGATATCGACTCCTAGTATCAGGAGAGATGAATCCCTGATAATCGCTCAATGTCTTCTTGTGGCTAAGAACCGTACTTAGCCAAAACATGTTTACACGTCTCTTTTGAGTCGTGGTAGGATAGTAATCTAAGTACAGTGGGAACTTACACGAGACAAATGATGATCTCAAGTTAAAAGACTAATATGTACTCATGTCACTAGAGAACTGCTATCTGATGATATGTATAATACCATCTAGAAATTCTCGGCGAGTTCATCCAGTGTACTCACCTCTAGTGAGTACCTGTATACTATCTTATGTGACAAAACACCAATAGCTTGTGAGACCCGCCAACGCCGCTCGTCAGGATCTAGAAACGTATATACTAGTCTACTCCGGAATATCGATACCCAATCTCGATACTCTCTTGACCAGGGACATTTAAGGATACGGTTATAGACTTCTCAGCTCTCACGTATATGATCGCCATCATAATATTGGTAGTCAAATAAAAATTCTACGGACTTCATCATTATGTATTAGCGACACGTAATAACAGGTAAAATATAAACACATCAATGATAAGGACAAATCAGATAGTATACCATTATTTCGAGTAAGACTGTTCTATCTGTATAAGCTCTTCTTTAATTATCATAATCGTCTATCTGCAATTACAATAATTATCGGGCACTGTATGCAACACTCAGATCTTTGTGCCACCTGTCAAATCTCGACGCACTCATACTTGATTCGAATGATCTCACCAGATCAATCCCTGGCTGCCTAGGGAAAAATTCCACCAGCATTAATCTAAGTATGAACCGGCTCTCCGGGGCAATCCCGAGCTCTTTTTTGAGCCATAGGTTGACGGCCACTCTTGTGGGGCTCAACCTATACAACAACAGTCTTACAGGCGCGCTTCCTATGTCCTTAGGTGACATGCCTTTCGACTGCCTTGATCTCTTGGTGAATCGATTTACAGATCCATCGGCTTTATTTGGAGAGGCCAAGAAGATCAAAATCGTCTACATGTCACAGAATAAGCTACAGTTTGATCTGTCAAATGTGAGGTTTCGGCTAATGCTGGAGGCGCTGTGGCTGGATCATAATAGGTTGACGGGAAGTATCCGGACGCATGCAGGTAACGAAGCTGGGATAGCTTTCCTGTTTCGATGTGAGTTATAATATGTTGTGCGGAGCTATACCTGCTGGTGGGTTCATGAAAGAATCGGACCCGATATTATTTATTCGTAACCGGTGTCTTTGTGGTGCTCCACTGAACCATGCCCTTGAATTAATCAGGGCCTACATGCCATTACTGGCAGTGTTGCAAACCAGTATTTAATTTGCTTTTGATACTGCATGCATGTGAATAAGTGTTTTCTTTAATTATCAAGTTTATTTTATCTTGTTTGTTGTTCTGTGAAAGTGAGCCGAGGGCAATGAAAATGGTATGTTCCAGCCCAATGTTCAAAAGAGCGATACTGTGTAATATAACGTTACACTACCGGATAGCGAAAAACGCAAATATCGTTGCGCATGACGTAAGCTGCATGAATTATTAATTATTATTAATATCAATTTATTTACAATAAATTATATATTATAAAGATATACAACAATAAGTTACACAACATTATTTTATTAATTTTTAATTCTTGAGTTCATATGTATGATTCATAATCGTATTAAACGTATCGAAATTTAATCAAATAATCTATATCTGAGAAACATGTCTGGTAAATACGATTTCAAATTAAGAGGTTAAAAATTCAATGAGACTGTCTTCATATAGTTTATGATTATATAGCGAAATCTTAAAAACATCAATATAAAATCTTATGTGGGAAAAGCGTACACATAGTGTAGCATATGCTATTTGTTAAAAAGCGTAAGCTATTTGGAAAAAAAGTAAGCTATATTGTATTTAAGCTATTTCCGGATTCTACGTAGCGAAGAAGCTAAACTACGCTACATAGCACAAAACAACAACCACATAACGAGCTATTTTAAACATTAACCCTTAACTTTCTCAAGGAAAAACCATCCCCTATGCTGGCCGTATACGTCGCCAAAGAAAGAGAGAGAAGAAATAGAAATGCAGGCTCGCATGCTGTCCAATGTTATTTGAAATTCCCCCCTCTCTCCCATCATCTGAGTGTATTACACTTGACATAAGGAATAATTTCTCTTACCCGAGGGTCAGCGAGATGGTCGACCTCTTCTATTTTCTATTGTCAACATGTTCGGTTTATAGCAGTGATGAAAGCACCCCTAACGCTCGCTATGCATAATAGAATTAACCGTTGAGTGTAAAATGATTAAGATGCTATCGGTCTCCATAATATCATCAGTCAGAAATCTAATTAACAATAAATTCTATTCTAATTAACCTGCCCCAAAGCTGGAAGGAAATTGATCAATTTACATATAAAGTTTTGGCGATGATTGAACGAGTGAACTAGAGAAATATAAACGGTGTCAGCATAAAAACATCCAACGAGAAAAATATTTTCCCAACCTTAATGACATCTTTTTTTTGTAACTTAAAGGAAGGATTCAACAAACTGATTTCTAATTCAATAAGTTTTAAGGGACTTATCTATAAACACAAAATTTCCATTCTTAGGTGCTAAATATACGAAGTTGTAAGGTGTAATCTGCAAAATAGAATTCTATCAAAAACAGCAGCAAGCGACATCGTCTTCTCGATGCTTCCCAAAAATGATACTTTCTCCGTCTCCTCCCAACCTCGCCGCCTCCAGCCGCGCCGCCAACCTACGGCGAACTTCCTTCCGCCACCTCCACCGCCACTTCAGCATCCTCCAAGGTTCATCCACTATCTTCTCCTTCTCCTCGTTCTTCTTATTCACCTGAATTAGTGTCGAATCGAAGCTAGAGGTTAGGGTTCGTTGGTAACGGTTCTAGTACCAAGGCTTCAATTTTGAGTGAAAGCCATAAAAGTTCAAATTTTTAAGAGCGTATTTTTTGTTGACGGACCCGATAGAATCTATCGAGCTTCCAAATTTGGTTGATAACAAAATGAAGAGGCCGACAACAATTTTCTTGAACGCTTTAGATTTGGCTCCATTGGACAGTGAGCTCGTTGTAGAAGTACTGTAATTATATTTTGTTTGCTGCCTCGTGTGTGCATCTTGTGCTATTTCTCAACAAATGATATCATAGCATCATCATTCAATTTTCAACACTAAAGGAAGCGATATAGCACTCAAATCCTCCAATAACTAACCAAACTCTACATACGCCAAAGTTCCAACATGAGTCCGAATGAGAAATCTCTCCCCCAAATCCTGGAAATGCCAATGCAAATGGCTCTTGTACAGTAGAATTTATTGAAAGATACATTTAGACCATCATAACTCTAAACCTACTCAGCTTTTGAGTGCAAATCCCATCTCATATGTTACTAGTCTCATAGAAAGTTTGCTGAGAGAGGCTGGTATCCATTACTTTTTGTATGTGCCTATGTGGAGTTCTAGGAACATGATATTCGCTGGTATATCTGTCTTTAGGCCAATTGAGATTTATTTTACAATTCTGTGACATTATGGATCAAGAACCCATATTTGGCTTAGTAGTCTCTTAGGTTACAGATTCTGCATTTTGATAATTCAATTTTTTATTTTATACTTAAAGAGCGTGTGCTGGGGAACAGCCCATAACAGAGTTGGATGGATAAAATGACTCTTATAGCCAACCCCAAAAAATTGGGATAAAAGCTTCTTCTTCTCTTCTTCTTCTTGTGATGTGATTTTGTATACTTAATATTAATCTTTTTCCACATGATGTTTGGAACTTCCTGATTTGGAAAAACATATTTAATTATGTATAATGAAAACCTCTCAATTTATTTGCAACACTTAACTCCAGCATAATATTATTCACTCTTTGCAGTAAGCTGTGTTGCTACCCCTGCAGAAGCTATTGCAGGGTTCGATGAGATGGCTGCTGGTGTTCAGAGGAAGTATTACATGCTTGGCGGAAAAGGCGGTGTTGGAAAAACAAGTTGTGCTGCTTCCCTTGCTGTTAAGTTTGCAAATCATGGCCATCCTACAATTGTGGTCTCGACTGATCCTGCACACTCTCTGAGTGATTCCTTTGCCCAAGTATGTGTTACTGTTGATCTTTGCTAGAATATACAAATATATCTCTCAACCCTCATCATAACTTCATAGTTTTGGTGCAATTGCGGTGACATTTAAGATGGTTACAGAATAGCAGAGCAACCCGGTTCGAATCCTGCGACACACATTTTTGGCAGATAAATTTAACAAAATTACTGCTGTGCACGAGCCCAGGTTTTGGCCTGTAAAAGAACACTTTAAAATATATCTCTCAGCCCTCATCATAACTTTTTGACGCAGTGGCAATGATTTTTAAGAGTCTTGATTCATACATTTTTTAGGCGTATCTGAGATCTGAACTTTGAATGAGAATACTTTATTCATGACGGTTATTTTTTTTTGCAACTTTTTTTTATAATGTTTCTAGGACTTGAGTGGAGGAACTTTGGTACCTGTTGATGGACTGGACTCTCCACTCTTTGCACTCGAGGTATTTGTAACATTAAATTTGGCTATAAGAATAGGTTAGTTAGAGTTTCCATATAACGGATGGTTTCACTTTGTATCTTCTGCAAGCTCTTCAATCTCTAGTAGCACTATTTAATAACTTGGGATGATTGTCAACTAGAGAAGAATTTCATAACAGATAAATCCTGCGAAAGCCAGAGAGGAATTTCGTAGTGCAAGCCAAACAAGTGGAGGCACTGGGGTCCAAGATTTTATGGATAGTATGGGTCTCGGAATGCTTGTCGAGCAGGTACAAATTGTGATATCATTACATAGTGCAACAATAAAGGAAATTCAATCTTGTATATTTTCTCATGGAATTCCACTATTATCAAGTAATTTCTAAGTGGCAGCTAGAAGTAAGTAGGAAGTTATTCTAATTGATCTTAATCTCTTATTAATTGGTATTCATTTTGTCTTGTAGTGCATCTGATCAGCTTTAACTAGAACATAATATCGAACAAGTTTACCCCCTTTCCTCCACGCGAAAAAGAAATGATCCTGATGTTAAACACGCTTCCAACTCAAATCAAACAATGCTTGCGTCTAGGCCACTCTCTGTTTGCGCACATGAATGTATCTTTCTTTCTTATTGGATTGTGCTAATTTGAAGAAACTAGGCATTTCACATTGCAATGACCATGAATTGAACCCAACGTCAATAGGGAAAAAACATTACACAGTAATCACTTGGACAATGTTTCTTTGTGAAATACATACCGTGTGAAATAATTTTTATTCAACCGATTGGATCAAGAGGTTTTAAAAGTCACACACAAACATGACCAATTTATTAAACAGGCCAAAGATCGAACCTGAATGAGCCCATGTCGCAATCTGCTTACCTCTTTCAGGGTCATGGGTCAGGTCGAAATTGCCATCCATAGTATTTTATTATGGTTTGTGTGTGTCAGTCTTGAAGTTCCATATGAGTTATATATATATCGACTTCACTTAATTGATTAGAATGTGGATCTTAGAAGTTACAAACTGACATTTCAACTTGCTAGTGGGTCATGGACTTGCTTAATAGGTTTGTTGAGGAAGAGGTGCATGCTGATGAGCATTCTCCCAATACCATAGGCAAGATTTGAATAGTATTGTTGAAAATTTTTACACATTCCATCTGGCTGCCTTCAGGTCAAGCGACAATATCATTTTAGATTTTATTAGTTAACCTTTATGTTATTCGAACACGATTTCTATCTGTTCATTATCAATCATACAAGCCTTCTTCCTATGAAGAATGACTGGCTAAATGTATGGAGTGAAGTAAAAAATATGTTAAAAACCCGACCAGGTTTCAGGATCCGCAATTTCGTAACATGCAACTCGATTCTACTTTTGCTTGATCTTGATTTGCATCTCAAAATCGAATGTTGTTTTCTATGTAGTGGATACTATTGTCTACCCTCTTTGTTTAAACACTTTCTGGGGGTAGGGAATCTAGAGGATGTTGTTTGGTTACTGGAGATTTGAGTGCGGCGAAAAGTATATCTATTTACCTCGCAAGTCTCAATTGGCTGCCAAATTTTTATGGTAGGTCCTCCCTTTTCATAATTTACTTAGCTGTGAACACAGGGAGTGTAGGAGTCGTCCTCGGAGGGACTTCCCGAATGACCGTACCGGGGAATTCTACCGTACTCCGACTGGGGCACAATTAGTTCAAATTCTTCCAGAAGCGGTCATAATATCATAGTCAGTTATTGTTAGTGTCAATCAACCTTTAGTCATGACTCATGCCCTACGCTCAAACCTATTTTGGTTGGAACAAGCTCTGATAACAATGATAACAAGCTCAAATCTGCCTTCTGCATAGATAAAATTGTGTATGCATGATTTTCTATCTAAGTGCTCATTAGCTCTTATTTACTATTTATTATTTATACCAAATTTGTTGCCTAAAATCCGGGAAGACTGCCTTCAAAAGTTAGAGTTTTGTGTTACAATTTTCATGCAGATGAGCTGAAAATTACTTCTGATGATGATGCTTGAAACTTTTATTAGTTTCTTTCTTTTTGGGGCTAAAGGATTTCTTTCCAAGCAGCGATGTACTTTTGTCCATCTTTTTCTGCTTACAATATTTACATCATTCGGATTGTACTATATTCTGAGGTCTCAGATTGGTTTCTCATATTTTAATTGCCTTCTTAAATTTTGTGATTAAGTTAGGAGAACTCAAACTGGGAGAGTTACTGGACACACCTCCCCCTGGTCTAGATGAAGCAATAGCAATTTCAAAGGCATGATGTTTTTGTCAGGCTATCAAACAAATTTACTTTTGTTTTTCTTTTTTATGTGATGTCTCGATATCTTATTCCTCTTGGCCTACCTTCCAGGTTATGCAATTTGTTGAATCACAAGAATACAATATGTTTAGCCGCATAATTTTTGATACCGCTCCTACAGTAAGCACAACATCCCTGACTATGTTTCCTTTTCTTTCTTCAATTTTTAAAGGAAGCGTCATTATCTGTTAGCTTGCGATGTAATGATGTATTTTGTGTACCTTAATACTCAGACTGTTTATTCTCATATTGTGATAGGGCCATACACTTCGACTTTTGTCCTTGCCAGATTTTTTGGACGCATCCATTGGCAAGATCTTGAAGGTATGAGTTCTGAAAAGGAACAGCCTGTGAAGGGCTCTAAAATCTGCTTTTTATATATGATCGAAACATTTAATCTGAAGAATTGATTCCTTTTATTTTATGGGTGCTTGGGTTCTCTTTGAAAGGGAACCGGTCCATTCTAACCACCATTAGGTTTTAATATGTCTTTGCGCTTGTTTCTTTGCCTCTTTAAATTGCAACTAGCTATATGTCTTCTTCTGAAGTACTTGAGACCTCAAATTGGTAACAATTAACATCATAATTACGTAATAGAGGGAAGCAGAATTATGAGATATCCTAGCTCTTAAACCCTGTAATATTAGGTTGTGACATCCACTCTTTATTTGACATTTCTTTTCCTGGTTTCAAATTTGACCAGATTGATCAAATCTAAATTCTCTGATCTGATATGATCTTTTGTGGTTTCGAGAACTTACACCTCAGTACCTCATAAAAGAACAGATTAAGCTAATGTTTTTATGATTCTAAGGCAGCGGTTTTGGTTGCTTTCCGTTTCAGTACATGACTATTATGTTAAAACATTTTAGTCTGCTTAGCAACACCTAATCTAATGCAAAAAGTATATACTAACCATGTTCTGTCTTACTTTCTATTTTAGTCTCGGCAAAACAGCACTAGGTTCAATTTTGTCTCTTACACGAAATTCAAATGCGTACTTTTCAGAATGCGTAATAATGGAAGTGAAATACAATATTTCACTGGCTAATTTGTTAGCTGCTTTGTCGCCTGACGAGAACGATAATTAGCCTGCTTTCAACTGCTTTATGTGTGTTTAATATGCTTTCGTTGTTCCAGCTGAAAAAGAAGTTAGCTTCAGCAGCATCTGCTGTTAAATCTGTCTTTGGGCAAGAAGAATCTAAAGAGGATGCTGTAAGCTCAGTTTCATTGGGAACAAGTTTTTTCTCCGTAAAGAAACAAACTATCTATATTTGTTGCTTGTGTAGTCTGACAAACTAGAGCTACTAAGGGAGAGGATGGCCAAAGTGCGAGAGCTATTCCGCGACACAGAATCAACGGAATTCATTATCGTGACAATCCCTACGGTAATATGTTTTTTCAATTTTCATACTCTCTCTTTCTCGTGTATGTTTGCGCTTCAAAGTTGTGGCATACAGCTGTACAGGTCCTTAACAATTGATGCACATCTTAATCTCCGACTTTTGTAGTATTCGATGCACTACCAAAAGGTAAAAAATAATTTAATCATTATATGTGACGTGATTCATTTCAATTATTTGAACATATACCTGGAAAGCCTGCTCTCTCTCTCTCTCTCACACACACACACACACACACACACACACAATGTGTTTGTGTGCTCATAGCTAGACACATTTACACCTTATTATTACTATCTGGCCTTATAAATCCTTTGTCATCAATCATCCTTACTTAAGGGAAATATCGTCATTGTAACAATTTCTTTCAAATCCGTGTCAACCGCTTCATCCATCTTATTTTTTGTATGCTCTTTCTGTTTTTTGGAAGCTTGAGGATAGTTCTTCTGAGACGCTTTAATTCTTCCTCCTACGAATAACGCCTGAGGCACTTCACAACAAGAGCAACCTGATCTCAGTTTATTGTCTAAAGGTTTTCAAATTAGCATATTCTTGATTCTGATTGTTTTTAGGTAGAAATTTGAACTTCCAGAACAAGTTCAATGGAACCCAATGATCTAGTTTTTTTTATGAGAGGCTGGTAAGACTGTTTTTGCTGTAAGAAGAATTTCCTTTTGATTGTGGCTTTCCATCCATGTTTGCATCACATGATTATTCTTTCAATTCTTGTTACAAGCTACCTAAGGAGTCTAGAACTGATATTTTCAAAAATCTTTGAAGTGCATAATTTTCAATAAAACCACCATGCTTTCCTTTTTACTTTATCTATTTTAAAAAAAATCATAATCTATTGATGTTTAATTTATTGCACAAACTATTACCTTGTGTTACTTTTGCAAACGTCGCATTGCTGATGATCAAAACTTGTCGTTTGTAAATGGATAACGTTTCTAAATATTTATAGTTGTCAGGTAATGGCAATTAGCGAGTCATCAAGATTATGTGCTTCCTTGAAGAAAGAAAATGTACCTGTGAGAAGACTTATTGTTAACCAAGTTCTACCCCCATCTGCATCGGACTGCAAGTTTTGTTCTATGAAAAGGAAGGTATACCCCATTACTTGAAAATAAAAAATAAAAAATCCATCTCTTAGTTTCTGCTATCATTTTACAACAACAAGAAGCTTCCTGTGTTTTGTACAATCAGCTCTATAAAGGGTCATCTCCTTGACTAAATTGAAAGACTATATATATTAACTTGTTTGGTTCTACCTTTAGCCCCCATTTCTCCATTATTTCAATATTGTAAATATTTCACTTTTAATTGGTGCGCTTTCTGGATAGCGTTGTCCATTGTGTTAAATTTAAATCTACAAGCTTCATTCTGGATGAAATTCCTATTTCAAAATAGCTATCATTTGTAGCTGATAAGAGCTTATATGGACTTGAAGCTACCTCTTTAATGTTTTAGTATAACCCAATTTCTTATCCTATTACTAGCATGAACCCCATCCATTTTAGCTTTTTTCTAGCTACACAAAATTTTACATGCATGGCTTTTTCTTTACCTTAACACATTTCGCTTGTGGCAGAAACATCTCATTAAATTTTCCAGTAATCACTGTACAGCGTTGATTATATCCTTTAGAATATATTATCAATCTCTATTGGTTGTTACTCAATGCACAACGGATTTACAAACAACGATAAGTCAAAACCAATGGTCATGAGATGAGCTTTTGATGTTTCTTCTCGAAGCACAAAGTTGTCCCTTTTGGCATTCATTGATGGCTCAAATTAAAAAAAAATCTTTTATGGAAAGTTTACGAGGTGGGCTCTTTTATTGCAGGATCAATTGCGTGCTCTCGAAATGATCCAAAGTGATGAAGAGCTCAGGAGCTTATATCCAATCCAAGCACCATTAGTCGATGTAGAAATTAGGGGTGTACCTGCTCTGAGATTTATGGGTGAGATCGTGTGGAAGTGACGTTTAAATGCTCAAGGATCATACTTGATCAAAATTTTGCAGGAGTTTGGCAAATTTCCCCCCATTCAAGCCTGCAGTTTAAATGGCTTGCTGCTATTATAACAAGATGTAACAGATTATCCAAGAACTGCAAAGCTTTGTAAAGATACAATAAAACTCTCTAATAGAGCCGTGATCTAAATCGTATTCATATGATATATGTATATCTGCACTATAAATACTAGGATGCTGCAAATGAGAGCACTTACTATTCTTTTTCCAACTTAGATCAATGTTTCTACATTTGTTGCTGTGGTGAAGAACTTGAGATGATTTGGAAGATTATTTATTTTTCTAGCTTCTTTTTTTTTTCTGTACCTTTTTCTAATTATCTGTGCCTGCATGTTTTCAATTATATATTGATGATGCTGTAACAAGGTGGATGCAAATAATCTAAGTATGATGGTTGGCTTGGCCTGTTTTTCCGATATCTTGAAGCAATCCTTCAAATTTCTTTCAAGATGCAATTATTATGCAAATAGAAAGTAGAAAAATATAAAGGCAGACAAGACGATGAAATGTAAATTAAATTAGGCGTTCACCGCAGATGATCTCTCCATAAAGTTTGTCAAGCAATTTGCTAAAAAAATGAAGGGGGCAACCCCGTTCCTCCGTGTATATGCAAATCTTGTTGTAAATGATTTTCTTATAATTATTTAAGACAAATCAAATGATTATAATTATTTAAGACAAATCAAATGAAAAATTCGCTTGATATCCATAGGTGTATTTTACCTCCCAAATTTACTTTGGAGCGTTCAGAGAAAAAGATGCTTTGTAAGGAAAAATATATTCATCACACTACCGATATTCTACTCGTTTGAAATTAAATATTTTCATCCGTTAAAAAAAGGTTAAAACCCATGAGAATACAATATCATTTGAGGATAACAATTATTTTATCCAAAATGTGATATACCCTTGATCAAAATTTACTATTATAATTTTTAAATATTATTAAAAATTGTTCCCTTGTGTGCATATATGTCCGTTAGACCTTTCGAATTGCCAAAGTACATATTTATTTGAACAATGTCCAAAAACACAATTGCATTTTTTCAAATATTTTTCTGGTGACCTGAGAAGTAAAAGGTGAGTTTCATAAGAAGAATTTTATTTTCGCAATGGATTAACATGTCACCTCCCATTCTTCAAAGCTAAATACTTTTTTAAATTTTTTTTAACTCAACATATTTCAAAAGAATCCCCCTCGTGAAAAGTAAATATGGAAGCAAGATAGGCCACATCTTCCCCATATCTAGTGAATTTTTCATGCGAGGGACCACATCTTCCATATATCTAGTGAATTTTTCAAGTGATTTCATTATAGTTGATACAGGTAATCATTAATGATAATGATTTACATGTAACTTTAATTAGGAAAATTTATGGGTCAAACTCGATGAATCTCAGTTTTGGTGCGTCAGTCACTAGAAAAAATATAATCCTACAATGAATTTGACAATAGTGGTTTTGTAATCTGGTTTAGCGGTTTTGGTTCAAGCATGTCATATATGCAAAAACAGCCCTGCAATTTAATAGATTTAGTTATAACAAATACATATATCAAAAATAATTTATAAGAGAAATTTATATATGTAAGGCATAACGATATATTGAGACACTTGCTTTCTCATAAATGTTTTATCTTAGTTTATATTTGACGGTAATTTGAATCATTACAATCTACTCTCTGACATATGTCTTAACTGAATTATAATTGATTTTAGGTAATCCGATCTCCAAGCCGCTAAATAAGGATTTTTCTGCATGACATTTCACTTTTTTTACGGTTCTATTAATTATTGAATCTCATGCATTTCTACATTTAGAGTTGCACTAGTTCTCCACATTTACAGCTACCATGAATCTATCTAAATTCAGTTTCAACTTTTCTCAAACTATAGAATAACCGTGCTTTAATAATAAAATCAAATCTATCATAACTAGCAGATACATTGATTTCATTACTAGTTACAAAAAAGTAATTTGCTACTGAAGTAAATAACGGTACATGCATAAAGTGTGTGTATGTGTGTCTGTGACTCCAATTGATTGTCTTTCTCATCCAAATTTACTACCAGCCAGTAAGACTATTATTAGGGTTCTCTCTTACATCATGTTACTTTTATTAAGCAAAAATCTGATGGAGGAACTTTTTGGGTCTCCTTCAGATGTTGTCTTCCGTCGATCTCCCGGTAGATTCTGGAGATGATCTCCTGTTGCGTGTGGGTCTCAATGGGTTTGGAGGAGATTGGTGACTTGGGGAGTTTAACGCCGAGTACCTGCAAAGAAGTCCCGGGGTGGTTTGGTACCACCGAGGACCCTCCGACGATCAAGTTAGTACTAGATCCGAGCAGAGTAACGGCTAAGTGGGTAAAAAATGGCTTACTTGACCCCTCTGTGATGGGGGTTTATATAGCGGTGGTAGCACGCAACAGCAAGCGCGAAAATCTCGCCAGCAGTTATACTCCCGACGTCACGCCTGCGCAGAGAGCGGATCGCCCATTAATGAGGATCGTGATGGTGTGGAACGTGGGATATGGCTGGCGGAGAATCTGCGCATGGCGAGATTTGCGGAACGGCGGTTACGTTAGTGAGCGGTGGAGTTGGTCGGAGGACCGAGAAAGACGTTCTCGGCTGGGGAGCTCGGGGGCGAGCGAGGAGGCAGAGGAGTCTTGATCTTGTGGCAGCTCAGGGTGAGCTGAGGGGCCAAGGAGGCCCATTCGCAGGGGGCCTCGAGGAGGGCCAGCTCGCGCGTGTAGGTCGGGTACAGGGGTGGCCTGGTAGGTCCCTGTGGGTCCTCTCCTCTGAGTTCTGGGACACGTCATCTGCCACGTGTCCTGATCTTGGGGATCGCCAATATTGAGCATCATCATTAGCTCCCCACTCTTGTCCCGATCAGCTAGCCGGTCGGGTCAGGAGTGGACTGCCGGGCCGTCCGGGGTGAGTTCCCTCTTAAGGTTTTGTCGGGACGCATTCCCGGGCCGTCAGCTGTCTTTCCTGTCAGCAAATCAGGGCGAGATCTCTGCATTTAAGGATGGCGCGCCGGTTCGTGCCTCCTGCCGTTGAAGTGACGGTCTACGTGTCAAACGTCGATTGGCTGACGCGATGTGTGCAGACATGCGACGCCTGCAGGAGTGCGGTCCAGCGTGGGAACGACAAGTGGAACAATCGGAGTCGTTGGATGCGAGGAGGTGTTTTGGCGGGAGACGAAAGGAGCCGTTGGATGAGGTCGCTCGCTGTGATAAATAAGGGTGGGGCCCATTCCAGGGCCCCTACTCTTTCATATTTCCCCGTTCTAAGTCTTGGTTGCTCGGCGCTCGTCCTCTTTCTTCCGCTTTCGTTTCCCGAGGACCTTCCTTCTCAAGGTTAGATGTCTTCCTTTGTCGAGTCAGTAGATATCGTCGGAGTAGGTTCTAGGGACCCTTTAGGTGAGCCTGAGTCCTCCCGGGGAGCAGGGGTCGACTTCTCTTCCCGGGATCGTGCGGCGGGGGCAGCCTCCAGGGAGGAGGCGGTGGATGCTGCCCCCGGCGCCTCATGTTGGGTGAGGCATGAGGACGAGCTCGCTTCCATATTCCCCCGCGATATACGCTTCGTCTGGCCAAGGAGGGAGAGAGGGCAGACCAGGTACGGGGCAGGGAGATCGCCCTGTACTTGGAAGCTTTTTGTGGTGGAATGCGCCTGCCCTTTTCTCCTGAGGTCGTCGAAGCGCTGAACTTTTTGGTATACGCACACACGTTACGTATACACACACGTTTAGTTTGCGACGCTAGTTTCTTGTATAAGATTGATATCGCGTTTTTGCCAGATTTTAGCTTATGTGTATTACTTGGTGTAAATTCTAGGTTCGCAGGCGGGTACTTCGGACGCCGCACAGAAGGGGAAGCAAGTGGTCGGATACACGTAGATCGAGACCACAGTGAGTAGATTTAACATCTACGGGGAAATCGCCCGTATGGCGTTATGCGTCAGGGCTTGATAGGATGTTATAGCGGCATATTTGCATTCATATACATTGGTTGCGTATGGATACTATTTGTTGTATACTGTATTCCCTGCTATATATATATGGACTTAGAATTAATAGAACACCTTACTGTTACTAACGGTTCATGTTGCACGAGCACTAATCTGCATGTTACACATACACCGTTAGTAATTTCCATGACACTCACACTATAGAATTGCCATGAACTATATATATTGTAGCTCACCTCATACATGATTCGACATGATTATGTTACTGGTGCACATACTCATTTGCATATCCATACTGGTACACATACACATTGATACCTCCATACTTGCGCATATACACATGGTACCTACCTAGATAAGCCGGTTTTTGGTAAAATTGGGGACCGCATGAGATATTTTTAAAACTGAATTCATTTAAAGAGCGGTTTTTCCCTTTTTACTCATAGTACGACCTTATGATGCATACATCACATCGCATGGATTTACGCTTTGAGTTTGGATTTCATATGATTTCTGGATTTGAGAACCGTGGTATTATTTTGAGAAAATGTGCACTATTTTAAAAACCCGGTTTCTCTTGATATGATATTTTAGTGCGTCCACCATGAGTTTTCTCGGTTTTGAGAGCTTGTGTGAGTATACCCGATTCGAAGAGTGGTAGGCACCGTCTGCGGGTACATGGTGGACCCGGTATGATATCCCGGGGCAAGAAGACTCGTATAGTTAGAAGGTGAGCCCAGCGGAGGGACTACTACCTGCCGGTGACAGTTTGGAGACCCGTCGGATATCTGGAGGATACCGTCTGGGGGTCATGACATGAGATATATACTGAGGGCCGATCTGATATGCGGCGCCTGAGATATGAGGATTTGTGTATCGATGCTGGACACGAGTATTTCATGATATTTGGGTACCGATATTGGGAACTCCTATTCTATGAGATTTACGGGATATGAGGGCCGGATTGAGTGACAACGCCTGAGTTATGGGAATTTTGGGGTGTTTTTGGTAGACGCCGGGGTTTTTCCACGATGATGACTCATGTTGATGATTTATTTTCCCATGCTCAGCACTCATTTACATGCATTGCATCATGTACCTTTAGTACCTCATAGAGTACCTCACATGATTACAATATACCCAGATTACCATATTGATGTTATCAGTTGCACATGTTAGAGTATCGCAGTACGTGCATACCTGCGATTATCTTTATATGTTATTTAATATTCACGAGTTGGCAAATCACCCCCGTTGTGCCACAGTGCTTGCAGGTAGACCCTCAGAGTAGTCGCGGCAGGGCTACATCCTTGTATCTTTTTGTTGCGGATACCGCTACAGTTGGCGTGCGAGCCATTTTGCTATAGGTGGGTTGCGGTCATCTGTTTACATTTCATTGTACTTTTCATTGTATCTAGTACTCTCCATCTACCAGTTATGTATTGGCTTAGAGACCGGTTGTGAGGACGACATTGTATATTATTTTATTTTCTGAGTGTCGAGCTCGTGTGAGCCGGCTTTATTTACGCAGTTTTATCTTTTATGCTGTTTTACTTATATTGTCCATTCTTCGCTACGGCGTCGTATATTATTATTGTGGTGGCTATTTCCGCCGTTGGGCGTGATTGCCCCCGTATGGGGATGCTTTATTTTTGTTATATGCTATTTTTACTTACATCATGTCTTGTACCCGTTTCGGGGCCAGTTTTTACAAATGAGGTGCTGCCGAAATTTTTAAGAAAATAACAAACTTTAATAATTTTTACTTGATTTTTCTGAATGTTTTTAAACCAATGTTTTCAATACTCACTACTTTTAACGGTTTTGATTTCTGGGTTTCGGCTTACTTAGTCGCGTTACACCTGTAGACGTTACGTGGTTAAGTGCCGGTCACGGGCCGAACTTTGGGTCGTGACAGGAGTATTTTGAAAAGTATATAAAAGTATATTTTACATAAAACCCCCTCAAGTTTATAAATTACCCTAAGGACCCTAGCAATTATAGGTTTAAGAAATAATCAAGATTTTGACTTACATTTCTGATTGTCTGATTCGGGTTGAGTCTGATTAATCTAACTTGAATATGATTCAGGTCAATCTACAATTTACAATATTCCAATTCAATAGAAACACATGAATCCATGAATCCAATTATCAATTTATACAACTTGACCGAACCGAACCATGGATATACATTCCATTTATATGGTTCTCCAGTTATACCATTTACATGATTCTATGGTTACATCCGTTTACTGATATCATGATTTCGGTCAGTCTTTCAATTATACATTCAATACAATTTACAGTACAAAACAATACAAATAAAACACTATGGGGTTTAAGGGGTAGATTGGTACGGAAGGTGTTAAAGGTGGCACGAGACGGTAAGATTAAGACACCTAACATGAATCAAATTGCCGTTGTTCCGGGTTATATAACGGAGCCTTGTACTTCCATTTGCCTTGGTCTCTAGCATACTGAGACCCCTCTCGTATACACTGGCATTCTTCTGTACCAAGCTACAAACAACAGCGTTAATACAACATTCAACAATATAATACAACATTAAAAGCTACTCTCTCTCTCTTTCTTCTTTTCTACTTCTCCCTTATCTTTGGGACTTACCGAGCGATCTGTTCGCTGACGACATTCTATTTCTTTCTTCTTTGAATGTCGTCAGGTGGTTTGGACCCGACAGAGATCGAGCCATCAGCAGAAGACTTGGATCAGCTTGCTGAAGAACCAGAGCTCTAGTTTCATTGTACATTTTCCATTCAGTACTTTTCATTTCCTGTCATGCCATTGTTTAGGCATCATTTTTATTTCAGTTGTATTTCCTTTTCATGCATTATACAAAAGAATGTTAATAAATAAAAGTTGTTGTTTTTATTATACCTTGCCTCTTGTGTATTTTCTTTTATATTGCTTAGTTACGCTTTGCGTATTTGCTTCTGAGTAAATACGTAGCGGGTTAGTTGCGTCCCCTTCGCCGTAGAATGGGAAGCGGGGCGTGGCAGGTTTTGTTCGTGGCCTATGCAGGTCAGAGCTGTATGAAACCCTATCATGCAGTTCTGTTCTGCGTGAACAACTTAAGCAATATAACACAAGAACCAACAACTAAAACATTCTTTACAATTCATGTTCCTTGAATCTTACAATTTCATATTCCTTGAATCTTATCATTTCATGTACTTGAATCTGTCCTAACCCAAATCTTTTTCAAGGTTATGGATTCCTCGAACAAGACCAGCACCAACGTCAACAACACACCTCCACCTCCACTACCAATCGTTCCTGCTGTTCCTATGCCATCCACCGAGCAAACAGTGCTACTTGAGGCGATCCGCAGCCTTCTTGAGGGATAGCAACAACTCCTGAACCGTCCTGAGACTGACGCACCTGGGGTAAAGCAATTCAGGGCTTTACATCCCAAGCAGTTCTCCGGAAAGGGAAGCCTACATGAAGCTGAGGAATGGGCACAAAGTATAGAGGATGATCTGGCGGCAGCATAAGTTCCAGACATAGCTTGGGTTCGTGTGGCGAAACTGCAGCTCACGGACAATGCTTGCAACTGGTGGAAGGCGGAAGAAAGCCATCTTGTACAGCCTATTGAATGGAAGACTTTTCGTGAGAAGTTCGACGCGAAGTACTTCCCTGTGACTGTCAGGTTTGCCATGGAGCAACAGTTCATTCATCTACAACAAGGTTCGATGTGGGACAAGTCAGTAGATGAGTACGACGCTGAATTCACTATACTAAGCCGATTCGCGGCACACTTAATACCGACGGACGAGATCAGAGCCCGTCGCTTTCAACAAGGTTTGGACACGGAAATTCAGGCTGCACTAGCCACAGGAAAATTTCTGACTCATGAGAATACTTTGGAAGCTGCCCGTAGTTATGAGGCAGTAATAAAGGCGAGGGGCAGACCTCAATCTGCCGGTTTGAAATGCCCTGCCAATCAAATGGCAGGAGGAGCCCCTTCCAGGCCATCGTTTGAACCCAGGAGAACTGAAGAAATTTGTCACTACTGCCATAGAAAGGGACACTTGTGGAAGGACTGTAGATGTGCAAAAGGCCTGTGTCCAATTTGTGGCGCATCCAATCACAGAATTGAGACCTGTCCATAAAGATACAACTCGACTCACACACCTACCAACTACCCGCAACGGCCAGCTATCCAGGCTCCTGCAACTCGTCCTGCATTACCTGCTCCACCGCCTGCATAGCCTAATCGTCAATTCCAACAAGCAATGAGGGACATGCCTAGAGGGCAGAGAAACAGGCCCCAAAGGCAGAATGTGCCTCCAGCTAGAAGGAATGTACCACGGCGACAGACATTCACATTAGAAGCCGTAGAAGCCGAGACTGTAGGTCAAGGTAACACCGGTAAGCCTTTTTCACCCTTGTATCACTTTGTTATTTTTATACACTATCTATACTCCAGTCACCAGACTTTCCTTGAAACTGTTACACTTTCCTTTTACAAATTTCGAGAACGAAATTTTTATAGGGAAGGTAGAATGTAACAACCCCAAATTTCCAATACAAGTTTTTACAAAAAAATTTCAAAAAAATCCATAAAGGGGTATTTTAGCTTGAGCACAAGTTATAAGTAATTATTTTGCTTTTTAATTACAAGTTAAAAGAATGTAACAACTCCATTTTTAGTGTACAAAAATTTGCTTTAAAATTAATGTATACTTGGGGTATTTACATTTACTGTTATTACTTTAAGTAATTAATTAGCACCATAATTACAAGAAGGAGCTTGTAGCTCATTGGTAATACCTTGCACTGCTGAACCAAGCCACCAGAGTTCAAATCCCATACCCCACATTATTTTTTAATATTGATTTTTTTAAAACCTTTAGAATACCAAGAGTTTACACGTGCATATCTCACAAAAACCCCACTACACCCAAAGATGTAACTTTTTCAGGAGTTAGATGAACCGTCAGGGGGGATCCCGGCCGCCTGACTCGGCCGGGAATCGGCCAAATCGGTCTTGACTCGGTCTGACTCGGTCTGACTCAGTCCTCAGACCGAGTCACGGCCGAGTCGGCCGATTCCGGCGACGACCCCAACATGAAAGTTGTGTCTTTTCATATTCCCTATGCACCTACAAAATTTCAGCCTCAGACCATTTCCAGAGCTCTTAAAAAACCCCAATTACTCCACTTTTAATACATTTTTATTACATTTTATCATATTTTCATTTTAAACTTTTCATCTACCCTAACCCTAGCCTAACCATATAAATACCAACCCTACACAGTACCCTCTCACCCCAAAATCCTGAGCCCACTCTCTTAAAATTTTTCCAAAGATCGTGTACTTTGAAAACAAGCTCAAGGCGAAGCTCCGACGAAATTCCGGCGGAACTTCCGGCGATCATCTTAGGAACTATCGGCGACGACGCAACACACCGACGATCCCTCTAGTTCCTTCTCACTCTCTTGAGTAATCTAAAACCCGTAAGTCTCTTTCTATCTCTCTTCCCTATTCAAGAAAAATACGAAATTACAAAACCCGACGGAATCGGAACAAATCCGATTTCCGATTCGGTTTTCTATAAAATTCCACTTCTCACTAATACAATCATTCTTAAACTTTCTCATGTTGATTATTAAACACCACTTAAACAATTTGAACAAGTTTCATCACATGAAATGATAGCTTTATCAAATTATCGTATTTTTCACTTAAATACCACATTGTTTCAATCCTTCATTTAACCCATCAAACTTGCTATACATTTAAAGTAGATCACGAGGTAACGACCTACCTCCTCATACACTTACATACAACCTAACACGATACCATTGAAACCTTAGAATACGAGAAAACAAGCATTTACATTTAAATACCATACACTTAATAAAACTATTTCTAAAAGAGTGAGAGTTGATACACTTTTAAATAAATACATCTTATTATGAAAATACGATAAGTTGTGGACATCGGTCGTTTATCTAAACCTGACTTTATGGTGTCTAGGTTAGGCAAGTGAGAAAGGTAACTTTAAAAGGCCCGTCTCACGGTGATTCGTGAGCGGATCCCTCCTTTCTTCACTTGTACTTACCTGGCCACAATTGGCGGTGAAGAGGCGATTTGAGGTATCTCACGACTTGTCGTTTAGACCATTTAGAAATAGTCTAGTTGACTTAGAAAACTCTAGAACCTAAAGTACGAAAATTGACATTTTTACAAATAAATACCATTTACTTTATAAAACCGTTTTCTAAAGGATTGAGTATTTTACAATCTTTGCAAAACGCTACTACAACCCACTTTGGGAAACCCGTTCGGGATGGTGCGGATTATCGCACATCCTCGGGCTTAGTAGTGCGAGATTCAGACCTCCGCAAGGAGCATTCGGTCTCGAAAGATTTAAAATACGACATCTTAAGAAAATGAGATTTTTAGAATATAAAATATATATATTAATATTATTTTTATTATAAATATATGTATATTTATCATTAAAATACCTATTTTGTATGAGATAAATATTCCACCTTTTCTAAAAATCCCAAGAATAAATTTACACTAAAATACCATGAATTTCAAATAAATCAATATTACAGATAAATACTTTATTTATAAAATTAGGATATTTTCACTAGAAACATCACAGTATAGAATTCACACTCATTATAACTCTAAAGACGAATAATAAATGCTTGGGGAGTGTTTTGAAAAGTATATAAAAGTATATTTTACATAAAACCACCTCAAGTTTATAAATTACCCTAAAGACCCTAGCAATTATAGGTTTAAGAAATAATCAAGATTTCGACTTACATTTCTAATTGTCTGACTCGGGTTGAGTCTGATTAATCTAACTTGAATATAATTCAGGTCAATCTACAATCTACAATATTCCAATTCAAATGAAACACATGAATCCATGAATCAATCTATACAACTTGACCGAACCGAACCATGGATATACATTCCATTTACATGGTTCTCCAGTTATTTCATTTACATGATTCTATGGTTACATCCGTTTACTGATATCATGGTTTCGGTCAGTCTTTCAATTATACATTCAATATAATTTATAGTACAAAACAATACAAATAAAACACTACGGGATTTAAGGGGTAGATTGGTACGGAAGGTGTTAAAGGTGGCACGAGGCGGTAAGATTAAGACACTTAACATGAATCCAATTGCCGTTGTTCCGGGTTGTATAACGGAGCCCTGTACTTCCATTTGCCCTAATCTCTAGCATACTGAGACCCCTCTCGTATACACTGGCATTCTTCTGTACCAAGCTACAAACAACAGCGTTAATACAATATTACAACAATATAATATAACATTAAAAGCTACTCTCTCTCATTCTTCTTTTCTACTTCTCTCTTATCTTTGGGACTTACCGAGCGATCTGTTCGCTGACGACATTCTATTTCTTTCTTCTTTGAATGTCGTCAGGTGGTTTGGACCCGACAGAGATCGAGCCATATGCAGAAGACTTGGATCAGCTTGCTGAAGAACCAGAGCTCTAGTTTCATTGTACATTTTCCATTCAGTACTTTTCATTTCCTGTCATGCCATTGTTTAGGCATCATTTTTATTTCAGTTGTATTTCCTTTTCATGCATTGTACAAAAGAATGTTAATAAATAAAAGTTGTTGTTTTTATTATACCTTGCCTCTTGTGTATTTTCTTTTATATTGCTCAGTTCCGCTTAGCGTATTTGCTTCTGGGTAAATACATAGCGGGCCAGTCACGTTCCCTTCGCTGTAGAATGGGAAGTGGGGCGTGACACGATCCCATATGTCCCATCTACCAAAGTAAATCACCTGAAAGCAAGCTGTGTGCGAGCGATACCGCTACTGATTCATGCGGTCAAACCTGCAAGAACTGTGGTACAACGGGGGTGAGTTGTTAACTCGTGAGTAGAAAACATTAGCAGGTAGAAATCGAATAAAACAACGACTCCTAGGTCAACTATATCATAAAGGTTATACTATGATATCTAGGATGACCGTATCTGCATATATGCCAACAATATAATAAATGTCTGTATGCATGTGGATATCATCCACGTGTCCATCAATGACACAACAACATCATGGAACCTGAGTGTTCAATATCGACACTCGAAATATTATGAAAGCATAAGCATGTAATATGAGGATATCAATCAACGTGTTTCCATCAACGACACATCAAAATCATGGAACCTGAGCGTCCAACATCGACACTCGAAATATCATGAAATCCGTGTCCAACATCGACACGTAAATCCTCATCTCTCGGGCTCCATTAGTCCGGATCGGCCCATATCATCTCACGACTCTGGTCGGTATCCTCCGGATAACCGCCGAGTCCAAATACTGTCACCGGTAAGTAGTGCTCCCCTGTCATCCTCACCGCCTAACTATACGAGTCTTCTTGTCCCGGGGTACCTCACCGGGTCCACCATATACCCGCAGACGGTGCCTACCGCTCCTCGAATCGGGTTTCACATACCAATCTCAGAACCGAGAAAACTTATGGTGGACGTCTTGAAATATCATATCAAGAGAAACCGGGGTTTTAAAACAATACATACTTTTTTTTGAAATATAACCACGGTTCTCAAATCCAGAATCTCATGAAAACAACATCTCAATGCATATAATCATAAAGCATGATGTATGCAACATAGAATAGAAATGTGAGCATATCAAGTATATCATGCGACATGGTATAGTGATGTGAGCATAGCAAGTATATCATGCAACATAGCATAATGATGTGAACATAGCAAGTATATCATGCCAATGAGTCATGTGACAGTACTGAACCATTAAGAGTAATAGCATGATATAGCAATTCTACTGTGTAGTGACATAGCAATTATTGATGATGAAAGTGTGTGAGCCGGCCAATCTGTGTAAATGTAACATACGCATCATCGATAATGGTGTAGGTGTACTAGCACAGGTATATGTAATGCAATGAGAATATCATGAATGCAGCATAAAGTACATCGTCAGCGAAATGTTATAAGGTATACATATCTATAACATATCCGAGTCGGTGAATCTATCAATCGGCATCTAGCCTCAAAATATCACGTATGGTATAATTTATCGTACGGCGACATTAAGCAATTATGGATTCTATCAACCTATATGACAATGAGGGTACGAATCTAAAGTCCCGTAGGACATATCACTCATTATTCTTATCAATATATATGTGTGTGTGTGTGTGTGTGTGTGTGTGTGTATGTATTAGATATGTATGCCCTATAGGCCATTATTGTATAGTACTAGTTTGTATAATACATTTTGGAAGCTTGAGATATATATACGGTTTTACGACAGTCTTGCTCGATATAGTAGTATGCTGCTTGGTTTGTTTCTATCTTAATATGTGTATATGTTTCTTTTAACAGATCGCTGAAACCTATTGATGGAGCCCTTAGGATCTTTGCTTGAGTACCGGCGTTGTGATGGCGATCACACTAGTGGGGGCTGGGTAGTCTATAAGCACATCCTTATTCTGGTCCCTAGTTGTTGGACTATCGAGACAGGGCATCGATACTCCGGAGTAGACTAGCGTATGTGCTTCTCATCCCAGCATGGGAGATGGTCTGTCCCACAGCCATCAGTACGTCGTACTGGAGATAGTATGCGGGTGCTCGTTAGGTTACGAGTACACTGGACAGGACTCGTCGGGAACTGTTGGTTGGTATTATACCTATCGTCAGTTAATAGTTCCCAGGTGACATGAGTACAGCTTAGTCCGCTGACTTGACACTGTCATTTCGCTTCGAGTGTGTTCCCACTGTTCTTTGATTACTACCCTATCACGGCTCTACTGAGTCGTGCAAACAGGTAATAGTTGGGAGCAGTCCCGAAGCACTTGGAGGCAGTGACGGTTAGACAGGATTCGTCTCTCCCAGTATTGGGAGTTGATATCGCGCTGTGTCTAGGAGAGCCATTACACATAGTTGTCCCTGGCCAGGGCAAGCGAGATTTGCTGGTAGTGTTCCAGTAGTTTCTCAGGGTGTTTTGGGCTATACTCCGACACGACTTGTACCGCTATTAGGGGACTGACGTTTGCCACCCCCTAGACCCGTCATGCGATACTCTTAGACGAACAGACCGGACTGTACGGAGATTGTCACATATAGGCTCAGTAGGAGTTCGGATGGGTTCACCTCATCAGTCTTCTTATCGGCATCTACCTGGGGACCGTTACGTACAGCTAGTGCCGCTTGCAGTCTGTGGTTAACCCCACTGCCAGCGTAGTGTCGAGTCTTTAGAGTCCCACACAGAGGGTTATTCGCCTTTGGGCAAAAGAGAGTAGAGGTCGCATGGTTTTGCGACGGGGTTCGTTCACATCCGCGCACTTGTGCACGTTTGATGTCCGGACAGTTATTACTAGCGGGCTTTGGTTTAAGCCAGATCCTAGTATATGTTTTGGGATTGGTTTTATCTCATTGTATTCGTGTTCCTCGAAACACAGATGCGGGTGTGTATGCACAGTTGACTGAGACAGAGGTAGAGGATTCTCATTGGGGTTATGGTACAGGTGTGTATGCACAGTTGACTGTTTTCTTTTTCCAAACCCTAATGAGAATAGGAAATATGATTAATAATATTAGTTAACAATTATTGTGCCATGGTTGAGTTGAATTCTTGACTTTTGTTGACCGGTTGACCAAAGTAGACTTGTTGACCATCATCATTTGTTTTCAAAGATACTTCTTATTTTTTGCACAAAGTATTTAATGAATGAAATGATAATGGTCATTCATCAACTCACCATCACAAATTATTAATTATTATTATTATTATCATTTTCTAAATTATGAGAGCATGGTTGTAAAATTGATTCATTCTCACTTGCATCTTCTCTCTCATTCATTTGCTCTCCTTCTTCCTCTAGCTCAAAGAAAATCCCTCTCATGAGTTGAGAACCATTTTTCTTTGAGATAAAACACCAAGACTACTCTCTACTCTTTCTAGGGTTCTAGGTTTAGCAAACCAAGCACCTTAGTTACCTCTAGGTTGAGGTAGGAGCTCAAGTTCGAGGCCCTCGGGTGGATCTATCATCGACAAAGAGGAGACGAGGAGGAGGAGCCGTTCAAACTACCACAAGGAGAAAGCAAGGAGGAGAACAACAAGAAGAGAAGGAGTTCAAGACTAGGTATAACCCCCTAACCGAGTAGGTAAAGCTCGTTGTTGTTGCCAGTGTGTTGTTTAGCAAAGATCCGGGTTTTCTTGTCCATGTTACCAAAACCCTGAAAATTGTTTTTCACCATTTCCGCAACCTCGTAAGAACCGGGAGAGGTAACGTGGACCTAACAATATATATATATATATATATATATATATATATATATATATATCACGTCACATTAGCATCAATCTCATATTATGTCTTGGCAATAGTATCTATACTCTCATATCACCTCGCATCCGTATATCCACATATCAAGTCAAGTCATCTTATTTCGTCACATTCTCTTTTCATCACCTCAATATCTCACATCAAGTAATCTTATATACCTTTATCTCATCAATCTCATGTCGTATTTATCGATCTAATATCATGCTACTATAAATCTTATACTTATTATCTTGCAACTACATATATATCTATCGTGATTCACATTTACGTTTCATATCCTTATATATCAATTCGAGACATCCTTATCAATCATATCATTTCACACTAAAACCTTTAATCCCATCCATAGGTTCCTAGTATAGGTTTCTCCGACTATATTCTATATATCGATTTCCATTTTATAATTCCGGGGGTGCTATACGCCATGCACCCGACTTCCCCCTTAGATATAAATCTACTCACCTGCGGAACTCCTTGTTCAGCCGTAGTCGATGTGCTTCGCCGTCTCGGAATCCACGCGAGAGTACCTACAAATCAACACATATCGCAATGTTATTAAAACCAAGCCCGAAAACCGATACGGCACACGAATTGCCTATAGATTAGAACCTATAGCCTACGCATGCAAAAACAACCAAACAACTCTCGTCGTTGACGTACAAACATCCAACGACCAAATCCAAAATCAAATATCAAAACCAAGTTTCAAATACTGGAGAACATAATACGGCAATTGAGTGAATCACTCCCAGATTCTTGCTCAGGTAATGTGGGATAAAACAAAATATACAGTAGCTATGTTATAAGGTATGTGAGCTACAGCCAAAACCCCAACACCAAAGCTGCTATAGTAATCGCCCTAACTGCTACAGTAACCGGCCCTGCCAGCCCCATCTTGGAGTTTGGGTCTCGTCTTCTCGTGGTGGTCTCCTATTGGTCTAATTAGGTTAATGTATATGATTGATTTTTTTTATAAAGGTCCCGGGTTGCTTTAGATTCCCTATAGACTTCCAAAAATTTCGCAAAACTGACATGGAAAGTTTCTAAGTTCGTATTTTGGTTTCTATTCGGTGTTCTAGGCCATAAAATCAACACTAAGGTCATTATAAACAACCACTATCTAACACAAGTCCACACAATCACCCAAACCCTCTCTTGGAAAATTCCAAACATCGCCAATCAACATCGATTTAATTCTAAACTAATAATAGGATAAACTAAACACAATAACTTAACTAAAGTGTATAATTATACCTCATTTGGCAACTCAAGAATTTTCTTGAGTTTCTCAAAGTCTTCAAAATCCATCTTTGAAAGGTCCAAAGTGTTGAGGATGAAGTTGTGGATCTTTTTAATGAAGGGAGTCTAGGGTTTTGGTGAAGAAACTGAGATGATTTCATGGGGGAGAAGGTGGAGGAAGAGATGAAGATGATCAAGGGAAAAATAATGAGGTCAAAGTCTCTCTCTCTCTCACAGTCACTCTCTCATATGGCATGCCATGCCATCATGGGTCCCCTCTCTCTCTCCTCAATTATTCTCTCTTATCTTTTTCTTTTCTTTTTCTTTTCTTTTTCCCTACTCATTTAAAACCAAATACATAACACAAATAAAATGGAACAAATATGCAATGAAATGCAACATGTCATGGTGCACTAGCCATGACTAATTAAAAATACGGATTTGGCCTAATCAGATTAGTAGTGCACTAATCGAGTTTAACTTAAACTAGCGTATAATTAATTATAAAAATGCCGAAATCCGATAAATATATTTTTAAATGAGCAAATCATTTTAATCTCCAATTATTTCACAAATATTGGTATATATTTATACCATTTTACGAAAACCCCAAATTCGCAAATCGAGTAGTTTCCGTGAAATATATTATTTTAATATTATATTCCAAAAATAATATTTTATATTTTCTGAAATGTTACAATCTTCCCCCCTTAAATAAATTCGGTCCCCGAATTTAAATTTAAATCCCCAAATACTAAAACATTTCAATAATTAGCTCAAATCAACGGGGCTCCGAAATCACGGAAGATACAGAAATACCACAGCGCGTCGTGTGCGTCTGAAAACGAGTATGAAACTCAAAATCGAACTCCGTCAATCGTAACGCAATCACTGGAGCTATAATGGAGATACAAATCTCGAAATCCACTACTGAAATCTAATATACACCAGTCGAATACTATAATACGTATATAGTACGCATCCTAGGAAAAATATCCTAAAACTGAATAAAACACATGCAAAATCTTTTCTGAATCGCCGTGTGATGCGTAACTCCCGACACAAGTGACGGACGCTCATTTGTAAAGTAATAATTATACGTTCATATATGTTTTGCTCAAATATACGTTCCGCCGTTCTGAAATATCCCAAAGGTTTTTCTTTATAAACGTCCGTGTCGCTCGCGGACACGTAGAAAATAGTGAGACTATAGCTCCTTTTTGAAAACCTCTTGTTAAACTTTTTATGCATGAAAAGTACTCAGGTACTGCCCTCGGATCAGTTCTGTCGGCTACTACATAATATAGTGCCCATCATGAAAACAAAGTGCTCAAGAGCAAAATTAGCCTCGAAAGGCGTATCCAACAATCACGCGTGTCTGGTGCGCACGGAAATCAATCCAAATGCAAGTGCTACGAATGTGTATAAAACCAAACTAAGTGCAACAGGTGTGCATGAAAGCATCTGTCCAGTGCAACGGATGTGCACGACAATAATATCAAGTGCATCTATAGTGCACGAAAAGCTCAATCAAGCGCAACAACCATGCACAATGAAATTCCCAATCGAGTGCATCCGGTGTGCACAAAATCATATCTCATATCATGCGCCCAACATGTGCGAAAATACAAATCAAGTGCATCTATCATGCACGAATGAAATCTAAATCAAGTGCATCCAATGCGCATAAAATCCAATACCAAGCGCCTAATATGCGCAAAAATTCAACCCAAGCACGTCAGGTCCGTATAAAGCATCTAGTGCAGTAGCATGCACGAAAACGAACGTCAAGCGCAAATGCGCACAGAAACATAAATCTGGTGAAACAAATGCTCAAGACATAAATCGGTGCAACCAATATACAGGGTATAGATTTAGTGCAACCAATGCACGAAATATCAATCTGGTGCAACCAATGCACAAAATATAAATCTAGTGCAACAAATGCACGAAATACAAATCTGGTGCAGTAAATGCACGGAGTATAAATCTAGTGTAACAAATGCACAAAATACAAATAGGGTGCAATAAGTGCACGGAAACTCATCAATAACTCGGGCAAAAAGGGACGGTTGAGCAACTCAAGAGAAAGCTCAAAGGCCCCAACGGTCACCGAGTGTAACAAGATGTATAAAAATCATAAGCGTGTGCAACTGCGTGCATAAAACACGTATCAATGCACTGCAAGCATATGTGAGCTATACCGAGTGCAAACACCAAATCGAGTACGTACCACACGCACAAAATCAAATCAACCGTATGAAATCCACGAAATCATAAACACGTGCAGCCAAGGCACAAAACTGATATCAAGTGCAATAGATATGCACAAATCGCAAACCGATGTAGCGGTGTATAAACATAAATCAAGTGCAATAACTATGCACAAAATGTAAATACCCAGTAGGTGCAGCCATGGTGCACGAAATCAATATCATGAAACTCAATCATCAAAACTCAAATCCAAGCGATATAAGCGTGATACTCGGATCACAAACGCAATTCGCAATAAATGACATTGAGGTACACCTCCTTCAATGTCGAAAATATGTCGGTGCGCCAAAAACTGGCAGAGCAAGAGTATCCGCTTGCCTCCTGCTCACGGTCTGGCGTCCTCTATCTCTGGGTCCTCATTTCTCTGTGGATTACCAATCTCGCAATCCATCGGCTCGTCGGCCCGGTCAGGTGTACTAACGGAAACGATTCCGCTCTGACACTCCTCTGGTCATCTCTCGGCCGATTAACACGACCACTCGTAAAGCAGCACATCACTGGCGTCGGCCTATGGCCCTCTGAACATACATGACACAACTGATTCTCGGTGCAAATCTTATCGCAGCAGTGTCCTGGAAGGAACCTGCCCATGGTCTCTTCCAATCTCTCCTATGCCGAACTATATGGAGGCTGGTACTCTTACATAATCTTTTCTTGTTTTCTGGACATCTGTGTTCTAAGCACAACATTTTTTCGGGAACTGGTCGTATCCCAACGCCTCTGTATACATATCAGATCTCTAATCTCAACAGGGAGCAACGACAGTTCGTTAACATCTAGCACGAACCTCTTGTTTCACCCATCTTTATTATCGTCCACATCGAAATCACGTCATGCTATCTGCGTACTGCAATTGTTCTCGGCTACAGTCAACCTGGAGTCTCTCACATGGACTCGAAATTACGAACTCGATATCTTCATCACTCTGTAGAAGATATCTAGCCGAACACGTCCTCGGGAACTTGGCCCAATCATCGGAGGAATATACTTTATTCATCCGCTCTCGATCAACTCACAGCGAATCTGGGTGATGTCCTCTATCCGAAACTGGTCAACTTACTGATCTCCTATCGGATCATCCAACGAACAACGACATCTCTGGATCGATCTACTCTAGATCTGAATAAGATTCTCCACACTGGAAATCTTCAACTCAACTGAGCCTACGTCGGTGCATCAAATTAGACGAATCATCTCAGTCGCTAAACTCAACTCAAGATAGACTAGCTATCTTCTGTCGCAACTCTGCCCGAAAGCTCCAGCAATCTCAGCTCATAAGCTCTGGAAGCGACATTCCATCAATCTCAGCAACAGTTGGGTCATCTGTCTGCAAGGTAGACAACATCACAACTCTGGGGTAGGCTGTACATCAACAGTCCTCTCACAACAGGCAGTCTCTAACAATGGCCCGATCATCCGGTGCAAAGCCGAACACTCGCCTCAATCGAGAGGTCACAACACAAATACTAAATTGATACGTTCCCATGTCACCAGAAAACACGATGGTCAGTCCTCATCTATGACGATCTTGCCCTGACTGCATCACTAGCAGCAGCTCAATCTGCGCTCAAACCATGGTGATATGAACCTCAAGCATTTATCAATGAAGATAAATCAAAGGAACGAAAGGAATCAACAGATCCATAATGGATACATGATCATAAGGAGGAACGGAATCAATGAGAGTATGATCATTGGAAAGAATAGAATCAAGGATCTCAAATGGACGTATAATCATGGGAACGAAGAGAATCACAGATCTCAAGATATGTACATCCTAAGGTCACTTAAGCGGGTATCGTATCGTAAGTATGCCGCGGAACATACGCATGGTACGTCACTCTACTTGAGTTACCTACTCCATCAATTAGGGTCAACCTATGTAACGAAAGTTCGGGTCTAACACCCCCTTGTTCAAGTCTAAGTTCCGTAAGATCAAGCCTAGGTTCCGAAATATTTTACACCCCAGACTCCACATAGTCAAACCTAGACTCGAACCAAGGTTAAACCTAGTGCTCTGATACCAACTTTGTCATGACTCGAAATTTAGTTCGTGACCGGCACTTAAATTACACAACGTCTAAAGGCGTAACGTAAATTAAGTAAGCCGAAGCCCAGAAATCTAAACCTTTTTAAAGAAAATAAAAAAGGTGAAGTTTTGAAATAAAGGTATGATGAAATCAAATGTTTTCTTAAATGCATAGATAATGGAACATGAAAAATGCAAGTGGATTTTACTAGTTGAAAAACTTCATCTTTTAAAAATTTGGACAGCACCTCCCTTATATATTTTGATCCAAAACCACATATACATGATAATATAAAAGGCATCCCCAAACGGGAGCTAGCTCCTCGCCAAACGGCGGAATCACAACCACGCAAGTCAGCAATATATATATACGACGCCCAACGGCGAATATCAACACAAAGAATAATGAATAAAGCAAGACATCAACCCACCAAGCGAACATATAACCCATCACTCTAAGTCACGCAGCCACAAGTCTTTCTAAGTCTTACTACTTATACAATTACTAGTTTCTGATTGATGGAGTTAACTAGATACAACAGGAATAATAATACAAGAGTGGGCACGATCCCATATGTCCCGCCTACCAAAATAAATCACCCGAAAGCAAGCTGTGTGCCAGCGATACCGCTACTGATCTATGCGGTCAGACCTGCAAGAACTGTGACACAACGGGGGTGAGTTGCCAACTCGTGAGTAGAAAACATCAGCAGGTAGAAATCGAATAAAACAACGACTCTTAGGTCAACTATATCATAAAGGTAATACTATGATATCTAGGGTGACCGTATCTGCATATATTCCAACAATATAATAAATGCCAGTATGCATGTAGATATCATCCACGTGTCCATCAATGACACAACAACATCATGGAACCTGGGTGTCCAATATCGACACTCGAAATATCATAAAAGCATAAGCATGCAATATGAGGATATCAATCAACGTGTGTCCATCAACGACACATCAAAATCATAGAATCTGAGTATCCAACATCGACACTCGAAACATCATGAAACCCGTGTCCAACATCGACACATAAATCCTCATCTCTCGGGCTCCGGCAGTCCTGATCAACCTACATGCTCCGTCAGTCCGGATCGGCCCATATCATCTTACGACTCCGGTCAGTATCCTTCAGATAACCGCCGAGTCCAGTTACTATCACCGGTAGGTAGTGCTTCCATGCCGGGCTCACCGCCTAACTATACGAGTCTTCTTGTCCCGGGGTACCTCACCGGGTCCACTATATACCCGCAGACGGTGCCTACCGCTCCTCGAATCGGGTTTCACATACCAATCTCAGAACTGAGAAAACTCATGGTGGACGTCTCGAAATATCATATCAAGAGAAACCGGGTCTTTAAAACAATACATATTTTCTTTTGAAATATAACCACGGTTCTCAAATCCAGAATCTCATGAAAACAACATCTCAATGCATATAATCGTAAAGCATGATGTGTGCAACATAGAATAGAAATGTGAGCATATCAAGTATATCATGCGACATGGTATAGTAATGTGAGCATAGCAAGTATATCATGCAACATAGCATAATGATGTGAACATAGCAAGTATATCATGCCAATGAGTTATGTGATAGTACTGAACCATTAAGAGTACTAGCATGATGTAGCAATTCTACCGTGTAGTGATATAGCAATTATTGATGATGAAAGTGTGTGAGCCGGCCAATCTGTGTAAGTGTAACATACGCATCATCGATAATGGTGTAGGTGTACTAGCACAGGTATATGTAATGCAATGAGAATATCATGAATGTAGCATAAAGTACACCGTCAGCGAAATGTTATAAGGTATACATATCTATAACATATCCGAGTCGGTGAATCTATCAATCGGCATCCAGCCTCAAAACATCACGTACGGTATAATTTATCGTACGGTGGCATTAAGCAATTAGGGATTCTATCAACCTATATGATAATGAGGGTACGGATCTAAAGTCTCGTACGACATATCACTCATTATTCTTATCAATATATATATATATATATATATATATATATATATATATATATATATATATATATATATATATATATAGAATAATGGAGGAAAGAGGCCCTAGGAGGCTTTTTGCGTTAGGCGGAGCCACAAATCACGTCCTCCACCATTTTATTCGACGATCGGCACCGGCCATCTTGATCTTCATTATGTAATATGTCAATACACCAAATTTCACCGTTGATTTAGCAATGTAAAAAGTTCAATTGTCGGTAAACCGCTAATTTTGCACCCACTAAATCGCCGGTGAAAAGATGTTGGAATCACATTAAATTTGGTGTATTGAAATATTACATAATGAAGATCAAGATGGCTGGTGCCGATCGTCGAATAAAATGGTGGAGGACGTGATTTGTGGCGCCGCCTAACGCAAAAAGCCTCCTAGGGCCTCTTTTCTCCATTATTCTCATATATATATATATATATCACGTCACATTAGCATCAATCTCATATCATGTCTTGGCAATAGTATCTATACTCTCATATCGCCTCGCATCCGTATATCCACATATGAAGCCAAGTCATCTTATTTCGTCACATTCTTTTTTCATCAGCTCAATATCTCACATCAAGTAATCATATATACCTTTATCTCATTAATCTCATGTCGTATTTATCGATCTCATATCATGCTACTATAAATCTCATACTTATTCTCTTGCAACTACATATATATCTATCGTTATTCACATTCACGTTTCATATCCTTATATATCAATTCGAGACATCCTTATCAATCATATCATTTCACACTAAAACCTTTAATCCCATCCATAGGTTCCTAGTATAGGTTTCTCCGACTATATTCTATATATCGGTTTCCATTTTATAATTGCGTGGGTGCTATACGCTATCCACCCGACTTCCCTCGTAGATATAAATCTACTCACCTGCGGAATTCCTTGTTCAGCCGTAGTCGATGTGCTTCGCCGCCTCGGAATCCACGCGAGGGTACCTACAAATCAACACATATCGCAATATTATGAAAACCAAGTTCGAAAACCGATACGGCATACGAATTGCCTATAGGTTAGAACCTATAGCCTACGCATGCAAAAACAACCAAACAACCCTCATCGTTGACGTACAAACGTCCAACGACCAAATCCAAAATCAAATATCAAAACCAAGTTTCAAATACCGGAAAACATAATACAGCAACTGAGGGAATCACTCACAGATTCTTGCTTAGGTAATGTGGGACAAAACAAAATATACAGTAGCTATGTTATAAGGTATGTGAGCTACAGCCAAAACCCCAACACCAAAGCTGCTACAGTAATCGCCCTAGTTGCTATAGTAACCGGCCCTGCCGGCCCCATCTTGAAGTTTGGGTCTCGTCTTCTTGTGGTGGTCTCCTATTGGTCTAACTAGGTTAATGTATATGTTTGATTTTTTTATAAAGGTCCCGGAATGCTCCAGTTTCCCTGTAGACCTCCAAAAATATCACAAAACCGACACGAAAAGTTTCTAAGTTCGTATTTTGGTTTCTATTCGGTGTTCTAGGCCATAAAATCAACACTAAGGTCATTGTAAACAACCACTACATAACACAAGTCCACACAATCACCCAAACCTTCTCTTAGAAAATTCCAAACATCACCATCAACATCGATTTAACTCTAAACTAACAATAGGATAAACTAAACACAATAACTTAACTAAACTCTAGAATTATACCTCATTTGGCAACTCAAGAATTTTCTTGAGTTGCTCTGTCTTCAAAATCCATCTTTGAAAGATCCAAAGTGTTGAGGATGAAGTTGTGTATCTTTTTAATGAAGGGAGTCTAGGGGTTTGGTGAAGAAATTGAGATGATTTCATGAGGTAGAGAAGGTGGAGGAAGAGATGAAGAAGGAGATGAAGATGATGACGGAAAAAATAATGAGGTCAAGGTCTTTCTCCCTCCCTCACCCTCACTCTCTCATATGGCATGCCATGCCATCATGGGTCCCCTCTCTCTCCCCTCAATTATTCTCTCTTATCTTCACTTTTCTTTTTCTTTTCTTTTTCCCTCACTCATTTAAAACCAAACACATAAAACAAATAAAATGAAACAAACATGCAACGAAATGCAACATGTCATGGTGCACTAGCCATGACTAATTAAAAATACGGATTTGGCCTAATCGTGATTAGTAGTGCACTAATTGAGTTTAACTTAAACTAGCGTATAATTAATTA
This sequence comes from Agapanthus africanus, assembly GCA_030015575.1. NCBI lineage: Eukaryota > Viridiplantae > Streptophyta > Magnoliopsida > Asparagales > Amaryllidaceae > Agapanthus > Agapanthus africanus. The sequence continues at coordinate 143,140,370 of CM057342.1, read as the reverse complement.
TAAAAATGCCGAAATCCGATAAATATATTTTTAAATGAGTAAATCATTTTAATCTCCTGTTATTTCACAAATATTGGTATATATTTATACCATTTTACGAAAACCCCAAAATCGCAAATCGAGTAGTTTCCGCGAAATATATTATTTTAATATTATATTCCAAAAATAATATTTTATATTTTTTGAAATGTTACAACACTATGAAGAGTTTAAATCTTAAGTAGATTCTTACCTCCATGCACTTCTTTGCTAATATCTCAGTTGATCGGCCAACTCGAAATGGGATGAAGTGAGCCGACATTGTGAGTCGATCCACAATGACCCATACCGCATCGTTACCCTTTGTGCTATGAGGGAGTGCAGTCACAAAATCCATTGTGATGTGTTGCCACTTCCATTATGGGATAGATAACGGTTGAAGTAATCTAGCTGTCCTGTGATATTCAGCCTTTACTTGCTAACACACCAAGCATTTAGCGACCCTTCTGGATACTTCACGCTTCATTCCATGCCACCAGTAATTTTGACGCAGATCTTTGTACATCTTTGTACCTCCAGGGTGTACTGAGTAGGGAGAGCTGTCAGCTTCTTTCATTAACTCTTCCTGAACAGAATCTTTTGGTACATATAATCTGCTGCTGTATCTTAAAGATCCGTCTTCATGAATGATGAAGTCTGTTCTGAGTCCATCTCTACTTGTTCCCTGATCTTTTGCAAGTTGGCATCACTTGTTTGAGCCGCTTTGATCTGATTGACAATGGTAGATTAAACTTGTAAGTTCATCAAACTTGAAGCGTTACCTGGTATGATCACTTCAATCTCCATCTGATGCAAGTCTTGTTGAAGCTTCCACTGAGCGGTGAGATTCATTGCTAATGGTTGGCGACTAAGGGCATCAGGTACTACATTCACCTTCCCTGGGTGATATTGCAGGTTGATGTCAAAGTCGGCAATGGGTTCTAACCATCGTCTCTGCCTCATATTCAACTTCTTCTGAGTAAACACATATTTCAGACTCTTGTGATCTTTATATATGTTCACTCGTTCACCAAGAAGATAATGACGCCAAATCTTAAGAGCAAAGATAACAGCTGCCAATTCCAAATCATGCGTCGGATAATTGCGCTCATGAATCTTCAACTGTCTTGAAGCATAAGCCACAACCTTTCCGTGCTGATGTAGAACACATCCTGATCACTTACCGGATGCATCACAATGCACTTCGAAACCTCCAGATTGGTCCGGTATAACGAGAATAGGCGCTGATGTCAACCTTGACTTGAGTTCTACGAAAGCTTGCTCGCATGCTTCTGACCACACAAAGTCTTCATCTTTACGTGTGAGCTTGGTCAGGAGTGTTGCTATCTTCGAAAATCCTTCAATGAACCTTCTGTAATATCCAGCTAGACCGAAGAAACTTCGAATGTCCTTCACTGACTTTGGTGTCGGCCATTCGCTTATTACTGAAACTTTCGCTGGATCCACAGAGATTCCTTCGCCTGATACAATATGTCCGAGGAAACCGACTTGATCTAACCAAAACTCGCACTTGCTGTACTTGGCATATAGTTGATGTTGTCGTAGAGTTTCCAGGACAATTCGTAGGTCCTCGGCATGTTCTTTCCGACTCTTTAAATACACCAGGATGTCGTCGATAAAGATGACAACAAACCGGTCTAGGTACTCCCGGAAAACTTGATTCATTAGGTTCATGAATATCGCCGGTGCGTTGGTCACTCGAAATGGCATCACAAGAAATTCATAATGTCTATAACGAGTTCTGAATGCTGTTTTATGAATATCAGCATCCTTGACCTTCACCTGATGATAACCTGAACGAAGATCTAATTTAGAGAAAACACAAGATCCACTTAGCTGATCGAATAAATCGTCGATGCGCGGGAGTGGTTACTTGTTCTTTATCGTTACTTCGTTCAAGCCTCTATAATCAATGCACATTCTGTATGAACCTTCCTTCTTCATAAGTAGAACTGGAGATCCCCAACTTGAAGTGCTGGGACGAATCCATCCTTTCGCCAATAATTCGTCCAACTGAGTTTGGACCTCCTTTAAACCTTTCGGACTTAGTCGATATGGTGCTTTGATTCCGGGTTGTGCTCCTGGTACTAAATCAATGCCGAGTTCAAGAGCTCAATCGGAAGGCAAACCTGATATATCATCAGGAAACACATCTTCGAACTCTCGAACCATTTCTGCCTTTGATCCCTCCTCCGCTTGAATTGCTGCAATCACTGCCTTCTTTAGTTTCGCCTTGTATATACTTGGCTCCAGTGTACGGTCTCCACTTTTGAAATAGAAGACCGGATGCTCAGGAATCTCGAATACTATCCTCCTTTGATGACAGTCAATGGTAGTATAGAATGTTCCGAGCCAATCCATACCTAGAACCACATCGAAGTTCGGTATGTCCAGTACCTTGAAGTTAGCATAGAATTCTCTGCTGCAGACGGCTACTGGACACAAGCTGTATCCTATTGTTGCCTTTAGAACGCCATTTCCTGAACTGACATTCCAGCTAGATACAAGCGGTGTGACTGGGATCGCATGAGTTCGGACGAACCATTGCGACATAAAGCAATGAGATGCTCCAGTATCGAATAGTGCGAGTGCAGGAAGTGAGGCTACTAAGATTGTACCTAAATTATGTGGGATATATTTTAGGTATAGGGAAAAGTATGTAGGTAGGTGTTAAGACTGAAAGAAAAGCTTGAGAAGAAAGGGTTACCAGTGATGACTTGGCTAGTGGTCTCAGCTTCTTCCACGGTCATCGTGAAAGCCTATCGCCATGGTACTGTTCCCCTCCGAAAGGTGGCGCCAGGACTTCGCGGTCCTGTGCGCCGCCTTTCGGAGGGGAACAGATTCTGGCACGCCCAGTGGGACCTCTTCCTCTTTCCACTCCACACTTCGTGTGTTGTGTTCGCGAACAAATCGCGGTTTGCTGTGATTGCCTGTGGATTCAAGGTACTAAGATTTGGTGTCTTGCTTTATGCAGAAAACAGAAAATCGATGGCTTCGAACTGCACCGCCCGCAGCGATAACTCTCGCTCCGTCATTGCTGGAGGAGTGACTTATGGGCGCCAAGCGGCCTCCCTTTTCAAAATGCCGGTGGAGCAGATGGCTCAAGCCACCACTGGACTATTTTTTGGGACCATGCTCCCACCAATGAGCTTCAACACCCCAATGACATTGCAAGAAGCTCCAAAGAAGTCGGTCTTCGATCGACTTACCACTGCCGCGACCCCTCTCAACGGGTCGTCCAACTCCACTGCTTCAGTTTTTAACGGACTAGGCCAGTGCTCTAACAGGCTCATGAAGAAGCCTGCCATACCAGAAGCCGTTATCCCGAAGCGGATAGCCATTCCAACTCCCGTTCCTGGCAAAATCACCAAGGTTGCTTCCCATGTTCAGAAGTCCGCTTCTGACAAGTTGGCCGTCCCCGTTCAACGGACGTCGATCTTTAAAAAGCTGGTACCAGTATATTCTGACCAATACAGGAGACACGACGAAGTCACCCTTATAGCTGAAATAACTCCATCCGCAAGACACGCTCGACGTCGCCACTGGCGCCGAGTGAGGAAGGCTGGGGGCAACTCCCCCTCTGGGATAATTCCGCCAGCTCCAACGGTGGGGATCGATGCTGCTGTTCCAACCGGGAACAGTTTTGAATTGCTAAACAAGGTGTGCAGAAACTCTCCTACTGCAGTGCTGAAGAGAACTCCTTCACCTATGGAGAATACTCAAGAGAAGAAGCTGGAGCAGCCTCCTCAACGGCTGTCCTATAAAATTTACAAGGTCTGGCGACAGGTCCAGGAGTCGGTGATTGATCAAGACTATCCCCGCCGACAGAAAAAGATGAAAGTTCGGCAGGAGAAGGACTACTCTGTCAAGCCACAAAGAATGACGGCTACTTGGGTGCCCGCCACAACGGCTCCCTTAACTCCAACCACTCAAAAAAGGAGGCCGCAAAAAGCCCCTATGTCTTCGGCAAATCGCAAAGACACCGAACACAAACGCCCCAAGTCTGGGGGCATGGTGGTGCACACTATTTATATGGCTTCTGGAAAGGAGGAAAGCCGCACTTCTACGGGCCACCGACCACTCACCCGATCCGTGACGAAAGCCCAGGAGCAACAACAAAAGCTTCAGGAAATGATGACTACAATGGCTGCACTCACTGAGCCAAAAGAAAGCTCTGAAACGTCTTCGGATGAGCGTCAAGAACAAGAAACCGACGCTGACTTTTTACGCAGAGTCCTCGAAAAGAGGGACAAAGAAGCTGCAGAGCAAGCGGCTAATATAAAACAGATGGCGCTCCTCTTCCAAGATATGGTTGGGATGATGTTACAGCCGGAACCTCCTGCTGAAGATCCTCCGATCGTCCTTGAAGACGACAGGGGAGAAACGTCAAATCCTCCGCCGGCTCTGTCAACAGCCAAGGAGGAGGCAATCTCCAAAGTTGACCTAGACGAATATATAGCTCAGCAGATCCGGGTTCATCAGGCGAATGAAGCGGCTGGGCAAATTGTTAGAACCGGACGACCGTATCCGAGATGGTATGACCAAATCAGTTACCCGCCAGGATATACGATCCCTAAATTCCACGTATATAAAGGGATAGGGAATCCGCATCAGCATGTCGCTCAATTCAGGGCCTTATGCGGCAATACTGGAGGTGATGACAAATTGTTGCTACGTCAATTCGTCGGCAGCTTAGCAGAAACAGCCTTTGAATGGTATTCGGAGCTGCCTAACGACTCTGTCAAAACATTTGCAGAGATGGAACTGCTGTTTACGCAAAGATTCGCGAGTGCTAGTGAACGCATCCCGATAACAGCACTAATAAATGCCAGGATAAGGCCAAGCGAAACGTGGGTTCAATACGCAACACGATGGCGGAACCTATGGTCGAAATGCGAACAACGCATAGAAGAGGCACCTGCGGTAGGCATGTTTGTGGGCACTCTCGATCCGCAGGCGACCATCTCACAATTCATGATGTTCTTCAGGCCGACCACCTTCCAGGCCTTGATTGACAAATTAGCCCAAATGGACCAGATGGACCATAGACCGTCTCCTCCAAAATCAGATTCCCGAGATGAGAAAGGAAAAGGGAAAGCGATCGTCGTCGCCAATGCTCAACAACAGTCGAGCAACTCAAAGCCGGTCGTTCGCCAAAACAACGCGCGTCCACGCCCATCCCTCGAAGAGAGGCTAGGACGTTCTTACTCGTTTCCTCAGAATAAAACGAGAAGACTGTTTGAGCTGGCAGTGCGTAACAGACTCATCAATCTGCCGAGTCCAAAGCGTCTGTCGCAGCCAGGCGATCTTAATAATCCCAATTATTGCCCTTACCACCAAACGGTAAGTCACCCGATTGAGGATTGTTTCGTCTTTAAGGGATGGATCGAGGATCAATACCTACAAGGCAAGTTCGCGTTGTCTGAAAGCTGGAAGGTGAACCCACCACAGCCGCATACTCCAAAGAAGACAAACACGCCGGGGGCAACTTGTCATGTGATCTCTCACTCATTGGCAGATAATAAAGAGGCTCCTTGCGCCGAGAAAACGAGGGTGGACCCTGAAACAGAAATTCCGCAGCCGTCAGACGAGTTGATCGATGCCTTCCTAAATGAAATTCGTCTGAAAGCAAAAGCCAATCAAGAGCATGAAATGGCCATACTGGAAAGAGCCAAGGCATTCCCGTCAAATCAAAAGCCATACACTGCGGGTAAAAACAAATTCAAGACGAGGAAAAGGTTCGCCAAAGCTCTGTCAGTAGGAATGAAGCTACCGCCCTCTGAAGAAAATACTCTCGCTGATGCAAAGATGCACCCTAACTTCTGTTTATATCATCAGAAGATCATACATCCTACCGAAGACTGCGAATCCTTTAACTGATGGTGGCAAGGGTATGTCGCTCAAAAGCAACACTTCGACGGGACAAAGTGTGAAGCTTGTGGACATCGGAAAAATGCGATATATGAGCGCAAAAGAGTCGCCGACGATTGCCATATAGCCGACTCTAAGGTATCGCAAATTATCACCTTTGGTAGAAACTCTGACGAAGAAGCTATCCCCAACTCTTCCCTCGGGGAATCTATTTCAAAAATAAAGGAATTGAGAAGCTACGAGAACGTTCAGCCATGCAATCGCATGCTACTCGGAAAAAGTCCCGGCCCCGCAAACAACGGAGCGAACAAAAAAGATAAAAGAAAAGGAAAAAAAGGCCCTCGTCACCAGCGCTCAACAACAATCAGGTGACCCTAGACCGGTTGCTTGCCAAAGCAACAAGCAGCAACCCCTCCAGGAAAAGTTGAGACGTCCTTACTCGTTTCCGCAAGATAAAACAAGGGGACTGTTCGAGTTGGCAGTGTGCGACAGACTCATCAATCTGCCGGGTCCAAAACGTCCGTTGCAGCCAGGCGATATTAATAATCCCAATTATTGCCCTTACCACCAAACAGTAGGTCACCTGATCGAGGATTGCTACGTCTTCAAAAACTGGGTTGAAGACCAATACCAACATGGCAAGTTTGCGCTGTCTGAGAACTGGAAGGTAAGTCCGCCACAACCGCACGCTCCGAAAAAGATGGATACGCCGGGGGGCATCATGTTCATTCAGGGAGAAGGACTCATAGACCGAAAAGTCAGTAAACTAGAAATTCTCCTCAAATACGGAGACACCAGACCGAAAAGTCAGTAAACTAGAAATTCTCCTCAAATACGGAGACGCCAGACCGAAAAGTCAGTAAACTAGAAATTCTCCTCAAATACGGAGACGCTAGACCGAAAAGTCAATAAACTAGATGTTCGCCTCAAATACGGCGACGGCGGACCGAAACGTCCTTAAACTAACAATGGACCGAGATGTCCTTAAACTAATGATGGACCGCAATGTTCTAAAACTTGCAATGGACCGAAATGTCCTTAAACTAATAGTGGACCGAAATGTCTTTAAACTAATATCAGACCGAAACATCTTTAAACTAATACCGCAGCATCCTTAGGCTGACAAGATAAAAAAAAACGGTATGTCTATAAGCAAAAAGGGCACGGATGAAAACCCGAAAGGGCTCCGTGAGTAAAAACAGCAGGACTACCGGCGAGTGTTCGTGAAAACCCGAAAGGGCGCGACCTCGTAAAAAAAGAAAAAAGAAGAAAAAAGAATAAAAAAAAAGGTATGTTCATAAGCAAAACGGGCACGGATGAAAACCTGAAATGGCTCCGTGAGTAAAAACAGCAGGACTACCGGCGAGTGTTTGTGAAAACCCGAAAGGGCGCAATCTCGTTAAGAAACACTTATAGGGTCCTCTCGACCCTGTAAGGAGAAACCACCTGCGTGAGATCCTTACGACTCACAAAGGAACAACACACTTAGGGATCCCCACGATTCCTAAGGAGAAAATACACTTGCGAGATCCTCACGACTCGTAAGGAGAACTCTCTTGTGGGACCCTTACGGCTCATAAGATTTGAAAGTCTTGAGCTATAGAGACCTAAACCTGTGCTTAAGCAACCCCCACAACTTTCGACATTGCCCTACAAGTGGTCCGATATTGGCTCTTGTATACAATCCACGGGCGCGAATAAACATTTCCCTAACAAAGTCCCATCCGTAACTAGGGATATGCTTGTACAGCAAACGACACTTGTAAATCCTCTCGACTTATAAGGAGAAAACCCTTTTGTAAGATCCTTACGACTTACAAGAGAACATGCACTTAGGAATCCTCACGATTCCCAAGGAGAAAACACAACTACAAGATCCTCACGACTTGTAGGAAGAAGTACCTTTGTGAGACCCTTACGGCTCATGAATTCAAAAGCCTTAGCCGACAGGACCCTTAATCCTGTTTACTAAGCCACCTTTGTTCGGGATCGACAGAAGCAAATGATGATTCGCTCCTGGCAATATTCCAGTTGTAGCGATGCTGATGCCTAAATCAATATCAAATTCCAAGTCCTTTCATGGCAGATGATGATTCGCTCCTGGCAATATCCCAGTTGCAGCGATGCTGATGCCTAGACTGGTATCAAATTCCAAGTCCTTTTACGGCAAATGATGATTCGCTCCTGGCAATATTCCAGTTGTAGCGATGTTGATGTCTAAATCGGTATCAAATTCCAAGTCCTTTCATGGCAGATGATGATTCGCTCCTGGCAATATCCCAGTTGCAGCGATGCTGATGCCTAGACCGGTATCAAATCCCAAGTCCTTTTACGGCAAATGATGATTCGCTCCTGGCAATATTCCAGTCACAGCGATGCTGATGCCAAGATTGGTATCAGATCCCAAATCCCCTACTCGCAAAAAAAAAAATATAAAAAAAAGAAAAAAAGAAAATCAGCGAGCCAAAAAAAAAATATATACATATATATATATATATATATATATATATATATATGCATACGAAATAGCCGAAATGATGGGGCAGCTTGCAAACAAAATCAGCAAGTAAAAATGTATGCATGCAAAATAGCCGAAATGGTTGGGCAACTCGCAATAAAAAGCAGCGAGTAAAAAGAAAAATAGCCGAAATGATTGGGCACCGCGAAAAATAGCCGAAATGATTGGGCAATCGCGATTTTCGCGATATAAAAAGCTGAAATGATAGAGCATCGCGGAAAGAATAAAAAAATGAAAAAATGAAACTTTTTGCCCTACAGGTGAAATCACATCGATCCCTGTATATAATCCAGGGGCACAGATAAAAAGGGAACAATACCTTCCCAACAGGCTCCACCAGAAAGCGAAGCCAAATCTCGACGGTTCATAGATAACCTAGAGACCATCTCGACATTTGTCGCAATATTACAGACATGATGTCAACAAATGAAGCAAAGGAAGGTCCCTAACTTCAGGGTCTCGACGTCAATATCGACAACTTAAAGATCACCAACGGCGTTTCTCCTCACTCCAACTAGATGCAGACATGACGTCAACAACTGACCTCAGAATCGCAACAAAACGGAACCATGACAAAGTCTCTAGTTCCAAATCTCAATGGCCACGTCTAAAGCCTGGAGACCAACAACGGTGTGCCTCCTCATTCCAACAGGACACAGATGTTACACCATCAAGCGGAGCGATGGCAGAATCCCAGCTTCACCTCAGCATTCGTCTCGATACAGTAGACGCAATGTCAACAACAGCGTTCCTCCGCAGTCCAGCTGGAGGCAGATGCAACGTCAACAAAAGACCTCACGGTCGAAACAAAGCGGAGTAACGGCAAAATCCTAACTCCACCTTAGCATTCGTCTTGTTACAACAGACGCAATGTCAACAACGGCGTTCCTTCGCAGCCCAGCGGGGTGTACATGCAAAGTTAACAAAAGACCCCATGGTCGAAACAAAGCGGAGTGATGGCAAAATCCCAGCTCCACCTCAGCATTCGTCTCAATATACCAGACGCAGTGTAAGCAAACGAAGCGAAGGCCACATTCCTAGCTTCAACGTCTTTACGGTAACTCACATAAAACCGGAAAGACAATCGGAGACCATCTCACATAAAGTGGTCACCTCCTTGACGTTCGTCTCGATACAGTAGACGAAATGTCAACCCCAGCGTTCTTCCTCCAACAGGATTTGGACACACCAAAGCAAACGAAGCGAAGGCCACATTCCTAACTTCGACGTCTTAACGGTAACTCACATAAAACCGGAAAGACAATCGAAGACCATCTCACATGAAGTGGTCACCTCCATGACGTTCGTCTCGATACAGTAGACGAAATGTCAACCTCAGCGTTCTTCCTCCAGCAGGGATTCAGACATGACAAAGCAAATGAAGCGAAGGCCACATTCCTAGTTTCAACGTCTTTACGGTAACTCATATAAAACCGGAAAGACAATCGGAGATCATCTCGCATCAGCACAGAGTGGTCACCACCTTGATGTTCGTCTCGACACAGCAGGCGCAACGTCATCAAACGAATGGAGCCACGGCAAAATCCCTAGTTCCAAACCTCGGCGCTTCACCAGTAACCTAGAGACAACCATGACATTCGTCTCGATACAGAGGATGCAATGCCAGCAAACAAAGCGAAGGCTAAATTCCTAGCTTCAGGGTCTTAACGGCAAGTCATATAAAACCGGAAAGACAATCGGAGATCATCTCCCACCAGTGTGGAGTGGTCACCACTTCGACGTCCGTCTCGATACAGCAGACGAGATGTCACCCCAACGTTCGTCTCGACACAGCAGACGTAACGTCATCAAACAAACGGAGCCACGGCAAAATCCCTAGTTCCCACCGCAACATTCGTCTCGATACAGCAGACGCAATGCCAGCAAACGAAGCAAAGGCCAAATTCCTAGCTTCAGGGTCTTAACGGCAACTCATATAAAGCCCGAAAGACTATCGGAGATCATCCCCACACAAGCGCGGAGTGGTTATGACTCATCGGGGCTCTCCAAAATGAGCCTAACCTCAAGTAAAAAGCGGCATGGCAAATTCCTAGCGCTTGCTCTTCTGACGGTCAAACTGCCAAGGAGGATTGCTTGAAGACGTCTTGTCCAGCCCCCGAAGGGATCAGAGACACGGCAGTCGCAGGGCTACTCGAACAGCACGATTGCCTATCGAGGACTATATCAGCTTATGCGACGGTACGATGGCCAAAACCCTAAGTACCACCAACCTTAACGGGCTTCTGTCGTAAAGAGCAGAGGTTAAATGCGACGTTAAGATGTTCTTGCGAGATCTGCTCGATCCGTTTCGACTCGTGAGGAAATTGATGTCTTTGCGAGATTTTCTCGATTCGTCTCGACTCGTGAGATAAAGCCTTAGGCAGTAGGGATTAAAAAACCTGTTTCCTAAGCACTGGGACCCTGCAAGTCGGCCCAAAACGGTCTCTTGCATACTATCCACGGGTCACACTCTCCAAAGTCGAATCTCGATAAGGAGGGAAACAACCGCTTACGGGTCCTCTCGACTCGTAAGAGGGAAAACTCTCTTATAGGATCCTTACGACTTATAAGAGAAAACACACTTAGGAATCCTCACGATTCCCAAGGAGAAAATACACCTACGAGATCCTCACGACTCGTAGGGAGAAAAGTCTTTATGAGACCCTCACGGCTCGTAAAGTTGAAAAGCCTTAGGTGGCAGATCCTACCCCTGTCTCCTAAGCCATCACTGCCCTGCAAAGAAGTCAAGATGGGCCGACCATCTATGGGCCACACTTGCCAAAGCTACATGCCACTGAAATGGAGAACTTACTCATAAGCGTATGAACTACTCCACGCCAGAGTGAGACAAAAAAAGAAATAGAAGGATGCGGCTCATGGAGTTAAGGGTTGGAACTATATCCCTTAAGAGTTGAGATTTGAGTCAATGATAAATGACGACGCTTGTGTCCGCTCGTTATCTTCTCAGATCAAGATTCTGAAAGTGATACATCAACCCAAAACTGGTCATACGCCATGCATAACTCTGCATAACTCTGCACTACTTCACCCACGTACATACTTACGTGGGCAAAGTAGTGGGGGGCATTTGTTCCCGCCAAAAATTTCTGCGCAAAAGAGTCCAAGGTATCAAATGGCAGCGATACGCTTAAGGAAATACGAACCAGTATCTTTCGGGCTGTTTTCTGACAAACTCCCGAAGGAGAAACGGATAAATTCTGATTGTATTGAAAGCGTCTCGAAAAACCCTTCGATTTGATATATTATGGGCTTCATAATTCATCCGGGATCAAAAGTTATGAGGCATTATGTGTTCACACGTGATGGGCTTTTAAGAATCCGCTGGAGGAGTTAGAAGATATAATAAAAACTTAGAAAAGACCCCAATGGGGCATCACGTGCTCACACGTGACCATGGGCCACGTGCAGACACGTGATGGGCTCTTAAGGCCTCTAAAATAATGAATAGAATTAAATTCTAAAATCTGTTCCCTGATTAAAAATCAGAAGTTATCTCAATGAAATATCACGTGCTCACACGTGACCAATGGTCACGTGTTGACACGTGATGGTTAAAACAACAATATGAACAAGCGACTGTTAAAGGAACCAATTTCGGGGTTACGTGCTCACACGTGACCAAGGGACACGTGCCAGCACGTGACAGGCTTTGAAAGCCTTACAGATTAGTAGAATTAAAATTCTAAATTTCTCTAAAAATCTTTCGAAATAGAATTAAAATTCTAAAAGCTTCTAAATCTTTCCAAATGGAAAAGGATTATGGGAACCGTTGGATTAAAGATCCAAAGATGATTAAAAATCATCAATTTATGGAAAAATCTTGGACAAGAAAAGATTTCCCTGAAAATCTCACCAGAATAACAAATAGAATATCTTTTGGATTTAAAATCCACGGTGAATAAAATTCACTGAATGATCTAAAGGCCCAGATTAATGATAAATATAAATCAAATCTCTCAACGATCAAATCAAATCTTTCAATGAGAGATTTGCTAAACAAATTGATTCTTTTCCTTCTCCTATAAATAGGAGCCAAGAAGAGAAGAGAAGGCATCAACATTTCTTGAAAAAAAATAAAATCAAGAGCTTCAAACAGAGAGAACTCTGAGAAAAATTTCAAGAAGAAGGTAAAAACCTTCACGAGAGAAAAGAAATCTCTTTTGATAAATCATTGATCAATGATCTTCACATAATAAATAGTGCTTTGCACTCGTATGAACCACTGGTTCTTTAAAACAAAAAAGAAAATAAAAATAAATAAAAATAGTGCTTTGCACTCGTATGAACCACTGGTTCTTTAAAACAAAGAAGAAAATAAAAATAAATAAAAATAGTGCTTTGCACTCGTATGAACCACTGGTTCTTTAAAACAAAAAAAAATAAAAAAATAAAAAAATAGTGCTTTGCACTTTTATGAACCTCTGGTTCTTGAAATAAAGAGAAAAACTCATTTTTCTTTGATCCTAATTAGATCAAAGAAAACAAATAGTGCTTTGCACTTCTGTTCTGGAATCTAAAAAGATTCTTAGTGCTTTGCACTTCCAAACTGCGCTGTTGCGCTCCTGAGAGAACGCCACGTGTTAGCTGCAGAACAATTTGCGCTACGCGTCTTGAAATAGAGCTTTACTCTCTGGAACTGGCGCAACTCACCAGAGCGCGCCACGTGTCAGCTGCAGAACAACTTGCGCTACGCGCCTTGAAATAGAGCTTTGCTCTCTGGAACTGGCGCAACTCACCAGAGCGCGCCACGTGTCAGCTGCAGAACAACTTGCGCTACGCGCCTTGAAATAGAGCTTCGCTCTCTGGAACGGGCGCAACTCACCAGAGCGCGCCACGTGTCAGCAGCGTAACAGCACAGCGCACTAGCGCAGCGCACTGCGCTGTTGCGCTTGCGCTCACCAGAGCATGACACGTGTCCTCACCACAAGCGCTTGCGCTCAGTGATTGGCGCAAAGCGCCTGACAAATGCAATGCATTTTACTGAAGGGCCAGGCCCAAATCAGAGGGGCCTAGTAGGCCAAATTAAATTGCAATACAATAAAAAGGGGCAGAGCCCAAAACGAATTGATACTTTGCATCCTTTCTGGGCAAAGCCCAAATAAAAATAAAAAGAAATGCAATGCAAAAGCAAAAAAAATGTTGGACATTTTCAACTAGACTTAGCCCAATCGTGGCCATAAGTCCTTAAATTAAATTGACTGAGCAAAATGGCTCTCCTAAATCAATCTACATCCGGTTCGAGGGTACATCTCCGAACTCCTTTGACATCCATCGTTGTAATTCCTCAACGACGTCAAAGAGGTGACGGGTCCCAACGACCACACATCGCTATGGACTGCGGGGTCCTTAAACTCGTGGACCGAGACGTCTTTAAACTAATATCGGACCGAGACGTCCTTAAACTAATGATGGACCACTACGTCCCTAAACTGGCATCGGACCGAAATGTCCCTAAACTAATGATGGACCACCACGTCCCTAAACTGGCGATGGACCGAAATGTCCTTAAACTAATAATGGACCACTACGTCCCTAAACTGGCATCGGACCGAAACGTCCCTAAACTAATAATGGACCACTACGTCTTTAAACTGGTATCGGACCGAGACGTCCCTAAACTAATAATGGACCACTACGTCCCTAAACTGGCACAATAGAGCCAATTGCTCTTTTGCCGGATCTAAACGATCCCGTTTAAGTTGATCTTAGCCCCAAACACGGCTAACGTATCTTTAAACACTTAAATGGACTATAAAACCCTCAATCAGCTTTGGTTCAAGGGTACATCTCTGAGCTCCTCTGACACCTATCGTTGTAATCCTTCAACGATGTTAGAGAGGTGATGAGTCCCGATGGCCATAAATTAAATGAATCACCACGTCAGGTTGATCTTAGTCCAAAACAGGACTAACGTATCCTTGACGAATGTTTAAGTTGATCTTAGTCGCAACGCGACTAATGTATCCTTAAACTAAAAACACCAAACCCAAATCTAAGTAAATACGGATTTGGACTAATCCACGTCCTACGGGCGACGGTATTACTCAGTCTCCGTATACAATCCACGGGCAACCACAAACAAAACAAACACCCACGACACGAAGTGAAATTCTGGAGAAGGAGAAAGTTGTTACCGCGATGCGGTAGCGTAATTAACTGCAGGGGCTTGCGCCTGCAGGGAAGAGCGTCCCCACAATCAAAAACCCCTCAAGCGAGGGGGAATCTGACAAAGTCTGCTACATCGGCCGCATCCGTCTAAACCTCCGATACACGGTGCCATAAATCAACTTGGCATCTTCGGAGAGGTAGACGGATAAAACCAAATAGCATCTGCCCCGAATCTCAGCGCCAAGACTTCGCGGTCCTGTGCGCCGCCTTTCGGAGGGGAACAGATTCTAACTGCACCAAATAGGAAATACGGAGATTGAAAGCGTCATGCTCTGGTTTTATGGTGCCATAAATCAACTTGGCATCTTCGGAGAGGTAGACGGATAAAACCAAATAGCATCTGCCCCGAATCCCTACCATATCTTTCCCTACCATATCCCACCGGGCGTGCCAGAATCTGTTCCCCTCCGAACGGCGGCCTGGACTTCGCGTCCGTGTCTGAGGTTCGGGGCAGATGCTATTTGGTTTTATCCGTCTATCTCTCCGAAGATGCCAAGTTGATTTATGGCACCGTGTATCGGAGGTTTAGACGGATGCGGCCGATGTAGCAGACTTCGTCAGATTCCCCCTCAGGGTGAGGGGTTTTTTGATTGTGGGGACACTCTTCCCTGCAGGCGCAAGCCCCTGCAGTTAATTACGCTACCGCGTCGCGGTAACAACTTTCTCCTTCTCCAGAATTTCACTTCGTGTCGTATGTGTTTGTCTTGTTTGTGGTTGCCCGTGGATTGTATACGGAGACTGAGTAATGCCGTCGCCCGTAGGACGTGGATTAGTCCAAATCCGTATTTATTTAGATTTGGGTTTGGTGTTTTCAGTTTAAGGATGCATTAGTCGCGTTGCGGCTAAGATCAACTTAAACGTTCGTTAAGGATACGTTAGTCTTGTTTTAGACTAAGATCAACTTAACGTAGTGATTAATTTAATGTATGGTCATCGGGACTCGTCACCTCTCTGACGTCGTTGAAGGATTACAACGACATGTATCAGAGGAGCTCGGAGATGTACCCTCAAACCAGAGTTGATTGGAAGTTTTATAATCCATTTGAATGTTTAAGGATACGTTAGCCGCGTTGCGGCTGAGATCAACTCAAACGAGACCGTTTAGATCCGGCAAAAGAGCGTTTGGAGGCTCTATTGTTCCAGTTTAGGGACGTAGTGGTCCGCATTTCAGTTTAGGGACGTGGTGGTCCGCACTCTAGTTTAGGGACGTGGTGGTCTATCATTAGTTTAGGGACGTCTCGGTCCGGTATTAGTTTAGGGACGTCTCGGTCCGCGAGTTTAAGGACCCCGCAGTCCATATGGGTGTGTGGTCGTTGGGACCCGTCACCTCTTTGACGTCGTTGAGGAATTACAACGATCGATGTCAAAGGAGTTCGGAGATGTACCCTCGAACCGGACGCATTTTGCTCAGTCAATTTAATTTAAGGACTTACGGCCAAAATTGGGCTAAGTCCAGTTGAAAATGTTCAACACCATCATTTTTTTTTATTAAACCTGTGCTAGGGCTTTGCCCATACTTAAATAATGCATTGCATTGCTTCAGGCCATTTATGCCCATTTTGATTGGGATCTGCCCTTTTTATTATGATGCAGATCATTTATTTTGGTCCGTTGGACCTTTCAATTGGGCTCTGCCCTTCCAAATAATGCACAGCATTTTATTTATTAAGCTTGTTAAGCCTTTTAATTGGGCTTGGCCCTTCAGGAAGTGAAATGCATTGCATTTTTCAGGCGCTTTGCGCCAATCACTGAGCGCAAGCTCATATGGTGATGACACGTGTCATGCTCTGGGGAGCGCAAGCGCAACAGTGCAGCGCGCTGCGCTGTTGCGCTGGAGACACGTGGCGTGCTCTCAGCGAGTTGCGCCAATTCCAGAGAGCAAAGCTCTATCTTAAGGGCACTTAGCGCAAGTGGTTTTATAGCCGACACGTGGCGCTCTCTCAAGAGCGCAACGGCGCAGTTTGGAAGTGCAAAGCACTAAGAATCTTTTAGATTCAAGAAGGGAAGTGCAAAGCACTGTTTAATTTCTTGATCTGAATTAGATCAAAGAAAAATAAATTTTTCTTTATTTGAAGAACCAGAGGTTCATAAAAGTGCAAAGCACTATTATTATATATATATATATTTTTATTGTTTTTTAAAGAACCAGGGGTTCACAAGAAGTGCAAAGCACTGTTTATTATGCAAAGATCATTGGTCTTGTTTTTAGACCAATGATCTATTAGAAGGAATTTCTTCTAATCCATGAAGGTTCTTTTACCTTTTTCTTGAAATCTTCTCAGAGTTCTCTCTCTTTAAAGTTCTCGAGTTCTCAAAAAAAATGTTGATGCCTTTGAATTGAGGCTTAGGGTCCTTTTTATAGTGCTCACAAATTAGTTAAATTTGTTAAAGAGATCATTCTCTGAGTGATTTGGGGAATTTTCCCCACCGTTGGATCTTTGATCCAAGGGCTTCTGCTTTGTAGAAGAAAATCTTCTTGTTTTAACAAGAACAGAAAAGATTTCTTAAAATCTTAATTTAGTTTGGCGCAGATGCTCCCAGTGCGTGACTCGTGTCGCGCAGCGCGGAGCGGGGCGCAAGTGCGCTAGCGCATCTGTGCTGACACGTGTCGCGCAGCGCAGAGCGCAGCGCAACTAGCGCATCTGCGCTGACACGTGTCGCGCAGCGCACAGCGCAGCGCAGCGCGACTGCGCTAGCGCATCTGCGCTGACACGTGTCGCGCAGCGCACAGCGCAGCGCAACTGAAGCGTTGCTTCATTTATTAAAATTTAGATTTTCAAGTTAGAGCTTTGCTCTGATTGGGGGAATCGGAGGCGTTGCTTCCTCTGAGATATCTTTTCATCTCCTCTTTTCAAGTCAAACTTGTATTTCTTCGAAATTTCGATTTCCCGGGTCTTGGAAATAACTCCGCTGCGCACAGAATTTTCTGTGTTTGGATCTATATATAACTCAAGGCCGAGCCTTTTCTTTCCTCACCTTCAGAGAACTTCTTTAATCATGGCTTGCAGCCGTCCTCACGCCCGCCGACAACCGTGGGAAGTGCCGATCCGGGACGTCGTTCCCCGTTTTGCTGCGCGCTTGGTGGACTCCTCTTTTTCGGACGAGCAGTGCGATGCCGTAATGTACGAGCTTTCGACTCGTGTGGGGTCTCCTCTTCCCCCGGGTTCCATTTGGCTTCGGATGATCCTTGCCTCAGTGCTCGCCGATATTCCCCCTCCTCCGGCAGAGATGTCCTCGGCAATGCTTGATGTGGCCGAGGATAAGATCGAGAGCTTTTCCGAAGCACTCTTGATCACTAAAGCCCTGAGGGACTGCTCTTTCCACTTGCTGAGCCAGATACGGGCTCGCCGGGTTGTCATTGCCACCTTTTCCAAAGAATGTGGCGACGATCGTTGGATGTCTTCTTCTCGGGAGGATCGCCGCTTTGACGTGGTGGAGAAGGCAGAAAGGGAGCTGGGGAATCTCCTTTTTATTTTTGTGAACCCTTGTCTTTCCGATCCCACATTTGGTGATCTCTTTTAAATTTAATAATAAATAAATGTTTTAATTAAGTATTTTATTATCTGTTAAGTGTTCTTTTCATTTGAGCTCTTTGTTGTGCTTGTGCATCGTATTTTAATTTGTTGTTATCAAGTGCATGTAATTTTGCACGGCTAAATTGCCTTTGGCACTTAGCCCCTTTTTCTGCACTAGCGCATCTGCGCTGCCACGTGTCGCGCAGCGCAACTGTGCTGCCACGTGTCGCACAGCGCAGAGCGCAGCGCGGCGCTTCCTTTAACAGAGCCTTGCTCTAATTGGGCGCGCTGCGCTAATGTATCTGCGCCGGACACGTGGCGCGTCGCGCGCAGCGCGTCGCGCGCAGCGCAAAGGATCTGAAGCGTTGCTTCCTTTAAACAGAGCTTTGCTCTGATTGGGTGAGCCTTCTTGGGCGCTGCGCTGACGTATTAGCGCCAGACACGCGGCGCGTTGCGCCTGAGATTTGAAGCGTTGCTTCAAAATTTGAATTTTGAATTCAAACAGAGCTTTGCTCTGATTGGGCGAAACAAATGCCCCCCCACCGTTGCGCTCACGTGGCGCACACGTGAGTGCAACGGTGGCAACCCCTCCTGACCGTTGGATCGAGGGGGAATTTCAAGAGGCGCAAGCGCCTTATAAATAGGGCCTCTGGCCCTTAAAAAATTCTCCACCATTTTCTAGGTTTAGATTTTCAGAGCTCTGCTCTTGTTTAAGAATTTCAGAGCTTTGCTCTTGCTTTCAAAACTCTAGAGCTTTGCTCTCATTTCCCAAAGTTTTTAGAAAACTTTAGGTAATATTTAATTTAAAACTAAGTTAAATTAATTTAAGTCAATTTTAACCCACAGAGCTTTGCTCTCATAGATCTTTTGATCTAAAGAAATTCCCTTTGGGGTTTCATCAACAGAGCTTTGCTCTCACAGATCTATAGATCTACAGAGATCTTGTTCATGGGTTCTAACCCATGAACAGAGCTTTGCTCTTGAATCAAATGTAGATCTTTTAGATCTGAAAAACAAAGAACTTTTTTTTTTTTTGTAAGTTTTCATGGATTTTTCAAGATTCCAGAAATTTTAATTTTAAAATTATCTTCAAAATTTTCTTTTTGATGGAATATTACAGAGCTAAGCTCCTTTTTAGAGAATTTTACTCTTTTGAGACCAGAATTTGACAAGTGTCATTCTGTGACAGAGCTTTGCTCTGAAAGAGGAGATTTTCTCCTTGTCTCTAGGGATTCTTTCCCCCCCTTTTTTATTATGGGAATGTTCCCTCTAGGGACCAACTGACAATCTCATCCAATGATGAGTTTGTCTTATTGATTGACGTATTGTCATTTAGATTTCATGGGTCCCTCTTTGGTCTCCTACTCACTGCACTGTGGTGCGGTGTAATTAATTAATTTTGATTTTAATTTTAATTAATGCATTTTCTTCTTTCAATGCCAAACGTTGGGATTACAACCCTAACGGCTACATTGCTCTTTTGCAGCGATCATGTCTGAAGACACTTCATTCCCGTTCGTCCGCTCAGAGGAGGGGTTTCCAGAGGCGCCCTTGGACCGTGAAGCCCTAACCATGATAAGAGAGTATGACCCTGAGTACAAGAAACTCCACCTTTGGGGGTCCTGGTATAACCAGATTATAATGGGTCGACGCAGCTTCACCTGCGCGGTGCCGTCAGAGCCTATCACGGCAATTCACTATGCCAACCCACCTCCAGTGCAGTATGCCGTGGAGATGATAGACTGGACCGCGAACAACTTTCTTCATCCTGCTATGGACGCGGTTCCGGTTCAGTGTCCTATGGTTTTGGATATCCTAGGACGCCGTATCTGTCAAGGGGAAGCACGGCCCTGGGGGCAATCATATAACCTTGGTTTGCTTCCCCGTCACCCGATTGGCTATCTGCCGTGGGCCCGGTACATCCTGTCGACGAGGAAGTCGCAGTTGATAAGACTAGGACTGTACACCGCAGTCTACGTCTCTCTCTTCCAATATCCTACGCTCCCCACCTGGTGGTTCAAGGCTTTCTTGGAGCAGTGGAATATTCCCACCCACACTTTCCTTGCCATGGATCGGGAAGTGTCTATTTCTTTGGAAGAATTCGCAGAGGTATCCGGCCTACCGGTCATGGGGGAACACTATGAAGAGCTGCTCCCGACAGATGAGTACATCTTTGGTGCTAAGCCGATGTTAAGGGGGATTACGCCGGAAAATGCCGTTCAACACCAATTCCCTAGCCTGATCAAGGTGTTGAACATCTACGAGTCCCTCTTCATCGAACACGGGAGTCGAGGAGTTAATTTTGAGGACTTCATTGCTCATTTCCTCCGTCCGAGCGTCATTTCGCTAGGAGCCGCCAAATCTACTATCCTGGATGATCCCTTCGGTCTAGGTTTGGATAACCTGTCGACGAAGGAGATAGATCAAAAGGCTTTCTTCCTCCCAGACTTCCCTACCATACCATATCTTTCGCGGTCTCCGATTGTCTTTCCGGTTTTATGTGAGTTACCGTAAAGACGTTGAAGCTAGGAATGTGGCCTTCGTTTCGTTTGCTTACACTGCGTCTGGTATATTGAGACGAATGCTGAGGTGGAGCTGGGATTTTGCCATCACTCCGCTTTGTTTCGACCATGGGGTCTTTTGTTAACTTTGCATGTACACCCCGCTGGGCTGCGAAGGAACGCCGTTGTTGACATTGCGTCTGTTGTAACGAGACGAATGCTAAGGTGGAGTTGGGATTTTGCCGTTACTCCGCTTTGTTTCGACCGTGAGGTCTTTTGTTGACGTTGCATCTGCCTCCAGCTGGACTGCGGAGGAACGCTGTTGTTGACATTGCGTCTACTGTATCGAGACGAATGCTGAGGTGAAGCTGGGATTCTGCCATCGCTCCGCTTGATGGTGTAACATCTGTGTCCTGTTGGAATGAGGAGGCACACCGTTGTTGGTCTCCAGGCTTTAGACGTGGCCATTGAGATTTGGAACTAGGGACTTTGTCATGGTTCCGTTTCGTTGCGATTCTGAGGTCAGTTGTTGACGTCATGTCTGCATCTAGTTGGAGTGAGGAGAAACGCCGTTGGTGATCTTTAAGTTGTCGATATTGACGTCGAGACCCTGAAGTTAGGGACCTTCCTTTGCTTCATTTGTTGACATCATGTCTGTAATATTGCGACAAATGTCGAGATGGTCTCTAGGTTATCTATGAACCGTCGAGATTTGGCTTCGCTTTCTGGTGGAGCCTGTTGGGAAGGTATTGTTCCCTTTTTATCTGTGCCCCTGGATTATATACAGGGATCGATGTGATTTCACCTGTAGGGCAAAAAGTTTCATTTTTTCATTTTTTTTATTCTTTCCGCGATGCTCTATCATTTCAGCTTTTTATATCGCGAAAATCGCGATTGCCCAATCATTTCGGCTATTTTTCGCGGTGCCCAATCATTTCGGCTATTTTTCTTTTTACTCGCTGCTTTTTATTGCGAGTTGCCCAACCATTTCGGCTATTTTGCATGCATACATTTTTACTTGCTGATTTTGTTTGCAAGCTGCCCCATCATTTCGGCTATTTCGTATGCATATATATATATATATGTATATATTTTTTTTTTGGCTCGCTGATTTTCTTTTTTTTTTTTTATATATTTTTTTTGCGAGTAGGGGATTTGGGATCTGATACCAATCTTGGCATCAGCATCGCTGCGACTGGAATATTTCCAGGAGCGAATCATCATTTGCCGTAAAAGGACTTGGGATTTGATACCGGTCTAGGCATCAGCATCGCTGCAACTGGGATATTGCCAGGAGCGAATCATCATCTGCCATGAAAGGACTTGGAATTTGATACCGATTTAGGCATCAGCATCGCTACAACTGGAATATTGCCAGGAGCGAATCATCATTTGCCGTAAAAGGACTTGGAATTTGATACCAGTCTAGGCATCAGCATCGCTGCAACTGGGATATTGCCAGGAGCGAATCATCATCTGCCATGAAAGGACTTGGAATTTGATACTGATTTAGGCATCAGCATCGCTACAACTGGAATATTGCCAGGAGCGAATCATCATTTTCTTCTGTCGATCCCGAACAAAGGTGGCTTAGTAAACAGGATTAAGGGTCCTGTCGGCTAAGGCTTTTGAAT
Source organism: Agapanthus africanus (assembly GCA_030015575.1). Taxonomy (NCBI): domain Eukaryota; kingdom Viridiplantae; phylum Streptophyta; class Magnoliopsida; order Asparagales; family Amaryllidaceae; genus Agapanthus; species Agapanthus africanus. The sequence continues at coordinate 143,118,103 of CM057342.1, read as the reverse complement.
TCATGAGCCGTAAGGGTCTCACAAAGGTACTTCTTCCTACAAGTCGTGAGGATCTTGTAGTTGTGTTTTCTCCTTGGGAATCGTGAGGATTCCTAAGTGCATGTTCTCTTGTAAGTCGTAAGGATCTTACAAAAGGGTTTTCTCCTTATAAGTCGAGAGGACTTACAAGTGTCGTTTGCTGTACAAGCATATCCCTAGTTACGGATGGGACTTTGTTAGGGAAATGTTTATTCGCGCCCGTGGATTGTATACAAGAGCCAATATCGGACCACTTGTAGGGCAATGTCGAAAGTTGTGGGGGTTGCTTAAGCACAGGTTTAGGTCTCTGTAGCTCAAGACTTTCAAATCTTATGAGCCGTAAGGGTCCCACAAGAGAGTTCTCCTTACGAGTCGTGAGGATCTCGCAAGTGTATTTTCTCCTTAGGAATCGTGGGGATCCCTAAGTGTGTTATTCCTTTGTGAGTCGTAAGGATCTCACGCAGGTGGTTTCTCCTTACAGGGTCGAGAGGACCCTATAAGTGTTTCTTAACGAGATTGCGCCCTTTCGGGTTTTCACAAACACTCGCCGGTAGTCCTGCTGTTTTTACTCACGGAGCCATTTCAGGTTTTCATCCGTGCCCGTTTTGCTTATGGACATACCTTTTTTTTTATTCTTTTTTTTTTTTACGAGGTCGCGCCCTTTCGGGTTTTCACGAACACTCGCCGGTAGTCCTGCTGTTTTTACTCACGGAGCCCTTTCGGGTTTTCATCCGTGCCCTTTTTGCTTATGGACATACCGTTTTTTTTTATCTTGTCAGCCTAAGGATGCTGCGGTATTAGTTTAAAGACGTTTCGGTCTGATATTAGTTTAAAGACATTTCGGTCCAGTATTAGTTTAAGGACATTTCGGTCCATTGCAAGTTTTAGGACATTGCGGTCCATCATTAGTTTAAGGACATCTCGGTCCGTTGTTAGTTTAAGGACGTTTCGGTCCGCCGTCGCCGTATTTGAGGCGAACATCTAGTTTATTGACTTTTCGGTCTAGCGTCTCCGTATTTGAGGAGAATTTCTAGTTTACTGACTTTTCGGTCTGGCGTCTCCGTATTTGAGGAGAATTTCTAGTTTACTGACTTTTCGGTCTTGTGTCTCCGTATTTGAGGAGAATTTCTAGTTTACTGACTTTTCGGTCTATGAGTCCTTCTCCATGAATGAACATGATGCCCCGGGCGTATCCATCTTTTTCGGAGCATGCGGTTGTGGCGGACTTACCTTCCAGTTCTCAGACAGCGCAAACTTGCCATGTTGGTATTGGTCTTCAACCCAGTTTTTGAAGACGTAGCAGTCCTCGATCAGGTGACCTACTGTTTGGTGGTAAGGGCAATAATTGGGATTATTAATATCGCCTGGCTGCAACGGACGTTTTGGACCCGGCAGATTGATGAGTCTGTCGCACACTGCCAGCTCGAACAGTCCCCTTGTTTTATCTTGCGGAAACGAGTAAGGACGTCTCAACTTTTCCTGGAGGGGTTGCTGCTTGTTGCTTTGGCAAGCAACCGGTCTAGGGTCACCTGATTGTTGTTGAGCGCTGGTGACGAGGGCCTTTTTTCCTTTTCTTTTATCTTTTTTGTTCGCTCCGTTGTTTGCGGGGCCGGGACTTTTTCCGAGTAGCATGCGATTGCATGGCTGAACGTTCTCGTAGCTTCTCAATTCCTTTATTTTTGAAATAGATTCCCCGAGGGAAGAGTTGGGGATAGCTTCTTCGTCAGAGTTTCTACCAAAGGTGATAATTTGCGATACCTTAGAGTCGGCTATATGGCAATCGTCGGCGACTCTTTTGCGCTCATATATCGCATTTTTCCGATGTCCACAAGCTTCACACTTTGTCCCGTCGAAGTGTTGCTTTTGAGCGACATACCCTTGCCACCAACAGTTAAAAGATTCGCAGTCTTCGGTAGGATGTATGATCTTCTGATGATATAAACAGAAGTTAGGGTGCATCTTTGCCTCAGCGAGAGTATTTTCTTCAGAGGGCGGTAGCTTCATTCCTACTGACAGAGCTTTGGCGAACATTTTCCTCGTCTTGAATTTGTTTTTACCCGCAGTGTATGGCTTTTGATTTGACGGGAATGCCTTGGCTCTTTCCAGTATGGCCATTTCATGCTCTTGATTGGCTTTTGCTTTCAGACGAATTTCATTTAGGAAGGCATCGATCAACTCGTCTGACGGCTGCGGAATTTCTGTTTCAGGGTCCGCCCTCGTTTTCTCGGCGCAAGGAGCCTCTTTATTATCTGCCAATGAGTGAGAGATCACATGACAAGTTGCCCCCGGCGTGTTTGTCTTCTTTGGAGTATGCGGCTGTGGTGGGTTCACCTTCCAGCTTTCAGACAACGCAAACTTGCCTTGTAGGTATTGATCCTCGATCCATCCCTTAAAGACGAAACAATCCTCAATCGGGTGACTTACCGTTTGGTGGTAAGGGCAATAATTGGGATTATTAAGATCGCCTGGCTGCGACAGACGCTTTGGACTCGGCAGATTGATGAGTCTGTTACGCACTGCCAGCTCAAACAGTCTTCTCGTTTTATTATGAGGAAACGAGTAAGAACGTCCTAGCCTCTCTTCGAGGGATGGGCGTGGACGCGCGTTGTTTTGGCGAACGACCGGCTTAGAGTTGCTCGACTGTTGTTGAGCATTGGCGACGACGATCGCTTTCCCTTTTCCTTTCTCATCTCGGGAATCTGATTTTGGAGGAGACGGTCTATGGTCCATCTGGTCCATTTGGGCTAATTTGTCAATCAAGGCCTGGAAGGTGGTCGGCCTGAAGAACATCATGAATTGTGAGATGGTCGCCTGCGGATCGAGAGTGCCCACAAACATGCCTACCGCAGGTGCCTCTTCTATGCGTTGTTCGCATTTCGACCATAGGTTCCGCCATCGTGTTGCGTATTGAACCCACGTTTCGCTTGGCCTTATCCTGGCATTTATTAGTGCTGTTATCGGGGTGCGTTCACTAGCACTCGCGAATCTTTGTGTAAACAGCAGTTCCATCTCTGCAAATGTTTTGACAGAGTCGTTAGGCAGCTCCGAATACCATTCAAAGGCTGTTTCTGCTAAGCTGCCGACGAATTGACGTAGCAACAATTTGTCATCACCTCCAGTATTGCCGCATAAGGCCCTGAATTGAGCGACATGCTGATGCGGATTCTCTGTCCCTTTATATACGTGGAATTTAGGGATCGTATATCCTGGCGGGTAACTGATTTGGTCATACCAGCTCGGATACGGTCATCCGGTTCTAACAATTTGCCCAGCCGCTTCATTCGCCTGATGAACCCGGATCTGCTGAGCTATATATTCGTCTAGGTCAACTTTGGAGATTGCCTCCTCCTTGGCTGTTAACAGAGCCGGCGGAGGATTTGACGTTTCTCCCCTGTCGTCTTCAAGGACGATCGGAGGATCTTCAGCAGGAGGTTCCGGCTTTAACAACATCCCTGCCATATCTTGGAAGAGGAGCGCCATCTGTTTTATATTAGCCGCTTGCTCTGCAGCTTCTTTGTCCCTCTTTTCGAGGACTCTGCGTAAAAAGTCAGCGTCGGTTTCTTGTTCTTGACGCTCATCCGAAGACGTTTCAGAGCTTTCTTTTGGCTCAGTGAGTGCAGCCATTGTAGTCATCATTTCCTGAAGCTTTTGTTGTTGCTCCTGGGCTTTCGTCACGGATCGGGTGAGTGGTCGGTGGCCCGTAGAAGTGCGGCTTTCCTCCTTTCCAGAAGCCATATAAATAGTGTGCACCACCATGCCCCCAGACTTGGGGCGTTTGTGTTCGGTGTCTTTGCGATTTGCCGAAGACATAGGGGCTTTTTGCGGCCTCCTTTTTTGAGTGGTTGGAGTTAAGGGAGGCGTTGTGGCGGGCACCCAAGTAGCCGTCATTCTTTGTGGCTTGACAGAGTAGTCCTTCTCCTGCCGAACTTTCATCTTTTTCTGTCGGCGGGGATAGTCTTGATCAATCACCGACTCCTGGACCTGTCACCAGAACTTGTAAATTTTAGAGGACAGCCGTTGAGGAGGCTGCTCCAGCTTCTTCTCTTGAGTATTCTCCACAGGTGAAGGAGTTCTCTTCAGCACTGCAGTAGGAGAGTTTCTGCACACCTTGTTTAGCAATTCAAAACTGTTCCCGGTTGGAACAGCAGCATCGATCCCCACCGTTGGAGCTGGCGGAATTATCCCAGAGGGGGAGTTGCCCCCAGCCTTCCTCACTCGGCGCCAGTGGCGACGTCGAGCGTGTCTTGCGGATGGAGTTATTTCAGCTATAAGGGTGACTTCGTCGTGTCTCCTGTATTGGTCAGAATATACTGGTACCAACTTTTTAAAGATCGACGTCCGTTGAACGGGGACGGCCAACTTGTCAGAAGCGGACTTCTGAACATGGGAAGCAACCTTGGTGATTTTGCCAGGAACGGGAGTTGGAATGGCTATCCGTTTCGGGATAACGGCTTCTGGTATGGCAGGCTTCTTCATGAGCCTGTTAGAGCACTGGCCTAGTCCGTTAAAAACTGAAGCAGTGGAGTTGGACGACCCGTTGAGAGGGGTCGCGGCAGTGGTAAGTCGATCGAAGACCGACTTCTTTGGAGCTTCTTGCAATGTCATTGGGGTGTTGAAGCTCATTGGTGGGAGCATGGTCCCAAAAAATAGTCCAGTGGTGGCTTGAGCCATCTGCTCCACCGGCATTTTGAAAAGGGAGGCCGCTTGGTGCCCATAAGTCACTCCTCCAGCAATGACGGAGCGAGAGTTATCGCTGCGGGCGGTGCAGTTCGAAGCCATCGATTTTCTGTTTTCTGCATAAAGCAAGACACCAAATCTTAGTACCTTGAATCCACAGGCAATCACAGCAAACCGTGATTTGTTCGCGAACACGACACACGAAGTGTGGAGTGGAAAGAGGAAGAGGTCCCACCGGGCGTGCCAGAATCTGTTCCCCTCCGAAAGGCGGCGCACAGGACCGCGAAGTCCTGGCGCTGAGATTCGGGGCAGATGCTATTTGGTTTTATCCGTCTACCTCTCCGAAGATGCCAAGTTGATTTATGGCATCGTGTATCGGAGGTTTAGACGGATGCGGCCGATGTAGCAGACTTTGTCAGATTCCCCCTCGTTTGAGGGGTTTTTGATTGTGGGGACGCTCTTCCCTGCAGGCGCAAGCCCCTGCAGTTAATTACGCTACCGCATCGCGGTAACAACTTTCTCCTTCTCCAGAATTTCACTTCGTGTCGTGGGTGTTTGTTTTGTTTGTGGTTGCCCATGGATTGTATACGGAGACTGAGTAATACCGTCGCCCGTAGGACGTGGATTAGTCCAAATCCGTATTTACTTAGATTTGGGTTTGGTGTTTTTAGTTTAAGGATACATTAGTCGCGTTGCGACTAAGATCAACTTAAACATTCGTCAAGGATACGTTAGTCCTGTTTTGGACTAAGATCAACCTGACGTGGTGATTCATTTAATTTATGGCCATCGGGACTCATCACCTCTCTAACATCGTTGAAGGATTACAACGATAGGTGTCAGAGGAGCTCAGAGATGTACCCTTGAACCAAAGCTGATTGAGGGTTTTATAGTCCATTTAAGTGTTTAAGGATAAGTTAGCTGTGTTTGGGGCTAAGATCAACTTAAACGGGATCGTTTAGATCCGGCAAAAGAGCAATTGGTTCTATTGTGCCAGTTTAGGGACGTAGTGGTCCATTATTAGTTTAGGGACGTCTCGGTCCGATACCAGTTTAAAGACGTAGTGGTCCATTATTAGTTTAGGGACGTTTCGGTCCGATGCCAGTTTAGGGACGTAGTGGTCCATTATTAGTTTAAGGACATTTCGGTCCATCGCCAGTTTAGGGACGTGGTGGTCCATCATTAGTTTAGGGACATTTCGGTCCGATGCCAGTTTAGGGACGTAGTGGTCCATCATTAGTTTAAGGACGTCTCGGTCCGATATTAGTTTAAGGACGTCTCGGTCCACGAGTTTAAGGACCCCGCAGTCCATAGCGATGTGTGGTCTTTGGGACCCGTCACCTCTTTGACGTCGTTGAGGAATTACAACGATGGATGTCAAAGGAGTTCGAAGATGTGCCCTCGAACCGGATGTAGATTGATTTAGGAGAGCCATTTTGCTCAGTCAATTTAATTTAAGGACTTATGGCCACGATTGGGCTAAGTCTAGTTGAAAATGTCCAACATTTTATTTGCTTTTGCATTGCATTTCTTTTTATTTTTATTTGGGCTTTGCCCAGAAAGGATGCAAAGCATCAATTCGTTTTGGGCTCTGCCCCTTTTTATTGTATTGCAATTTAATTTGGCCTACTAGGCCCCTCTGATTTGGGCCTGGCCCTTCAGTAAAATGCATTGCATTTGTCAGGCGCTTTGCGCCAATCACTGAGCGCAAGCGCTTGTGGTGAGGACACGTGTCATGCTCTGGTGAGCGCAAGCGCAACAGCGCAGTGCGCCGCGCCAGTGCGCTGTGCTGTTACGCTGCTGACACGTGGCGCGCTCTGGTGAGTTGTGCCCGTTCCAGAGAGCGAAGCTCTATTTCAAGGCGCGTAGCGCAAGTTGTTCTGCAGCTGACACGTGGCGCGCTCTGGTGAGTTGCGCCAGTTCCAGAGAGCAAAGCTCTATTTCAAGGCGCGTAGCGCAAGTTGTTCTGCAGCTGACACGTGGCGCGCTCTGGTGAGTTGCGCCAGTTCCAGAGAGCAAAGCTCTATTTCAAGGCGCGTAGCGCAAGTTGTTCTGCAGCTAACACGTGGCGTTCTCTCAGGAGCGCAACAGCGCAGTTTGGAAGTGCAAAGCACTAAGAATCTTTTTAGATTCCAGAACAGAAGTGCAAAGCACTATTTGTTTTCTTTGATCTAATTAGGATCAAAGAAAAATGAGTTTTTCTCTTTATTTCAAGAACCAGAGGTTCATAAAAGTGCAAAGCACTATTTTTTTATTTTATTATTTTTTTTTGTTTTAAAGAACCAGTGGTTCATACGAGTGCAAAGCACTATTTTTATTTATTTTTATTTTCTTCTTTGTTTTAAAGAACCAGTGGTTCATACGAGTGCAAAGCACTATTTTTATTTATTTTTATTTTCTTTTTTGTTTTAAAGAACCAGTGGTTCATACGAGTGCAAAGCACTATTTATTATGTGAAGATCATTGATCAATGATTTATCAAAAGAGATTTCTTTTCTCTCATGAAGGTTTTTACCTTCTTCTTGAAATTTTTCTCAGAGTTCTCTCTGTTTGAAGCTTTTGATTTTTTTTTTTCAAGAAATGTTGATGCCTTCTCTTCTCTTCTTGGCTCCTATTTATAGGAGAAGGAAAAGAATCAATTTGTTTAGCAAATCTCTCATTGAAAGATTTGATTTGATCGTTGAGAGATTTGATTTATATTTATCATTAATCTGGGCCTTTAGATCATTCAGTGAATTTTATTCACCGTGGATTTTAAATCCAAAAGATATTCTATTTGTTATTCTGGTGAGATTTTCAGGGAAATCTTTTCTTGTCCAAGATTTTTCCATAAATTGATGATTTTTAATCATCTTTGGATCTTTAATCCAACGGTTCCCATAATCCTTTTCCATTTGGAAAGATTTAGAAGCTTTTAGAATTTTAATTCTATTTCGAAAGATTTTTAGAGAAATTTAGAATTTTAATTCTACTAATCTGTAAGGCTTTCAAAGCCTGTCACGTGCTGGCACGTGACCCTTGGTCACGTGTGAGCACGTAACCCCGAAATTGGTTCCTTTAACAGTCGCTTGTTCATATTGTTGTTTTAACCATCACGTGTCAACACGTGACCATTGGTCACGTGTGAGCACGTGATATTTCATTGAGATAACTTCTGATTTTTAATCAGGGAACAGATTTTAGAATTTAATTCTATTCATTATTTTAGAGGCCTTAAGAGCCCATCACGTGTCTGCACGTGGCCCATGGTCACGTGTGAGCACGTGATGCCCAATCTTTTCTAAGTTTTTATTATATCTTCTAACTCCTCCAGCGGATTCTTAAAAGCCCATCACGTGTGAACACATAATGCCTCATAACTTTTGATCCCGGATGAATTATGAAGCCCATAATATATCAAATCGAAGGGTTTTTCGAGACGCTTTCAATACAATCAGAATTTATCCGTTTCTCCTTCAGGAGTTTGTCAGAAAACAGCCCGAAAGATACTGGTTCGTATTTCCTTAAGCGTATCGCTGCCATTTGATACCTTGGACTCTTTTGCGCAGAAATTTTTGGCGGGAACAGGTACATTCCTCCCGGCCGGAGGAGCATTCCTCTGAACGTCCCTTTGAGCTTGATGGAACTGACGAGGAGGAGGTGCAGTCGGTGGTCCTCTAGGTGGTGGAGCAGGGAGAGTGAGTCTTGGAGGAGGTGCCTGAAGGGCTGGGTGCTGCTGGTAAGTGATTGCTGGCCTGGGTGCAACAATTGGGTTGTGTCTTCGGGGACAAGCCCCAATATCATGAGTAGCTGAGCCGCTGACTAAGTAAAGACGGTTGGCTTGCCAGCAGTCTTTCGCCAAGTGTCCATCTCTCCTGCAGTAGGTACAAATGGCTGGGCTGGGCCTGTTGTTCGGTACTCCTGGTCTTCTTGGCACAAATGGTGGCCTTGAAAAGGCTCCTCCTGCCATCTGGGTGGCAGGGTGCTTAACTCCAGCAGATTGAGATCTGCTCCTCATCTTTACCACTGCCCCATAACGGCGGGCATCTTTCAGAGCCGATTCATGGGTCGGAAAATCTCCTGTGGCTAATGCAGCCTGGATATCCGGATCTAACCCTTGTTGAAATCGACGGGCTCTGATCTCATCCGTCGGTATCAAATGTGCCGCAAATCTGTTAAAGTATTGTTTTAGCTGTGTAGAATGTGATTTATTGAAAAAATCGAATTATTGAGACATATCTTACCGACTGAGTATGGTGAACTCAGTATCGTATTCATCCTCTGATTTGGTCCACATCGAACCCTGTTGTAAGTGGATGAACTGCTGTTCCATGTCGAACCGTGCAGTCTCTGGGAAATACTTTGCGTCGAACATGTCGCGGAAAGTCTTTCATTCGATGGGTTGATCAAGACGCTTTCTTCCGCCTTCCACCAAACCCGTGCATTGTCTGTAAGATGCAGCTTTGCAACTCGGACCTAAGATATCTCTGGCACTTGTGCCGCTGCCAGATCATCTTCAATGCTTTGAGCCCATTCCTCAGCTTCTAGAGGGCTCTCTTTTCCTGAGAATTGCTTGGGGTGCAAGGCCCTGAATTACTTCACCTCAGGTGCTTCTGCCTCAGTACGGTTCATTAGAATAGTAGTCTGCTGCTACTGTCCTTCTAGGAGGCTGCGGATTGCTTCAAGTAGAACCGTCTGCTCGTTGATCGGAGCAGCGACGGCAGATGTGAGTGGTAGTGGTGGGGGAGTGTTGTTGATATTCGTGCCGATGTTGCTTGGGGAATCCATAAGCTTGAAAGAAAAATTTGGGTTAGGACAGATTCAAAGTATATGAAATTGTAGGATTCAAGAAATATGAATTGTAAAGAATGTTTTTTTAGTTGCTGGTTCTTATGTTATATTGCTTAGGTTGTCCACGCAGAACTGACCTGTATGTCCATATAGAACTGACCTGTATGTCCACACATATCTGATCTGCATGAGGCACCAACTGTAACATTTCAAAAAATATAAAATATTATTTTTGAATTTAATATTAAAATAATATTTTTTCCCGAAAACTGCACGATTTGCGAAATTGGGGTTTTCGAAAAAGGGTATAAATATATACCGATAATTGTGAAATAAATGGAAATTAAAATAATTTATTCATTTAAAAATATATTTAATGGATTTGGCATTTTTAAAATTTATTATATGCACTTTGGATAAAACCCGATTAGTGCACTGCTAATCGCGATTAAGCCAAATCCGCGTTTCTACAGTTTTTCGTGGCTAGTGCACCATGTCATGTTATATTTTGATTACATGTTGTGTTCTTGTGTTATTTTGGGTATTATGTGATTTGGGTTTTAAATAAAAAGAAAAGGTTAAAAAGAGAAAGGGTAAAAGGGTAATATTGTGAGAGAGAGAGTTAGAATAAGAGAGGAGAGAGAGGGGGCTGCCATATCCTCATCCCATGTTATTTCTTCATCTCCTTCTTCTTCCCCATCTCCCTCCACTTCAACCTATGAAATTTTCTAAAAAGCTTCATCAAAACCCTAAACCCCTTTCTTTAAAATTGATCCCCTTTTCACCCTCTACATTTTGGACCAAGAAAAGTTTGATTTTGATGACTTGGAGAAGCTAGGGTTTTTCTTGGGTTGCCCAAATAAGATAAGTTCATCACCATTAGCATAGTATTTCATTCACATTAGTGTCTATGCATGTTTAGAAGTGATTAAGTGATGTTTGGAAAATTCAAGTTAGGGTTTTGGGAAATTATTGAATCCAAAGATGAAATTGAGGTTAGTAGAGACCTAATAAACCCTATAGAGTTAGTTTCATGCACTGAAACCAGGTATAGAACCCCAAACCCCAAACTTAGAAACCCGACGTCGGAAAATTGTGAGAATTGTGATGGTATTTTGGAATCTGCTAACACTCGGGGACCTGGAAAATTATTTAGCAAACACAGTGACACATGCAGGCACCCGGGAAGCTACCAAAGAGACCCGAGACCCCAACTCCACCTATAGGCCACAGATTTAATCATTCTGGCCGCAATTTGCGGCAAGAGTAGGGTGGATTTGGTCCATGTTTGTTCCAGGGCTTTATCTCCAGTAAATTAGACCCTGCAGAATTGACTAATTTGACCCAGGGTAAAATCTGGGACCATTTTCTTGAGTTGCTGCCTTGTATTTCGCGATGTTTTTGAATTTAAGTTTTGGTATTTGTCATTGTATTTGATCGTGTGGCGTTTGAACGTCAACGACTAAGATTTTTAGTCCTGTTTTGCACGCGAAGCTATAGGTTTTAACCTATGAGCGAAACTTGTGCCGTTTTGGTTTTCAGAACTTGACTTTAATAATGTTGCGATATGTGTTATTATTGTAGGTACTTTCGCGTGGATTCCGAGAAGACGGAGCGTGGCGTCATCGACTTCGGCAAGCAAGAACCAAGGTGAGTGGATCTATATCCACGGGGGAAGTCGGGTGGATGGCATATAACACCCCCACAATGTTTTGATGGAAACCGATTTGTAGCATATGGTTAAGAAAACCTAGATTAGGAAACTAGGGTTAGAATTATAAGATAGCTAAGCCATATTAGAAATTAAAGGATAGTTAGAAGTGTTTTGATACGACTAGTATATGATGACGGAATTTGAGAATGATATTTGATGATATTGCCGTTTAGGGTACTATAGGACTAGATAGCCGATGTAGATGTGTCATCCGAACCATACCTATTTCTAAACTAAAGAATCGTATGCATCTTTTAAATAGATACCTTGAGAGAAGTTACGGATTCTCAAAAGATATATTTTCCTTAAAAAAACCGTAGCCCTATTTTCAAAACTACGATTCGCATCTTTTAAAAACTGATTGTATGGTTCGGGTGTGTATGTTAGATTAAATAAGTATTCTTATAGAAAAGGTAGAATGTATATATATAAAATTTGACTCGATGTGAGATAATTGTGATGAAAAGAATTGTACGATGCGATATGATGAATTTGGTGATATGTTGGTTTACGGAGGCGAGTCGATTGAGATGATTGATTGCCGGTCCCCACTGATATGAGATTTTTATGGATGAGACCTAGGACATAGGTATATATATATATATATATATATAATATCGTGAATCATGTGTGATATGTCGTACGAGACGTTAGGTACGTACCCCTCATTGTCGTAAAGGTTGATAGGATCCCTAGTGTTTTAATGCCGCCGTACGATAATTTTCCATGCGAGATGAGTTTGATTTGATGATTGATCCATACCCTTGAATAGAGGTTTCCGTACGATGGATTATACCGTACGCGATGTTGTTAGGCTGGATGCCGATTGATAGATTCACCGACTCGATCATGTTAGATAAGTATACCTTATAGCTTTTAGCTGAACATTTACCTGATGATGCATTCATGTTATTCGCATTGCATTACTTATACCTGTGCTAGTACACTTACACCATTATCGATGATGCGTATGTTACACGTACACAGATTTTCCGGCTCACACACTTCATCATCGATAATTGCCGTATCACTACACAGTAGGGTTGCTGCATCATGATATACCACTTGTACACCATATTGGCGCACATGCATATTGTACCCTCATGCTTGCGTATATACACATTGTATATCCATATTGGTGCACATATATATTGATACATCCATATTTGCGCACATACGCATTTGTATATCCATATTGGTGCACACATACATTGGTACATCCATACTTACGTATATACACATTGCATACCCATATTGGCGCACATACACATTGGTACCTCTATACTTGCGCATATACACATTGCATACCTATATTGGCGCACATACACATTAGTACCTTTATACTTGCGCATATACATATTGTACCTACATAGATAACTGGTTTTATTGGGAAATTGGGAACCGCATGTTATATTTTAAAAAAAAACTGGAATCATTTAAAAGAGCGGTTTTCCCTTAATATGTCATATCACTGTTCCATGTTGCATGATACACGGATATGCTTACATTTCTATCATATGTCGCATACATCATGCTCTATGATTTTACGCATTGAGATATGCTGTTTTCATGAGATTTCTGGATTTGAAAACCGTGGACATTTTAAAAGAGATTATGTGTTGTTTAAAAAACCCGGTTTCTCTTGATATGATATTTTAGTGCGTCCACCATGCGTTTTCTCGGTTCTGAGACGTGTGACATGTGAAACCCGATTCGAGGAGCTGGATGAAGCCGATTGCGGGTACATGGTGGACCCGGTATGGTACCCCGGGACGAGAACGGATTGCCGTGCTGCATACGGTAAGCCTGGCAGTGGGACTACTACCTACCGGTGATAGAATTTGGGCTCGGCGGATATCTGGAGGATACCGACCGGAGTCGAGATATGATATGGGCCGATCCAGACTGACGAAGCTCGAGATATGAGGATTTACGTGTCGATACTGGACACGGGTTTCATGATGTTTTCGGGTGTCGATGTTGGACACCCAGGTTCCATGATTTTGATGTGTCGTGAGGGACACCGTTGATTGATATCCTCATACTTACATGCATACATACATTGATTATATGGTTGGACGAGATCCACATGCATACATACCTTGATTATATGGTTGGACGAGATCCACGTGCATACAGATATTGGTTATATTGTTGGATTATATCCGCATACATATAGGTATTGATTACATTGTTGGCACATATGATGACCCGGTCACCCTAGATATCATAGTATTACCTTTATGATACTGTTGACCTAGGATGTCGTCGTTTATTCGATTTCTATCTGTTGATCTTTTTCTACTCACGAGTTGGCAACTCACCCCCGTTGTTCCCCAGTTCTTGCAGGTTGACCGCTTGGATCAGTAGCGGCTTCGCTGGCACACAGTTGCATTCGGGTGTTTTGCATTGGTAGGTGGGACATTTGTATCGTACCCACTCTTGTATTTATATTTCATATTGTATCTAGTTAACTCCATCAATCAAAATTAGTAAATTGTATAAGTAATGAGACTTAGTGAGATTGTGGTTGCGAGACTTAGAGCGAGGGATTTTCCGCTACTTGTGGTTTTGATGTCTTACTTATTTCTTTATCTTTTTGTGGTGAACTTCGCCGTTGGGCGTCGTATACTTACATATACTGTCTTGCGTGGTTGTGATCCGCCGTTTGGCAAAGAGCTAGCTCTAGCTTGGGGATGCCATTATTCTTGTTATGTATTTGTGGTTTTGGATCAAAATATACAAAGGAGGTGTTGCACAAATTTTTAAAAGACGAAACACGTTTTCAAACTAGTAAATTTCACTTGCATTTTTATGTTCCTGTTCTATGCATTAAGAAAACTTGATTTCATTATACCTTTATTCCAAAACTTCACCTCCTTTATCTTCTTAAAAAGGTTTAGATTTCTGGGTTTCAGCTTACTTGAATTACGTTACGCCTTTAGACGTTGCGTGATTTAAGTGCTGATCATGAGCTAATATTTTGGGTCGTGACACCAACAAAACCTGTCACGCCCCGCTTTCCAGTATACGGGTGGAGGACGCGACGAGGCCGCTACGTATTTACTCAGAAGTAAACACGCCAAGCGTATCTAAGCAGTATAAGTAAAATGCACAAGAGACAGTGACAATACATATAATTGAACAATAACTTTATTTATTGACATTCTTTTTATAATACATCTGAAAAGTAAATACATGGAATGAAAAGCAATGCTTAAACAGTGGCATAATAGAAATGGAAAATACTGAAATGAAATGTACAAGTAACTAGATCTCCGGGTCGAAGGCTAGCTGATCCAAGACCTCGAAGGTGGGCTTAATCTCCTGAAAGTCCGAATCACCTGACGACATTCCAAAGAAAAGAAAGAGAATGTCGTCAGCGAACAAATCGCCCGGTAAGTCCCGTAAATAGACAAAAATGGAATAGACAGAATAGAGAATATATTGTTATAATGTTGTATTTAGTATTAACGCTGTTGTTTGTAGCTTGGTAGAGAAGAATGCCAGTGCATACGAGAGGAGTCCCACTATTCCGAAGACTAAGGTATACAGAGCACAAGAAACCGTTCAGCCATGGTACAACGGCAATGGATATTCAGGTTAGGTGTATTATGGATACAGTCTCGTGCCACTTCTAACACCTTCCGTACCAGTCTACCCCTTATAAACCCCGCGATATCTTGATTGTATTGTTTGTACTGTATATTATATAGATGGATGACTTACCGAAACCATGATATCAGTAATGGAACGGATATAATGGATGATCGTGTAAATGGAATGTATCCATGGTTCGGTTCAGTCAATATAGATTGATTAGATTGAATAGCCGGATTCATAAATTCATGTTGTATTGTAGTTTGATATTTGAATCATATTCAAGTCAGATTGATTATATCGAGACTCAGTCTGAGTCAGACAATTAGAAAAGAAATTGAAGTCCTGAATTATGTTTTGGTGCTATAGGTAACTACTGCACATGGAGGGCAGGATTTATGTCTTTTTCAAAGACAATTACCGTGTTGATAACACCGTTTGTTAAGTTGTCTAACTTAAATAGAAAAGCACTCATATCTCCGGCTCCCTGAGTCTTAAGAGACTTATCCCGCTTAAACCTATGTTTATTAGGATCCTTATTGTAATTTAGTATAACTTGAGGGGTTTTTATGTAAAATAGTTTTGTTATATTTTCAAAATACACATCAAGTATTTTATTATCGTCTTTAGAGTTTTCATAGATATTTCTTTTATTCAATATGAAATTTCTAGTGAATATGACCTTGTTTTAAAGTATAAGGTATTTATTTAAAATATTGGAATTGTATGGTATTTTCTTGTAAATGGAATGTTTTTCTTGCATTTTGGAAATGTGGAATATTATATATATTAAAAAAATAGATATTTTGATATTAATTACATATATATATTTATTTATAAAAATATAAGTTTTATTTATAATAGAAATCATATTTTTCTAAAGAAAAATATATTAAAATCTTTCGAGATCGTATGCTCATTGCGGAGGTCTGCATCTCACTCTACTAGGCCTGAGGATGTGCGATAATCCGCACCATACCGAACGGGTTCCCCAAAATGGGTTGTAGAGGCGCAATTGCAAAGATTTGTTAAATACACTTCTTATAGAAATTTTTTTTAATGGTTGAAGATAGTTATATCTAAAGTCGTATTTTCCCAAATCTATGTTCTCAAATTCTATCGTGCTCTGTTAGATATGTGTGTTGTGAGGAGGTAAGTCATTACCTCGTGAACTATCTATAGGTATAACAAGGAATTATGATGGTTTATGTCGAAACTAAACTATATGGTATTTTTCTGAAAAATGTATAATAAAAGTTACAAAAAAATGATTAGTTTGATGTGTAACTTGTTTTTATTAAGTTTGTTAATATTTATTAATCAACATATAAGAATATGGTTTTATTTCGTTAAAGAAAAGTGTTGTTTTTAAAGAAAATCGAATCGAAAGTCGGACTAACTCTGCTTCCATCGGATTTTAGTTTTGAATGATTTTAAAATAGAGAAAAGAAGGAGAAGTAGGGATTTACTGGGTGATTGGTTAGAGGAGAGGAAGAGAAAGAGGTAGGAGTTGCCGGTGTGTCGTTCGTCGTCGGAAACTCCTTGAGTTGTCGTCGGAAGTTTGTCGAAGCTTCGCCCTTTGCTAACTCCACTTGCACACAAAAAGATCTTGGAATTTTATTGAGAGTTGTTGTAGGAAATTTCAGTGTAAAGGGGTAAAAAATAGAGTGGGTATTTATAGGGAAAATTAGGGTTAGGGTGTGACAAAAAAATGCATTTAAATTTGCATTAAAATTGTGATTAAAGGGGTTTTATTGTTTTCTGTAAATGGGCAGAAAATAAACAATATTGGGGGTTATGGGGGGAGTCCAAGAGTCGCTAGGGTTTAGAAAAATTAGGATTTGGTCCGAGTTTGATCGGCAGTGCCGACCCGAGTCACCATCTCGCCGGCCCGAGTCATGAGTTGGTGGCTCGTATTCGGGCCACGTGTCGGGGTCGGTTGGTATACTGCAGTGCACTCGTTTGTTTTATGTGTGACTTTTTAGTTTACGTGTTGTGCTCATGTAGACTCTTGGGCTTCTAAAAGATTAAAATTTTTTTAAATAAAAAGATATTGTGGCTGATGGGATTTGAATTCTGGTGTTTTGGTTCAGCAGTGTAAGGCCTTACCAATGAGCTACAAGCTCTATCTTGTTGTTCAAAAGTAAATCAAATTCTTATAGCACTCACAGGAATTGTAAATACCCCATGTATACATTAACTTTAAATGAATTTTATGTACTCTAAAATTGGAGTTGTTACAACGACCGTGTCCTCTCAACTGAGGGAAAAGCTGCTCTATAATAGATAACTCGGCCTCCGTAGGAAGTGGATCACCGGCCGGATATTCGGGATTTGATTCCCGATAGCTCCTTTCCGCCTCTTTGAAATCCTCTTTCGATAAATAAAACAATAATTAATTTTCTTTACGAAGTTAACAAGTGTAATTAATTTACTTAAAAGAATTGAAAAATACAAGCTTACCACATGTTGAGTGGCTATATCCATCATTTCTTCTGACATGCCCTCTCTCATGTGCAATGCCTCCCAACTTTCAGGAAGGCTCGGCTTTTTTCCAACCTTCTCCTGTAACGGATATTTGATTTATTTATACGTGAAGGTATGTAATGATAAAATTGAAAAATCAAACATTTATGTAATTAAAGATAAGCAAAACAAACTAGCCATATACTGATCAGTAGGAACTGATCCACCATAATAGTTATCTGTGGCTTTCTCTCGGTTTTGGTTATTCCTTTCTGATACTTCCTACTAATTCAGAAGATAATATCTCTAAATGTAATTTAATCTAAATTCGGTATTCAAATTATTTAAATATATTTTTAATTACCTTTGCTTCGGGTGTATCCCGATACAATAGGAGAAATGCAAACTGATCTCTAGGGATGATGGAGGGAAAAGCGGTAAAACGTTCCCAATCATCTGTAAATATCTCCGACTGTTTGAATTTTTTCTTCAATCTTTGACGCCATCTCTTGAATATTTATGACATTTCATACCAGATATTCGTCCAATGTCCGTCTATATCATCTTCTAAAACGAAATGTTTCTGTAATGCAGATTAATAAATATATTATTTAATAAATTTATAACATATAACAAGTATGCATGTAATGTTGAAATACAGTTGAGTTATGCATTAGCAAGAGTGAGCGCCAAGTCCATACGTATACTTCCCAAGGGTTATCTGCAAATGTGAAGCCTACATTCTAAAAGTCGGTGTTGCGGACGAGAATACCGATATAACCGTGGAAATGTATAACCCACATATCCGGACCTACGGGCTTCCCACCTCCCCATTGCAGAATTGCCCTTTTTCCACGCATATCATATTTCGTAATTACGTTTGCAACACCTCTTCTGCGGTGTTCAAACTGGGCTGGATTATCCCCCGCGGCCCGTGCCTTATCAATACTCGTGTTTTCTGCGTCTATCATCATATCGATTTGAGGTCGAGCAGCAGCCCACCGCGCCATTGCCTTCGCATTGTCCCTATCGCGATACGATTTTTTATTTTGTAAATAGCCAAGAAGAGGCAATGCATGAATCCACTCATCGGTGACGGGATCCGAGAACGCCCCATGTTCCTTACTCAAGTCCGTGCACTGCTCGTCTAGATGTGCATACGGATCATGCTGCACCGATGGACCTGCATCTTCCTGATCATATTTACCTACATATTTTAATTTATTATAATCAATGCAATAGTTATTTGAATAAAATAATGCGGTCGATAATTATTTAAAACTCGTAATATATACCTATACTCTCATTATCAGGTTGTGCCGAGAATTCAGTATCTCGATCTCTTTTCTTTGAAGAAAATGCTTTGGCAAATTTTCTGAATATGCCTTTTCGTCCCATCTGTTTCATGCAAGAGTAATGACGATAAAAAATATATAATATGCATAAATCATTAAACTAACAAATCAATACATTACAAGTGATTAGAACTGCTAGGTTTTTTATATATCATTTATATGCAAGTGATTATAAGTTTTTAAAATTGCAAAGTTTATAACATATATCAATTTATTACAATTGTTTGCAACTGCAAATTTTTCATATGTCAACCGGATCTGCTTCATCAAGGTCAATCTCGTCGGTAGAACTATTGAAAAAGGATTTAGGAGGTGCCAGTAATGCAATCCAAGTTTCTTCACGATTAGGATTTTTGACATAGAAACACTGCTCACCTGTGAAGCTAACATGAACTTATTATCTCGATAAATTTCTTTATTGAGATTGACAAGCTGAAAGTCGTACTTGTCGATCTGGATGCAAGCACACCAACGAATTTTGAACATAACAAATCTTTCTTGCTCATTATTCCCGTAATATAATTTTGTTATATTTTCCAACTGATCGTAATATTCTTTTTTCCTCCCTACGGTTTTTGATCACGGGAACTTAAGAAGCACGTTTGTTCAAACGGACAATAAATCCCATTATTTTGGGTTGTCAATTTCTCGGTTGTAAATTTTTTTAGGTTATTAATATAATATGAACCGTATCGATTCACTTTTGCACTAGGACCTTTAGATAGTCGCACGATTACATCCGAGAATTGCATCTCTTTTGCTATGTCATTTTCAATCTACAATGCATTTACACATAAAATGTATAAGTTATATGTGATGTATGCATGTGAAACGTGAAATATACAAGATATACATACGTATTTACGGAACCACCGTGGAAAGTGTTTCTTATGTTTGATTAATTTTCCAATTAGCACTCTTTCCGGAAATTGCATTCATAAGTTCTTCAATATGTCGGCTAAAAGAATAATAGTATTAATTATTTAGGTATATATAGATATAGGCACTCAAAATATTGATGCGATTAAATTTTTTAATTTATATACCTTCTATGATCGGCAATAATTTCAAGATTATTAAGGATATACGAATGCGCTTGATCGAGCCACTTTTTCCAGTAGGATCGATCCTCCTCTTATGAATGGGATAGCCGATCATCGTTAATTCGAGAAGAACGGTTTAATCTTATTTCAACTCCACGCAAATAACGAGAAGTGAAGTTGAGGTATTCGTTGGCGCAATAACTCTCGGTTATTGACCCTTCCGGTCGAACTCGATTGCGCACTTACCGTTTTAAGAATCCCAAGTATCTAAAACGTTAACGAATACTTTAGAATAATGTGAATATTATAATGAATTAAATAATACAATTGACTGAAAATATATATTACCTTTCTACTGGATATATCCACCTATATGAGACATATCCAACAATCATTGTCTCTGTAGCTAGATGCACGGAAAGATAAACTATGACGGTGAAGAAAGATAATAGAAATATCATCTCCAACTTACAGAGGGTTTCAACAATACTCTTTTGCAACTTCTCGAATTTGGCCTCATCTATCACTTTAGAACAAAGTTTATTGAAAAAGTCTCAATATTCTATCAAAGTTTTGGTGATATTGGATGTCAAATTATGTCGAAGAGCCACTGGAAGCAATTGATGCAGAAGGATATGACAATTGTGGGTTTTAAGATTCAAGAGTTTTGGTGGCTCGACCTGCACATTCTTTATTATGTTAAAGAAGTACCCATCTGGGGTTTCGATATTCTTTAGCACCTAACAAAATCTTTTCATAACCAATTTCGATATTGTGTGGCTCGAAACTGGTAATTCATAGACACCATCATTACGAAGTACTGGATGCAATTCTTGTCGGATTCCAAGCTCCTCCAAGCACTCGCGAGCACTCAACTTATCCTTGAACTTAGAATCGTCCTGTAACAATATGCCAGCAATATTATTAAACACATTCTTTTTTACATGCATGACATCAATATTGTGTCGAATCAACAGATATTTCCAGTAAGAAAGATTCCATAATATACTTTTTTTCTTCCACACACTCAACAATTCGTTATCTTCGGATCGCTTCCGTTTTTTTATTGAAGGAACCATCTGAGTTAAAACAATTAGAACCTTGCTGGAATTGACATGATGGAATCTGCTATAAAATTTCTATCCCTGACAATTGTTTTGGTGCTTCACCCTTTTCCAATCTTCCATCAAACTTATTTGCCATCTTTCTGTACGGATGATTCGCCGATAGCCATCTACGATGAAACCAATAACAAAACTTACCACGCGTCTTAAGCTGGAGGGCACTGTAATAAAGACCACATGATAGCATGCATGCTTCGCGTAGGTAGACCATCCAGATAACATGCAGTATGCTGGAAAATCGTTGATTTTCCAAATAACAGCTGCTCGCATTCTAAACTTCTTCTCGGTGTACGCATTATATGTCTCTACTCCATGTTCCCAGAGTTCTATCAGATCTTCAATTAAAGGTTTCATATAGACGTCGATGTTCAGGCTAGGTGAATTATAACGACTATGCTTTTACTGTACGAAATTTTTTAAGTTAACGTGTAACAACTCCAATTCTTGTGTACATAAAATTTTTCAAAAGTTAATGTACAATTGGGGTATTTAAATTTCCTGTGAGTACTATAAGAATTTGTTTTTCTTTATTACAGCAAGAAAGAGCTTGCAGCTCACTGGTAAGACCTTGCACTGCTGAACCATAGAACCTGAGTTCAAATCCCATCAGCCACACATTCTTTTTTATTAAATTTATTTTAATATTTTTAGAAGCCTAAGAGTCTACACGTGCACAACACATAAAACAAAAAATCACAAATAAAACAAACATATACACTAAAGAAGGCAAAGCGACAAGGACACGTGGCCCAAACCCTAGCCCCAACCGTCGGAAATAACCCGGCGACTAGTTCAAAAAAATCCGGCGCCGCCAGGTTAGACCGTCCTAAATGCTTCCAAACTTCACCCCCTGCACCTGTTCAGCTACCCCACTAACCCCACATTGCTTGTTTACTCTGAATATTTCTGGAGAGCAATAAAATGCCATTTAATCCCAATTTTAATGCATATTTCAATGCATTCTTTAAACACACTAAACCCTAATTTTCCCTATAAATACCACCCTCATTTAACACCTCCTCACTCACAATTCCCTACCAAAACTCTCAAGAAATTTCCAAGTTCCCATAGTGTGCAAGTGGAGTTAACAAAGGGCGAAGCTCCGACGAAGTTCTGGCGACGATACAAGGAGTTTCCGGCAATGAAATGAAGCACCGACGAATCCTAGACCTCCTCCTACCTCTCCTTTCTCATCAAAGCAAGTAAGTCCCCCCCTCTCATTCTCTAATCTAAAAACTTTAAATTCTAAAACCCGACGGAACCGGAGTTAATCCGACTTCCGATACGGTTTTTCTTTAAAAACTACAATTCTTCTTAATCAAGATACCTTCATATTATCACATATTGTTCATTAAATATTAATAAATATCTTTAACAAGTTTCATCACAAAAGATTGTTATATGCATCTTTTATCGCAATTTTACATTAAAATACCACAAACTTTAGTTTCCGACATAAACTCTATAATACCTTTATATCTTTAGATAACTCACGAGATAATGACCTATCTCCTCACAACACACATATCTAATATAGCACGATGGAATTTGGGAATATAGATTCGGGAAAATATGACATTTACAAATAACTATTTTCAACTTATAAAACATTTTTCTATAAGAAGTGTATTTAACAATTCTTTGCAATTGCGCCTCTACAACCCACTATTGGGGACCCCGTTCGGTATGGTATGGATTATTTCACATCCTCGGGCCTAGTAGAGAGAGATGCAGACATTCTCATGGAGCATACGATCTCGAAAGATTTTTAATACATTTTTTCTTTAGAAAATGTGATTTCTATTATAAATAAAACTTATATTTTTAATAAATAAATATATATATATGTAATTAATATCAAAATATCTATTTTTAAATTTATAATATTCCACAATTTCAAAATTCAAGAAAAACATACCATTTACAAGAAAATATCATACAATACTAATATTTCAAACAAATATCTTATACCTTACCATCTAGGTCATACTCCCTAGAAATTTCATATTGAATAAAAGAAACATCTATGAAAACTCTAAAGATGATAATTAAATACTTGAGGTGTATTTTGAAAATATAACAAAACAATTTTACATAAAACCCACTCAAGTTATACTAAATTACAATAAGGACCCTACTAAACATAGGTTTAAGCGGAACCAGCCTCTTGAGCCTCAGGGAGCCGGAGATATGGGTGCTTGCTTATTTAAGGTAGACAATCTAACAAATGGTGTTATCAACACGGTAATTGTCTTGGAAAAAGACATAAATCCTGCTGTCCATCTGCAGCGGTTACCGATAACATCAAAACTAATTCAGGACTTCAAGTTCTTTTCTAAATGTCTGACTCAGACTGAGTCTCTATATAATCAAACTGACTTGAATTTGATTCAAGTATATATTCAACATAAATCCATGAATCTATATATTCAATCTATACAACTTGACCGAACCGAACCATGGATATACTCCATTTACATGTTCATCCATTATATCCGTT
Organism: Agapanthus africanus; assembly: GCA_030015575.1. Taxonomy (NCBI): domain Eukaryota; kingdom Viridiplantae; phylum Streptophyta; class Magnoliopsida; order Asparagales; family Amaryllidaceae; genus Agapanthus; species Agapanthus africanus. The sequence continues at coordinate 143,094,836 of CM057342.1, read as the reverse complement.
TCATTACTGATATCATGATTTCGGAAAGTCATCCGTCTATATTCAATATACAATACAAACAATAAAACAATACAATCAAGATATCGTGGGGTTTATAAGGGGTAGATTGGTACGGAAGGTGTTAGAAGTGGCACGAGACTGTAACCATAACACATCTAACCTGAATATCCATTGACGTTGTACCGTGGCTGAACGGTTCCTTGTGCTCCGTATACCCTATTCTCCGGAATAGTGGGACTCCTCTCGTATACACTGGCATTTTCTTTACCAAGCTACAAACAATAGCATTAACATTAAATAACAACATTATACAGATATACTCTATATTTTGTCTATTCCATTCTTGTCTATTTACGGGACTTACCGAGCGATTTGTTCACTGACGACATTCTCTTTCTTCTTCTTTGGAATGTCGTCAGGTGATTTGGACTCACTGGAGATCGAGCCCAGCAGCGAGGACTTGGACCAGTTTCCTAAAGATCCGGAGCTTTAGTTTCACTTGTACATTTCCTTTACATTTCTGTTATGCCACTGTTTAGGCATTGCTTCCATTCCATGTATTTACCTTTCCAGATGTATTGTAAAAAGAATGTTAATAAATAAAGTTGCTATTCAATTATATCTATTTTCATCGTCTCTTGTGCATTTTACTTATATTTCTTAGATACGCTTAGCGTGTTTACTTCAGAGTAAATACGTAGCGGCCTCGTCGCGTCCTCTGTCCATACACTGGGAAGCGGGGCATGACATAATGTACAAAAAGGTGTTTACAAGCTTGAGTACAATTTAGAAGTTATTATTGCTTAAGAACAACAAGAAAACACTAGTAGCTCATTGATAAAGCCTTGCACTGCTGTGACGTAGCCCTTGTGTTCGAATCTCTTCAGGCACATTATATTTTTTCTGATTTTTCTTTTAAATTTTTTGGAAGCCCAAAAGTTTGCACGTGCACTGCACATAGAAATGAAAAGTCTGGAAAAACAAACATGTGCAAAATATTATTAACAGTGACATGGACAAGTAGCAAGCATCCAACCCCCTACTCTTCAAAAATGGCCGACGAGATGGGCATTGGGGCCGGCACCGACTGGTAGACCGTAGGGAAAAGTCCCCATGCTCTGCACACAAGACCCTTGGCCTACCCCCATTACTCCTGCACTGTTTGTTTTCTCTGAAATTAAACAGAGAATTCAATTTCCCCAATTAATCCATTTTTAATGCATTTTAATTCAATCTTTCAATTCTAAAACCATAATTTCACACTATAAATACGACACCATACCCCAGCCCCTCCTCATTCTGAAATCCCTAGCCAAAATTATCAAATTTTCTCAAGTACAAGTGGAGTAGAAGTGGAGTTAGCCCAATACCAATTTTCGGCGAGGAAACGAAGCAATTCCGGCGACCCCACGACGCCACGAAGGTAACCACCTCTTCTTCTACCTCTGTCACGCCCCGCTTCCCAGTGTACGGGTAAGAAGACGCGACGATGCCGCTACGTATTTACTCAGAAGTAAACACGCTAAGCGTATCTAAGCAATATAATGAAAGTACACAAGAAAAATGACAATAGATGTAATTGGACAACAACTTTATTTATTAAACATTTCTTTACAAGTACAACTGAAAATGTAACTACATGAATGGAAAGCAATGCCTAAACAATGGTATGAACTAAAAAGAAAATATATACAAGTATCTACAGCTCTGGGTCTATGGCGAACTGCTCCAAGTTTTCAGTACCGGGCTCGATCTCCAGAGGGTCTGATCCACCTGACAACATTCCAAAGAAAGAAGAGAGAAGGAATGTTGTCACCGAACAATCGCTCGGTAAGTCCCAAGAAAGGTAGAGATAGAAAGACAGAAAGAATATACTGTATACTAGTTGATTGTTATGTTAACGCAGTAGTTTGTAGCTTGGTACAGAATATACTAGTGTATACAAGAGGAGTCCCACTATTCCGGAGACTAAGGTATACAGAGCACAAGGAACCGTTAAGCCACGATACAACAACAATGGATATTCATGTTAGGTATATTAAAGTGACCGTCTCGTGCCACTTCTAACACATTCCGTACCGGTCTATCCCTTTAAAACCCCGTAATGTATTTTGTATTAATTTGTATTATTTTGTTAAATAGATGTACGACTTTCCGAAACCATGATATCATGTAAACGAAATGGATATAAATGGATAGACATGTAATCAGAGTATATCCATGGTTCGGTTTAGTCGAGTCAAGTTGATATAGATTGAATTCTGGTATAAACGGATTAAGGTTAAATTGGAGTTATACTTGAATTGAATTCAAGTTAGACCGATTTCATTTTAGACCGTGACTCGAATTGAGTCAGACTTTTAAACATAATTGAAGTCCTGATTTAGTTTTGATGTTATCGGTAATTGCTGTACATGGACGGCAGGATTTGTGTCTTTTTCCAAGACAATTATCGTGTTGATAACACCTTTGTTAGATTGTCTAACTTAGATAGGCAAGCACCCATATTCTCCGGCTCCCTGAGGCTCAAGAGAATTGGTCCCGCTTAAACTTATATTTACTAGGGTCCTTATTGTAATTTAATATAACTTGAGGGGGTTTTATGGAAAATAGTTTTGATATATTTTCAAAATACACCTCAAGTAGTTAATTATCGTCTTTAGGGTTTTCATAGATGTAGTTTTTAAAAAAATGAAATTTTCTAGTGAGTAGAATATAGTTTTCATTGTACATGGTATTTTAATGAAATATTGGAATTGTATTGATTTGAAATGGTAGTTTCATGAAATTGTGATTCCTTTGATTTAGAAAACATGGAATATTTATATATATATTTAAAATAGATATTTTTATAATAGTTATATATATATATAATTAATAAAATAAATTTTTATTTTTTTTATTAAATAGAAATATCATTTTTCTTAAAAATTGCATCGAGATCGAATGCTCCATGGGAAGGTCTGCATCTTGCTCTACTAGGCCCGAGAATGTGCGATAACCCGCACCATCCTGATCGGGTTCTCCAAAATGGGTTGTAGAGGTGCATTTGTAAGGAATTAGATAATACACTTTTAAAGAAACGGTTTTAATAATAGTTTATGGTATTTTGATGTAAAAGTTGTATTGTCACAAAATTGTTGTTCAAAGGAAATCGTTCTATGTCAAGATACGTGTTGTGATGAGGTAGGTCATTATCTCGTGAGTTATCTAAAGGTAATATGGGTAAAATAAATAATCAATGTCGTATGTAAATATGCTGGTATTTTACCGTAGAGATGAAATAAAAGTTGTTATTCATATTATTTTGAGATGAAACTTGTTGTGAATATTGTATTATATTTGTTAGACAATATATAAAAATATGGTGAATTTGTTATTAAGAAAAAATGTGTTTTTAGTTAAAATAGAATCGGAAGTCGGATTAACTCCGCTTCCGACTAGTTTTGAAAAGTGAATTCGTTTTAATAGAAGAGAAGGGGGAAAGAGGGAACTTACTGATTGGAATTAGACAGAAGAGGTAGGGGGAGAGTTTGGGATCGTCGGAGAGTCGTTACGTCGCCGGATTTTTCCCGAAATGTCGCTGGAATTTCGACCTTTTCTAACTCCACTTGTATAACTTTGGACTTGAAAATTTTAGAGAGTTTTTGTATGGAATTTCTGAATGAGGAGGGGTGAAATGTAGTATGGTATTATAGGGGAAAATTAGGGTTTAGGATAATGAATTTGAGAATTAAAATGAGCATTAAAATGAATTCAAAAGAGGAATTATCACTCTCTGGATGTTTTCAGAGTAAATAAACAACATGGGGGTAGTAGGGGTAGGCGAAGGGGTTCTGGGGTAAAATTTTTAGAGCATTGCCTACGGGAGGGCCCGGCGGCGCCGACCCCTTAGACAATCTTGCTGGTCCAATACCGATGGACTGTGCTTGGATTTTCGCCACGTGTCCCTGTCTGTTGGTATATCTCAGTACACATGTTTGTTTACTTTGTGACTTTTCATTTTACGTGCAGAGTACGTGCAAAATTTTGAGCTTCTAAAAGTTTAAAAGAAAAATAAAAAAAAATATGTGGTTGGGGTGATTCGAACACCGGGGCTATGTTACAGCAGTGCAAGACTTTACTAATGAGCTACAAGCTATTTCTTGCTGTTCAAAAGAAAATCAAATACTTATAGTATATATAGGATTGCAAATACTCCATTTGTACATTAATTTTTAAACAATTTTCTGTACACTGAAACAGAGATGTTACATTTTACCCTTCTTACAAAAATTTCGTCCTTGAAATTTACATTTATTTTAAGGACTAATTTACAAACAATTGGGGTTATTTTGCACGCATATCGTCTTCACGTTCCTATGTTGATTCTCCTGGTGAATCTTTTCTCCACATCACTCGAACCAAGTTGACTTTCTTGTTCCGAAGTGATTTCACCTTTCTATCCAGGATTTCAACAGGTTATTGTTCACAGGATAAGTCTGGCTGTACAGTGAGCTCGGAGTGATCAAGAATATGATTGGGGTCACTCACATACCTTCTGAGTTGGGATATGTAGAACACATTGTGCACTCCTTCCAATGAAGATGGAAGTGCCAAGCGATAAGCTACTTCACCGACTCGTTCAAGTATGTCGAACGGTTCAATATATCTCGGACTGAGCTTACCCCGTCTTCCAAAGCAAATCACTCCACGGTTTGGAGATATCTTTAAAAAGACATGATCTCCCGGTTGAAACTCCAAGTGACGGCGCTTTGCATCAGCCCAATGCTTCTGTCGATCTTGGGTTATGCGCATTCTTTCCCTGATCCACTGTTGCTACTATCATCTTAGGTCCAAGGAGTTCTCTATCTCCGATATCCTCCCAACTTAATGGTGAACGACACTTCTTTCCATAGAGCGCTGCAAAAGGTGCCAATCCAATACTTGCTTGGTAGCTGTTGTTGTATGAAAACTCCACAAGATGTAGGTGATCTTCCCATGATCCTCCGAAGTCTAGCATACACGCTCTTAGCATATCTTTTATGATATGAATCGTTCGCTCAGACTGTCCATCTGTTTGTAGATAGTAAGCTGTGCTAAAGTTCAGACTTGTTCCCAAGCTAGCTTGCAGACTCTGCCAAAATTGCGATCGGAATCTGGTGTCACGATCGGAGACAATGCAAACTGGTACTCCATGTAATCTCACAATTTCCTACATGAGTTCATAGGTATCAGAGATAGTACATATTGAAGATTTAAATCTTACTTAGATTCTTACCTCCATGTACTTCTTTACTATTGTCTCAGTAGATTGGCCAACTCGAAATGGGATGAAGTGAGCTGACTTTGTGAGTCGATCTATAATAACCCATACCGTATCGTTACCTTTCGTGCTGTGAAGAAATGCAGTCATGAAGTCCATAGTGATGTGTTGCCACTTTCATTCTGGAATAGGTAACGGTTGAGGTAAACCAGCTGTCCTGTGATATTCAGCCTTTACCTGCTGACACACCAAGCATTTAGTGACGCTTCTGGCTACTTCATTCTTCATTCCACACCACTAGTAATTTTACCGCAGATCTTTGTACATCTTTGTGCAACCAGGGTGTACTGAATAGGGAGAGCTGTGAGCTTCTTTCATTAACACTTCTCGCACAGAACCTTTTGGTACACACAATCTACTGCCGTATCTCAAAAATCCATCTTCATGGATGATTAAGTCTGTTCTAAGTCCATTTTCTACTTGTTCTCTGATCTTTTTTAACTTAGCATCCCTTACTTGAGCTGCTTTGATCTAATTGACAATGGTAGATTGAACTTGTAAGTTCATCAAAATTGAAGCGTTACGTGGCATGACCACTTCAATCTCCATTTGATGTAAATCTTGTTGGAGCTTCCACTGTGTGGTGAGATTCGATGCTAATGGTTGGTGACTAAGGGTATCAGGTACTACATTGACCTTCCCAGGATGATATTGTAGATTGATGTCGAAGTCCGCCATGAGTTCTAACCATCTTCTCTGCTGCATATTCAACTCTTTCTGAGTAAACACATATTTCAGACTCTTGTGTTCTGTGTATATGCCCACTTGTTCTCCAAGAAGATAATGGCGCCAAATATTAAGAGCAAAGATAACAGCTGCCAACTCCAAATCATGCATCGGATAGTTGCGCTCATGAATCTTCAGCCGTCTTGAAGCATAAGCTACAACTTTACCGTGTTGATGTAGAACACATCCTAATCCCTTACCAGATGCATCACAATGCACTTTGAAACCTCCAGATTGGTTTGGTATTACGAGAATAGGCACTGAAGTCAATCTTGACTTGAGTTCTACGAAAACTTGTTCGCATGCTTCTGACCAAACGAATTATTCATCTTTACGCGTGAGCTTAGCCAGGGGTGTTGCAATCTTCGAAAATCCTTCAATAAACCTTCTGTAATATCCTGCTAATCCCAAGAAACTTCGAATGTCCTTCACTGACTTCGTTGTCGGCCATTCACTTACTGCTGATACTTTAGCTGGATCTACAGAGATTCCATCGCCTGATATAATATGTCCGAGGAAACTGACTCGATCTATCCAAAACTCGCACTTGCTGTACTTGGCGTAGAGTTGATGTTGTCGTAAAGTCTCCAGGACAATTCTTAGGTGCTCGGCATGTTCTTTCCGACTCTTAGAATACACCAGGATGTCGTCGATGAAGATGACAACAAACCTGTCTAGGTACTCTCGGAAAACTTGATTCATTAGGTTCATGAATATAGCTGGTGCATTGGTCACTCCAAATGGCATCACAAGAAACTCATAATGATCATAACGAGTCCTGAATGCCGTCTTCGGAATATCAGACTCTTTGACCTTCACCTGATGATAACCCGAACGAAAATCTAACTTGGAGAAAACGCAAGACCCACTTAGCTGATCGAACAGATCGTCGATGCACGGGAGTGGATACTTTTTCTTTATAGTTACTTCATTCAGAGCTCTATAATCAATGCACATTCAATATGAACCTTCCTTCTTCTTCACAAGTAGAACTAGCGATCCCCAACTTGAAGTGCTGAGACGAATCCATCCTTTCTTCAATAATTCGTCCAACTGAGTTCGGATCTCTTTCAATACTTCAGGACTTAGGCGATATGGTGCTTTGATCACCGGTTGTGCTCCAGGTACTAAATCAATGCTGAATTCAAGAGCTCGATCGGGAAGCAAACCTGATATGTCTTCAGGAAATACATCATCGAACTCTCGAACTAGCTCTGGCTTCGATCCTTCGTCCGCTTGAAGTGTTGCAATCACCGCCTTCTTCGGTTTTGCTTTGAATCTGCTTGGCTCCAGGGTACAGCCTCCACTTTTGAAATAAATGATCGGATGTTCTGGAATCTCGAACATTACCTTCTTTTGACGACAGTCAATGGTAGTATAGAATGTTCCTAGCCAATCCATACCCAAAACGACATCGAAATTGGTATGTCCAGCACTTTGAAGTCAGCATAGAATTCTCTGCTGCAGACGACTACTGGACACAGGTCGTATCCCATTGTTTCCTTTAGAACGCTATTTCCTGAACTGACATTCCAGCTGGATACGGGAGGTTTGACTGGAATCACATGAGTTCGGATGAACCGTAGTGACAAAAAGCAATGAGATGCTCCAGTATCGAAGAGTGCTAGTGCAGAAAGTGAGGCTACTAAGATCATACCTAAGTTATGTGGGATAGGTTTTAGGTATAAGAAAAAGATATATGGGTATGTATATAGACTGAAATAAAGCTTGAAAGGAAATTGTTACAAGTGATGACTTAGCCAGTGGCTTCAACTTCTTCCACAGTCATTACGAAAGCCTGTCGCCTTGGTACATTCCTCCTTGCTGGAGGAGCATTCCTCTGTCTGTTCTGTTGTCCTTGAGGTAAGTTCCTTTAAGCTTGATGGAACTGACGAGGAGGAGGCGCAGTCGGTCTATGAGAAGGTGGAGTAGGGAGAGCGAGTCATGGAGCAGGTGACTGTATGGCTGGTCGCTGCTGATAGGTAATCGCTGGTCTGGGTGCAGCATTTGGGTTATGTCTATGAGGACAAGACCTAATGTCATGTGTGGCTGAGCCGCAAACTAAATAAAGACGATTTGCATGCCGGCAGTCCTTCGCCAGGTGTCCATCCCTCCTGCAGTAGGTGCAAAAGGTTGGGCTGGGCCGGTTGATTAGTACTCCCGGTCTCCTGGGCACAAAAGGCGGCCTTGAAAAGGCTCCTCCTGCCATCTGGATGGCAGGGCGCTTCACTCCGGAAGATTGGGGTCTGCCCTTCATCTTCACCATTGCCTCATATCGACGGGCAGCTTTCAGGGCTAGTTCGTGGGTTAGGAAATCCCCTGTAGCTAAGACAGCTTGGATTTTCGGATCTAACCTTTGTTGAAATCGTCTGGACCAGATCTCAATAATTGGTATCAAGTGTGCCGTGAACCTGTTAAGGTCTTGTGTTAGCTGTGTAGTATGTGATATAAGAAAATCGAATATTGTGACATATCTTACCTAATAAGCATGGTAAACTCAGCATCATACTCATCTACAGATTTAGTCCACATCAAACCCTATTGTAGGTGGATGAATTGCTGCTCCATGTCAAATCGGGCAGTCTCTGGGAAGCACTTCACGTTGAACATGTCGCAAAACGTCCTCCATTCGATAGGCTGGTCAAGATGACTTTCTTCCGCCTTCCACCAAACTCGGGTGTTGTCGGTGAGTTGCAGCTTCGTAACTCGTACCTAAGCGATCTCTGTCACTTATGCTGCTGCTAGATCATCATCAATGCTCTGAGCCCATTCTTCAGCTTTCAGAGGGCTCTCTTTTCCTGAAAACTGCTTTGGGTGCAATACTCGGAATTGCTTCACTCCGGGCGCTTCTGCTTTTGGACGGTTCAGTAATATAGCAGTCTGCTGCTGCTGTCGTTCCAGGAGGCTTCGGATCGCCTCAAGCAGTACCGTCTGCTCATTGATCGGAGTAGCAACGGTAGACGTAAGCGGTAGAGGTGGTGGTGTATTGTTGAAGTTGGTGCCGGTATTGTTTGGAGAATCCATAACCTTGAAAGAAAATAGGGTTATGATAGATTCAAAGTATATGAAATTGTAAGATTCATGGAATATGAAATGTAAAGAATGTTTTTAATTGCTGATTTTTGTGTTATATTGCTTAGGACTTCATGCAGAATTGACCTGCATGTCCATGTAGAACTGACCTGCATAGTAGGGTTTCATGCAGCACTGACCTGCATGGGCCACAAACAAAACCTTTTACGGCCCGCATCCCAGTGTACGGGTAAGAAGAAGCGAAGAGGCCGCTACGTATTTACTCAGAAGTAAACACGCTAAGCGTATCTAAGCAATATAATGAAAGTATACAAGAAAAATGATAATAGATGTAATTGAACAACAACTTTATTTATTAAGCATTTCTTTACAAGTACAACTGAAAATGTAACTACATGAATGGAAAGCAATGCCTAAACAATGGCATGAACTAAAAAGAAAATATATACATGTATCTACAACTCTGGGTCTATGGCGAACTGCTCCAAGTCTTCAGTACTGAGCTCGATCTCCAGAGGGTCTGATCCACCTGACAACATTCCAATGAAAAAGAGAGAAGGAATGTCGTCAGCGAACAATCGCTCGGTAAGTCCCAAGAAAGGTAGAGATAGAATAGACAGAAAGAATATACTGTATACTAGTTGATTGTTATGTTAACGCAGTTGTTTGTACCTTGGTACATAATATGCCAGTGTATACGAGAGGAGTCCCTCTATTCCGGAGACTAAGGTATAAAGAGCATAAGGAACCGTTAAGCCACGGTACAACAACAATGGATATTCAGGTTAGGTGTATTAAAGTGACCGTCCCGTTCCACTTCTAACACATTCCGTACTAGTCTACCCCTTTAAAACCCCATAATGTATTTTGTATTGATTTGTATTGTTTTTTAAATAGATGCACGACTTTCGGAAACCATGATATCATATAAACGGAATGGATATAAATGGATTGACATGTAATCAGAGTATATCCATGGTTCGGTTCAGTCGAGTCAAATTGATATAGATTGAATTCTAGTATAAATGGATTCAGGTTAAATTGGAGTTATACTTGAATTGAATTCAAATCAGATTGATTTCATTTTAGATCGTGACTCGAACTGAGTCAGACTTTCAAACAGAATTGAAGTCCTGATTTAGTTTTGATGTTATCGGTAACTGCTGCACATGGACGGCAGGATTTGTGTCTTTCTCCAAGACAATTACTGTGTTGATAAAAACTTTGTTAGATTGTCTACCTTAGATAGGCAAGCACTCATATTCTTCGGCTCCCTGAGGCTCAAGAGAATTGGTCCTGCTTAAACCTATATTTACTAGGGTCCTTATTGTAATTTAATATAACTTGAGTGAGGTTTTATGGAAAACGGTTTTGATATATTTTCAAAATAGACCTCAAGTATTTAATTATCATCTTTAGGGTTTTCATAGATGTAGTTTTTATAAAAATAAAATTTTCTAGAGAGTAGAACCTAGTTTTCATTATACATGGTATTTTAATGAAATATTGGAATTGTATTGATTTGAAATGGCGGTTTCATGAAATTGTAATTCCTTTGATTTAGAAAACATGGAATATTTATATAATATATTTAAAATAGATATTTTGATAATAGTTATATATATATATAATTATTAAAATAAATTTTTATTTTTTTATTAAATAGAAATCTCATTTTTCCTAAAAATTGCATTGAAAATTCCATCAAGATCGAATACTCCGTGAGGAGGTCTGCATCTCGCTCTACTAGGCCCGAGAATGTGCGATAACCCGCACCATTCCGATCGGGTTCCCCAAAATGGGTTGTGGAGGCGCATTCGCAAGGAATTAGATAATACACTTTTAAAGAAAACGGTTTTAACAATAGTTTATGTTCAAAGGAAATCGTGCTATGTCAAGTTGCGTGTTGTGATGAGGTAGGTCATTACCTCATGAGTTATCTAAAAGTAATATGGGTAAAATGAATAATCAATGTCGTATGTAAACATGATGGTATTTTACCGTAAAGATAAAATAGAAGTTGCTATTCATATTATTTTGAGATGAAGCTTGTTGTGAATATTGTATTATGTTTGTTAAATAATATATAAAAAGATGGTGAATTTGTTCTAAAGAAAAACTGTGTTTTTAGTTAAAATAGAATCAGAATTCAGATTAACTTCGCTTTCGACTAGTTTTGAAAAGTGAATTCGTTTTAATAGAAGAGAAGGGGGAAAGAGAGAACTTACTGATTGGAATTAGAGAGAAGAGGTAGGGGAGAGTTTGGGATCGTCGGGGAGTCGTTACGTCGCCGGATTCTTCCCGAAACGTCGCCGGAACTTCAACCTTTGCTAACTCCACTTGTATAACTTTGGACTTGAAAATTTTTGAGAGTTTTTGTATGGAATTTCTGAACGAGGAGGGGTGAAATGTAGTATTATATTTATTGGGGAAAATTAGGATTTAGGGTAATAAATTTGAGAATTAAAATGTGCATTAAAATGAATTCAAGAGAGGAATTATCACTTTCTAGATGCTTTCAGAGTAAAAAAACAATATGGGGGTAGTTGTTAGTTATATGTATGCCCTAGAGGCCATTACTGTACATAGGATGTATATTATAGTGGATGCTGGGACATATATAGGGAGGACTTTCTTGCTCGACATGATAGTATGCTATCTGGTTACTCTTTACCTTAACGTGTATACTGATTGTCTCTCTGATACATGTTGGTAAAGCCCTTAGGATGTGTACTTGACTACCTGGACTATGATGTGGATCATACTAGTGGGGACATGGTAGTCCATAAGTACATCCTTCAAAGTCCCTAGTCGTGGGTGTATCGAGACGGGGCATCGATATACCAGAGTAGACTAGCGTATACCTTCTCGACCCATACAGATGGGCGATGGATGATCCCATATCCATTGGTGTTTGACATCAGAGATGATATACGGGTGCTCAGTAGAGACTGGGTACACTGGACGGACTCGCCGAGAACTCCCAGATGGTATTATACCTTACGTCAGATGGCAGTTCTCTGGTGACACTGGTACAGAGTAGTCTGTTGACCCGAGATCGTCATAGAGTCTTGTGTGGTTCCCACTGTGCTTTGATTTCCATCTTACCACGTCCAAGAGGGCGTGCAAAACGGTGGTTTTTGGGTACAGTCCCGAGTCACATGGAGGCAATGAGCGATAGGAGGGGATTCGTCTCTCCCGGTATAGGGAGTTGATGTTGCGCTGTGTTCGATTGGCTATAACCGGAAATCCCTGGCCAGGGTTGCTGAGATTTACTGGTAAGTGTTACCAGTAGTTTCTCGAATTGTTATAGACCTCATATCGACACGACTTATCGAGCTATTGGGGTCTGACGTTTACCATCCCTAGGCGAGATATGCGACATATCAGACGATCAGACCGGACTGTACGGTAGTGTTACTGGTTGGATGCACTGGAGTGTGAGTGGGCTTGCTCGTCGATCTTCTGATCGCTCAATACCCGGGTGGCCGTTACGTTTAGCAGACCGCTTGCGGCTTGTGGGTGCTTGATATGATCATCATCTGCTGCCGGCGTATTGACGAGTCTTTAGAGTCCTACACAGAGGTTTCCTGGCTCAAGCGAAACGAAATAGGAGCGCATATGAGATATGTGCAGGACCGAGAATAATACGTGTATGTGATACCGTATTCCATTCTCGCGATGAATGTGTCGAATGGTTGTATGCGATATAACCTAGTTATCAAATCAAGGATTGATTCGATAAACCGATACATTGGATATTAGTCGGTTGTATGCGATATGACCGGATCATTAAATCAAGTGTTGATTTAATGATTTAATGCATAATTATATATTTGATATATTACTTTGCATTAACTAGTATCGGTTCACTTAAGATGGATTTTCTCACTCGGATGTGCGCATTGCATATGCGATATGATTTTGTGCACTTGCTTGTATCATGTTTGATGATACATGCCTTTTGGTTAAGTGTAAAGAATTAAACCTTGGTTAATGAAATGGTTAGGGTTTACTATTTCCTTATTCATTTTATTCATTTATTTATTCTTTTGGAAAAAGAAAAGCAAATGAGAAAATGGTGGCTTGTTTTGTTTTGTTCATGAAGTTTCATGAACACTTTGACTTTGTAACCATTTTGTCTCATGCTTAACCCTAACCATTCCACTTAACCCTAATCAATTCTCTACACTATACCATGGTTACATTATGATAAGTATTCTTTTTACTTTTCATTTTAATAAACTTATCATAACACTTTCTTCTTCTTCTTCATCTTCTTCAAATAAGAAACCTTGACTTCATCAATGGTGGATTGATGAAAAGTGTGAGAAATCCAATTCTAAAGTGAACCCACTTCCTATTTCTTCATCCTCTACCTCTTGCCAAATAGTATAGGGTGTTTCCTTCACAAGTTTTCATGGCTTGGTGAAGGTGGAGCTTGATCTAGCGATGCCTCGACGTAAATCATCTTCGGCACGTCGTCGATGACCTAGCCCGCTCTTTCTCCGATGAAGCCGACGCTAGAGCCCGGGACTTGCATTTGGACAGCGGAGAGGACTTCATCATGGAGCCGTGGAGGTGGAGGAACGGATCTACAAAGGTTTTATTTCCGTACTCTTAGTTAAGTGTTAACTAGTTTATTTTTCGCCTAGACATCTAGCCAACGATCCGTAGTTTAGGGTTTCTCGGCACCGTAAAATTTGAAATTGGCATGGTTGATGCCTTGTGAGACCTCTTGAGAGTGCCTAGGAATCCTACAGTGGTATCAGAGCTACTAGGAATTAGATGCCAACCTATGGGGGGTTCTCACTGTGTGACAGTGTGGCGAAGCATAGGCTCTTACCCCCAGGGTGTCCCGAGACCGGAAGGTGTTCCGGCGGGTTGTAGTCCTCGCGAGGGGGCATGCGTAAAAAGTAGCGGCTGAAGGACCCGTTGGTGCCACGGCGACCCCATTGGATGGGGTGGCTGCCTGACCTACAGTGGTATCAGAGCTACTAGGCATTGGATGTCGACCTATGGGGGGTTCTCACTGTGTGACAGTGTGGCGAAGCATAGGTTCTTACCCCCAGGGTGTCCCGAGACCGAAAGGTATTCCGGCGGGTTGTAGTCCTCGCGAGGGGGCATGCGTAAAAAGTAGCTGCTGAGGGACCCCTTGGTGCCACGGTGACCCCATTGGATGGGGTGGCTGCCTGACACATCAAAATTCCGTGGCAACCGATCAAGTGAGACTAAACTGCTATGTTTATAACATTCATTCAGTTATCTCATAATTTCTTGTGAATTCCAATTATTGTATCTTTACACTTTCTTTTCTGTGACCGTAAGTGTAATATGTGATATCGCCGGTTTCGTTGCTATATGTCAACAACAATTGGGATGCGCATATTTACTTACGTTGATGACATGTGATGTTATGTGTTGCTGGATATGTTATATTGGATCGTCGTGTTTGAATAGCCGGGGTTTTTTATGTGAGATGAGTGTTTTTCATTTTCATTCATGTAAAAACTTGTATGTAATATTCTTTTATTGGGGCACTTCCAGGTTGCGGAAGATGTCACCTTTTGTATATTATTTACTTTTCCGCACTAGGATAGACCCAAGGAGGGGAGCACAAGTAACCGGGTTCTGGAGTCCAGTGGGAGACCAACTCGAGGAGTCGAGTCCGGGTCTCCTAACTCTAGAATTAGTAGGGTTGCTTGCCGCTCTCGTAGGGGTCTAGGGGTGTGGGTTTGGCTATTCATCACGACCGTGGAATCCGTGTTTTATACTGGCTCGTATTGAAAACACGGACGTCCTAGTATATCCAATATTTCATATGTTTCTTCTTCTGCGATATCTGTGATGTGATCATGTGATGTTCTGTGATAGATACAGTATATAGTATATATGATATATTATATAGGCGTTACTTATGTTTTACACCCGCGCTAGCCCTGCCCCGCTCTGCCGTTAGTTACCTAACCTAACGATGCATGAGGGGACATCGAGGCGAATGCGGATGGCATAAGTGTACGTCGTATTTATCTGTGATGTTTAGGTAATTTAAATGATGGGACTTCATTAATGTGATTAATGAAAATAAAAGAAACCTAAAGATGTTGTAGAATCGAATTTCAAAATAAAACAGGTAGCTACAGTTCTTGCTTTGCACAGAGGTATATGTGATATATCCTGCACCTTATTCGATGAGGAAAGGACCGAGATCCCTTCACCGGGAGTGACTCCTTTAGCAATAACTGGCAGATGCTACACACTCGGTTTGTCTTCTGATTGCTTTTAAGAGTTTTTGCTTTGCACAGTGATATATGTGATATATCCCGCACCTCATTCGACGAGGAAAGGACCGACGATCCCTTCACCGGGAGTGACTCCTTTAGCAAAACTAGAAAAGCCTAAAAAACACTCCATTTCAAAATTCATTCGATCCTACAACGATATCAAGTTCATTACGCAATAGGTTTTCAGAAAAACCTGTCGTAGCCCTCCGTCATTTCAGATAAGTAGTAGTTAGTATTCGTGCTGCGTTTGTTGGCCTTTGTCAAGGCGCAGTGTGCGGTAGCTAACTGGTGCTTATCTGCTTATGCATATGATGCAGATTGAGTTAGGGTAGTCGTGCGACCTTGTTGGCCTTTGTCAAGGGCCGTGCGGGTGGGTTTAATTCAATCAGGAAATGACGGGTTGAACTTGACTAGCATCCTATGGTTTGTTGGCCTTTGTCAAGGTCATAGGAGGTTAGGGGCAAAATATTATTGGGAATTTCAAGTGTTAAAATTTGCAATGAGATTGCATACCTTCTATGAGATAGTTGGATCCCGATACCCGCTGCGAGTAATTGTTACTCCTGGGAGAGTTTTATACATTACAATTAGCCGATCAAGTAGGTGTCTAGAAAGGTGTCAACGGGGTTACGCCTCTGGGAAAACGAGGTTTACATTAATTAGGTTCGTGCGAGAGCACGGGGGACCTCCCTCAAAGTACCGACACTGGCCTGGCTGAAAGATTGGCGAACTTGTAGTGTGTAATTAATCCCGGCTAGTCTATCCTTTTAGGGTTTGAAGGAAGATTTGATAAAAAGCAGTGGGAGCCATCCTGATTAGATAAAATAATAACCAATCTATTCTTGCAAGAGCGCACGCTGAGTGTTTTCTTCTCCCTCTCTCCAGGTAGCGACCATATCACGCCTTAATCAAGATAATAATACGGATTATTGACCGAACCCGCTTGTTATACTGAGCTGGGGAACGTTGGTCCCGCTCCAACTTATAAATGTTATAAGACAGAGCAGGAAATTGTGGAATACCAGATTTCCCGTGCCGCCCAAACGAAGAGAGTGCATACTGATGCATCATCTTCGGGTGTGTTCTTTACAAAGAACTGTTTCTCAGTATCCTTTACGTCCTGGGTATGTGATACCAGATCAGGATCCCAGATATGTAATCTGTTACATAGGGCTACAGAAAGGTAGAGAACTGAGAACGGGTGATAAGTTTCATGAGGCAGAAAACGGGGCAAGAGTTGCAGCCAAGTCTGTTGGTCACTGTCACCCTGTATTACAAATACATTGATTCTGAACGAATGTTATTAGATACCGAACCTGATATACAAAATCATATCAGTCTCTTTATTAGTAAAGAAATGATAAAATTTTGTATTGTTGGATAATGTTTTGAACATTTCCTATATCAAAAGTTGATCGGTTCAGGCACGTTATCTAAAAGCATTGATGTTCTAAATCAAACTGCAGTTCTTGGTATATGGAACACACACGAGAGGAAAAGTTCAGAATTGAACGATTCCTTCTTGAGGTATTGTAGACTAGGTCAGATCAATGTGACCCGACTAGCTAGAGTTACATAAAGATGCATATTTAAATTAGTTTGAATTTACATCTTGTGAAACTCGCCAGTCATGTCACAAAGATAAGATGACCATAGCCCTGTTTACTGGAAACAGAGAAAGAGTTGATGAACTCTTGGAATGATACATGTTGATGTATGTAGGTCCCCTGTCTACACATGCCAAGACTGGTTCCTTGTACTTCATTACATTCTCTGATGATCTTTCGAGATTCAGACCTATGTTCCTGTTGAAACATGAGTCCGAGCCTTTTGAGATATTCACAGAATATAAGCGAGAAGTAGAGAACCAAAATACGGGTAAAAGTATTATGTCCTTTGATGCGATCAAGGAGGAGAATACTTGTGCACGGAAATACTGGACTATTCTAAAGGAGAATGAGATTCTCTCTCAGCATTACTCCTCTGTATACACCATAGCACGATGGTATATCGGGGCGGAGCAATCACACCCTATATGATATGGTGTGCTCTATGATGAGTATTATTGAGTGACCTATTTCCTTTTGGGAGTTATGCACTTGAGAAGCTGCATACCTATTGAAAAGGGTTCAAATCAAATCAGTTGCCTACCACTTCATATGTGATATGGAAAGGGAAGAGCCCATGTCTTAAGTTAATTAAGATTTGGGGTTGTTCAGCCTATGTCTGAAAAGCAAAATCCGGACAAGCTCGAGGCAAGGTCTGTAATGTACAACTGGAAAGGTTCCAGCTATACAATTTGCAGCCGATGATTTGATAAAACCAAAGGATTCAGTAGATTCTAACGAACCTCAGCCTCTCCGCCGATCTAGTAGGGTTTCTCACCCACCTGAGAGATACTTCGGTTTCTCTATGACAGTGGGAGCGAGGATTGCATCATGAGATGATGACCCAACTAGTTTCGAGCTGGCCATCAGGAGTGAGACTCTGTAAGAATGGCTGGATGTTTATCGATCTGAGATGGAATCCTTATACACTAACAAAGTATGGACTTTGGTTGCTATATCTGAAGGGTTAAATCCCCATCAGGAGCAAGTATATCTTGAGAAGATTACTTGGTGTAGATGGAAAAGTTGAGACTTTCAAAGCTAGAGTTGTTAAAGTTTGCATCATTGACCAGGTGTGGATAATGATGAAACCTTTTCAAGCAACTATGCTTAAGTCCATCCAGATCCTACTTGTCACGGCTACATACCATGACTACGATATCTGGTGGTTGGGTGTCATGACTGCTTTTCTAAATGATGTTTTAGAAGAGAGCGTCTGTAAGTACACAGCCAGAGGGCTTCGTAAACAGTGGGAGCAGCGGAAACGTGTGCAAGATGCTTTATAGGATAAAGCAGGCATCGCGGAGTTGGAACATCTGTTTTGATGAGATAGTCAAAGAGTTTGACATCATCAAAATGGTAGATGAACCTTGTATAAACAAAAAGGTAGTAGGGAGTATGGTGGCGATTCTCATAGAGTACGTGGATGACATACTCTTGATAAGGAAAGAGTTTCCTATGCTACGCTCGATCAATCTCCGTTTATCACAATAATTCTCCAAATAGGATCAAATTGATACCTACTAAATCCGGGGTTTTGGATCTATGAGATAGATCTAAATGGATGTTAGGATTCTCACTAGTTGTAGTGAGATGGTATCAATTGATTCTGGGGAGAATCACTGGAAGGGTTCCAGGGTGATAAAGACGACTGAATGTCAGTCACAGGCATTGTCTTTTCCCTCAGTAAAGGGACGGTATGTTGGAGGAGTTCCAAGCTAGATACCGTGACATACTAGACGATAAAGGCTGGATACATCGCTACTTAAGATGCTACCAAAGTGGCTGTCTGGGTGTATATTGGTTCATGAGATGAACTTAGTTCCTCCCATTGTGTGACAATGGAGTTGTGGCTTATGCCAAGGAACGTCCGTCCCATCAGTGATCCAGACATATTCTAAGGCAGTATCACCTGATCATGGAGATGGTTGATCTCCAGGGTGATCGAGGTTTGGAGAGTAGACTCAGAGGACAACACAGCGGATCCACTCACAAAGGCCTGTTCCCAGAGAGAGACTTTTATGGGATGGTTGAGTATGAGATACTACAACCACTGCTATTAGATGGCCCTAGTGCAAGTGGGAGATTGTTAGTTATATGTATGCCCTAGAGGCCATTACTGTACATAGGATGTATATTGTAGTGGATGCTGGGACATATATAGGGAGTACTTTCTTGCTCGACAAGATAGTATGCTATCTGGTTACTCTTTACCTTAACGTGTATACTGATTGTCTCTCTGATACATGTTGGTAAAGCCCTTAGGATGTGTACTTGACTACCTGGACTATGATGTGGATCATACTAGTGGGGATATGGTAGTCCATAAGTACATCCTTCAAAGTCCCTAGTCATGGGTGTATCGAGACGGGGCATCGATATACCAGAGTAGACTAGCGTATACCTTCTCGACCCATACAGATGGGCGATCGATGATCCCATATCCATTGGTGTTTGACATCAGAGATGATATACGGGTGCTCAGTAGAGACTGGGTACACTGGACGGACTCGCCGAGAACTCCCAGATGGTATTATACCTTACGTCAGATGGCAGTTCTCTGGTGACACTGGTACAGAGTAGTCTGTTGACCCGAGATCGTCATAGAGTCTTGTGTGGTTCCCACTGTGCTTTGATTTCCATCTTACCATGTCCAAGAGGGCGTGCAAAACGGTGGTTTTTGGGTACAGTCTCGAGTCACATGGATGCAATGAGCGATAGGAGGGGATTCGTCTCTCCCGGTATAGGGAGTTGATGTTGCGCTGTGTTCGATTGGCTATAACCGGAAATCCCTGGCCAGGGTTGCTGAGATTTACTGGTAAGTGTTACCAGTAGTTTCTCGAATTGTTATAGACCTCATATCGACACGACTTATCGAGCTATTGGGGTCTGACGTTTACCACCCCTAGGCGAGATATGCGACATATCAGACGATCAGACCGGACTGTACGGTAGTGTTACTGGTTGGATTCACTGGAGTGTGAGCGGGCTTGCTCATCGATCTTCTGATCGCTCAATACCCGGGTGGCCGTTACGTTTAGCAGACCGCTTGCGGCTTGTGGGTGCTTGATATGATCATCATCTGCTGCCGGCGTATTGACGAGTCTTTAGAGTCCTACACAGAGGTTTCCTGGCTCAAGCGAAACGAAATAGGAGCGCATATGAGATATGTGCAGGACCGAGAATAATATGTGTATGTGATACCGTATTCCATTCTCGCGATGAATGTGTCGAATGGTTGTATGCGATATAACCTAGTTATCGAATCAAGGATTGATTCGATAAACCGATACATTGGATATTAGTCGGTTGTATGCGATATGACCGGATCATTAAATCAAGTGTTGATTTAATGATTTAATGCATAATTATATATTTGATATATTACTTTGCATTAACTAGTATTGGTTCACTTAAGATGGATTTTCTCACTCGGATGTGCGCATTGCATATGCGATATGATTTTGTGCACTTGCTTGTATCATGTTTGATGATACATGCCTTTTGGTTAAGTGTAAAGAATTAAACCTTGGTTAATGAAATGGTTAGGGTTTACTATTTCCTTATTCATTTTATTCATTTATTTATTCTTTTGGAAAAAGAAAAGCAAATGAGAAAATGGTGGCTTGTTTTGTTTTGTTCATGAAGTTTCATGAACACTTTGACTTTGTAACCATTTTGTCTCATGCTTAACCCTAACCATTCCACTTAACCCTAATCAATTCTCTACACTATACCATGGTTACATTATGATAAGTATTCTTTTTACTTTTCATTTTAATAAACTTATCATAACTCTTTCTTCTTCTTCTTCATCTTCTTCAAAAAAGAAACCTTGACTTCATCAATGGTGGATTGATGAAAAGTGTGAGAAATCCAATTCTAAAGTGAACCCACTTCCTATTTCTTCATCCTCTACCTCTTGCCAAGTAGTATAGGGTGTTTCCTTCACAAGTTTTCATGGCTTGATGAAGGTGGAGCTTGATCTAGCGATGCCTCGACGTAGATCATCTTCGGCACGTCGTCGATGACCTAGCCCGCTCTTTCTCCGATGAAGCCGACGCTAGAGCCCGGGACTTGCATTTGGACAGCGGAGAGGAATTCATCACGGAGCCGTGGAGGTGGAGGAACGGATCTACAAAGGTTGTATTTCCGTACTCTTAGTTAAGTGTTAACTAGTTTGTTTTTCTCCTAGACATCTAGCCAACGATCCGTAGTTTAGGGTTTCTCGGCACCGTAAAATTTGAAATTGGCATGGTTAATACCTTGTGAGACCTCTTGAGAGTGCCTAGGAACCCTACACTAGTGAGGTAGGCGAAGGGGTTCTGGGATAAAATTTTTAGAGTATTGCCTACGGGGGAGGGGGGGCCGGCGGCGCCGGCCCCATAGACAATCTCGCCGGTCCAGTACCGGTGGACTATGATTGGATTTTCGCCATGTGTCCTTATCTGTTGGTATATCTCAATATACATATTTGTTTACTTTGTGACTTTTTATTTTACGTGTAGTGCACGTGCAAAATTTTGAGCTTCTAAAAGTTTAAAAGAAAAATCAACAAAAAAATATGTGGCTGGGGGGATTCGAACACAGGGCTATGTCACAGCAGTGCAAGGCTTTACCAATAAATTACAAGCTATTTCTTGCTGTTCAAAAGCAAATCAAATACTTATAGTATACACAGGATTGCAAATACTCCATTTGTACATTAATTTCTAAACAATTTTATGTACATTGAAATAGAGATGTTACAACCTCCTTCCTACTCTCCTAGCTAATAAGTCTCTTTTAATACTCCCCCCTTTCTCTAAAAATCTCACTTTTACATGAAAATAACATGAACTTTATATGCGACATCTTTTATTGCTTTTCTTTATCATACATCTAGAAAACATTACAGGGTAATGACTTACCCTCAGATACACACATGTCTACATAGCACGATTTCTCCTTGAAACATATTTTTTTGGCGATTACAACATTTCATTAAAATAACATAAACTATAAAAACCCGTTTTTTTTTGAATTGTATTATCAAAACTCTTTGCGATTTGCCTCTATAATCTATTTTGGGAAACCCGCTATTAGAATGTGCGGATTATCGCACATTCTTGGGCTAGTAGAGCGAGATGCAGACCTCCTCACGGAGCATTCGGTCTCGAAAGATTTTTTAATACGTTTTTAAGAAAAACGAGATATTCTAATTAATAATAAAAATTAATTTTTAATAATTATATAAATATTATCAAACCACATATTTTTAAGTTATAATAAAATTCCATGTTTTCTAGAAAATAAAAGAATGACAAGTTTCACTAAAATACCATCAAGTATCAATTCAAGACAAGTCTTACACTAAATTACCTTGAACTATCCAAACTAAACTATTATCACTAAAATACTACACATTCTTAAAATTCATGATTATGGAAACCCTAAATACGATAAATAAATACTGGAGATTTATTTTGAAAGTATATAAAATATTTTTCAAAAAACCCCTCGAGTTATATAAAATTACATTAAGGATCTTAGTAAATATAGGTTTAAGCGGAATCCTTTCTCTTGAGCTCCAGGGAGCCGGAGAATGTGAGTGTTTGCCTATTTAAGGTAGAAAACTAAAACGGAGTTATCAATGGTAATTGTCTTGGAAAAAGACACAAATCTTGTCGTCTATGTGCAGCAGTTACCGATAACTCCTAAACCCTATTCATGATCCAAATAAGTTTAAAGTGTCTGACTCAAGTCTGAGTCTGAGTCTAAATCTGTATCCAATTCAACATGAATCCAATATACCAAACATGAATACTTGAACCTGAACCTGAATACCAGAACAATATCAATATGCAACATGACTTGACTTGACCGAACCATGACTATGTCTTGACTTGATTACATGACTACTTGTTTACATCCTGAACCTGATTATATGAACAACTTGTACCCATGGTATCAGAAAGCCTTGTATTATAAATCAATATAATATACATTACGGGGTTTAACGGGGTAGATTGGTACGAAATGTATTAGAAGTGGAACGAGATGGTCACTAAAATACACCTACATGAATATCCTGTGCCGTTGTCCCGTGGGTTTTGATGGGGCCTTGTACTACGGGTTACCATAGTCCACGGAGCAAGCTCGACTCCTCTCATATACACTGGTGCCTTCTATACCAAGCTACAAATAACTATATTAGTATAACAAACATATACTTGTTCAGATTACCTGTCATATATCTTTACTTGTTCTATTCCACTCTTATCTTTAGGACTTACCGAGCACTGGTTCGCTGACGCCATTCCTGTCTATTTCTTTCTTTGGAATGTTCGTCAGGAGGACAGGACCTTCAGAAGACAGAGCCCAGTCAGGAGTACTTGGAGCAGATCGAGGTCCAGCCAGACTACTAGTTACTTGTACTTAACTTTCATTCGTATGCCACTGTTTAGGCATTGCTTTTACCATTGTACTTTCCTTTTCAAATCAGTTGGATGTAAAGAATGAATATTAATAAAAGTTGATGTTTATATTACATCTCTTGTCATTCTTGTACTTTTATTTATATATTGCTTATTTACGCTTAGCGTGTTTACTTCTGAGTAAATACGTCGCGTGCCCGTCACGTCTACTTCCCCGTACACTGGGAAGCGGGGCGTGACAGGTTTTGTTGGCGGCCCATGCAGGTCAATTCTGCATGGAATCTTAAGCAACATGACATAAGAATTATAAGAATCGGCAACTAAACATTCCTTATATTTTTAATCTCTTGAATCTATCCTAACCTTTCCTTTTCTTTCAAGGTTATGGATTCTCCCAACAACACGAGTACGAACGTGAATGGAAACACCCCACCACTTACTCTACCACCACCTCCTACCATTACAGCTCCCATCAACGAGCAGACGGTACTGCTTGAGGCGATAAGAAGCCTCTTGGAGGGTCAGCAGCAGCAGACTGCTATCCTCATACACCGCCCATAAGCTGAGGCACCCGGAGTCAAGCAATTTCGGGCACTGCATCCTAAACATTTCTTTGGAAAAGAGAGCCCATTAGAGGTAGATGAATAGGCTCAGTCCATTGAAGATAACCTGACAGCAGCACAAGTGCCAGAGATTGCTTGGGTGAGAGTTGTGAAGCTGCAACTCACAGATAACGCCAGAGTATGGTGGAAGGCTGAAGAAAGCCGACTCGCCCAGCCGATTGGATGGAGAACTTTTCGTGATATGTTCGACGTGAAATATTTCCCTGAGACTGCCCATTTCGACATGGAACAACAGTTCATCCACTTGCAGCAAGATTCAATGTGGAACAAATCTGTGGATGAATACAATGCTGAGTTTACCATGCTCAGCAGGTAAGATATGTCTCAATATTCAATTTCCTAATATCACATACTACACTGCTAACACAAGGTCGTAACAGGTTCGTGGCACACCTGATCCCGATTGCTGAGATCCGGGCACGAAGATTTCGGCAAGGGTTAGACCCGGTGTCACGCTCTGCTTCCTAGATTACGGGGGAAGCGTGACGAGGCACGCGACGCATTTACTCAGAAGTAAACACGTTAAATGTAAATAAGCAATATAAATGAATAACATAAGAATAACAAGAGATGTAACAAAATAACAAATTTTTATTGATAATCATTCTTTACATACAACTGAAAAGTAAAGTACAAAGATAGAAAGCGATGCCTAAACAATGGAATATGAACCGAAAAGAAAATAGTACAAGTAAGGACTAAAAGTCTGCCTCCTCTGTAAACTGCTCTAAGTCGTCCTAGCTGGGCTCGATCTCCTGAGAGTCGGGTCCTCCTGACAACATTCCAAAGAAAGAAGAGACATGAATGTCGTTAGCGAACTTACGCTCGGTAAGTCCCAAAAGATAGAATAGAATAGACAAGTAAAAAGAATAGAACTGGTAAAAGGTACAAGTATATGTTGGTTATATTAACGTAATTGTTTGTAGCTTGGTACAGAATGTATTAGTGTATACGAGAGGAGTCCAACTTTCCCCGTAGACTAAGGTAACCCGTAGTACAAGGCCCCGTCAATACCCACGGGACAACAGCAATGGATGTTTATCTACGTCTTTTAGTAATCATCATTGTGCCACTTTTAACACATTCCGTACCAGTCTACCCATTTAAAATCCCGTAGTGTATATTGTATTGAATTAGGGTTATCAGACTTGTCGAGACCATGATATAAGTTGTTCATGTAAACTGATTCAGGATGTAAACGGTAGTCATGTAGTCAAGTTCAAGATATAGCCATGGTTCGGTCAAGTTAAGTCATGTTGATATTGTTCTGGTATTCATGTTCAAGTTCAAGTGTTCATGTTTGGTATATTGGATTTACGTTGAATTGGAGTTATCATTAGATTCATGTTTGGATTGTATTCAAATTAGACTGAGACTCAGATTGAGTCAGACACTTTAAACAAAATTGGATCCTGTATTAGGTTTGAGAATTATCGGTAACTGCTGCACATTGACGGAAATATTTGTGTCTTTTTCCAAGACAATTACCAATGAAAACTCCATTTTAGTTTTCTATCTTAAATAGGTAAGCACCCACTTTCTTCATCTCTCTGAGGCTCAAGAGAATTGGTCCCGCTTAAACCTATATTTACTAGGGCCCTTAATGTAATTTTATATAACTCGAGAGGGTTTTATGAAAAATATTTTTAGTATACGTTCAAAATAAACCTCAAGTATTTATTTATATTATTTAGGGTTTTCATGGATGTGAATTTTAAAGAGTGAGGTATGCTAGTGAAAATATACATAGCTTGAATAGTTCAAGGTATTTTAATGTATACTTTGTCTTGTATTGATACTTGATGGTATTTTAGTGAAACTTGTCATTCGTTTATTTTGTTTAGATTACATGGAATTTTATTATATATTAAAAATATATGATTTGATAAGATTTATATAATTATTAAAAATTAATTTTATTTATTAAGTAGAAAATCTCGTTTTTCATAAAAATTGTATTAAAATTCCATCTAGATCGTATGCTCCGTTAGGAGGTCTGCATCTCGCTCTACTAGTCCCGAGGATGTGCGATAATCCATACCATCCAATAGCGGATTCCTTAAAATGGGTTGTAAAGGCACAATCACAAAGAATTAAGTAACATAATTTAAAGAAATAGGTATTTTGATGAAAAGTCGTATTTTGCCACAAAAATATTGTTCAAGAGAATCGTGCTATGTCAAGATGTGTGTATGTGAGACGTAGGTCATTACCTCATGAGGTTTTCTAAAGGTATGCTAAGTAAAAATAATTATAAAATACCATATGTAAACTTCATGGTATTTAAACGTAAAAGCTTAATTAAAATTATTTAACATGGAGTTTTAGAGTGAAATTGGTTTCTAAACATTAGTTAAATGATTACAAGTAAGGTATATACATGAGTACCAATGATTCTTAAGAAGAATTATGGTTTTCAAAGGTTTTAGAAATGAATGTCGGTATAATTCCACTTACTGACATGTTTTGAAAAAAGAAGTTTTATAGTAGAAAGAGAAGAAGAGATATGGGACTTACTTGCTAAAAGAATAGTGGGGATGTAGAGGAAGATAAAGGTAGCCTTTGTGTAGTCGCGGGGTCACCGGAATCGTCTCGAATCTCGCCGGAATTGTCTCGAATTCTCGCCGAAATTTGACCTAGGGCTAACTCCACTTGTACTCGTCTTATACTTAGAATTTTTTTGAGAATTTTGGTAATAGATTTCAGAATGAAAAGGGATAGAGTATGAGGTTGTATTTATAGGATGAAATTAGGATTTAGAAATTGAAGAGAGAATTAAAAATTCATTAAAAATGTGATTTAATGCTAAATTTTAATTATCTGGATAATTGCAGGAAAAATAAACAGAACAGGGGTTGTGGGGTAGGCCAAGGGGTTTGTTCCCCTCCGAAGGACGGCGCGACATGGCGTCTCGCCTGAAATTCGGGTCAGATGCTAATTGGTGCTATCCGTCCACCTCTCTGAAGATGCCAAGTTGATTTATGGTACCATGTATCGAAGGTTTAAACGGATGCGTCCGATGTAGCAGACTTCGTCAGATTCCCTCTTGCTTGAGGGGTTTTTGATTGTGGGGACGCTCTTCCCTGCAGGCGCAAGTCCCTGCAGTTAATTACGCTACCGCATCGCGGTAACAACTTTCTCCTTCTCCAGATGGTCACTTCGTGTCGTGGGTGTTTGTTTTGTTTTTGGTTGCCCGTGGATTGTATACGGAGACTAATTTATGTCGTCGCCCGTAGGACGTGGACTAGTCCAAATCCGTGTTATCTTAGATTTGGGTTTGGGGGTTTGGTTTGAGGATACGTTAGCCATATTTGAGGCTAAGATCAACTCAAACGTTTGTTAAGGATACGTTAGTCTAGTTTGAGACTAAGATCAACTTAACGGGATCGTTTAGATCCGACAAAGGAGCGTTTGGGCTCCATTGTTCCAGTTTAGGGACATAGTGGTCCATCGTATGTATGGCCGTCGGGACCCGTCACCTCTCTGACGACGTTGAAGGATTACAACGACGGATGTCAGAGGAGTTCAGAGATGTACCCTCGAGCCAGAGTTAATTTGGGGGATTCATAGTCCAGTCTGTTTGAAGGTTTAAGGATACGTTAGCCATCTTTGAAGCTAAGATCAGCTTAAACGGGACCGTTTAGATCCGACAAAAGAGCATACGGGGCTCTATTGTTCTAGTTTAAGGACATTGCGGTCCATGGGTAGTTTAAGGACATTGCGGTCCATCGTTAGTTTTAAGACATCTCGGTCAAGGCTAAGGACGTCGTAGTCCGTGGGTTTAAGGACCCCACAGTCCATTGTTAATTTTAAGACATCTCGGTCAAGGTTAAGGACCTCATAGTCCATGGGTTTAAGGACCCCACAGTCCATTGTTAGTTTTAAGACATCTCGGTCAAGATTAAGGACCTCATAGTCCATGGGTTTAAGGACCCCACAGTCCATTGTTAGTTTTAAGATATCTCGGTCAAGGTTAAGGACCTCATAGTCCATGGGTTTAAGGACCCCACAGTCCATTGTTAGTTTTAAGACATCTCGGTCAAGGTTAAGGACCTCATAGTCCATGGGTTTAAGGACCCCACAGTCCATTGTTAGTTTTAAGACATCTCGGTCAAGCTTAAGGACCTCATAGTCCATGGGTTTAAGGACCCCACAGTCCATATCAATGTGTGGTCATCGGGACCCGTCACCTCTTTGAAGACATTGAGGGATTACAATGCCAAGTATCAAAGGAGTGAAGAGATGTACCCTAGAACCGGAGTGGATTAAATAGTCCTTGGCCCAATTTGGGATCAAGACCAATTAATTATGTTATAAGCCCATTAGCCCAGTTGATTACGAATTGAGGACTTATGGCCAGCTTGGGCTAAGTCCAATCAGGAGAGGCTTTGCCTCTATCCATTTAGCCAATTGGACCAATGTCTAGTGTTAAACACTAAAGACCAACCAGTGTTGAACACTGAGAATGAGATTGACAAGTTAGTGTTTAACACTAAAAGATAATTGGTGTTAAACACCAGCAACAGGGCTTTCAAATTAGTGTTAAACACTAAAACAAATCAGTATTAAACACTGGCAACAGAGATCTCAAATTAGTGTTAAACACTAAGGTAGTCAGTGTTGAACACTGCAAATAAAGTTTTTTTGATTAGTGTTGAACACTAAGGCCCAACAGTGTTTTAACACTGGGTTCGGGAGTTTCAATTTAGTGTTAAACACTAAGGCAAGAGGGGTCACGTGGCGACACGTGAGAGCGCCCTCCCTTCATTTATTCTGCTGAGATTATCGCATCTTTTAGAGCATCACGTGCCATCACGTGACGGGCATTCAAATGCTTGTGTGTTAAAGCTTCTGTCAAGGGTTACGTGGGTCACGTGAGGCACTGCCTCAAAGGGGCTTTCTGTAGGTCTTTTGGGGGGGTCACGTGGTGGCACGTGACCCTGCCTCTATGTATGTTGTTTAGAGGATCTGTTAATCTTTTCCACGAATTAAATTCCTCGTAGGGTTGAACCCTGACAATAATTTCAGAGGAATTAAATTCCTACTTCCTTTCGAAGATTTATATTCTGGAATAGAGTTGGACTCTGAATTTTCTGTAGGAATTAAATTCTTCATATATGTGAAGAACTGAATAGGGTTAAACCCTAATAAAAGCTTTTAAGGAATTAAACTCCCATTCTCTGTTAAATTATGATTAAGGGAATTAAATTCCCGCTGTTTCAACAGAACTAGGTTCTTAATTAGGGTTAAACCCTGTTTTTCTTTGTTCTGAAGGAATTAAATTCCCATGACACAGGGTCAAACCCTAATTTTATTTTAAAGGAATTAAATTCCTATAGTTCTGTGAGAATTAAATTCTCGTGCTTCCGTTCCCTCTCTATGTTTTGGATCTGCATGGCAGGATCTCGACCCATTGAGAATTAAATTCTCAACTTCAAGGGGAGATGTGCACTTTGCAGATCCTCTATCAAAGAGAGAAGAAATATGTTCTTCTGTTTTATATATCAGAGTTAAACCCTGTCGAGAATTAAATTCTCTTTTCTTTCAAGGAGCCTTCCCTTTCTTACCTAGGGTTTTCTTTTTTGCAGAAGTTCCAAATTCCTCAAAGTATCAAGGCTCTCTCCTTTTTCTTTTTCTCTGCGTATCTATCTCTATCTCTCCATCCCTGTGTCTCTTGGCTCCT
This sequence comes from Agapanthus africanus, assembly GCA_030015575.1. Classification (NCBI taxonomy): domain Eukaryota; kingdom Viridiplantae; phylum Streptophyta; class Magnoliopsida; order Asparagales; family Amaryllidaceae; genus Agapanthus; species Agapanthus africanus. The sequence goes on along the minus strand of CM057342.1, from coordinate 143,065,159 downwards.
ATTTATAGGAGAAGCAGCCGAATCAATTAGTTTTTGACGAATCTTCATTGAGAGATTTGATTTGCATCCATCATTCGTTTTTGACCTTTGGATTATTAGGTGAATTTTATTCACCATTGGATTTCAAATCCAGGGATTCTCCTTTGTTATTTCGGTTAGATTTAAAGGGGAAATCTTTCCAAACCCGAGATTTTCCCATGGATAGATGATATTTAATCACCTCTGAATCTTCAATTCGATTGGTTCCAGATAATCGCTTTCCTTTGGAAAGATTTGAATCTCTTTCAGAATTTAATTCTGTTAACAAAATGGGCTTTGAAAGCCGGTCACGTGTGACCACGTGACCCTTGGTCACGTGTGGGCACGTGACCTATGGTCACGTGTGGGCACGTGAGTGGAATGAGCCCTCTTCTTTCCTTTTGCGCTCTGTCTTCTGGTTGCTGCTTAACCGTCACGTGCCACCACGTGACCCCTGGTCACGTGTGAGCACGTGACCCTTGTCTGGACTCTTTTTCTTGATTTAACTGGAGAACAATTCTGATGTTTTGAGCGTCACGTGCCAACACGTGACCCCTGATCACGTGGGAGCACGTGACCTCTTTTGAAGCTTTTTCCTTGATTTGATCAGGGAACCGATGTGCCTTTGAATCCGCTTTAAAATGTCACGTGCCAACATGTGACCCTGGTCACGTGGGAGCACGTGACCCTTTCTGAAGCCCTTTTCTTTGATGTAGTCAGGAAGCTGAATCTGCCTTGATGATGCTTTTAGATGTCACGTGCCAACACGTGACTGCTGGTCACGTGTAAGCATGTGACCCTCTTCTGAAGCTTTTTCCATAAGCTTTTCTGATTTTAAATCAAGAAACAAATGCCCCCACAGCGTTGTTCTCACGTGTCTACACGTGAGTGCAACGCTGTCACCTCTTGTGACCGTTGGATTTCTCTAGGGATCTGGGGAGATGAAACGTTTCCATTGCCTTCTATAAATACCTCTGTCTCTTCATAGGAGCCTTCACTTTGCTCATCTTTTTCTTCTGAGAACTTTTCCTTGAGAATTTAATTCTCGCTTCCAGCGCTTAGTTCTCTGTCTTGAAACAATCTTCAGAGTTTAACTCTGTTCGAAAAGAATTCTTTTCCTCAGGTAATGTTCTTGGACAAACGATGGACCTTCATATTCCTCTGGATTTTAAATCCAAAACAAGGGTTTTTACCCTTTTTTTTTCTTCATGTTTTTCCATAAGAACATGAAACCGCTTAACCTTCAAACTGTAGATCTCTTAGGGTTTAAATGAACTTTAGGGAAGTGGTGATGACAATCTGTGGAATTCAATTCCGTTTCAACAAAATGTTTTATGGGAATTTAATTCCCTTTTCTAAAAGGAATTTAATTCCTGTGAAGAACTCAGTTTCTTCACGTGGAGCCTTCTTGAGGTCTCTTGGCCCGAGGTTGTCCTTCTGCAATTGATGAAACAGGAACTTTCTAATGATTCTCATGACCTTTATTTCAGGTATTATGGATGCCCATCTGTATGGTCTTGACGAGATCATTTCCTATGGGAATATTCGTGCCCTGGGCCGTAGTCAGAATCAGGAGTTCACCAACGCTCAGTGTGCTGAGATTATGAGCCGCTTTGACGAGTACAACCATCGGCTACTCCCCCGTCGCTCTTCTCTTCTGAGGCTCATCGTGCTGGCGATTTAGGAGGCGCTTCCTCTCTTCTGTGTCGGTGTGCCACTCAGGGAATTGGACGTTGCCGAGGATAAGATACATTCGGTGTATCTGATGAGTCTGATCTCGAAGAGAAGGCGTGACAACCTCATCGATCCTTTGCACCAGGCGTTTCAGCAGTCGGCCATACTTGCCGCCTACCGGAGGGTGGAGGACATCCGCGAGGACCCCGACGCCTGCGATCGTGAGAGAAAACATACTCGGGAGGTTCGAAATGCTTGGAGGATCTTGGACAAGGTTAAGCTTGAGTTTCTCAATCCGTGCCCCGCGTCTGAAGTCTTACCATTGTAAAAGTTTTCTCTTTATTTTGTATGACCTTCTTGAAGTATGAATGATAAGTTCTATTATGTCTTTGTATGTCTGCATGCTTTTCTCTGGGATTTTATCATTTTGCTACTGTTGTTGTTGGTGCTTTCAATATGCAGGGTGCTACTCCATTTTTTTTAGTGTACATCAGGTTTAGGCCTCACGTAGTCTGCACGTGGGGTCCCTTGATGTGGCTGTTCACAAAATCTTCCCATGCCCTATTTTCAGTGCACAATATCAGACGCAGAAAAAAGGGCCTTGGAAATAGTTCCATCTCCTTGATTTTCGATGCCTTTCCTTTTTTGGGCCTTGGAAATAGCTTCACCATGCAAGATTTTCCGCGCACAGCACTTAATGCATTTCCTTATATATGAGGCTATAGCTTCCTTTTCCCCTCACAAAGAGATTTATATTATTATTATTTTTTTTATCTTGGAGTAACTTGTCTTGAGAAACAAACGAACGCCATGGCCTGCAATCGCCCTCATGCTCGTCGACAGCCATGGGAAGTTCCTATTGAGGAGATGGTCCCCCGCTTTGCTGCTCGGTTGGTGGATCCCCTCCTTACCGACAACGAATGCGACTTAGCCATGCATGAACTCTCGATCCGTAGGGGGTCCCTACTCCCGATGGGTTCTCTCTGGCTCCGGATGATTCTCATGGCCGTGCTTGCCGACATCCCTCCTCACCCGGCGGAGATGACCCTGGCGATGCTCGACGCGGCAGAAGAAAAGCTCGAGGGTTTTCATGAAGCGTGCCTGATTACTCAGGCTTTGAAGGATTGCTCAATTCATCTGCTGAGCCAGATCAAGGCCCGGCGAGCTATTATGTCTGCTTTCGCGGACGAACACGGCGCCAATCGATGGGGAGCGACTCCTCGTGAGAACCGTCGCTTTGACGTGCTGGAGAAAGCAGAGAGAGAGATGGAGAATTTTGTCCTCTGCTTCATTAACCCTTGTGCCGTTGATCCCATGTTTGGTGACCTTTTCCGTTAGCGTAGAACATTTTTAAATTAGTCCCTCCTTTTTTACGCTTTATGCCGAAATTTCATGTAGGCTTGGTGCTAGTATGTATGTTTCCGCTTGCATAAATAAACTTTGTATTCTTCTCATGAGAACTTTCTTTAATTGCAAACGCTATCATCACTTTCCTGCGCATCAGACCTTTTTAGGCATTATGAATGTTCATGCGATTGCAAATGCTATTATTATTTTTTTTTTGAATACTCATATGATTGCGAACGCATGCTTGAAATATGTCGGAAACCTTTCTTGTTGCCTTTCACGTCAGGTGATGTGAGCGCGTTTTAGATCGATTATTCCCGTCGACTGGAAGCCCATTTATACGGTCTTGTAAATGTCTTGTTTCCAAGGCCGCGGTCACGAAAGCGAGCTTACGTGGCCTGATAGAGCGACACGTAGCGAACATATTGTTGTGCGAGAAAAGGGCTCGGCCGTAAATTTTCGGAGAGGGAATTGGCTTCTAAGGCGCTGAGCGAGCTTCAGGCCAGCCTCACAGCCAAGGCCAACAAAGCATACGAACTCTGGCGGGTGCTTCAGGAGTCCATAAAAGAGGTGGTAGCTCTCGATAAAGCTTCCATGTTCACTCGTGAGAGGGTCGAGGCTCATAAAGCCACCGAGAAAGAGCTCGAAGCTCGGCTCGCTTCGTATCAGGCTCAGCAAGCTCAAGCGGAGGCTCGTCTTCTGGAGGTCTTGCGTCATGAAGCCGTGGCTCAGCAACAGAATGACGAGCTGGTAAAATTATTGCACCGTCCGCCGGCTTGAGGACTTGTATCTTTTTTCCCTTTTTTGTACATACTCATGGATGAGAGTATCTTTCTTTTTTGTTTTCTTTTATGAATTGTACTTTGTATCCATTTTGGTTTATGAATAAAAGATACATTTTTCTTCTCAATGGTGTGTCCCCCTTTTTATTGAATGTATTCTGCGGATATTCTACCTCGATCTCCTTGCAGGACAGTGATGGCTTAGGATTCAGGGTTAAGATCTGCTTCCTAAGACTTTTGCATTTTACGAGCCACGAGGGTCTTATAAAGAGTTTTTCTCCCTACAGGTCGAGAGGATCCCATAGGTGTGAGTTCTTCTTAAAGATCGTGAGGATCCTTAAGCGGGTTTTCCCTTGAGAGTCGTAAGGATCTCACAAGAAAGTTTTTCTTCCTTACAGGTCGTGAGGACCTGCAAGTGTCGGATGTGATCATCCTTATCTGTGTTTCACGGAGTCAGGGGTCTCTCCAGGTATTGTAGTTTAAAGACGTCGCGGTCAAGGTTAAGGACCTCATAGTCCGTGGATTTAGGGACTCCACAGTCCGATGTTAGTTTTAAGACATCACGGTCAAGGTTAAGGACCTCATAGTCTGTGGATTTAAGGACTCCACAGTCCGATGTTAGTTTTAAGACATCACGGTCAAGGTTAAGAACCTCATAGTCCGTGGATTTAGGGACTCCACAGTCCGATGTGTGGTTGCAGGAACCCGTCACCACTTTGAAGACGTTGAGGAATTACAACGCCAGGCATCAAAGGAGTGAAGAGATGTACCCTTAAACCAAGGCAAAATCTGTAAGGAATCGGGGTGGTTGATCGTTAGTTTTAAGACATCACGGTCGAGGTTAAGGACGTCATAGTCCGTGGATTTTAAGGACTCCACAGTCCGGTATTTGCTCTGGATGCTTCACACGGGTTTACTGCCGTGCTCGGCGAGGACCAGGCTCCGCTCTGGGCGTTTTCCGCGGGGTCAAAGAGTGACGTTATCCGCGTTCCACGTAACCAAGAATTTTGCACTAGATGCTTCACACGGCTTCACTGCCGTGCTTGGCGAGGACTAGGCTCCGCTCTGGACGTTTTCCACGGGGTCAAAGAGTGACGTTATCCGCGTTCCACGTAACCAGGAATTTTGCACTAGGTGCTTCACACGGGTTCACTGCCGTGCTCGGCAAGGACTAGGCTCCGCTCTGGATGCTTCACACGGGTTCACTGCCGTGCTCTGCGAGGACCAGGATCCGCTCTGGACGTTTTCCACGGGGTCAAAGAGTGACGTTATCCACGTTCCACGTAACCAGGAAATTTTGCACTAGATGCTTCACACAGGTTCACTGCCGTGCTCGGCAAGGACTAGGCTCCGCTCTGGATGCTTCACACGGGTTCACTGCCGTGCTCTGCGAGGACCAGGATCCGCTCTGGACGTTTTCCACGGGGTCAAAGAGTGACATTATCCGCGTTCCACGTAACCAGGAATTTTGCACTAGGTGCTTCATACGGGTTCACTGCCGTGCTCGGCGAGGACTAGGCTCCGCTCTGGATGCTTCACACGGGTTCACTGCCGTGCTCTGCGAGGACCAGGATCCGCTCTGGACGTTTTCCACGGGGTCAAAGAGTGACGTTATCCGCGTTCCACGTAACCAGGAATTTTGCACTAGATGCTTCACACGGGTTCACTGCCGTGCTTGGCGAGGACTAGGCTCCGCTCTGGATGCTTTACATGGGTTCACTGCCGTGCTCTGCGAGGATCAGGATCCGCTCTGGACGTTTTCCACGGGGTCAAAGAGTGACGTTATCCGCGTTCCATGTAACCAGGAATTTTGCACTAGATGCTTCACACGGGTTCACTGCCGTGCTTGGCGAGGACTAGGCTCCGCTCTGGATGCTTCACACGGGTTCACTGCCGTGCTCTGCGAGGACCAGGATCCGCTCTGGACGTTTTCCACGGGGTCAAAGAGTGACGTTATCCGCGTTCCACGTAACCAGGAATTTTGCTGAATATATCCGCATTTCACGGAATGGAGGTTTGACTCTTGGTGATATGTATATCGCCGAGCCATGGAACTGGGGGTTGCCGCTGTTCCGTTTTCCTTGATGTTGTGTCTGCTGCCATGAGACGAACGTCGAGATGATCTCTAGGCTATCTGTGAACCGTCGAGATTTGGCTTCTTGTTATGATGAAACCTGGGGGAGGAGTATGATTCCTTCTTTGTTTGCGCCCCTGGATTGTATACAGGGATGGATGTAACATCACCTGTAGGGCGAGGATTTCACTTTTATTTTATTTCTTTTTCCGCGATGCTCTATCATTTCAGCTTTTATATCGCGAAGGTCGCGATTGCCCCATTATTTCGGCTATTTTTCGCGGTGCCCAATCATTTCGGCTATTTATTTATTCTCTACTTGCTGCTTTTTATTGCGAGTTGCCCCATCATTTCGGCTATTTTTCATCCATGCATTTTTACTTGCTGCTTTTTATTGCAAGTTGCCCCATCATTTCGGCTATTTTTCATGCATACATTTTTACTTGCTGCTTTTTATTGCAAGTTGCCCCATCATTTCGGCTATTTTGTAGGCATGTGTGGCTTGCTAGCTTTTTCGCCGCAAGCTTGGATTTTAGACACCGATTTCGACATTAGCACCGCTACAACTGGAATGTCGCCAAGAGCGAATCATCATTTGCCTTTGTCGATGATGAACAAAGGTGGCTCAGCAAACAGGGTTAAGGGTCCTGTCGACCAAGGCTTTTGACTTCATGAGCCGTAAGGGTCTCACAAAAGGTATTTCTCCCTACAAGTCGTGAGGATCTTGCAGGTGTATTTTCTCCTTAGGGATCGTGAGGATTCCTAAGTGTGTGTTCCTCTGTAAGTCGTAAGGATCCTACAAGAGGGCTTTCTCCTTATGGATCGAGAGGACCTACAAGGGTTGGACTTTGCTGGGGAAATGTTTATTCGCACCCGTGGATTGTATACAAGGGTCAGTATTGAGTCCCTTATAGGGCAATATCGAAGGTTGTGGAGGATTTGCTTAAGAACAGGTTTAGGTTTCTGTAACTTAAGACTATCAAATCTCATGAGCCGTGAGGGTCCCACAAGAGAATTCTCCTTACGAGTCGTAAGGATCTCGCAAGTGCATTTTCTCCTTAGGAATCGTGAGGATCCCTAAGAGTGTTGCTCCTTTGTGAGTCGTAAGGATCTCACGCAGGTGGTTTCTCCTTACAAGGTCGAGAGGACCCTACAAGTGTCTTTTAACGAGGTTGCGCCCTTTCGGGTTTTCACAAACACTCGCCGGTAGTCCTGCTGTTTTTACTCATGGAGCCCTTTCGGGTTTTCATCCGTGCCCATTTTGCTTATGGACATACCGTTTTTTTTTAATTCTTTTTCATATATTTTTTTATTTTTCTTTCTCTTTCTTTTTTTTTATCTCGTCAGCCTAAAGATGCTGCAGTAGTAGTTTTAGGGACGTTTCGGTCCGTCGTTAGTTTAAGGACGTTTCGGTCCGTCGATAGTTTTAAGGACGTTTCGGTCCGTTGTTAGTTTAAGGACGTTTCGGTCCATCGTTAGTTTAAGGACGTTTCGGTCCATCGTTAGTTTAAGGACGTTTCGGTCTGTTGTTATGGGAAGGCCGGCTGCTGCTTGTAAAGTCTGAGCCTAGGAAGATAGCGAGCGGACATAGTCGTCGTCATCTATCATTGACCTAGGCTGTGGCTCATTAAACATAGTATTTCTTTAAGAAGCGGCTGTTTATTAGCCTGAAAGGTCTTTCACCGTGCATGTCCACGAGTAGATAGGCTCCACCCTGGTAGACCTTGTCTATGATGTACGGGCCTTCATAGTTTGGCTCAAATTTTTCCCGCTTGGCACGATTGGGGATCATAGGTCTTTTGACCACTAGTACGAGTTCGCCTTGGCAGAATGTCCTCGGCCTGGTCAATCGTTCGTACGAGGGCGTCATCTTTGCTTTGTAGGCTTCTAGATGTTGTTGCGCTATGAGCCAGGTTTCGTCGAGGGCATCAAGCTCCTCAAGCCGAAGGTGAGCATTCTCTTCGTCTGTCAGCTCGTGGTGGACTGCCACTCGTAGAGACGGTAACTCTATCTCGAGGGGGAGCATGCTTCCGTCCCAAATACCAACGCGTACGGCGTTGTGTTCGTGGCCGTCTTGAATGTAGTTCGATAAGCCCAAAGGGCTTCTTGCAGCCTTTCGTGCCAGTCTCTCTTATTCCGGGAAACGGTCTTTTTTATGATCTTCGTTAAGGTCTTATTGAAGGCCTCGGCCAGACCGTTAGCTCGTGGGTTGTAAACTGAAGAATATCTCCAGTCTATATTGTGCTGCTGCGCGAAGCGGCTAATCTTATGGCTTCTGTAGGCTGGCCCATTATCGGAGATAATCCGCCGTGGGGTTCCAAACCGATAGATGACGTGCGTCTTGAAGAAATGGAGAATATTCTCCGTCTTCACTTCCCTCAGTGGTACTGCTTCTGCCCATTTGGAGAAGTAATCAGTTGTCGCCAGGATAAAACGATGTCCCCGGGATGATGCTGGCTCGATGGGGCCGACTATGTCAGTCCCCCACATTTCGAATGGCCAGCTAGCCACCGTTGGGTGTAGTGGATTCGGATGTTGGTGGATAAAGTCTCCATGAATCTGGCACGAGTGGCATTGCTTCGCATACTCGAGGCAGTCCTGGATCATCGTGGGCCAGTAGTAACCCATCCGTTTAATTTTTAACTTCATCTTTGGGCCTGCTTGGTGAGAACCGCAAAGTCCGTCGTGAACTTCCTGAATAACTCTTTCTGCTTCGTCAGGTCCCAAGCATCTCAGCCATAGAGAATCAAACGATCTCTTGTATAGAGTATTGTTGACGAAAGCGAAAGATAGAGCTCGTTTCATGAGCTGATGTCTTGAGGACGTTTCTTTGGGCATTCGGTGGGACTTAAAGTAGTCTATGAAGACTTCCCTCCAGTCCTCGGCCTTCTCATGGTCTTTTATTTGTAGGGTCGTCTGCTCAGTCGCTCCCTTTTCTTTATATAATTCCGGAGGTATTTCTGCCGGGGCGAGCACTCGACGGCTTTGTACCACGATTCTGACGTCATCGAGGTTCTCGTCAGCCAGTTCTTTAGCAAGTTTGGCCAACGCGTCTGCTTTGCTGTTTTCCGCGCGCGGTATGTTCTCCAAAATATAGGAGGGAATTTGGGTCAACAGTTGTTGCACCTTTTCGCCGTACTTCACCAACTCCGGCTTGCACGTTTGGTAGTCACCATTTATTTGACTAACGACCAGCTGAGAATCCCCGTATATAAGGAGGTCTTCAATTCCCATGTCGATGGCGATTTCGAGGCCTGCTATCAGAGCTTCGTATTCAGCTTCACTGTTTGTCCTCGGCTCTGTTAAAGAGAAGGCGAAGCGCATTATCTCTCCTTGTGGAGTTGCAAAGACGAGGCCTATCCCCGATTTGATCATTGGGATACCTTGTTTCTGTTTCTTTACGGAGGACGCTCCATCGAAATAGAGTTCCCATCGGGTGCTTCCGCCGCTAATCGCATCAAATGCATGCTCGTCCGGCAAATCACAGTTCAGAGGAGAATCGGCCGGTATCGGGTGCGCAGCGAGGAAGTCGGCAATGGCCTGGCCTTTCACTGCCTTGAGAGGTTGATACGTTATCGAGAACTCCATCAAGAGCAGGGCCCATTTAGCGAGTTGTCCTGTCAATATGGCTTTTGACATCAAGTACTTAAGGGGATCCACTTTTGAAATGAGACGGACTTCATGTGCCAACGCATAGTGCCTGAGCTTTGTTATCGCGAAGATTAACGCCAAGCAATGTTTTTCAATGGGAGAGTAGTTGCTTTCTGCCCCCAGTAGAACTCGACTTAAGTAGTAGAGTGCTCTCTCTTTCCCCTGATCGTTCTCTTGTGCCCATAATGCGCCCAAGGAACCTTCGAGGGCGGTTGTATAAAGAATGAGGGGTTTTCCCTTGACCGGCACAGCCAACACCGGAGGGTTCTGCAGGTACTGCTTGATCTCGTCTAATGCACCTTGGCATTTGTGATCCCAAACGAATGGAGTTCCCTTCTTCATCAGGTGGCTGTAAGGACGGCATTTGCCTGAAAGATTGGCGATAAACCGCCTGATGTATGCGAGCTTCCCTTGGAGAGACCGCAACTGTTTGAGGGTTCTTGGCGGAGGCATTTCCATGATCGCTTTAATCTTTGACGGATTTATTTCAATACCTCGGTGTCGAACGATGAATCCCAGAAATTTGCCCGAGGAGATTCCAAACGCGCATTTGAGGGGATTCATTTTCAAATTATATTGCCGAAGGCGTCGAAATACAGTCTCCAGATGCTTTAAATGATCATCGTATGACATGCTCTTTACTACGAGGTCATCGATATAGCACTCGACGATGTCATGTATGAGGTCATCGAAGATTTTTGTCATGGCCCTTTGATAGGTAGCGCCAGCGTTCTTTAGACCAAAGGGCATAACCCTGTAGCAGAATATACCCAAAGGGGTCCGGAAAGCGGTGTGCTTTTGGTCTTCGGGATGCATCTTTATCTGATTGTATCCTGATGAACCGTCCATAAAGGAGAAAACCTCGTGAGTGGACGTGTTATCTATCATTAGCTCGGTTACCGGCACCGGGAAATCGTCCTTTGGACAGGCTTTATTGAGATCCCTGAAATCTACGCATATGCGTACCGTCCCATTCTTCTTCATTACCGGGACGATATTGGCGATCCAGTCGGGATATTGGACTTCTTGGATAAATCCAGAATCGATCAGCTTCTTGACTTCGGCGTTGATGCTCATTTCAAGCTCGAGTCGCATCCTTCTTGGCGCCTGCTTGACTGGCTTGATATCTGGGGATATTGCTAATTTATGCACAGCAATCTCCGGATCTAATCCTGGCATCTCGGAGTAGTTCCACGCGAAGCAGTCTTTATGCCGTAGAAGCACGTTCTTTAATGCAGCCACCCTTTCTTCAGATAGCAGCTCGCTGACAAATGTCGGTCGCGGGTCATCTGCCGATCCAAACTCAATCTTCTTGAGGTTATCTGCAGTAGTATGTATACCATCTTCCAGTTCTTTCGGAGCGGGCGGAAATTCTGAGATTACCTCATCATCGCTGTTCTCAAAGCACCAGGGAAGGTCATCCATGTTCTCGGGCTCTTCTTTCAATATCGTAATCGTATAACAGGTGCGAATCCGCTCCCAGGACTGAGGTGGATCCGGTCCTGCTCTTGTGGCTTTGGGTTCGTTCTTCTGTGGCGGCGTTACCCTCCAGCCGTCGGATAAAGCGAATCTGCCCTGTTGGTACTGGTCCTCGACCCAGTTCTTGAAGGTGAAGCAGTCTTCGGTAGGATGTCCTATGGCTTGGTGATAAGAGCAATAGCTCAGATGAGAAGCCTTGTTAGCTCGCTCAGGGTGTCTAGATCCTGGAAGCGCGATCATTTGATGTTTTAAAGCTAGCTTGAGTAACCTCTCCGTCTTGTCTCGGGGGAAGGAGTACGCTCGACTCGTCTTCTTTATGAGAGACAAATCCGAGCCGTGCAATACCCGATTACGTAACCCTCTAATCCTGCATCGTTGTTGTCGGCTCCTCTTTCTGCTTCTTGATTTATTTCCGTCTCCGCATCGGGCCTTTCGTACAACGGGTTGGCAAAGACGAACATCCTTGTCTTTTGCAGCCTGTTGAAATAGACGTTGCGTCCTGGCCTTCTCGTAGATGGCCATTTCGCGGTTGTGGTCTTCCCGAGTTTTCTGACCCACTTTCCTGATAGGCTTGCCCATTCGTTCTTCAAACGACGGACCCGGCATTTCAATCGCGGGATCTAGTTTTGATGAGGGGTTGGCATCTCCTGACAGGGCGTCCTCTTCTTCATCAAAAGTATATATAGCGTAGAAGCTGTGAGCCCGTTCCCATTTTCCGGTTCTCGCGTATCCAAGCCCAAGTGTTTCCATTTTCCCGTTGGGCAATTTGCGTTGAGTCCCAGGGACATCCCAGATCCTGTTGTAGAACCCAGCTTGTCGAACAGTCTGTTTTAAGGGTACTCCTTGGCGCTTCAATAGCCTCTTTAATCCATTTGTATAGTATCTGGGCAGACGGATGGGTTGGAGCCTGTCGAGTGTAGCATCCGCGCCATGCCAGATCTCTTTCTCTACTTTCGACTCTGAGGATCGGTAGAATAGGATCGCCTTCTCACCCCTTTGCCTGGGAGGGACGTAAAATGTTCGCAGATCCTGCACATTGTGAGCTTAAAGTGTGTCGAGATCCTTGTAGTGTTCTCGCGGTACCATGGTGATTTGCAAACTATGGTCATCGCCAGGGGGTGTTTGTATTGACAGCCGATTGGAGAACACGGCGTTAACTTCATCTTCTGAATCACTTCCGAAGACCAACATGGGGGCGGGCGTCCCCAGGTTGTTGCGTTGAGATGGCCCTGCATAAACTATCTCTTCCTCTTCTTCGGTATCGCTCCCGAAAACAGGGATGGTGGCGGCGGTTTTGTTTTCCGGGTTGCGACACCTTTCTGTATCCTCGAAATCTGGCAAAAAGTACTTCGCATCTTCGTATTTGCGGACTTCGTTCACGGAAAATGGGTTCAACTCACCTGTTACGGTATACTCGAAACCATCCTTAAAGTACTTCATACACTGATGTTGCGTAGAAGGGATGATGTTGTACTCGTGTAGCCAAGGACGGCCGAGCAAGGCATTGTAGCAGGTCTTGGCGTCAATGACATGGAATTTGATGTCTGTGACGAGAAGTCCAAAGCGTAATGTTAGTATCACGGATCCGAGAGTCCGTGACGATTGTGAATCGAAACCGGAGATAGTGATTTTGTCACGAGCGAGGTGCTGCACACTCATGCAGATTTCCTTCAACACCCGGACATTAAGGAGATTGACGGAGGATCCATTATCCACCAGGATCTTGCCTATCTTGATATCATGGCAGTATCCAGAGACATATAGGGGACGGTTGTGGTCGCACGTCCCGAGAAGGAGGTCTTCGTCACCGAAAGTGATGTCGGCCGTATGCACTTCCTCCAGTTCATCCTTCATCCTTTCAGTGGCGAGGAAGGCTTGAAATTGCTCAGGTTCTTGTAACGCCTTAATCAGTGAGTCTCGCGCTTCTTTTGATAATAGGAGGGCATCGAGAATGCTAAGCTGAGAAGGTAGCTTCCTTAGGTGCGCTAGGATGTTATAGTCCACCTTACCCTTTCTAGGAAGGTCTTTGGCAGCCAGCTCTCTCATGACTTGGTCATCTAAAGTGATATCTTCAGTGACCTTTTCCTTTCCCTTATCTTTTCTACTCGCGGGCCCGAGATTCTTTTCTGGGAGTGTGCAATTGCGCAGCTGAATGTTCTCGCAGGCCTCCGATTTCTCGTTTTTCCCTAAAACAGATTCTTTAAAGAGAGGGCCCAGAGCCATTTCTTCATCAGAGTCGCTCCCAAAGGTGAGAACTTGTGACCCCTTGGCGTTAACCATGTAACAGTTGCCAGTAGTTCTGTTGTGCCCATCGACGGTACTTCTTCGCTCCCGACGGATCTTGCGTTTCATGCGCTTAGAATGTTGCCGATGAGCAACATATCCTTGCCACCATATCTTAAAGGCGTCGCACTCCTCCGTGGGGTGTGAGATTTTCCGATGATATGCGCAATAATCAGGGTGCCTCTCCATCCCATCATGCGTGTTTCCTTCCGAGGGTGGTAGCTTTATTCCCATTGACATGGCTTTGGCAAACCTTTTCCTCGTCTTGAATATCTTCTTGTCTACTTTGGATGCCTTTCGCTCTGGCAGGGGTAGTTCAACTCTTTCGTTCAGTCGCCTGCGTTTGGCTCCTTCTGAAGCGGCCATCTTACGCTCCTGATCCGCTTTACTTTTTAGGCGAATCTCGTCTAGAAAAGCATCGATCATTTCGTCTGTTGGCCATGCACGCTCTGGTACAGGCTCTGCCTCCAGCTTCTTAGTGCCGGGAGTTTTCCCATCATTGGTAAATGAGTGGGAGATTACGTTACAACTCGCCACATATCCTTCGGATTCATCCGACGAGCTCTCTCCATCATCTTCCTCTTGAAAGATGTGGTTAAGGAACTCTTGCAGTATGACAGGAGTTCGAGCCTTTTGATTGTATTCTTCCAGCGCGTCGATTTGCTTCTGCAAGTTCGTGTGCTCGTTTCCAAGCTTCACGGACTTCTTGGATTTCTTCTTCTTTTTCTTCGAAGATTTTGACGGTTGGGCGTGAGTATTTGGGCTCTTATCGCGAGTCTTCGTAGTTGGGCGAGGCTTCAACATTCCTTCGATAATTTGAGGTTCAAGAGGGTCCTTCCATTCGATCGCAGGGCATGCATGAAGGTCTCTCAGCATTCTTTTGGTTTTAGTTGATAGCACGACCTCCCATGGAGCTTCTTCAATAAAAGAACAGGTTGCCCCCGGTGTATCCGCTTTCCTAGGAGCATGCGGCTGTGGTGGGTTCACCTTCGACTTTTCGGACAGTATAAACTTCCCCTGGAGGTACTGATCTTCAATCCATCCTTTGAAGACGAAGCAATCTTCGATCGGATGACTTACCGTTTGATGGTAAAGGCAATAATTAGGGTTATTCACCTCCGTGGGTTGCGGCGGTCGCCTTGGATTTGGTAGGTTTATAAGTCTGTTGCGTATTGCCAGCTCGAATAACCGTTTCGTCTTGTCTCGTGGGAACGAATAAGGACGTTTCATCTTTTCATTATAATACCGGCGTCTTTCTTCCAGTTGATCTGCCGGTTTCGGGGCGTTAGGTTGCTGTTGGGCATTTGCGACAAAGGTTGCCCTTCCTTTACCCTTGTCATTCCGAGGTTCCGACTTCGGGGGAGGTGGTCTATGACCCATCTGGTCCATCTGAGCCAACTTGTCGATTAAAGCCTGGAATGTGGTTGGCTTAAAGAACATCATAAACTGGGAGATAGTTGCGTGGGGGTCTAGGGTTCCCACGAACATGCCCACTGCGGGTGCCTCCTCAATGCGTTGTTCGCATCTCGACCACAAATTCCGCCAGCGTATAGCATACTGGACCCAGGTTTCGCCTGGTTTTACCCTGGCGTTAATCAATGCAGTTATTGGAGTGCGTTCGCTGGCACTTGTGAATCGCTGAGTGAATAACAACTCCATTTCAGCGAACGTTTTGATAGAATCGTTCGGGAGTTCCGAATACCATTCGAACGCTGTTTCTGATAAGCTGCCCACGAACTGGCGGAGCAACAGTTTATCATCACCGCCGGTGTTACCGCAGAGGGCCCGGAACTGGGCGACATGTTGATGGGGATTGCCGGTCCCCTTATACACGTGGAATTTTGGTATCGTATAGCCTTGCGGGTATTTGATTTGGTCGTACCAGCTTGGATACGGCCGTCCCGTCTTTACGACTTGACCAGCTGCCTCAGTCGCATGATGAACCCGGATTTGCTGGGCTATGTAGTCAACCATGTCAGCCTTAGAGATTGCCTCCTCCTTGGCCGTTGAGAGGGCTGGTGGTGGATTTGACGTTTCTCCTCGGTCGTCTTCAAGAACGATTGGGGGATCCTCGGCGGGTAAGTCCTGCTGGATCATCATTCCTATCATATCTTGGAAGAGAAGGCCCATACGTTGTATGTTGGCCGCTTGTTCAGCAGCCTCTTTGTCCTTTTTCTCCAGTATCCGGCGAAGGAATTCAGCGTCGGTTTCTTCCTCCTGGCGTGCGTCTGAGGATGTTTCTGGGTTTTCTTTTGGCCCGGTAAGTGCGGCCATAGCATTCATCATTTCCTGAAGCTTTTGTTGCTGCTCCTGGGCTTTCGTCACGGATCGGGTTAGCGGTCGGTGGCCCGTAGAAGTGCGGCTTTCCTCCTTTCCAGAGGCCATGTAAACAGTGTGCACCACCATGCCCCAGACTTAAGGCGTCTGGGCTCAGTGCTTTTAGCCGTCGTTGCATGCTGGGGGGTCTTCTCTGGCCTCCTCCTTTTATGAGCCATGGAGGTTGAGGGGGCCGTTGAGGTGGGCGTCCAGACAGCCTTTTGGGGTTTAGCCAGGTGACCAGCTTCCAGTTGGATTTTCAACTTCTTGTGCTGGCGGGAGAAGTTTGGATCGATGATCGAGTCTCGGGCCTGCCGCCAAACCTTATAGATTTTGGAAGACAGCCGTTGAGGAGATCGGGGCTGTTCTGGTTTTATTTCCACAACCTTTCTTAATGGGGGAGGAGACCTCTTTAGCACTGCAGTGGGAGAATTCCTTCGCACCTTATTTAGCATCTCGAAGCTGTTCCCAGTTGGAACAGCAGCATTAACTTCTGCCATCGGGGCTGATGGAGTTAACCCGGAGGGGGAGTTGCCCCCAGCCTTCCTTACTCGGCGCCAATGGCGACGTCGAGCATGTCGAGCGGACGGCGTTGGGTCAGCGGTAAGAATGGTTTCGTCTTGCCCCCTGTGTAGGTGGGGGGTTGCTGTTGGTGTTAGCCTGTCAAAGACCGACGTCTTTTGGGTAGCAGGGGCGGGAGCTGAAGCCGTCAATCTTGTAAAGACCGACTTTTTGGCCAAAGAAGCCGCCTTGGCGATTTCGGGAGCAGGAGCAGCCACTTTCTTAGAAGCAGCCTTCTCTGGGATTGTAGATCTCATGATGGGTCTACCGGATTTCTGGCCCAATCTAGAGAAGACCGAGGCGCTGATGTTGGGCGACCCGTTGAGATGAGCCGCGGCAGGGGTAAGACGATCAAAGACCGACTTCTTGGGAGCTTCCTTTGTCAGCACTGGCGCCGTGAAG
Organism: Agapanthus africanus; assembly: GCA_030015575.1. NCBI lineage: Eukaryota > Viridiplantae > Streptophyta > Magnoliopsida > Asparagales > Amaryllidaceae > Agapanthus > Agapanthus africanus. The sequence continues at coordinate 143,048,572 of CM057342.1, read as the reverse complement.
CTTGTTGGTGGGAGTATAGTCCCGAAGAACAATCCGGTAGTGGCCTGAGTCACCTGGTCCACCGGCATTGTGAATAACGAAGCAGCTTGGGGTCTGTAGGCTATACCTCCTGGCGAGGCAAAGCGTTGGTCGCAATTGCAGTCTGAGCAGTTGGAGAATTTCACGGAAGTAGAAGCCATCGATCCTTTGCTTTCTGCAATAAGCGAGACGCCAATTCTTAGTATCTTGAAACCCAAGGGCCACCATTAGCGAACCGCGATTGGTTCGCGAATCACGACACACGAAGTGTGGAGTGGAAAGAGGAAAAGGTCCCACCGGGCGTGCCAGAATCTGTTCCCCTCCGAAGGACGGCGCGACATGGCGTCTCGCCTGAAATTCGGGGCAGATGCTAATTGGTGCTATCCGTCCACCTCTTCGAAGATGCCAAGTTGATTTATGGCACCATGTATCGAAGGTTTAAACGGATGCGTCCGATGTAGCAGACTTCGTCAGATTCCCCCTCGCTTGAGGGGTTTTTGATTGTGGGGACGCTCTTCCCTGCAGGCGCAAGCCCCTGCAGTTAATTACGCTACCGCATCGCGGTAACAACTTTCTCCTTCTCCAGATGGTCACTTCGTGTCGTGGGTGTTTGTTTTGTTTTTGATTGCCCGTGGATTGTATACGGAGACTAATTTATGTCGTCGCCCGTAGGACGTGGACTAGTCCAAATCCGTGTTATCTTAGATTTGGGTTTGGGGGTTTGGTTTGAGGATACGTTAGCCATACTTGAGGCTAAGATCAACTCAAACGTTTGTTAAGGATACGTTAGTCTAGTTTGAGACTAAGATCAACTTAACGGGATCGTTTAGATCCGACAAAGGAGCGTTTGGGCTCCATTGTTCCAGTTTAGGGACATAGTGGTCCATCGTATGTATGGCCGTCGGGACCCGTCACCTCTCTGACGACGTTGAAGGATTACAACGACGGATGTCAGAGGAGTTCAGAGATGTACCCTCGAGCCAGAGTTAATTTGGGGGATTCATAGTCCAGTCTGTTTGAAGGTTTAAGGATACGTTAGCCATCTTTCAAGCTAAGATCAGCTTAAACGGGACCGTTTAGATCCGACAAAAGAGCATGCGGGGCTCTATTGTTCTAGTTTAAGGATATTGCGGTCCATGGGTAGTTTAAGGACATTGCGGTCCATCGTTAGTTTTAATACATCTCGGTCGAGGCTAAGGACGTCGTAGTCCGTGGGTTTAAGGACCCCACAGTCCATTGTTAGTTTTAAGACATCTCGGTCAAGGTTAAGGACCTCATAGTCCATGGGTTTAAGGACCCCACAGTCCATTGTTAGTTTTAAGACATCTCGGTCAAGGTTAAGGACCTCATAGTCCATGGGTTTAATGTCACGACCCGCAGGGTACGGAACGTGACTGGCACTTAAGTTTACGAAACGTCTAAAGACGTCCGTAAAATAAGTAAGCCAAAGCCCAGAAAACAAAACCAATTAAGCAAAAGAGTGAAGAAAACCCAATCAATTGAAAGCGAGTTATCAAATAAGTCATGTAAAACCCTTTTTAAAAACAATACCAATTTTTCCGAAAATTTCGGCAGAGTCTCCTTTGTAAATACTGGCCCCCAAAATGGGTACAACAAAAATACACATGAATCCACCAAAAATAGGGCATCCCCAAGCGGGAGCTAGCTCTTCGCCACAAGGCGGTCACAAATCCCACGCAATGTAAATGATAGCAAGTATAATAATCATAATAAAGCATAAGAAAACATCATGTCGACTCAAGTGAGCTCGACCCCCAAATACAGCATAAAAGTCCCCAAACCTCACAGTCTCATCTCTAGGTCAATATACAATAAATCTGGTAGAAACAGTAGATGGAGTACACTAGATACAAAGAATATACAAGGTGGTACAAAATAATAACATAACCCACCTATGAGCAAATCTCGAGCTCAGGCAAAAGAGGCAAAAGAACAAGTGCGCCCGCCGCTACTGAACTGACGGAGCGGACCTGCAAAAGACTGTGGCACAACGGGGGTGAGTTGCCAACTCGTGAGTAATAAATAACATCTACAAAGGCTATCGTATGCATGCACACAAGCATCCTAGCATCTAAAATACAGGTATGACTGGATGCGCTAGCAGGTGTGTATACAACATCAGTGTGCTAATATGTATGCAACATGGAAATCTGAGGTCTCGATAGGTATATATAAGAAATATTTTATCTCCTTTTTTTTTTGAAACTCTTTTAGAATGCCAGCATAATGTCAATGAATCGACGAAAATCGGTGTCCAGCAACGACACCCAAAAGCTGTCTCAAATCTCATAAATCCATGTCATAGTGTCTCTGGCCTCAGCCATCCGGCTGACCCATCTCAGTATCAATATATCATCCTCTCGCGGCCCCGGTCGGTATCCTCTGGATATCCGCCGTGCCCAATGAAGTCACCGGTAGGTAATCCGTCCCCTGCCAGGCTCAACGTCATCACCACATTCCTCTTGCCCCGGGGTACCTTACCGGGCCCACCATGTACCCGTGCCGGTTCCTCCACTCCTCGACACGGATTTCCAAATCCACAGCAAACTCATGGTGGACGACACTTACATCACTAGAAAACCGCAATTTACATGTTTAAAAATATAATAAGTTTAGAAATTTTGCGGCTTTCCCCCGAAATCCAGAAATATCATAAAATCTCAAGAAGTCCTCATAAGTGCATATATCAATGATAATGAATGCATATGGTGTCAATAATCAAGTTGCGATGTGTAATTAATGGATTAAGCATGAACAATTAATATGATGAAATACATGCACATGAATAGCAATTCTACGGTTTCATTTTAAGGAATTAAAGGCAATAGCACAAGTTTAAGTATCAATTGGTAAAAGGGTTAAATTTAAAGGTTATCTAGTGTGGTGGCATGGCAATTACCAGGGTGTGTGTGTAAGCATGAATAGTGCTCGTGCTGCATATAAAAACCCTGGTAATGGTGCAGGTGTCCTATGAAATGGTTTCGTATAGGTATGTCAATATAATGCATGGATGCAGCAAATAGTAAATTAAGCATTTCACCCCTAATTACTAACATTACTAAGGATCTTGTAAGTTACTAAAACTATCGGGCGGCTTGCGCCATCCAACGATAGTCCCCCGTAGATATTACATCTACTCACCGGAATCCCTGGCTAGCTGTGTCCAATCACCGCTTTCTCCTTTCGCGCCGCGTCTGACGTCTCCGCGACCGAACCTGGAATTAACATCAATACCAAACATAAGGTTACATATCAAGAACGACGCAAAACCCAAACGAAACTACTAACGTTCGCTAGCTAGGTACAACGTGCACAAAGTGCGCGGAACACACGCGAAAATCGCAAAAACTGCCAAAAAAAACGCCGATTTGGTCGCCCGGCAAAACTAAAACCCGACTACCCAAAAATCCGCACTCACGCATCCCAAAAGTCGTAGGACAAGCCATTACAATCATCAGGATATCAAAAATAATTCATCACATAATTTTATAACAAAACTAGTAAGCATTTACGTTCCAAAATCGGTGCAAAAATCGCCGATTAGCGACAAAACGACTACAATCTAGCACAATCACCCAACCACACTACAAGCAATCTACAAACACTAATTACAACACAATAACAATGATTCCAATCCTATTTTCCCTAAACAACCATTTCTTGAATTTATAACCTAGCAAATTCCAAATCAATTTCCACACTTGCAAACTTAAATTAACACAACAAAAGCCCACATAAGAAGATTAATCTCATAGATTAGGTTAGCAAAATACTAGATAACAAATTGGGTTTAAATCAACTAAATAATGTTTTCTAACCCTAATCAACTCATTATCATGTTTCACAAACCATTTCTATACATAACCCTCTCTTGAAAATCCTAAAACAACAATTTACAACTAAAATCAAACTTCTAAAATTACCTAAATTAGCAAAATTGAAGACTACATAACAAGGTAACCATATAGATTAGTTCATTAACAACTAGATTAACTATAAAACAACTTAATTAACCATCATGGTTTCAAAACCCTAGTTTAATACAACTATTCTTTTATAAACTAGATTAGGAATTAGTTAACTTTTAACACTAAATCATACAATTAAAGGAATTTTTGCAAAAGAAAGTAACTTGATGAGAATTATACCTCAATTTGGGATCTAGCAAGAACAAATTTGCTCCAAGTGATGGCCTCAAGCACCAAGATTCAAGCAAGAATGGCTAAGGATAATGATAGCATAAGGATTTTGTTTGGATTTTTGAATAAAGTGTGGATTTTGATGTGTTTTCTTGAAGAAATTGAAGAAAAATGAAAAGAAAAGAGGTGAAGAAGAGGAGGTTCAGGTTTCGGCCAGAGGAGGGCATGGGGAGGGGTGTGGGCAAGTGGGGAAAGTCAATGGTCAAGTCTCCAAAGTCAAATGCACCATACTTTATCCATTATATTTAAAATAAATCCATAAACTATCAAATTCAACTCAAGAAAGCAACCCAAGAAATGAGGCCAGAAATTTCTGGACTTGCACAAGGTGGGGCTGTCCTAGGGCTGAGGGAAAAGAGAGAGGGGTTTTACAAAAGAAATTTTATGCAAAAAGGCCCCCCTACAACTCAAAAATTGCAAGTTTTAGCTCAAAATTCAATAAATTCGTTTCATATCATAAAAATTTGTTAAAAATCAAAATAAATTACTAAAAATTTATGTTACCACTAGATTTTAATTATCATAATTTTAGAGATTAAAATTAGCCCGGAAAAATTTGTATTTATCGCTAATTTAATGTATTTTCTTACCGGCTTAAAATAATATTAAAAAATTGAAAAATTAGGGAAAATTTTTAAACGACCAGAATTTCATAATTAACTCATTAGCTACTAAAAACAAGCAATTACCTATCCATTTTAGGTATAATTAGCCCTAAACTGCAAAATAACAAGAAAGACGGTTTTCGGAAAAATACCGAATTTTCACCGAATTTCAGGAAAACACCAAAACGACTTTTCAAGACGCTACAATCTTCCCCCCTTAAAGAAATTCGGTCCCCGAATTTAAAAATATAGCTACGCATACCTTCAAAGAGATGGGGATATTTCTTCCTCATCTCGCCCTCGGTCTCCTAGGTAACCTCCTCGCTGCTCGGGCTACGCCAAAGGACCTTGACGGTTGGTATAATCTTCGACCTCAACTTCTTCACCTGCCGATCCAGGATGACCACCGGCTGCTCTGCAAAAGAAAGGTCGCGCTCTAGCTGGACTGTCGGGTGCTGAATCGCTTGCGAAGGGTCGTGAAGGTACTTGCGGAGCATCGAAACATGGAAGACGGGGTGAACATCGGGAAAGCTGGGTGGAAGAGCCAAACGATATGCAACTGCACCGACACGCTCAAGGATCTCGAAGGGACCTACGAATCTAGGGCTAAGCTTCCCCTTTCGCCCAAAACGCATCACGCCCTTCATCGGGGAGACTTTCAGAAAAACATGGTCGCCAACTGCGAACTCTAATCTGCGACGGCGCCTGTCTGCATAGGATTTCTGTCTGCTCTGAGCCGCTCTCATCCGGTCTCGGATCAACTGTATCTTCGCTGTCGTCTCCTCAACAAGCTGCGGCCCCAAAATGCTGCTCTCGCTGAGCTCTGTCCAACAAACGGGCGATCTGCATCTCCTCCCATACAATGCCTCGAAAGGTGCCATCTGAATAGTATCCTGGAAGCTGTTGTTGTAGGAGAACTCCACTAGAGGCAAATGACGATCCCAGCTACCACCAAAGTCTAAAACGCACGCTCTGAGCATGTCCTCGAGAGTCTGAATGGTCCGCTCTGACTGTCCGTCTGTCTGCGGATGAAACGCTGTGCTGAAGCTCAAACGAGTGCCCAAAGCCTCCTGAAGTCTCTGCCAAAGTCGGCTGGTGAACTGAGTGCCTCGATCTGACACGATACAAGTCGGTACGCCATGTAGTCGCACGATCTCGTCAATATAGAGCTGAGCATACTGAGCGAAGCTGAAAGTCGTCTTCACCGGTAGGAAGTGAGCCGCTTTCGTCAATCTATCCACGATCACCCAGATGGAGTCGTACCCTCGACTGGTCCTGGGTAGACCCACAACGAAATCCATCGAAATCTGTTCCCATTTCCACTCTGGAATGGGTAACGGCTGTAGCTCTCCTGCGGGCCTCTGGTGCTCGGCCTTGACTTGCTGACAAGTCAGGCATCTCGAAACGAACTCCGCAATGTCCCTCTTCATCCCGTCCCACCAGTAGGTCTCTCTCATATCATGGTACATCTTGGTGGAACCGGGGTGGACACTATACACTGATCGGTGTGCCTCCTCAAGAATGTCGCGCCGCAATCCATCAGCATCTGGTACGCACAGTCTAGATCCATATCGTAAAATCCCCTGATCGTTAACCACGAACTCGGAAAATCTGCCCTGTCCCATCTGTGCCATGATCTCTGAGCAACGGTCGTCACTGCGCTGTGCCTCATATATACGGTCAAGCAACTGTGGGCGTGCACGAACATGCGCGAGCTGTCCCCTTGTCTGAGTGAACTCGAACTCCACTCGGCTGTCACATAACATCTGCCAATCTGCTGACGACTGCCTCTGCACTGTGCGCAAAAAGGATAGACTACCCCCGGGCCTCCTACTCAACGCATCTGCCACCACATTCGCCTTGCCGGGATGATATAAGATCTCGCAGTCGTAGTCTTTCACCAACTCCATCCAACGACGCTGTCTGAGGTTCAGGTCTCGCTGCTGAAATATGTACTTTAAGCTCTTGTGATCGGTGAATATCTGACATGACTCGCCGTAAAGGTAATGTCGCCAAATCTTCAGTGCAAAGACCACTGCAGCCATCTCTAAATCATGAGTGGGGTAGTTCTGTTCATGCTTCTTCAACTGCCGAGAAGCGTAAGCGATCACCCGGCCATGCTGCATCAATACGCATCCTAATCCCACTCGCGAAGCATCACAGTAGACAACAAATCCGCCTGATCCCGAAGGCAAAGATAATACCGGCACCGTAGTCAAACAAGTCCGTAGCTGCTGAAAACTGCGCTCGCACTCCTCTGTCCAGACGAAAGGAACTCCCTTCCGGGTCAAACTGGTCAACGGTGCAGCTATACGGGAGAAGTCCTGAACAAAACGCCTGTAGTAGCCCGCCAGGCCTAGAAAACTACGGATCTCAGTAACCGATGTAGGTCGGGGCCACTGCTGAACAGCCTCAATCTTCTTCGGGTCCACACAAATGCCGTCTCTCGTAACCACGTGACCTAAGAATCCGACGCTGTCCAGCCAGAAAGCACACTTGGAGAACTTCGCGAACAGCTGGTGCTCCCTCAGAGTCTGTAACGTAATTCGCAAGTGCTGCTCGTGCTCCTCCCTGCTCCGAGAGTACACCAAGATATCGTCGATAAACACGATGATGAACAAGTCAAGATATGGCCTGAAAGTACGGTTCATCAAATCCATGAATGCTGCTGGGGCGTTGGTGAGTCCGAACGACATCACCAAAAACTCGTAGTGGCCGTAGCGCGTGCGGAAAGCTGTCCTCGGTATATCCTCCTGTCGAACTCGCAGCTGATGGTATCCTGATCGCAAGTCGATCCTCGAAAAATACCCCGCACCCTGAAGCTGGTCGAACAAATCATCAATGCGCGGCAACGGATATCTGTTCCGAACGGTAACTTTGTTCAGCTGGCGGTAGTCGATACATAAGCGCAAACTTCCATCCTTCTTCTTGACAAACAGGACCGGAGCACCCCACGGAGAAACACTAGGTCGAATAAGCCCCTTATCTAACAAATCCTGCAACTGATCCTTCAGCTCTCGAAGCTCTGCCGGGGCCATCCGATAAGGCGGTATAGAAATAGGCCCCGAACCGGGAATCAAATCAATGCAGAACTCAACATCGCGCTCAGGCGGTAGCCCAGGTAGCTCATCAGGGAAAACATTAGGGAACACACAAGCTACCGGGACCCGGTCTAACGGAACCTCTGCAGCTCGAGTATCACAAACACACGCTAAGAATCCCTGACATCCCTTCCGCAAGAGCTGACCAGCGCGAAGAGACGAAATTAAGCTGGGAAGGGTGACACTGCGGTCTCCCCGAATAACAAGGACTGGCTCTCCCGGAAAGCTAAATCGGACTGCCTTCTCACGGCAGTCCACCGAAGCATAACAAGTGGCTAGCCAATCCATGCCCAGAAGCACATCAAAGTCCAACATATCGAGGAGTATCAAATCAACTGATGAATCCCTCTCCCCGATACGAACGGAACACAAACGAAAAACAAAACGAGCGACAAACGACTCGCCTACCGGAGTAACAACAACAAGCGGATGATCTAACGACGACGACTCACGGCCCAACATCGGTGCAAAGCGTGTAGATACGTACGAATGTGTGGAACCTGGGTCGAATAATACCCGTGCGTCGAAAGAACAAACTGGCAAAGTACCTGTCACAACGGCATTGGATGCCTGCGCATCCTGCGGTGTTAAAGCAAAAACTCGGGCCTGTCCTCCACCGATAGCGGGCTGACCTCGACCTCGGCCTCTGCCTCCTCGTCCTCTCTGAACAGGACCGCCGCGTCCACGGCCTCTCGGTGCACCTAACTGGCGTGGAGCATCGCCTGGGGTAGGAAGTAAGGCTCTCTGAGGAGGGGGTGGTGATGGTGGTAGGGTCACATGCGGAACTGTCGCTGCTCCCTTTCGTCTCACCGGACAGTCTCTGACAAGATGGTGCAAACTCCCGCACCCAAAACATCCTGGCGACGGCTGCTGCCCCTGGGGATAAGAACCATATAACTGTCCCCGCCCAAATCCTCTGCCAGGCCTATCTCTCGGAAAGAATCTGGCGCGCTGCCTCTGAGACGGTACATCGGTGCGCATCCTCTTCGGCCCAGAAACGGCCGAAGTCTGTGATATGCGTGCCTCCATCCGCAATGCCGTATCCCTAGCAGCTGAATAAGTGTCGTAGTGCTGGGCGCCAATGGCAAGATATAGCTGGGCATCAAGTCCCTGTACGAACCTCTTCACCATCTTCTCCTCGGTATCCACCAAATACTGAGCATATCGGGATAACTGTGTAAACTGGACGTCATACTCAGACACCGTCATCCCAGGTGTCTTGACTAAGGCCTCGAAGCTGCGAGCTCTGGCGTCACGAACGCTCTCTGGAAGGAAACGGGCCAGAAAGACCGCTGTAAACTCGACCCAAGTCATAGGCGGTAGACCTGCAGCTCGACCTCTCAAGACTGACTCCCACCATGTCTGCGCGAGACCCTCTAGTCGGAAACTCGCAAGCTCTACCCATCGATCATCCGAACATCTCAGCGAACGGCAGATCCTGGCTAAACTGTCAAGGAACGTCTGTGGGTCCTCCGCTGCCTCGGTGCCGGTGAATACTGGAGGTCTCAGCCTCATGAAATCCTGTAGCGAAACCGGAATGGCCACGGTGGTAGTAGTAGGAGCAGGTATCATGGTCGTCTGTGATGTAGTAGGTACGTCATCCGGCCTCGGTGTACGACTGGCTGCAACTAGGGATCCTACCATCTGACGTAGCTCCTGCATGCCTCCCATCATCTGTCGCAACTCCTCCATACCGGTCTCGAGCCTATCCATACGGCCTGGGGAAGGTGGATCGGTCTGTCCGTGCGGCGTAGGCATACCACCCTGCTCAGTCCTAGTCTCGGACGAGCCAGCTCGAATCTCGTCTCTGGCGGCAGCCCTCTGTGCCCTCGTAGCCTTCGGCGGCATAGTGGCTGTTACAGGAAAACGGATAGTAAGGACAGTGCAATAGGATCATAGGATACACGGAATTGAAGAAGGAATTTTTCAAGCAAGTATATCCTAAAGTCCCTTAGGCGGAGTACCGTATCGTAAGTATGCCGCGGACATACGCACGCTACGTTACCCTGCTTAAGTCACTTACTCCATCTACCAAGGGTCATCCTACACTCACAAAGGTAAAACCTATCGCTCTGATACCAATTTTGTCACGACCCGCAGGGTACGGAACGTGACTGGCACTTAAGTTTACGAAACGTCTAAAGACGTCCGTAAAATAAGTAAGCCAAAGCCCAGAAAACAAAACCAATTAAGCAAAAGAGTGAAGAAAACCCAATCAATTGAAAGCGAGTTATCAAATAAGTCATGTAAAACCCTTTTTAAAAACAATACCAATTTTTCCGAAAATTTCGGCAGAGTCTCCTTTGTAAATACTGGCCCCCAAAATGGGTACAACAAAAATACACATGAATCCACCAAAAATAGGGCATCCCCAAGCGGGAGCTAGCTCTTCGCCACAAGGCGGTCACAAATCCCACGCAATGTAAATGATAGCAAGTATAATAATCATAATAAAGCATAAGAAAACATCATGTCGACTCAAGTGAGCTCGACCCCCAAATACAGCATAAAAGTCCCCAAACCTCACAGTCTCATCTCTAGGTCAATATACAATAAATCTGGTAGAAACAGTAGATGGAGTACACTAGATACAAAGAATATACAAGGTGGTACAAAATAATAACATAACCCACCTATGAGCAAATCTCGAGCTCAGGCAAAAGAGGCAAAAGAACAAGTGCGCCCGCCGCTACTGAACTGACGGAGCGGACCTGCAAAAGACTGTGGCACAACGGGGGTGAGTTGCCAACTCGTGAGTAATAAATAACATCTACAAAGGCTATCGTATGCATGCACACAAGCATCCTAGCATCTAAAATACATGTATGACTGGATGCGCTAGCAGGTGTGTATACAACATCAGTGTGCTAATATGTATGCAACATGGAAATCTGAGGTCTCGATAGGTATATATAAGAAATATTTTATCTCCTTTTTTTTTTTGAAACTCTTTTAGAATGCCAGCATAATGTCAATGAATTGACGAAAATCGGTGTCCAGCAACGACATCCAAAAGCTGTCTCAAATCTCATAAATCCATGTCATAGTGTCTCTGGCCTCAGCCATCCGGCTGACCCATCTCAGTATCAATATATCATCCTCTCGCGGCCCCGGTCGGTATCCTCTGGATATCCGCCGTGCCCAATGAAGTCACCGGTAGGTAATCCGTCCCCTGCCAGGCTCAACGTCATCACCACATTCCTCTTGCCCCGGGGTACCTTACCGGGCCCACCATGTACCCGTGCCGGTTCCTCCACTCCTCGACACGGATTTCCAAATCCACAGCAAACTCATGGTGGACGACACTTACATCACTAGAAAACCGCAATTTACATGTTTAAAAATATAATAAGTTTAGAAATTTTGCGGCTTTCCCCCGAAATCCAGAAATATCATAAAATCTCAAGAAGTCCTCATAAGTGCATATATCAATGATAATGAATGCATATGGTGTCAATAATCAAGTTGCGATGTGTAATTAATGGATTAAGCATGAACAATTAATATGATGAAGTACATGCACATGAATAGCAATTCTACGGTTTCATTTTAAGGAATTAAAGGCAATAGCACAAGTTTAAGTATCAATTGGTAAAAGGGTTAAATTTAAAGGTTATCTAGTGTGGTGGCATGGCAATTACCAGGGTGTGTGTGTAAGCATGAATAGTGCTCGTGCTGCATATAAAAACCCTGGTAATGGTGCAGGTGTCCTATGAAATGGTTTCGTATAGGTATGTCAATATAATGCATGGATGCAGCAAATAGTAAATTAAGCATTTCACCCCTAATTACTAACATTACTAAGGATCTTGTAAGTTACTAAAACTATCGGGCGGCTTGCGCCATCCAACGATAGTCCCCCGTAGATATTACATCTACTCACCGGAATCCCTGGCTAGCTGTGTCCAATCACCGCTTTCCCCTTTCGCGCCGCGTCTGACGTCTCCGCGACCGAACCTGGAATTAACATCAATACCAAACATAAGGTTACATATCAAGAACGACGCAAAACCCAAACGAAACTACTAACGTTCGCTAGCTAGGTACAACGTGCACAAAGTGCGCGGAACACACGCGAAAATCGCAAAAACTGCCAAAAAAACGCCGATTTGGTCGCCCGGCAAAACTAAAACCCGACTACCCAAAAATCCGCACTCACGTATCCCAAAAGTCGTAGGACAAGCCATTACAATCATCAGGATATCAAAAATAATTCATCACATAATTTTATAACAAAACTAGTAAGCATTTACGTTCCAAAATCGGTGCAAAAATCGCCGATTAGCGACAAAACGACTACAATCTAGCACAATCACCCAACCACACTACAAGCAATCTACAAACACTAATTACAACACAATAACAATGATTCCAATCCTATTTTCCCTAAACAACCATTTTTTGAATTTATAACCTAGCAAATTCCAAATCAATTTCCACACTTGCAAACTTAAATTAACACAACAAAAGCCCACATAAGAAGATTAATCTCATAGATTAGGTTAGCAAAATACTAGATAACAAATTGGGTTTAAATCAACTAAATAATGTTTTCTAACCCTAATCAACTCATTATCATGTTTCACAAACCATTTCTATACATAACCCTCTCTTGAAAATCCTAAAACAACAATTTACAACTAAAATCAAACTTCTAAAATTACCTATATTAGCAAAATTGAAGACTACATAACAAGGTAACCATATAGATTAGTTCATTAACAACTAGATTAACTATAAAACAACTTAATTAACCATCATGGTTTCAAAACCCTAGTTTAATACAACTATTCTTTTATAAACTAGATTAGGAATTAGTTAACTTTTAACACTAAACCATACAATTAAAGGAATTTTTGCAAAAGAAAGTAACTTGATGAGAATTATACCTCAATTTGGGATCTAGCAAGAACAAATTTGCTCCAAGTGATGGCCTCAAGCACCAAGATTCAAGCAAGAATGGCTAAGGATAATGATAGCATAAGGATTTTGTTTGGATTTTTGAATAAAGTGTGGATTTTGATGTGTTTTCTTGAAGAAATTGAAGAAAAATGAAAAGAAAAGAGGTGAAGAAGAGGAGGTTCAGGTTTCGGCCAGAGGAGGGCATGGGAAGGGGTGTGGGCAATTGGGGAAAGTCAATGGTCAAGTCTCCAAAGTCAAATGCACCATACTTTATCCATTATATTTAAAATAAATCCATAAACTATCAAATTCAACTCAAGAAAGCAACCCAAGAAATGAGGCCAGAAATTTCTGGACTTGCACAAGGTGGGGCTGTCCTAGGGCTGAGGGAAAAGAGAGAGGGGTTTTACAAAAGAAATTTTATGCAAAAAGGCCCCCTACAACTCAAAAATTGCAAGTTTTAGCTCAAAATTCAATAAATTCGTTTCATATCATAAAAATTTGTTAAAAATCAAAATAAATTACTAAAAATTTATGTTACCACTAGATTTTAATTATCATAATTTTAGAGATTAAAATTAGCCCGGAAAAATTTGTATTTATCGCTAATTTAATGTATTTTCTTACCGGCTTAAAATAATATTAAAAAATTGAAAAATTAGGGAAAATTTTTAAACGACCAGAATTTCATAATTAACTCATTAGCTACTAAAAACAAGCAATTAACTATCCATTTTAGGTATAATTAGCCCTAAACTGCAAAATAATAAGAAAGACGGTTTTCGGAAAAATACCGAATTTTCACCGAATTTCAGGAAAACACCAAAACGACTTTTCAAGACGCTACATTTAAGGACCCCACAGTCCACTGTTAGTTTTAAGACATCTCGGTCAAGGTTAAGGACCTCATAGTCCATGGGTTTAAGGACCCCACAGTCCATTGTTACTTTTAAGACATCTCGGTCAAGGTTAAGGACCTCATAGTCCATGGGTTTAAGGACCCCACAGTCCATTGTTAGTTTTAAGATATCTCGGTCAAGGTTAAGGACCTCATAGTCCATGGGTTTAAGGACCCCACAGTCCATATCAATGTGTGGTCATCGGGACCCGTCACCTCTTTGAAGACATTGAGGGATTACAATGCCAAGTATCAAAGAAGTGAAGAGATGTACCCTAGAACCGGAGTGGATTAAATAGTCCTTGGCCCAATTTGGGATCAAGACCAATTAATTATGTTATAAGCCCATTAGCCCAGTTGATTACGAATTGAGGACTTATGGCCAGCTTGGGCTAAGTCCAATCAGGAGAGGTTTTGCCTTTATCCATTTAGCCAATTGGACCAATGTCTAGTGTTAAACACTAAAGACCAACCAGTGTTGAACACTGAGAATGAGATTGACAAGTTAGTGTTTAACACTAAAAGATAATTGGTGTTAAACACCAGCAACAGGGCTTTCAAATTAGTGTTAAACACTAAAACAGATCAGTATCAAACACTGGCAACAGAGATCTCAAATTAGTGTTAAACACTAAGGTAGTCAGTGTTGAACACTGCAAATAAAGTTTTTTTGATTAGTGCTGAACACTAAGGCCCAACAGTGTTTTAACACTGGGTTCGGGAGTTTCAATTTAGTGTTAAACACTAAGGCAAGAGGGGTCACGTGGCGACACGTGAGAGCGCCCTCCCTTCATTTATTCTGCTGAGATTATCGCATCTTTCAGAGCATCACGTGCCATCACGTGACGGGCATTCAAATGCTTGTGTGTTAAAGCTTCTGTCAAGGGTCACGTGGGTCACGTGGGGCACTGCCTCAAAGGGGCTTTCTGTAGGTCTCTTGGGGGGGTCACGTGGTGGCACGTGACCCTGCCTCTATGTATGTTGTTTAGAGGATCTGTTAATCTTTTCCAGGAATTAAATTCCTTGTAGGGTTGAACCCTGACAATAATTTCAGAGGAATTAAATTCCTACTTCCTTTCGAAGATTTATATTCTGGAATAGAGTTGGGCTCTGAATTTTCTGTAGGAATTAAATTCTTCATATATGTGAAGAACTGAATAGGGTTAAACCCTAATAAAAGCTTTTAAGGAATTAAACTCCCATTCTCTGTTAAATTATGATTAAGGGAATTAAATTCCCGCCGTTTCAACAGAACTAGGTTCTTAATTAGGGTTAAACCCTGTTTCTCTTTGTTCTGAAGGAATTAAATTCCCATGACACAGGGTCAAACCCTAATTTTATTTTAAAGGAATTAAATTCCTATAGTTCTGTGAGAATTAAATTCTCGTGCTTCCGTTCCCTCTCTATGTTTTGGATCTGCATGGCAGGATCTCGACCCATTGAGAATTAAATTCTCAACTTCAAGGGGAGATGTGCACTTTGCAGATCCTCTATCAAAGAGCGAAGAAATATGTTCTTATGTTTTATATATCAGAGTTAAACCTTGTCGAGAATTAAATTCTCTTTTCTTTCAAGGAGCCTTCCCATTCTTACCTAGGGTTTTCTTTTTTGCAGAAGATCCAAATTCCTCAAAGTATCAAGGCTCTCTCTCTTTTCTTTTTCTCTGCGTATCTATCTCTATCTCTTCATCCCTGTGTCTCTTGGCTCCTATTTATAGGAGAAGCAGCCGAATCAATTAGTTTTTGACGAATCTTCATTGAGAGATTTGATTTGCATCCATCATTCGTTTTTGACCTTTGGATTATTAGGTGAATTTTATTCACCATTGGATTTCAAATCCAGGGATTCTCCTTTGTTATTTCGGTTAGATTTAAAGGGGAAATCTTTCCAAACCCGAGATTTTCTCATGGATTGATGATATTTAATCACCTCTGAATCTTCAATTCGATTGATTCCAGATAATCGCTTTCCTTTGGAAAGATTTGAATCTCTTTCAGAATTTAATTCTGTTAACAAAATGGGCTTTGAAAGCCGGTCACGTGTGACCACGTGACCCTTGGTCACGTGACCCATGGTCACGTGTGGGCACGTGACCCTCTTTGGAATGAGCCCTCTTCTTTCCTTTTGCGCTCTGTCTTCTGGTTGCTGCTTAACCGTCACGTGCCACCACGTGACCCCTGGTCACGTGTGAGCACGTGACCCTTGTCTGGACTCTTTTTCTTGATTTAACTGGAGAACAATTCTGATGTTTTGAGCGTCACGTGCCAACACGTGACCCCTGGTCACGTGGGAGCACGTGACCTCTTTTGAAGCTTTTTCCTTGATTTGATCAGGGAACCGATGTGTCTTTGAATCCGCTTTAAAATGTCACGTGCCAACACGTGACCCTGGTCACGTGGGAGCACGTGACCCTTTCTGAAGCCCTTTTCTTTGATGTAGTCAGGAAGCTGAATCTGCCTTGATGATGCTTTTAGATGTCACGTGCCAACACGTGACTGCTGGTCACGTGTAAGCATGTGACCCTCTTCTGAAGCTTTTTCCATAAGCTTTTCTGATTTTAAATCAGGAAATAGGGTTTAGTGGGCAAAACACGGAGGCCTTCACCTACGGGGGCGGGGGCGTCAGCGCCGGGTTTATGGCCGATCTCGCCGGCCACGTGGAGGCGATTAGGGGTCGGATTGGTGCCCGTATTCTTGGCTGTGTACTCAACATTTTACACATGTTTATTTTTTCCGTCTTTTCATTTTTACGTGTATTGCACGTGTAAACTTTTAGGCTTCTAAAAGGTTTAAATGAAAAATCAGTAAAAATAATATCCCGTTGATGAGATTCAAACACAGGGGCTACGTCACAGCAGTGCAAGACTTTACCAATAAGCTGCAAGTTATTTCTTACAGTTCTTAAACAAATTTAGTTTATAACTTGTACTTAGGCTTGTAAACTCCATTCTGTACATTAACTTAAAAAAATTTCGTACAGTGAAATTAGAGTCGTTACACCCGGAGATCCAAGCTGCACTAGCTATAGGGGATTTCCCAACCCATGATCTTGCTCTGAAGGCTGTCCGCCGATATGTGTGTTAGTTATGTGTATGTCCTCGAGGACATTATTGTACATATGATGTATATTATAGTGGATGTTTGGACATATATAGAGAGGAATTTCTTGCTCGACATGATAGTATGCTATCTGGTTGCACTTTGTCTTAACATGTAGACTTGTATTATGATACTGTCTTGCTCTCACATGTTGATGAAGCCCTTAGGATGTGTACTTGACTACCAGGACTATGATAAAGATCATACTAGTGGGCCCAGGATAGTCCACAAGTACATCCTTAATTTTTTCTAGTCGAGGGTGTATCGAGACAGGGCATCGATATTCCAGAGTAGACTAGCGTATACGCTTCTTGACCCATATGATGGGCGATGGATGATCCCAGATCCATTGGTGTTTGACATCAAAGATGGTATACGGGTGCTCAGTGGATACTGGGTACACTGAACGGACTCGCCGAGAACTCCTAGTTGGTATTATATCTATCGTCAGATAGCAGTTCTCTGGTGACACTGGTACAGGTTAGTCTGTAGACCCGAGATCGTCATAGAGTCTTGTGTGATTCCCATTGTCTTTGATTTCCACCTTACCACGTTCAAGAGAACGTACAAAACGGTGGCTTTTGGGTACAGTCCCGAATCATATGGAGGTAATGAGCGATAGGAGGGGATTCGTCTCTCCCGGTATTGGGGGTTGATGTTGTGTTGTGCTCGATTGGCCATAACAGGAAGTCCCTGGCCAGGACTGATACGGAGATTTACTGGTAAGTGTTATCAGTAGTTTCTCGACCCGTTATGAGCCTCACACAGGCACGACTTATCAGGTACTGGGGTCTGACGTTTACCACCCATAGACTGGATATCAGATGAAGAGACCGGACTAAACTGTAGTGTTACTGACAGGCTTTAAAGGAGTATGAGCATGCTTTCTTGTTGATCTTCTGATCGCTCAATACCCGGATAGCCGTTACGTCCAGCTAGTACCGCTGACGGCTTATGGGTGCTTGATATGACCATCACCTACTGCCGGCGTATTGACAAGTCTTTAGAGTCCTACACAGAGGTTTACTGGCTCAAGCAAAACGAAGCAGGAGCACATATGTGATATGTGCGGGACCGAGATTAATACATGTATGTGATACCGTATTCTATTCTCGCGATATGTGATATCGGTCGGTTATATGTGATATAGCCGGGTTATCGAATCAAGTGTTAATTCGATAAGATGATACATATAATATTAGTCGGTTATATGTGATATAGCCGGATTATTAAATCAAATGTTGATTTGATAATTTAATGTATAATTATATATTTGATATATTAATTTACATTAACTAATATTTGCTCATTTGTGCATTTCTTTTTTCTCACATGTGTACACTTAATATATATGTGATATATATTATTTGTGTTTTCTTTTTTTGTGTCATGCATGATGATACACACTACATGGGTATATGAGACTCATACCATGCTATTTGATAATTAGAGTTTTATTTATTTAATACAAATATAAATTGGTGGGAATTAAGCATAGTTGCAAGCTTTGAAAGCTTGTGGAAACCATTGACTTAGTCCACTAAATTTGTCTTGCATTAGATATTTATTAACCTAACCATAATTTTTAGCCATGGTTTATTCTCTACAAGAGATATATGTGATATGAACTCACCCATGGTTGCCATTCACTCTCTCATCAATTATTTGCTTCATCTTCTTCATTGAGCTCTCTAGCTTTCTCAAGAAAAAGAAATAGAGCGAGAAAAAGAATTCTAAAGTGAGAAAAAATCCTACTTCATCATCTTCTACTAGATTAGCCATTTAGTTTAGGGTGTTAGCTTCACTAATCCCTAATTAGTGAAGAGGTAGCTTGAGTTGATGTCTTCTCAAAGTAGATCATCTTCGGTCTCGAAGATCATTGAGCAAGCTCGTTCATTTCGATAAGTGGAGCCTATGAAGAGTCCGGATCACCATTACTTGGAGCGAAGGGACTTCTACACGGAGCATTTGAAGTGAAGGACCGGTCTACAAAGGTTGTATTCCATATTCACTTAGATGTAAAGTTGTTTACATATTGTATTGTCTAATTCTAAAGTTAAGATTCTAGGTTTAGGGTTAAGTAGCATGGAAATTTTTTGAAATTGGCATGGACGATACCTCCCGAAACCTTATTGTCGTGCTAGGTAACCTATCAGAGCCAAGCTAGAGAATTAGACGATGTTTTTTATATTACGAAACCGAAAATACTCGGAAACCTGAAACATTAAAATCTAGCTTTTGTCGATTTTATATGGCCTCTAAAATTTTTTTAAGCAACTGCAGAATGTTATATATGATGTAACATGAACACTGGACAAAAACGAACCCTATTGGCCGGATTTGACCCAGCGACACTCACTATTTTTCCGAGCCGGCCGGCCCCATGGTGTTATTTCTGGTTCGTTTTGGTTTGGTATTCTGTTCTCTGGGTTTTGGTGTTTCAGGTGTTGCTTGTTTTTCCTAAAATTGCATGAGATGTTAATTTTCTATAAAAGCAATTCGGAGTGTTTCGTAGTCGTAATTCTAACATTGTTTCGGGTTTTTTAGACGGCGTTAAAAAGTTTGATCGGATATCAATAACCCAATTTTTTCCTCGACGGAAAATTTTCCAAGAGTTGGATTTTTTCCAAGTTAAAAAACATTCAAAAATCATGCAAGTAATGCGATGGACCCTCTAGAAGAACGAAACCCTCACTCAATTCTATGACCGTAAGAACCACCACCAAACCCTAGGGTTTGCGGTAGTTCCGCGGCGCCATAGGTGAGGCAATGGTTGGCCCTTCTATGGTTGGTCCATAGGTACTGTGGTATGTTTTGAGTATTTTTAAACTGCGCTCAAGTGTTGAGCTCTTTGGGAAATTTTAGGTGTTTGTTGATTCGATCGAAATGTTTAACATCGTCTAGCTATTTGTGGAATGTGATACAATATTTGGGATTCATATTGTTAGGCATGAAATCTGAAGTATGTGATATTTCGGGTTTATGATATCTAAGGTGATTGTGGATTCCAAATGTTGTAGTTTGATATTTTCTTTTCTGCGACCGTAAGTGTAATATGTGGTATATCGCCATTTTCGTTGCTATATGTCAACGAAAATTGTGATACGCATATTTACTTACGTTAATGACATATGATGTTATGTGTTGCTGGGATATGTTATATTGGATCGTCGTGTTTTGAATAGCCGGGTTTTTTTTATGTGAGATGAGAGTTTTTCATTTTCATTCATGTAAAAGATTGTATGTAATATTCTTTTATTATGGCACTTCCGGGTTGAGGATGATGTCACCATTGTTGTATATTATTTACTTTTCCGCATTAGGATAGACCCAAGGTGGGGAGCACAAGTAACCAGGTTCTAGAGTCCAGTGGGAGACCATCTTGAGGAGTCGAGTCCGGGTCTCCTAACTCTAGAATTGGTAGGGTTGCTTGCCGCTCTCGTAGGGGTCTAGGGATGTGGGTTTGGCTATTCATCGCGACCGTGGAATCCGTGTTTTATACTGGCTTAATTTAAAACATGGAATTCCTAGTATATCCAATATTTCATATGTTATCTTCTGCTGCTGATATTCTGTGATGTGATCACTTTATATGCGTGAGACGAATGCTTTATTATTATATATATGATATATAATAAACGCTGTTTATGTTTTGCATCCGCGCTAGTCCCGCCCCGCTATGTCGTTAATTAAGTAACCTAACGGTGCATAACGGGACACTGTGGCGGATGCGGATGGCATAAGCGTATGTTGTATTTTCATTTCTTCTGTGATGCTTAGGAAGCATAAATGATGGGACTTCATTAATGAGATTAATGAAAGAAAAAAAACCTAAAAGATGTTGTAGAATCAAATTTTCAAATAGGGTAGCTCTAGTTTTTGCTTTGCATAGCGGTATTCCTTGTAGAATATCCAGCATCTTATTCGATAAGGAAAGAGCCGAGATCCCTTCATCTGGAGTGACTTCTTTAGCAAAACCTAGCAGATACTACAACTCACTCGGTTTTGTTTTTTATTGCTTCTATAGTTCTTGCTTTGCATAGTGGTATTTGTGAAATATCCTGCACTTTATTCGATAAGGAAAGAGCCGAGATCTCTTCACCGGGAGTGACCTCTTTAGCGAAACTAGTAAAAGCCTAAAAAACACTCCTTTTCAAAATCACTTGTTTTTACTATGATATCAAGTTCATTACGCAAAAGGTTTTCTTAAAAACTTGTCGTACCCCTCTGTCATTTCAGATAAGGACTGTTCAGTATTCGTACTACGTTTGTTGACCTTGTCAAGACGTAGTGTACGGTAGTTGATTAATGCTTATCTGCTAAAGCATGAGATGCGATTGGATTAGGATAGTCGTACGACCTTGTTGACCTTGTTAAGGGTCGTGCGGGTGGGTTTAATTCAATCATGAAATATACGGGTTGAACTTGACTTGCGATTTATGGTTTGTTGATCTTGTCAAGGTCATAGATCGCTTGGGGAAGAATATTGTCGGGAATTTCAAGTGTTGAAATTTGCAATGAGATTGCATACCTTCTATGAGATAGTTGGATCTCGATATCCACTGCGAGTAAGAGTTACTCCTGGGAGAGTTTTACACATCACAATTAGCCGATCAAGTAAGTGTCTAAAAAGGTGTTAACGAGGTTATGCCTATGGGAAAACGAGATTTATTTTAATTAGGTCCGTGCGAAAGCACAGGGAACCTCACTCAAAGTACCAACACTGGCCTGGCTGAAAGATTGGCGAACTTGTAAGGTGTAATTAATCCCGGCTAGTCTTATCTTTTAGGGTTTGAAGGAAGATTTGATAAAAATAGTGGGAGCCATACTGATTAGATAAGATAATAACCAATCTAATCTTGCAAGAGCATACGCTAAAGTGTTTTCTTCTCTCTCTCCAGGTAGCGACCATGTCAGGCCTTAATCAAGATAATAATATGGATATATTGACCGAACCCTGTTGTTATACTGAGCAGGGGAACGTTGGTTCCATTCTTTCTTATAATTGTTATAAGACTGAGCAGGGAATAAGGACATATCCGGATTCCCACGCCGTCCAAATGAAGAATAAGTATGTTGATGTATCTTCTTCGGGTGTGTTAGTTACCGAGAACTGTTTCTCAGTACACTTTACGTCCTGGGTATTAGATACCGGATCGAGATCCCACATATGTAATATGTTACATGGGCTAAGGAAAGGTAGAGAACTGGGAATGGGTGATCATTCCGTAAGAGTAGGGAATGGTGCAAATGTTGCAGCCAAAGCAGTTGGCGAATATCACCTTGTATTACCAAATGGTAATACATTGATTCTGAACGAATGCTATTACATACCGAACCTGATCTGCAATCTTATATCAATTTCTTTATTAAGTAAAGAAGGATATAATTTTGTAGTACAGGATAATGTTATGAACATTTTTCTGAATCAAAAGTTGATTGAATCAGGCTCCTTAAATAATGGCATATACGTTCTAAATCAAACCACGGTTCTTAACGTACAAAACACACACAAGAGGAAGAGTTCAGAAATGAACGAATCCTTCTTGTGGTATTGTAAACTAGGTCATATCAATGCGACATGACTAGCTAAGTTACATAAAGATGGATATTTGAATCCGTTTGAATTATCATCTTATGAAACTTGCCAGTCATGTCTCAAAGGCAAAATGACCAAAACTTCGTTTACTGGACACGGAGAAAGAGTTAAGGAACTCTTGGGACTGATACATAGTGATGTATGCGGTCCCATGTCTACACATGCCAGGAATGGTTCCTCGTACTTCATTACATTCACTGACGATCTCTCAAGATACGGACATGTGTTCCTGTTGAAACACAAGTCTGAAGCTTTTGAGAAATTCAAAGAATATAAGCATGATGTCGAGAACCAAACGGGTAAAAGTATAAAAATCCTTCGATCTGATCGGGAAGGAGAATACTTGAGCATGGAATTCCGTGACTATGTAAAAGAGAATGGGATTCTCTCTCAGCTTACTCCTCCGTATACACCACAGCACAACGGTGTATCGGAGCGGAGAAATCGCACCCTTTTAGATATGGTGCGCTCTATGATGAGCACCGCTGAGTTGTCTATTTCCTTTTGGGGTTATGCGCTTGAGACAGTAGCATACCTATTGAATCAAGTTCCATCTAAATCTGTACCTACCACACCATATGAGATATGGAGTGGGAAGAGACCATATCTTAAACGAGTTAAGATATGGGGTTGTCCGGCCTATGTCAAAAGGAAAAATCCGGACAAACTCGAGACACGATCAGTTCTTTGCAAGTTTATGGGATATCCAAAGAATTCATATGGATATTTTTTCTACCACAGTGAGGAACAAAAGGTGTTTGTTGCTCAACATGCCACTTTTTTAGAAAAGGAATTTCTTGTAAAAGAAATTAGTGGCGAAAAGGTAGAACTGGAAGACGTTCCAGCTACACAGACTACAACTGAAGATTTAGTGGAACCAGAGAATTCGATAGTTCCCAACGAACCTCAGCCTCTCCGCCGATCTAGTAGGGTTTTTCATCCACTTGAGAGATACTACGGTTTTCTCATTTATGGTGGGAGTAAGGATTGCATTATGGAAGATGATGACCCAACTAGCTTCTAGCAGGCCATCACGAGTGGGGACTCTGTGAAATGGCTGGATGCAATGCGATCTGAGATAGAATTCATGTACACCAACAAAGTATGGACTTTGGAAGATACTCCTGAAGGGGTAAAACCCATCGGGAGCAAGTGGATCTTCAAGAAAAAATTTGGTGTAGATGGAAAAGTCGAGACTTTCAAAACTAGACTTATTGCAAAAGGTTTTCGTCAACGACCAGGTGTGGATTATGATGAAACCTTTTCTCCAGTGGTTATGCTTAAGTCCATCCGGATCCTACTTGCTATTGCTGCATACCATGACTACGAAATCTGGCAAATGGATGTTAAGACCGTCTTTCTAAATGGTGATTTAGAAGAGAGCATGTACATGACTCGGCCAGAGGGCTTCGTGGATAGTGGGAGCAACGGAAAGGTGTGCAAGCTGCTTAAATCAATCTACGGGTTAAAGCAGGTATCGCAAAGTTGGAACATCTATTTTGATGTGGTAGTCAAAGAGTTTGACTTCATCAAAAACGTAGATGAACCTTGTATATACAAGAAGGTGGCAGAGTAAGGTTGTCTTCCTCGTATTGTACGTGGATGTCATACTCTTGATAGGAAATGATGTTCCTTTGCTGCACTCGGTCAAGCACTTCTTATCACAAATATTCTCAATGAAAGATCTAGGTGATGCCTCCTACATCTTTGGGATTAAGATCTATAGAGATAGATCTAAACGGATACTGGGATTTTCCCAATCCAGGTACATATACACCATACTAAAGAGGTTTAGTATGGAAGATTCCAAGCGTGGGAATTTACCCACGATCTCAGGACTCACTCTCTCCAAAGAGATGTTTCCCAATACTGATTTGGAGAGAGCTCGCATACAAGGGATACCCTATGCTTCGGCAATAGGCTCTATCATGTACGCGATGTTATGTACCAGAAACGATGTAGCATATTCACTAAGTATAGTGAGTAGGTATCAAGCAGATCCTAGAGAGAATCACTGGACAGTGGTAAAGAACATTCTCAAGTACTTGAGAAGGACTAAAGAGATGTTCTTGGTGTATGGTAACAATGAACTCCAAGTGGAGTCCTTTACCGATTCGAGCTTCCATAGTGATAAGGATGACTCTAAGTCGGTATCGGGATTTGTTTTTACCCTCAATGGAGGGGTGATTTGTTGGAAGAGTTCCAAACAGGAAACAATGGCAGACTCGACGATAGAGGCTGAATACATCGCTGCCAACGTTGCTGCCAAAGAGGCTGTCTGGATGAAGAAGTTCATAACCGAACTTGGAGTGGTTCCGTCTATCGAGCATCCAATACCTTTGTATTGTGATAACAATGGAGCAGTGGCTTTGGCCAAGGAACCCAGGTACTATCAGCGATCCAGGCATATTCTGAGGCAGTATCACCTGATCCGGAAGATAGTTGATCGCCGAGAGATCGAGGTCAAGAGAGTAGACACGAAGAACAACACAGCTGATCCACTCACGAAGGCCATACCCTAGATACAATTTGAGAGACTCTTGGGGATGTTGGGTATGAGATACTAAAACAGCTGTCCTTAGTGCAAGTGAGAGATTGTTAGTTATGTGTATGCCTTAGAGGCCATTATTGTATATATGATGTATATTATAGTGGATGCTTGGACATATATAGAGAGGAATTTCTTGCTCGATATGATAGTATGCTATCTGGTTGCTCTTTGTCTTAACATGTAGACTTGTATTGTGATACTGTCTTGCTCTCACATATTGATGAAGCCCTTAGGATGTGTACTTGACTACCAGGACTATGATAGAGATCATACTAGTGGGGCCAGGGTAGTCTATAAGTACATCCTTAATTGTTCCTAGTCGAGGGTGTATCGAGACAGGGCATCGATATTCCAGAGTAGACTAGCGTATACGCTTCTTGGCCCATATGATGGACGATGGATGATCCCACATCCATTGGTGTTTGATATCAAAGATGGTATACGGGTGCTCAGTGGAGACTGGATACACTGAACGGACTCGCCGAGAACTCTTTGTTGGTATTATACCTATCGCCAGATAGCAGTTCTCTGGTGACACTAGTACATGTTCGTCTGTAGACCCGAGATCGTCATAGAGTCTTGTGTGATTCTCACCGTGCTTTGATTTCCACCTTACCACGTTCAAGAGAACGTGAAAAACGGTGGCTTTTGGGTACAGTCCCGAATCACATGGAGGCAATGAGCGATAGGAGGGGATTCGTCTCTCCCGGTATTGGGGGTTGATGTTGCGCTGTGCTCGATTGGCCATAACAGGAAGTCCCTGGCCAGGGATGATACGGAGATCTACTGGTAAATGTTATCAGTAGTTTCTCGACCTGTTATGATCCTCACATCGGCATGACTTATCGGTTACTGGGGTCTGACGTTTAGCACCCATAGACTGGATATGCGACATATCAGACGAAGAGACTGGACTGTACGGTAGTGTTACTGACATGTTTTACAGGAGTATGAGCAGGCTTACTTGTTGATCTTCTGATCGCTCAATACCCGGGTAGCCGTTACGTCTAGCTAGTACCGCTGATGGCTTGTGGGTGCTTGATATGTCATCACCTACTGCCGGCGTATTGACGAGTCTTTAGAGGCCTACACAGAGCTTTACTGGCTCAGGAAAAATGAAGTAGGAGCACATATGTGATATGTGCAGGACCGAGATTAATACAAGTATGCGATACCGTATTCTATTCTCGCGATATGTGATATCGGTCGGTTATATGTGATATCGCCGGGTTATCGAATTAAGTGTTGATTCGATAAGATGATACATATAATATTAGTCGGTTATATGTGATATAGCCGGATTATTAAATCAAATGTTGATTTGATAATTTAATGTATAATTATATATTTGATATATTAATTTACATTAACTAATATTTGCTCACTTGTGCATTTCTTTTTTCTCACATGTGCACACTTAATATATATGTGATATATTATTCGTGTTTTCTTTTTTTGTGTCATGCTTGATGATACACACTACATGGGTGTATGAGACTCATACCGTGCCATTAGATAATTAGGGTTTTATTTATTTAATGCAAATATAAATTGGTAGGAATTAAGCATGGTTGCAAACTTTGGAAGCTTGTGGAAACCATTGACTTAGTCCACTAAATTTTTCTTGCATTAGATCTTTATTAACCTAACCATAATGTTTAGCCATGGTTTATTCTCTATAAGAGTTATATGTGATATGAACTCTCCCATGGTTGCCATTCACTCTCTCATCCATTATTTGCTTCATCTTCTTCATTGAGCTCTCTAGCTTTCTTAAGAAAAAAGAAATAGACTGACAAAAAGAATTCTAAAGTGAGAAAAAATCCTACTTCATCATTCTCTACTAGATTAGCCATTTAGTTTAGGGTGTTAGTTTCACTAATCCCTAATTAGTGAAGAGATAGCTTGAGTTGGTGTCTCCTCAAAGTAGATCATCTTCGGCCTCGAAAATCATTGAGCAAGCTCGTTCATTTCGACTAGTGGAGCCTACGGAGTGTTCGGATCACCACTACTTGTAGCGAAGGGACTTCTACACGGAGCATTTGAAGTGAAGGACCGGTCTACAAAGGTTGTATTCCATATTCACTTAGATGTAAAGTTGTTTACATATTGTATTGTCTAATTCTCAAGTTAAGATTCTAGGGTTAGGGTTAAGTAGCATGGCAATTTTTTGAAATTGGCATGGACGATACCTCCTGAAACCTTGCTGTCATGCTAGGTAACCCTACAATGTGGCAGTAGTGAAGAAGAAGTGCAGAGCTCAGACTGCAGGTGTAAAGAGCCCTGCCACTCAGATGGAAGGAGGAGTCTCTTCCAGGCCAGCCTTTGCATCCATAAGACCGGGAGTAATGTTTAACCGGTCCAGTCCAGACTTTTTCTTTTATTGCAAGATGAATGGAAGCCTGGTGAAGGACTGCAGGTATGAAAATGGCCTGTGCTTAGTTAGTGGCGTGTCCACTCACAACATTGGAGCATATCCTTATAGACGCAACCCAGCTCCAGCACACAGACTAGCCATCACTTTTCCGCAGCGACCAGCTATCCAGGCTCTTGCACCTCGTCTTGCTCTCCTTGCTCCACCTCCACGTGGACCTCCTGCATAGCCTTCCCGTCAGTTCCATCAGAAATAGAGGAACATGCCTCAAGGACAGAGGGACAGACAGAAGAATGTGCCTCCAGCAAGGAGGAATGTACCTAGGTGTTTGGCTTTCACATTAACTGTGGAAGAAGCTAAAGCCACTGACCAAGTCATCACTGGTAACTCCCAATCTTTCAAAACTTTTCAATCTTTATACATCAATATTTCTTTTCCTATATCTAAACATATCCCACACAACTTAGGTACAATCTTAGTAGTCACACTACCTGCCTTAGCACTTTTCGACACTGGAGCATCACATTGCTTTATGTCGCAACGGTTCGTCCGAACTAATGCAATTCCAATTAAACCGCTCGTATCCAGCTGAAATGTCAGTTCAGGGAACAGCGTTCTAAAGGCAACTATAGGATATGATCTGTGTCCAGCAGTCGTCTGCATCAGAGAATTTTATGCGGACTTCAAGGTGCTGGACATACTGAACTTCGACGTAGTCTTGGGAATGGATTGGCTAAGAACTTTCTTTGTTACGATCGACTATCGTCAAAGGAGGGTAATGTTCGAGATACCAGATCATCCGATCTTTTATTTCAAGAGTGGGGACCGTACCTTGGAGCCTAGCACCTATAAATCTAAACCAAACAAGGTAGTGGTTGCAACACTATAGGCAGAAGAAGAAAAGCCAGAGGTAGTTCGAGAGTTCGAAGATGTATTTCCTGAAGACATCTCAGGTTTGCCTCCCGATCAAGCTCTTGAATTCAGTATTGACTTAATACATGGTCCACAACCGGTGATCAAAGCTTTGTACCGGTTAATTCCAGAAGGATTGAAGGAGATCCGTACTCAGTTGGACGAACTCCTGAAGAAAGGTTGGATTCGTCCCGGTACTTCAAGTTGGGGATCTTCAGTTTTGCTTATGAAGAAGAAAGAAGGTTCATACAGAATGTGTGTAGACTATCGAGCTCTGAACGAAGTAACGATAAAGAACAAGTATCCACAACCACGCATCGATGATCTGTTCGATCATCTTAGTGGGTCTTGCGTATTCTCAAAGTTAGATCTTCGTTTAAATTATTATCAGGTGAAGGTCAAAGAGTCTGATATTCCGAAGACGACATTCAGGACTTGCTATGGCTATTACGAATATCTCGTGATGCCATTTAGAGTGACCAATGCACCTGCTATCTTCATGAATCTGATGAACCAAGTTTTGCAAGAGTACCTAGACATGTTTGTTGTTATTTTCATCGATGACATACTGGTGTATTCAAAGAGCCGGAAAGAGCACACCGAGCATTTGCAGATTGTCCTGAAGACATTGCGACAGCATTAACTCTATGCCAAGTACAAGAAGTGCGAATTTTGGCTAGATCAAGTCGGATTTCTCAGACATATCGTTTCAGGCGAAGGAATCTCAGTAGATCCAGCTAAAGTTGCACCAAAGATGGTGAAGGATATTCGAAATTTCTTGGGATTAGCAGGATACTACCGAAGATTCATTGAAGGTTTCTCGAAAATTGCAGTATTCTTGACCAAGCTCACACGTAAAGAAGAAGAATTCGTGTGGTCAGAAGCATGCGAACAAGATTTTGTAGAACTCAAGTCTAGAATGACATCAGCTCCTATTCTCGTAATACCAGACCAATCTGGAGGATTCTTTGTGCACTGCGATGCATCCGGTAAGGGATTAGGATGTGTTCTACACCAGCATGGAAAAGTTATAGCTTTTGCATCGAGATAGCTGAAAGCTCATGGGCATAACTATCCAACACATGATCTGGAGTTGGCAGCCGTTATCTTTGCACTTAAGATTTGGCGCCACTATCTTCTTGGAGAACGAGTAGATATATATACTGACCACAAGAGTCTGAAATATGTATTTACTCAGAAGGAATTGAATATGTGGAAGAGAATATGGCTAGAACTCGTGGCAGACTTCGACATCAACCTACAATATTATCCAGAGAAGGTGAATGTAGTTCCAGATGCACTTAGTCGCTAGCCACTATCAATGAATCTCACTGCACAATGGAAGCTTCAGCAGGAATTGCACGAGATGGAGATAGAAGTGGTTATGCCAGGTAATGCTTCGTATTTGATGAACTTACAAGTTCAGTCTACTATTGTCAATCAGATCAAAGCAGCTCAAGTAAGTGATGCCAAGCTGTAAAAGATCCGAGAACAAGTAGAAAATGGACTTTAAATAGACTTCATCATCCACGAAGAAGGATCTTTGAGATATGGAAGTCGATTGTGTGTACCATAAGGTTCTGTTTGGGAAGAATTGATGAAAGAAGCTCACAGCTCTCCATACACAGTACACCCTAGTGGTACAAAGATGTACAAAGATCTATGACGAAGTAGCCAGAAGCGTAGCCAAGTGTTTGGTGTGTCAGCAAGTGAAGGCTGAACATCACAGGACTGCTGGTTTACTTCAACCGTTACCTATCCCAGAATGGAAATGGTAGCACATTACCATGGACTTCGTGACTGCCCTTTCTCGCAGCATGAAGGGTAACGACGCAGTATGGGTTATTGTGAATCGACTCACCAAGTCGGCTCACTTCATCCCATTTCGAGTTGGCCAATTTACCGAGACTTTAGCAAAGAAGTACATGAAGGTAAGCATGAATCTAAAGTAAGATTTAACCTCATAGTGTACTATTTTTTATACCCATGAACTCATGCAGGAGATCGTGAGATTACATGGAGTACCAGTTTGCATCGTCTCCGATCGTGACACTAGATTCCGATCGTAGTTTTGGCAGATTCTGCAAGATAGCCTGGGAATGAGTCTGAACTTCAGCACAACTTACCATCCACAAACAGATGGACAGTCTGAGTGAACAATTCAGATTCTAGAAGATATGCTAAGAGCTTGTATGTTAGACTTCGGAGGTTCGTGAGAAGATCACCAACATCTTATGGAGTTTTCATACAACAACAGCTACCAGGCGAGTATTGGAATGGCACCGTTTGCAGTGCTTTATGGAAGGAAGTGTCGTTCACCCTTAAGTTGCGACGACATCGGAGATCGTGAACTCCTTGGACTAGAGATGATTTTGGCAACTGTGGACGTAGTTCGCACGATCAGGGAAAGAATGCACATAGCCCAAGACCAACAGAAGCATTGGGCTGATGCAAAGCGCTGACACCTGGAGTTCCAACCTGGAGATCATGTTTTCTTAAAGATCTCTCCAAACCGAGGAGTAATTCGATTTGGCAAGAGGGCAAAGCTCAGTCCGAGATATATAGGACGTTTCGATATACTTGAACGAGTCAGAGAAATGGCATACCGTTTGGCACTACCATCCTCATTGGAAGGAGGGCATAACGTGTTCCACATATCTCAGCTTCGAAGATATATGAGTGACCCAGCCACATCCTTGACCACTCCGAGCTCAGTGTACAGACAGATCTATCTTGTGAGCAACAACCCGTTGAGATACTGGACAGAAAGGTGAAGACACTATGGAACAAGGAAGTAAACTTGGTCCAGGTGATGTGAAGAAAGGATTCGCCAGGAGAATCAATGTGGGAATGAGAAGATAACATGTGTGCGAGATACCCATTCTTATTTGTAAACTAGTTATTATGTAATTATAAATTTCGAGAACGAAATTTTTATATGGAGGGTAGAATGTAACGACTCTGATTTTACTGTACGAAATTTTTTAAGTTAATGTACAGAAAGGAGTTTACAAGCCTGAGTACAATTTAAAAGTTATTATTGCATAAGAACAACAAGAAAATACTTGTAGCTCATTGGTAAAACCTTGCACTGTAGTGACGTGGCCCTTGTGCTCGAAGTCCCTCAGGCACATTATATTTTTTCTGATTTTTCTTTTAAATATTTTGGAAGCCCAAAAGTTTGCACGTGCACTGCACATAGAAATGAAAAATCTGGAAAAACAAACATGTGCAAAATGTTATTAATAGCGACGTGGACACGTCGCAAGCATCCAACCCCCTACCCCTCAAAAATGGCCGACGAGATAGGCATTGGGGTTGGCACCGACTAGTAGACTGTAGGGAAACCCGTACTCTACACACAAGACCCTTGGCCTACCCCCATTACCCCTGCACTGTTTGTTTTCTCTGAAATTAAACAGAGAATTCAATTTCCCCAATTAATCCATTTTTAATACATTTTAATTCATTCTTTCAATTCCAAAACCCTAATTTCACACTAAAAATACAACACCATACCCTAGCCCCTCATCATTTAAAAATTCCTAGCTAAAATTATCAAATTTTCTCAAGTACAAGTGGAGTAGAAGTGGAGTTAGACCAAGACCAATTTCCGGTGAGGAAACGAAGCAATTCCGGAGACCCTACGACGCCACGAAGGCAACCACCTCTTCTTCTACCTCCTTCCTACTCTCCTACACCCAAGACCAATTTCTCTAAAAATCTCACTTTTACATGAAAATACCATGAACTTTATATGGGACATCTTTTATTGCTTTGCTTTATCAAATCTTTAGAAAACTTCACAGGGTAATGACCTACCCCTCACATACACACGTCTACATAGCACGATTTCTCCTTGAAACCAATTTTTGTGGCTATTAAAACATTTCATTAAAATACCATGAACTATAAAAATCCGGTTTTCTTTGAATTGTATTATAAAAAAATCTTTGCGATTATTCCTCTACAATCCATTTTGGGAAACCCGTTATTGGATGGTGCGGATTATCGCATATCCTTGGACTAATTGAGCGAGATGCAGATCTTCCCACGGAGTATTCGGTCTCAAAATATTTTTAATACGATTTTTAAGAAAAACGAGATTTTCTAATTAATAATAAAAATTAATTTTTAATAATTATATAAATATTATCAAACCACATAGGCTTGTGATAGCCAACGTAAAACTTTGTCATATTCTATGACATGAATCATAATAAGAATATCGTTGGGGCGTCCCTTACTCAGCGACATGCTATATCGGATCCCGGGTGTAGTGTTGAGTATGCAAGGGTTTCTAGGTCTTCATCCAGAAACATCGTGCTACATCGGATCCCGGGTGTAGTGACAAATAATCAATGGTTTCATTAGATCCGTCTAGCTTCTTGGAACATAGGTTCTCTTACGAGTAGACTAATAGAATTAGTTGAGGTGATGATTAGGAGGAGAGTTGGTATTATGTGTTTGCAGGAAACTAAGCGGGTAGGTGAAAAGAGTAGAGTCGTAGAGCCTTGGGGTTATAAGCTTTGGTATACGGGTGGAGATAAAAATCGTAATGGGGTAGGAATAATCATAGATAAACGGTTGCTTGAGGATGTAGTTGAGATTAGGAGAAAAAGTGATAGAATTTTACTAGTTAAGTTTATTCTAGGTGGAGAGATTCTTAATGTTATTAGTGCTCATGCACCATAGATAGGCCTTGATGACGCTAGTAAGCGTCTATTCTGGGAGGATTTAGACGAGATGGTGCAAAGTATACCTAGTGGAGAGAAGCTATTTATTGGTCGTGATCTTAATGGACATATAGGTACTAGTCATAGTGGATTTGATGCTATCCATGGAGGTTTTGGTTTTGGATAAAGGAATGAAGCAGGTGGCTCGATTCTAGATTTTGCCTTGTCTTATGATTTGTACTAGCAAACACTTGGTTTAGGAAAAGAGAGTCCCACCTTATCACTTTTAGAAGCGGATGAAGTGCTAGTCAAATAAACTTTGTTCTGACGAGAAGGATAGATAGAGGTTAGAGTGTAACACTCTAAAAGTCTATATCGAATGGTTACACTCTAATCCGGCACTACCTTCTCGTCAGAACAAAGTCTATTTGTAAGGTAGTGCCAGATTAGAGTGTAACCACTCGATATAGACTTTTAGTTCTAGATTTTCGATTTAGAAGAGGACATAGGAAGATTAGACGTAAGGGAGAGCCTAGAATTAAATGGTGGTGGTTGAAAGAGGGTAACCAAAAGGTTTTTATAGATCGTGTAGTCCAAAAAGTGAATTGGTAGTCTGAAGATGATTCAGACAGAACATGAAACAAAATGGCTAGTTGGATCAAGAGGGTAGCTAGATATCTACTTGGTGAGTCGAGAGGTGGTGCTCCACCATCTAAGGACACAATATGGTGGAATGAAGAAGTAAAGCCTGCTATTAAAATTAAAAGGGATTCTTATAAAGTTTTGAAGAAAAACAGAGATGTTGAGAGATTTGAGAAGTATAAAATGGATAAAAAAGAAGTTAAGAAAGCTGTTTGGGAAGCTAAATCTAAGATATATAAGGAGGTGTACGAGAAGTTAGACACTCAAGAGGCTGAAAATGATATATACTGGATTGCCCGGATGCGGGAAAGGAAGACCAGAGACTTATGTGCGGTGAAGTGTGTCAAAAATGAAAATCAGAAGGTTTTAGTTCGAGATGAGGATATCAAGGAAAGGTGGAGAGATTATTTTGACAAATTGTTTAATGAGAGCTTTACAAAGAATTTGGATGGACTTATCATTCAATCTCAAGATATAAACCATGATTTCATGCGTAAAATAAGACTACCTGAGGTTAAAGAAGGTTTGAACAGAATGAGTTCAAGAAAAGCGGTTGGTCCTGACGGGATTCGTATCGAGGTTTGGAGATACTTAGGAGAAATAGGCGTTAAATGGCCGACAGATCTGTTTAATAAGATTTGGTAGACAAAAAAGAATCCAAATGAATGGAGGAAAAGTACCATTGTACCTATCTACAAGAATAAGGGTGAAATTCAAAGTTGCTCAAACTGCCGTGGAATAAAACTTATGTGTCACACCATGAAACTTTGGGAGAGAGTGATTGAACACATGCCAAGAAAGGATGTTAAGATAACAGAGAACCAGTTTGGGTTCATGCCTGGACGATCGACGACAGAGGTTATTCATTTGCTTCGTCAACTTGTCGAGTGTTTTCGAGAGAGGAGAAGAGGTTTGCATATGATATTTATTGATTTAGAGAAAGGGTACGACAAGGTACCTAGAGAGGTATTATGGGGGAAAATGATGAAGAAGGGGGTCCCCGTCAAGTACATTGACATAATCAAGGACATGTACGATGGAGTAGTGGCAAATGTCAGAACTTGTGGCGGTCTAACGAGTGATTTTCCGATTACAATTGGTTTACATCAAAAATCTGCATTAAGTCCATTCCTGTTTACCATCGTGATGGATGAGCTTACAAGAACTATCCAAGATGGGGTACCTTGGTGTATTCTATCCGCCGATGATATTTGTAGGGTGTTTTTCGTCACCCCATTGAGATGGGAATACGCGCGCGCTTGTCGGGCGCATTACAGATCCCCCCTGCCTAGGGTAGGTTGGGGTTTATTGATTGTAGGAATCCGAATCTCCGGCAGCCGCGGACTAAGCTGCCGTTAATTACCCCTCGCATTTGGAGCGAGAGAACCTCCGATTAACGGGTTAAACTGGTCATGCGAACTTAACGTGCAGTGTTGTGTTTATATGTAAATAAAATAAAATAAAATAATAATAAAAAAATGGGGAAATGGCATTCAAGGGCCGCGCGCGTGGCATGTGGGTGCACATGGGTGCCTTAAAACCCGAGGTCACGTGGGCACACGTGATCGATAGGCGCCTTGGCGCCCCGGGGGTCACATGTGCACACATGACCGATGAGCGCCTTGGCGCCCCCGGGGTCACGTGGGCACACGTGACCGATGGGCGCCTTGGCGCCCCGGGGTCACGTGGGCACACGTGACTGATGGGCATGACCGATGGGCGCCATGACGCCCCGGGGTCATGTGCGCACACGTGACCGATGGGCGCCTTGGCTCCCCGGGGTCACGTGGGCACATGTGACTGATGGGCATGACCGATGGGCGCCATGACGCCCCGGGGTCATGTGCGCACACGTGACCGATGGGTGCCTTGGTGCCCCGGGGTCACGTGCGCGCACGTGACCGATGGGCTCCTAGCACCCCGGGGTCACGTGGGCACACGTGACCGATGGGCGTCTTGGTACCCCGGGGTCACGTGCGCACACGCGACCATGGGAAAACACCCGCGGAAAGGGGCCTAGCCCTAGGCTGGGGAGTTGAACTCCCAAGGCGATTTTAGGAGTTGAACTCCTAACAAGAAATTAATTTATGGAGTTAAACTCCCACAAATCTTAAAAGGAGTTAAACTCCTAGGAATCTTTGGCTCTTCTTTTGAGCCTTGGGTCAGTCCAAAGTTAGATTTTGGGGACGAGTCTCCTTCTTCCTCCTCTTGATCGGCAGGATCTTGGAGAAAAAGGGGGTAAGACTTAAAAGTCCCCCCTTTTCGAGATCTGATTGGAGATCCGAGCTCCTCTTCGTAGGTTTTGTGGCGAAGAACTATTTATTTTTGAGAAAGGAAGAGTTAAACTCTTGATTTAATTCAAAAGAAAGAAGAAGGTTATGGAACCTTGAGGAAGGAGAAAGATCTCAGATCTGGAGTTTTTTTTTTTTTGAGAGAGAAAAAGTTGTTGGGATATTTTCATTATCCTTGCTTTTATAGGCTATACACTTTACACATAGCCCCTTGGGCTTCACAAAATGGCATTTTGCCTATCCCATGGCTCATGTGCTACTTCTTTTTGCACATAAGCCATGGGCTTTACAAAAATTCGGCTTTATGCCCGTTTTTCTTATATTTATTCAAAAAATAAAATAAAAGAAATACAACAAAATTTTGGCATTGGGGGAGGCCGGCCGCTTCATGTTCGGGCTAGCTCCGGGCATTGGCCCACTTGATCTGGGCTTGGGCACACCTGGCTTGGGGTTGACTTTGATTTTGACTTGGTCAACCACGGTGTAAATTTTTACCCCAACAAATTGCCCCCCATCAATAAATGCATACAGCATATGTGGGTCGTGTGCATGAAATTGATGGATCTTCTTTCACGTGGAGGCGACTTGATTCGGCTCCCACCTTTTGGAAAGCTGGCACTGCCCTTTTTACGATATGGACGGTCGATGCTTGACGTGTCTCTGAGATGGAGGGTCTGGTTGACTTGATTCTGAGGTGGAGCATAATTCCGACGAGGAGGTCGTTGCTACCCTTTTAGCGACGTGGACGGTCGGTTCTGCCCTTTTTGCGACTTGGACGGTCGGTTCTGCCCTTATAGCGACGTGGACGGTCGGTGCTGCCCTTTTTCCGACTTGGACGGTCGATGCTGCTTTTTTTGCGACTTGGACGGTCGATGCTGCCCATTTTACGACTTGGACGGTCGGTTCTGCCCTTTTTGCGACTTGGACGGTCGATACTGCCATTTTAGCGACTTGGACTGTCGGTGCTGCCCTTTTAGTGACGTGGACGGTCGGTGTTGCCCTTTTTGCGACTTGGACGGTCGATGCTGCCCTTTTTGCGACTTGGACGGTCGATTATGCCATTTTTGCGACTTGGACGGTCGGTTCTGCCCTTTTTGCGACTTAGACGGTCGATGCTGCCCTTTTTGCGACTTGGACGGCCGGTTCTGCCCTTTTAGCGACTTGGACGGTCGATGCTTGTCTTGCTGATTTGATGTGAATCGGGTTGACATCAGCATCGCTACCCTGGAATATGGTACCAGGAGTGAATCATCACCTGTCATGATAGGATTTGGGGATTTTGGTTTTGGTTTGGCATCAGCATCGCTACACTGGAATATGGTACCAGGAGCGACTCATCATTCGCCGTTTGGAATTTGAGTTTGGAATTTGGTTGGCGTCTGCATCGCTGCACTAGAATATGGTACCAGGAGCGACTCATCATTCACCATTTGGGATTTGAGTTTGGAATTTGGTTGGCGTCTGCATCGCTGCACTGGAATATGGTACCAGGAGCGACTCATCATTCGCCATTTGGGATTTGAGTTTGGAATTTGGTTGGCGTCTGCATCGCTGCACTGGAATATGGTACCAGGAGCGACTCATCATTCGCCACTTAGGGATTGGGGAGCGATGGCTTAGGAGACAGGTTTAGATCCCTATCACCTAAGGCTTTTCAATTTTATGGGCCGTAAGGGTCCCATAAAAGCATTTTCTCCCTACGAGTTGTAAGGATCCCGTAGGTGCATTTTCTCCTTAGAAGTCATGAGGACCCCCAAGTGTGTTTTTCCTTTGTGAGTCGTAAGGATCCCACAAAGGTTTGTTCTCCTCATGTATCGTAAGTACACATGAGTGGGTCTTCCAAAATGGAGCATAAGTCCAAGGGCGAAGACCGGCCGCTGGACTGGTGATTGCGGTGGGGTATGGGTATGATGAGAATTATTTGAGCCCGTGGATTGTGTACGGTAATCGATCTGGGGACTAACCATAGGGCCGGGAGAATTTTGAGAAATTGGGTTTTGGTTGGCGTCTGCATCACTGCACTGGCATATGATACCAGGAGCGACTCATTATTTGCCGTTTGGGGACTTGGAATTTGGATCTTGTTTGGCATCAGTATTGCTGCACTAGAATAATGTCAGGAGCAACTCATCATTTGCCCCGGGAGGACTTGGGATTTGGTTTTTGGGTCGGCATCAGCACCGCTAACACTGAAGCGTAACGTTAGGAGTGACTCATCATTTGCCATTTCCCGTTGGGAAGCGATGGCTTAGGAGACAGGTTTAGGTCCCTATCATCAAAGACTTTTCAATTTTATGAGCCGTAAGGGTC
The DNA here is from genome assembly GCA_030015575.1 of Agapanthus africanus. NCBI lineage: Eukaryota > Viridiplantae > Streptophyta > Magnoliopsida > Asparagales > Amaryllidaceae > Agapanthus > Agapanthus africanus. The sequence goes on along the minus strand of CM057342.1, from coordinate 143,010,375 downwards.
TCATAAAAGCATTTTCTCCCTACGAGTCGAGAGGATCTCGCAGGTGTATATTCTCCTTAGGAATCATGAGGATTCCTAAGTGTGTTGCTCCTTTGTGAGTCGTAAGGATCTCACGTAGGTATTTTCTCGTCACAAGGTCGAGAGCACTTTGCGCGTGTGTTTTATCCTTTCTTTTTCACGAGTTTGCGCCCTTTCGGGTTTTCACAAACTCGCCGGCAGTCCTGCTGTTTTTACTCACGGAGCCCTTTCGGGTTTTCATCCGTGCCCGTTTTGCTTGTGAACATATCGTATTTATTTATTTTTTTTAAATTTTTTTTTGTGGTCGTTGGTGGGACTTTAAAAGTAGTCTCACCGGCGGGACATGGGAGAGATATGGGTTGTTTACGCCCGTGGATTGTATACGGTTTTGCAGGATGTATGATCTGGACCGTAGGGCTGGTGTACTCAATTCGCCTGCGACTTGGAGAATTCACGCGTAGTACTTCTTGAGATATCGTCCATTGATGGGTGGCATGGACCTTTCTCCCTCGGCACTTATTAGTTGGTAGGATCCTCCGTCGAACACTTTCTCGATGACGTATGGTCCTTCCCAGTTTGGCTCGAATTTTTCCTTGGCATGTCGATTGGGGATGATCGGTCTTTTGAGGACCAAGACCAATTCACCTTTCTTGAAAGCGCGGAGACGAGTTATCTTGTCATAGGCCCGTGACATTTGGGATCGGTATAGCTCCAGATTTTGCTGCACAGCGAGCCTCTTTTCTTCGAGGGCGTTGAGCTCTTCCAGCCGAAGAAGCACGTTTTCCTCCTCCATCAACTCGTGCTGAACGACCATTCTTAAGTTTGGAACTTCGACTTCAAGAGGGAGGACCGCCTCCATTCCGAAGAGCAATGAGTATGGAGTGGACTGAGTTGGAGTACGGTGCGTGGTACGATATTGTTAGATATGTATGCCCTAGAGGCCATTATTGTATAGTACTAGTTTGTATAATACATTTTGGAAGCTTGGGGTATATATACTGGTTTACAACAGTCTTGCTCAATATAGTAGTATGCTACTTGGTTTGTTTCTATCTTAATATGTGTATATGTTTCTTTTAATATATCGCTGATACATATTGATGGAGCCTTTAGGATCTTTGCTTGACTACCGGCGTTGTGATGGCGATCACACTAGTGGGGGTTGGGTAGTCTATAAGCACATCCTTATATAGGTCCCTAGTCGTAGGATTATCGAGACAGGGTATCGATACTCCAGACTAGACTGGTGCATACGCTTCTCATCCCAGCAGGGGAGATGGTCTGTCCCACAGCCATCAGTACGTCGTACTGGAGATAGTATGCAGGTGCTCGTTAGGTTACGAGTACACTGGACATGACTCATCGGGAACTGTTGGTTGGTATTATACCTATCGTCAGTTAACAGTTCCTAGGTGACATGAGTACAGCTTAGTTCGTTGACTTGACACTGCCACTTCGCCTCGAGTGTGTTCCCATTGTTCTTAGATTACTACCCTACCACGGCTCTATTGAGTCGTGCAAACAGGTAGTAGTTGGGTGCAGTCCTGAAGCACTTGGAGGCAGTGACGGTTAGACAGGATTCGTCTCTCCCGGTATTAGGAGTTGATATGGCGCTGTGTCTAGGAGAGCCATTACACAAAGTCCCTGGCCAAGGCAAGCGATATTTATTGGTAGTGTTTCCAGTAGTTTCTCAGGGTGTTCTGGGCTACACTCCGACACGGCTTGTACCGCTATTAGGGGTCTGACGTTTACCGCCCCCTAGGCCCGACATGCGATACTCTTATACGAACAGACCAGACTGTACGGAGATTGTCACATTCAGGCTCAGTAGGAGTTCAGGTGGGTTCACCTCATCGGTCTTCTTATCGACATCTACCTGGGGGCCGTTACGTACAGCTAGTACCGCTTACGACCTGTGGTTAAACCCACTGCCAGCGTAGTGTCGAGTCTTTAGAGTCCCACACAGAGGGTTGTTCACCTTTGGGCGAAACGAGTAGAGGTCGTATGGTTTTATGATAGGGTTCGTTCACATATGCGTACTTGTGCGTGTTCGGTGTTCGGGCAGTTGATACTAGTGGGCTTTGGTTTAAGCCAGATCCTAGTATTTGGTTTTGGGTTGGTTCGATCTCATTGTATTCGTGTTCCTCGGAATACGGATGCGAGTGTGTATATACAGTTGACAGAGGCAGAGGAACCTCATTAGGGTTTTGACCATTGACTTGATTAAAACCATAATGAGATGGAGGAAATTGATTAATGAGTTTTAATTAGAGATAATTGTATCATGGTTAATTGGTTTGACCATTTGACTAAGTTGACCCATGTTGACTTAGATATTTTTGTGAGCATGCTTAGCATTAATTGTGACATGATAATGGTCAAATCAACATCAACCATGACAATTATCCTAATTAAAATTATCATTATTCTTTTTGTTCATATGAGAGCTATCTCTTCTCATTCTATCATGATACATTCTCTCTCTTGCTAGCTCTCTCCTCTTCCTCTCTCAAAGCTCTCTTATTTCATGAGTTGAAAATCAAGAGCTTTGTGAGATCTAACCACTAAAACAACTCTCTACTCACTCTAGGGTTCTTAGTCTAGCAAGTAAAGCACTCTAGTTACTTCATGGTTAAGGTAGGAGCTCAAGATAGAGGCCTTCGGGTGGATCTTCTTCGATATAGAGAAGCCGGTGAGGAGGAGCCATCTAGATCATTCCAAGGCGCTCACAACAAGTAGAAGGAGTTCAAGTTTAAGGTATAACTTTCTATTGCTAGTTAGGTTTATGGTAAAGATCCGGGTTTTAGTGTTATTCTAGCGCCAAGTTTATGTTCGTCGAAAAAAATTCATTCCGCATTTGGCCACGGAAGTTGGCCGGGGCGCTAGTGTAACCCTTCATGGTATCAGAGCCTACCCATAAACCCTACTAGCTTGTTTGCACAAGGTTATAATCTCGATTGACAAATTTTCCGAATCACGAATCTATGTTCATGAGCTTGCTGTCGATTTTCGAAGTTGTCCTAAAATTTTTCTGTGAGTATCTTAGAATTACATGCAGGAGAAAATATAGCTACAGAAAAAAGTTGGGGGCCTAACTCCAAAATTCCGCCGCGGAAAGTGAGCAAAATGGCGCATTTGGCGGCGCTTCCGCGGCTCTTTTTGGGCTACAGTACCCAAAAAAATTTCTGGGGCTCTATTTCATGAAAATATGATATTTGTGATATATAGTTTTGGCCCAGGTTCATTTGAGTGCTGGATTTGCTTTTGGGGCCTATTTGGAAAAGTTTAGTCGATCGAAATTTTAAATGTGTATTTTACAGTACATTCACTTTTATCTGCGACCGGGAATGTCACTCGATCCGTAAAACTCGTCTGATTGCTATATGTTCTTTTAGACGGGTTTTGCGAACGTGACATTCGCGTTGATGTTGTGTGCTTGTTCTGTAATGTTGGTTGGATAGTCGTGATGGTTAGCAAGTGTTGCAATTTTTGTTGTACAGTTTAAATTCTTTTGTACATTTGTCCTTGCGGGGCGAGCGTCCGACATGTGGACTGCCGTCTTTGCCGGGTTGTGGTCGATGTCACCGTTTGTACATATTATTTTCTTCTTCTGTACTAGGATTACCCCGCGGTGGAGTGCACGAATAGCCGGGTTCTAGAAAGGCAGCAAGCCCGCATCTCATGGCGTTGAGACGGAGGGGATTCTTTCTCATGGTGTTGAGACAGAGGGGGCTTCATTCTAGAATTGGCGGGCTATTCGCCGCACTCATAGGGGGTACTGGTTTTCATTGCATAGGCTATCCACACGACCGGGAACGTCGGGTTTTATTTGTGGCTCAAATGAAACCCGGGGCTCCAAGATTATTCACCATTCTGTATTGTTGGCTGTGTTTCTGTGATGTTGTTTATTATCATCCCTGGGACGAATGTTGTATATACTTATATATATATATACTAGTAGATGTTGTATATGTTTTTCACCCGCGCTAGTCCAGCCCCCGCTCTGTCGTTAGTTAAGTAACCTAACGGGTGATGACGGGGCCCAGTGGCGAATGCGGATGGCATATACGTACATCGTATTTTCGTTCTTTTCTGGTGTGGTAGGTTACATTGATGGGACATCATTAATTTTGATTAATGCAAGTAAAACAAAGCTAAAATGATGTTGTTGGAACCAAGTTTTAAAATTAAAAAAAAAACAGACATTACAGACATTCTCTTTTGCTTTGCACAGAGGTATTCAGTTTGGAATATCCAGCACCTCATTCGACGAGGTAAGGGCCGAGATCCCTTCACCGGGAGTGACCCTTTGAGTAAAAGTTTGCGTCAGCGTAATAACTTCACTATAGTCGATTATTCTTGCTTTGCATCGAGGTATTCAGTTTGGAATATCCTGCACCTCATTCGACGAGGAAAGAGCCGAGATCCCTTCACAGGGAGTGACCTCTTTAGCAAAAGTTTTCGCCACTATATATTTTAAAAGGGTTATCGGGTTCCTTCAACGATATCAAGTTCATTACGTTAACGGGTTTTTCGCCAAAAACCCAGCCGTAGCCCTCCGTCATTTCTTATAAGTTATACTTAGTATTCATGCTGCGTTTGTTGACTATGTCAAGGCGCAGTGAACGGTAGCTGAGTATTGCTTATCTGTAGCATACAATGTGATTGGTTAGGACAGTCGTGTAACCTTGTTGACTGTGTCAAGGGTTATGCGGGTGGGTTTAATGCAATCAAGATAATGACGGGTTGAACTTGACTAGGACTCTTTGATTTGTTGACCGTGTCAAGGTCACTTGGGTTGTAGGGGCAAAAACCACATCGGGAGTTTCAAACATACAGGAAACTTGCAGATTCAACATACCTTCTGGAGTGTGGCGACTAGAGTGGATTCCATCTAGGTCATCACACAATGATAGTTGGATCCCGATCCCACTGATGAGTTGGATTACTCTCGGGAGATTATTTCACTTAACAATCAATGCTATAAACCAAGTAGGTGTCTAGAACGGTGTTAGCGGGGCTACGCCTCCAGGGAAAAGAGGTTATATAATTAAGGAACTTCGTGAAAGTGTTGGAAAACCTCCCTCGAAGTACCAACACTAGTCTAGCTGAAAGGTTAAGCAAGTATTGTGACGTGCGATTAATCCTGACTAGTTCTTCTTTTAAAGGTTTGAAGAAGAATTTGAGGAAACAGTGGGAGCCATCCTGGTTAGATAAATTAATAACCAATCTAATCTTGCAAGAGCGCACGCTGAGTGTTTCTTTTCTCTCTCTCCAGGTAGCAACCATTTCACGCCCTAATCAAGATAATAAAATGTATCGCTTGACCGATCCGAATTCTTATTCGGGGCCGAGGAACGTCGGTTCGGCTCTAACTTATGACAAAAGTCATAAGTATGAGCAAGGGAAAGAGTATTGTATGGATTCCAAGGAGACCCAAGTGAAGAAGAAGCATATTATTGCATTTACTTCATGTGTTCTTGTAGTTGAGAACTGCTTTTCGGTCAGTCCTACCTCCTGGGTACTAGATACCGAATCAGGATCTCATATCTGTAATTTGTTACATGGACTGAGAAAAAGTAGGATCGTTGGACCTGGTGATATGTCCCTCAGGGTAGGGAACGGAGCATAAGTTAATGCTGCAGCCGTCGGTGAATATCACCTAGTGTTGCCAAATGACAATACTATGATTTTGAACAATTGCTACTATGTACCTTCCATGGTTTGCAATATTATATCAGTTTCTTTACTTGATAAAGATGGATATAACTTTGTTCTTGATAGAAATATCATGAACATTTACCTTGATAAGGTACTGGTTGCAGAAGGTACACTGTGTAATGGTATCTATGTTCTAAATCAGAATACAGTTCTCAATGTACAAAACACACGCAAGAGGAAGAGTTCAGATACGAATGAATCCTACTTATGGCATTGTAGACTTGGTCATATCGGAGAGAAAAGACTAAGTAAGTTACATAAAGATGGACTCTTGAATACATTCGAATTTTCATCTTATGAAACTTGTCAGTCTTGTCTCAAAGGGAATATGACCAAATCTCTGTTCATCGGACAAGGAGAAATAGCAGCAGAGCTCTTGGGACTCATACACAGTGATGTGTGTGGTCCAATGTCTATACATGCAAGGGGTAGGTTCTCGTACTTCATCACATTCACTGACGATCTCTCTAGATTCAAATATATGTATTGTTCCCCTCCGAATGGCGGCACGACGAGAGACGTCTTGCCTGAGATTCGGGGCAGATGCTAATTGGTGCTATCCGTCCACCTCTCCAAAAATGCCAAGTTGATTTATGGCACCGTGTATCGGAGGTTTAGACGGATGCGGCCGATGTAGCAGACTTCGTCAGATTCCCCCTCGTCTGAGGGGTTTTTGATTGTGGGGACGCTCTTCCCTGCAGGCGCAAGCCCCTGCAGTTAATTACGCTACCGCATCGCGGTAACAACTTTCTCCTTCTCCAGCTGGTCACTTCGTGTCGTGGGTGTTCGTTTTGTGTTTGGTTGCCCGTGGATTTTATACGGAGACTAAGTTATGTTGTCGCCCGTGGGGCGTGGACTAGTCCAAATCCGTATCTTTCTTAGATTTGGGTTTGTGGGTTTGGGTTTAAGGATACGTTAGCCTCGTTTGAGACTAAGATCGACTTAAACGTTAGTTAAGGATACGTTAGTCTAGTTTTTAGACTAAGATCAACTTAACGGGATCGTTTAGATCCAACAAGAGAGCAATTAAGGGGGGGCCCTGTTGTTTAGTTTAATGACAATGCGGTCGATAGGTAGTTTAAGGACATTGCGGTCCAATGTTAGTTTTAAGTCGTTGGGGTCAAGGTTAAGGACATCATAGTCCGTGGATTTAAGGACTCCACAGTCCGGCGTTAGTTTTAAGACATCACGGTCAAGGTTAAGGACATCATAGTCCGTTGTTAGTTTTAAGACATTCCGGTCAAGGTTAAGGACGTCATAATCCGAGGATTTAAGGACTCCACAGTCCGGTGTTAGTTTTAAGACATCCCGGTCATGGTTAAAGACCTCATAGTCCATGAGTTTAAGGACCCCACAGTTCGTATCAAATGTGTGGTCATCGGGACCCGTCACCTCTTTGAAGACGTTGAGAGATTACAACGCCAAGTATCAAAGGAGTGAAGAGATATACCCTTGAACCAAGGTAGATAAAATAGTCTTTGGCCCAATTTGGAACCAAGACCAATTAATTATGTTATGAGCCCATTGGCTCAGTTGAGTCTGAATTGAGGACTTATGGCCTTCTTGGACTAAGTCCAATCACATTTAGAATATTGGCCCCCTGTTGGTTCATTGAAAGAGAGGCTTTGCCTCTAGAAACATAGCCAATTGGGCTAAAGCTAGTGTTAAACACTAAAGACTAACAGTGTTGAGCACTGGGATCAAGATTAGCAAGTTAGTGTTGAATATTAAAAAGATAATCAGTGTTAAACACTAGCAACAGGGCTTTCAAATTATTGTTAAACACTAAAGCAAATCAGTGTTAAACACTGGAAATAGGGATTCCAAATTAGTGTTTAACACTAAGGCAAATCAGTATTAAACACCGCAAGTAGAATTTTTTAATTAGTGTTAAACACTAAGGCAAATCAGTGTTAAACACTGGAACTAGAGTTTTCCAAGTTAGTGTCAAACACTAAGGCAAATCAGTGTTAAACACTGGGGACAAAGTCTTCAGATTAGTGTTAAACACTAAGGAGAGAGAGGTCACGTGTGGACACGTGAGAGCATCCTGATTCTCCTTATTTTATTCTGCAGATCAGTGTTTAACACTTTTAATTCTGACGGCCATCACGTGTGAGCACGTGATGGAGGCCCATGCTCTGGTCTGTCAGAATGTACATTAGGGGTCACGTGGTGACACGTTAGGGCGCCCTAGAACTTTTTTTCTGTTTCTTTTGCCTTTTTCTCTGTGTGCTTCAAGGGTCATGTGGGGCACGTGAGGCGTTGCCTCAAAGCTCTTTTCTGTGGATCTTTATAGGGGTCACGTGGTAGCACGTGACCTTGGTTCTTTGCATATTTTAAAGATCTGTTCATCTTTTAAGAATTAAATTCTTCATAGGGTTAAACCCTAGCAATAAACTTTAGAGGAATTAAATTCCTATCTTCTTCTGAAGAATTATATTCTTAGATAGGGTTAAACCCTAATTTCTTTACTGTAGGAATTAAATTCCTCATATATGTAAAGAATTAAATTCTGGCAGAGGGTGAAACCCTAATTTCTTTTTTTAAGGGAATTAAATTCCTGTGAGTTTTAGAGAATTAAGTTCTCAATTAGGGTTAAACCCTGGTTCTGTCTATTTTTAAGGAATTAAATTCCTATGATGTAGGGTTAAACCCTAACTTTATCTCAAAGGAATTAAATTCCTATAATTCTGTGAGAATTAAATTCCCAAAACTCAATTCCTCCTCTATATTTTAGATCTGCATGGCAGGATCTCAACCCAATGAGAATTAAATTCTCAATTCATGGGGAGATGTGAACTTTGCAGATCCTCCACTAGAGAAAGAACTAAGTTCTTTTCTTTCATATAAGAGTTAAACTCTTTTGAGAATTAAATTCTCTTTTAAAGCCTCTCTTTTCTTACCTAGGGTTTTTCTTTGCAGAGAATTAAATTCTTCCTTCTGAATTTTCAAGATCCCAAGGCTCTCTCTCTCTCTCTGTATCTGTCTTCTACTTCTTATTTTTTTTTAATTCTCTCCTTTGGCTCTTATTTATAGGAGAAGGAAAAGAATCAATCTGTTTTAGTGAATCTTTCATTGAAAGATTTGATTTGTTTTTTGAGAGATTTGAATTATCTTCATCATTAATCTGGGCCTTTAGATTATTAGGTGAATTTTATTCACCATTGGATTTTAAATCCAAAGATATCTATTTGTTATTTCGGTTAGATTTAGGGGGAAATCTTTCCATGTCCAAGATTTTTCCATAAATTGGTGATATTTAATCACCTTCAGATTCTTGATCCAACGGTTTTAGATAATTCTTCTCCATTTTGGAAAGATTTCAATGACCTCTCCTCAGAATTTAATTCTGTTAAAGAATAAAGATTTTAAAGCTGATCACGTGTGGCCACGTGACCGTTGGTCACGCATGCACATGTGACCCCTGAAATGGGCTTCTCTTCTTCTGCGCTCTTTTTTCTTGTCATTGCTTAACCATCACGTGCCAACACGTGACCATTGGTCACGTGTGAGCACGTGATGCCCCTTCTGAAGCTTCTTCTTGACTTTTAATTAGAGAACAAATATGCTCTGTGCCGCTGCTTAACCATCACGTGCCAACACGTGACCACTGGTCTCGTGTGAGCACGTGATGCCTCTTCTGAATCTTTTCCTGATTTTTTAATCAGGGAACATGTATCTTATGAAACACAAATCCGAAGCTTTTGAGAAATTCAAATAATTCTGAAACGAAGTAGAGAACCAGATTGGCAAAAGTATCAAGATCTTCCGATCGGATAGAGGAGGGGAGTACTTAAGCACGGAATTCCTAGATTACTTAAAAGAGAATGGAATTCTCTCTCAGCTTACTCCTCCTTATACACTACAGCACAACGGTGTATCGGAGCGGAAGAATAGTACCCTATTGGATATGGTTCGCTCCATGATGAGTAGTGCTGAGTTGCCTCTTTCGTTCTGGGGATATGCACTTCAAACAGCAGCACATCTATTGAATCAAGTTCCATCCAAATCCGTGCCTAAGACTCCGTATGAAATATGGAGTGGTAAGAGTTTGTATCTTAAACGTATTAATATTTGGGGTTGCCCAGCTTATGTCAAAAATCAGAACCCAGACAAACTTGAGGCACGATCAGTTTTGTGTAAGTTTATGGGATACCTAAAAGATTCTAGTGGGTATCTATTCTACCATACAGAGGAACAGAAAATTATTGTTTCCAGGAATGCCATATTTTTGGAAAAAAAATTTCTTGTTAAAAATATTAGTGGCAGCACGGTAGAACTGAATGAAATTCCAGAGATACAAACTATAACTGAAGATTTGGTGGAACCGCTAGATTCAGTTATATTCAAAGAACCTCAGCCACTCCGCAGATCTGGTAGGATTTCTCATCTGCCCGAGAGATACTACGGTTTTCTCATAGACGGGGATCGAGAGGATTGCATCTTGGAAGAAGATGATCCTACCAGTTTCAGGCAGGCCATTATCAGTAGGGACTCTGATAAGTGGCTGGATGCTATGCGATCCGAAATGGAGTCCATGTACACCAATAAAGTGTGGACCTTGGATATTGCTCTACCTGGGGTAAAACCCGTTTGATGCAAATGGATCTACAAAAGAAAACTTGGTGTAGATGGGCAGGTGGAAACCTATAAGGCTAGACTCGTTGCAAAAGGTTTTCGTCAAAGACCTGGTGTGGACTATGACGAAACTTTTTCTCCAGTGGCTATGCTCAAATCCATCCGGATCCTACTTGCCATTGCTGCCTTCCATGACTATGAAATCTGGAAGATGGACGTAAAAACGGCTTTTCTAAAGGGCAGTTGGGAAGAGTGCGTTTATATGGATCAGCCAGAAGGTTTTGTAGACAGTGGGAGCAGCGGGAAGGTGTGCAAGTTGCTTAAATCCATTTATGGATTAAAGCAGGCATCGCGGAGCTGGAACATCTGTTTTGATGAAGCAATCAAGGAATTTGATTTCATCAAGAATGAGGATGAGCCTTGTATTTATAAGAAGATTGTAGGACGAACTGTCGTATTCCTAGTCTTGTACGTGGACGACATTCTTTTGATAGGAAATGATATTCCTATGCTACAATCGGTCAAGCTATTCTTGTCATAACGGTTCTCCATGAAGGACCTGGGTGATGCCTCGTACATTCTGGGGATCAAGATCTACAGAGATAGATCCAAGAGATTACTGGGACTTTCGCAGTCCAGGTACATAGAGACCGTACTGAAGAGATTTAGTATGGAAGATTCCAAGCGTGGTAATATACCCGCATTACACGGAATCACCCTCTCCAAGAAGATGTCTCCCAAGACTGACGAGGAGAGGGTTCGCATGAGCACTATACCCTACGCTTCGGCGGTAGGATCTATAATGTATGCGATGCTATGTACAAGAACAGATGTATCTTACGCGCTGAGCGTGGTGAGCCGGTATCAGTCAGACCCAGGTGAGAACCACTGGACGGCAGTGAAGAACATTCTCAAGTACCTGAGAAGGACTAAGGAGATGTTCCTGGTTTACGGTAATGGAGACCTCAGGGTCGAGTCCTTTACCGATTCAAACTTCCAGAGTGACAAGGATGACAGCAAGTCTGTCTCGGGTTTTGTTTTTACCCTCAATGGAGGGTCGGTGTGTTGGAGGAGTTCCAAACAGGATACCGTCACAGACTCGATGATGGAGGCTGAATACATTGCTTCAAGCGATACCGCAAAAGAGGCGGTCTGGATGAAGAAGTTCAATAGTGAACTTCAGGTGGTTCCGTCCATTGTTGACCCAATACCTTTGTATTGCGATAACAATGGGGCTATAGCTTTAGCGAAGGAACCAAGCTCCCGTCAGAAGTCCAAACGCATCTTAAGGCGGTATCACCTGATCAGGGAGATCATTGATCGCCAGGAGATCGAGGTACGGAGAGTGGACACAAAAGACAACACGGCGGATCCATTCACAAAGGTCCTCCCTCAAACACAGTTCGTGTGACTTTTTGAGCTATTGGGTATGCGGTACGCCAGCTGCTAGTCATAGAGCAGACGTTGGGTATGCGGTACACCAATTACTGGCCTTTAGAGCAAGTGGGAGATTGTTGGATATGTATGCCCTAGAGGCTATTATTGTATAGTACTAGTTTGTATAATACATTTTGGAAGCTTGGGATATATATACGGGTTTACGACTGTCTTGCTCAATATAGTAGTATGCTACTTGGTTTGTTTCTATTTTAATATGTGTATATGTTTCTTTTAACATATCGCTGATACATATTGATGTAGCCCTTAGGATCTTTGCTTGACTACCGAAGTTGTGATGACGATCACACTAGTGGGGGCTGGGTAGTCTATAAGCACATCCTTATATAGGTCCCTAGTCGTAGGATTATTGAGACAGGGCATCGATACTCCAGAGTAGACTGGTGCATACGCTTCTCGTCCTAGCAGGGGAGATGGTCTGTCCCACAGCCATCAGTACGTCGTACTGGAGATAGTATGCAGGTGCTCGTTAGGTTACGAGTACACTAGACATGACTCGTCGGGAACTGTTGGTTGGTATTATACCTATCGTCAGTTAACAGTTCCCAGGTGACATGAGTACAGCTTAGTCCGTTGACTTGACACTGTCACTTCGCCTCGAGTGTGTTCCCACTGTTCTTAGATTACTACCCTACCACGGCTCTATTGAGTCATGCAAACAGGTAGTAGTTGGGTGCAGTCCCGAAGCACTTGGAGGCAGTGACGGTTAGACAGGATTCGTCTCTCCCGGTATTGGGAGTTGATATCGCGCTGTGTCTAGGAGAGCCATTACACAAAGTCCCTGGCCAGGGCAAGCAAGATTTACTGGTAGTGTTTGCAGTAGTTTCTCAGGGTGTTCTGGGCTACACTCCGACACGACTTGTACCGCTATTAGGGGTCTGATGTTTACTACCCCCTAGGCCCTACATGCGATACTCTTAGACGAATAGACCAGACTGTACGGAGATTGTCACATTCAGGCTCAGTAGGAGTTCAGATGGGTTCAACTCATCGGTTTTCTTATCGACATCTACCTGGGGGCCGTTACGTACAGCTAGTACCGCTTACGACCTGTTGTTAAACCCACTGCCAGCATAGTGTCGAGTCTTTAGAGTCCCATACAGAGGGTTGTTCACCTTTGGGCGAAACGAGAAGAGGTCGTATGGTTTTACGACAGGGTTCGTTCACATATGCGTACTTGTGCGTGTTCGGTGTTCGGGCAGTTGATACTAGTGGGCTTTGGTTTAAGCCAGATCCTAGTATTTGGTTTCGGGTTGGTTCGGTCTCATTGTATTCGTGTTCCTCGGAACACGGATGCGGGTGTGTATACACAGTTGACAGAGGCAGAGGAACCTCATTAGGGTTTTGACCATTAACTTGATTAAAACCATAATGAGATGGAGGAAATTGATTAATGAGTTTTAATTAGAGATAATTGTATCATGGTTAATTGGTTTGACCATTTGACTAAGTTGACCCATGTTGACTTAGATATTTTTGTAAGCATGCTTAGCATTAATTGTGACATGATAATGGTCAAATCAACATCAACCATGGCAATTTATCCTAATTAAAATTATCATTATTCTTTTTGTTCATATGAGAGCTATCTCTTCTCATTCTATCATGATACATTCTCTCTCTTGCTAGCTCTCTCCTCTTCCTCTCTCAAAGCTCTCTTGTTTCATGAGTTAAAAATCAAGAGCTTTGTGAGATCTAACCACTAAAACAACTCTCTACTCACTCTAGAGTTCTTATTCTAGCAAGAAAAGCACTCTAGTTACTTCATGGTTGAGGTAGGAGCTCAAGGTAGAGGTCTTCGGGTGGATCTTCTTCGATATAGAGAAGCCGGTGAGGAGGAGCCATCTAGATCATTCCAAGGAGCTCACAACAAGGAGAAGAAGGAGTTCAAGTTTAAGGTATAACTTTCTATCATCGTAGATAGAACTCTTCTATTGCTAGTTAGGTTTATGGTAAAGATCCGGGTTTTAGTGTTATTCTAGCGCCAAGTTTATGTTCGTCGAAAAAATTTTGTTCCGCATTTGGCCGCGGAAGTTGGCCGGGGCGCTAGTGTAACCCTTCAGATATGCCCACAACGCCTCGTGAAGCTTGAGATTCCAGTCTCTTTTGTTGGCCGAAGCATTTTTTCTTAGGAGCTTGCATAGTGTCTTATTGAAGGCTTCGGCTAGCCCATTGGCTTTTGGATTATAGATGGAGGAATATCTCCAGTCTATCTTGTGTTGAGTAGTGAATCTTGAGACTTTGAAGCTCTTGAAAGAAGGCCCGTTGTCAGAAATGATTCTTCTTGGTACACCGAAGCGGTATAAAATATTATGCCGGAAGAACATCAGAATATCTTCTGTCTTAACTTCTTTTAGCGGGACAGCTTCAGCCTATCTGGAGAAATAGTCAGTTGCGGCCAATATGAACCGGTGAAATTTGGATGACGGAGGATCAATTGGGCCAACTATATCGGTGCCCCAGACTTCGAAGGGCCACGACGCCACCGTAGGATGCAACGGATTGGGATGCTTGTGAATGAAATCACCGTGAATTTGGCAGATATGACATTTCTTTGCATGCTCTTCGCAATTCCTTGTTATGGTGGGCCAGTAATATCCAAGCCGTTTGATCTAAAGCCGCATTTTGGGGCCGGACTGGTGAGCCCCACAGACGCCTGAGTGAACTTCTTTCATAACTTTTTGGGCTTCGGCCGATGACAGGCACCTAAGCCAGAGTTGGTCATATGACCTGCGGTATAGCGTGTCATTCACAAACACGTATCGGAGAGCTCTCTTCTTCAGCTGAATCCTTACAGATTTTCCTTTGGGCAGCTTATCGTATCGGAGGTACTCTATGAAGGGTTCTCTCCAATCGGGCTCGTCTTGGATGATCGAAGCTTCTTCGGCAGAACTGCTCTTCTGTTCCGCGCTTTCCTCTTCTCGTAGAGAGACTGGGGGTAGAATTTTCCGGCTCCTGACTGTGATCAGAATTTCGTCCATGTTAGGATCAGCCAGCTCCTTGGCTAAGCGAGCGAGTACGTCAGCCTTTCCATTCAACGCTCTAGGGACTCTCATTAGTTCAATGTAAGTGAACCGTTTCATGAGTTCCACCACTCGGCTTCTATATCGAGCTAACTCAGGTTTGTATATCTTATAGTCGCCGCTTACTTGGTTGACGACAAGCTGGGAGTCACCTTAAACCCGTAGATGAAGGATTTCCATTTCTATGGCGAGCTCCAAACCAGCTATCAGAGCTTCATACCCGGCCTCATTGTTTGTGTGAGGCTCGGTGAGAGCAAAAGAACGCCGTAGGGTTCCTATTGATGGCGTGATGAACATCAATCCTATCCCTGCTTTTATCTCCGGGACGCTTGATTTACTGGAGGTCCTTATCGATGAGGCCCCATCGAAGTAGAGCTCCCAACATGGATCGTCATTCTCAAGGTGCAGCACTTGTTCGTTGGGTAACTCGCAATTGAGTGGTGACCCTTCTGGTATGGGATGAGCAGCGAGAAAGTCTGCAAGAGCTTGCCCTTTTACTACTTTCTGAGGAGTATAAACTATGTCAAACTCAAGTACCATGATAGTCCATCTTGTCATTCTGCCGGCTAGGCTTGCTTTGGTCATCAAGTGTTTGAGCGGGTCGACCTTGGAGATCAGCATAACCCGATGAGCGAGCAGATAGTGCCTCAGCTTCTTCACAGCAAATATCAGAGCTAGGCATTGCTTTTCGATCGGGGAATAGTTGTGTTCCGCCCCGACTAAAGTTCGACTGAGGTAGTAGAGGGCATTCTCTTTTCCCTCCTCGTTGGTCTGAGCAAGGAGCGCACTGAGTGACTCATCCAGCGCTGCAGTGTAGAGAATCAGCGATTTATTTGGAATGGGAGCGGCCAACACTGGAGGGTGCAACAAGTACTGTTTGATGCTTTCGAACGCTTTTTGACATTCGGCATCCCAGACAAAAGGAGCTCCTTTCTTCATGAGCTTTGAGAAGGGCCTACATCTCCACGATAAATTTGAGCTAAACCTTCGTATATAAGCAAGCTTGCCTTGAAAAGATCTTAGCTGGGTCAGACTCTTCGGAGGGGGCATCTCCATGATGGCCTTTATCTTGGACAAGTCAACTTCAATCCCTCGATGTCGGACTATGAAGCCCAGGAATTTTCCCGATGACACGCCAAAAGCGCACTTTAAAGGATTCATCTTCAGATCGTATTCCCTCAATCTGGTGAGAACGGTCCTATGATCTTGGATGTGATTAGCCTTGGCTTTAGTCTTGACGACCAGATCATCAACATAATATTCGACGACTTTATGAATTAGGTCATCAAAGATATTGGTCATCGCCCTTTGGTATGTAGCACCTGCATTCTTCAGTTCGAACGGCATCACCTTGTAGCAATATATTCCGATCGGGGTTCGAAATGCTGTGTGTTTCTCATCCTCAGGCGACATCTTGATCTGATTATATCCAGACGAGCCATCCATAAAGGTGAATAGTTCGTAATTTGAGGTGTCATCGACCATCATTAACATGACCGATAGCGGAAAGTCGTCTTTAGGATAAGCCTTGTTGAGGTCCCTGAAATCGACACAAACTCGGATCTGCCCATTTTTCTTCTTCACTGGGACTATGCATGTGATCCAATCCGCATATTTCTCCTCCCTGATGAAGCCAGCATCGATGAGCTTCTTGGTTTCCTCAATGAACTTTTCTTCTAGTTCCCTTCTCATTCTTCGAGGAGCTTGTTTGACTGGCTTAGCATAAGGAGATATAGCCAGTTTATGCATGGCCACTTCAGGGGAAAGTCCAGGCATTTCTTTATACGTCCATGCGAAGCAATCGACGAACTCATGCAGCAGGGCGATTATCTGTGCTTTCATTTCCTCTGATAAGAGTGAGTTGATGTAGGTCGGCCTTAGATCATCGGGAGTTCCTAAGTCAATCTCATCTAGTTCGTCGAAGGTTGCTTGTCCGCCATCTTCAAGCTCCTGAGGAGCTTCTTCTGGCTCGGCTATCTCGTCATCATCATTTGATCTTTTGCTGGCTTCACTAACATGGATCATGTAGCACGCTTTGGAATCAGGTTGAATGAAGCCTATGCCCCGTCTATCTGGAATTCGTCCATCGATGAGTGCTCGGACCTGGGGCGGATGCCATAACCCTTCATAAAACTTTGCTTCGGAATCCGTTTGATATAACCGGCATCCGCACTTTTTGAAATATTCCTGTATCTCGGGTGCATAGTATCTGGGATTGAGGACGGCTCTTATGCCTTTCTCATAGGGAAGGCACGCGACAGACAAATCGTCCGGGTGCACAACATGATTTGACCCATAAAACAGGATGCTCTTCTGTCCACTTTTCCTTCCGGGAACATAAAAAGTTTTCAGCTAGTCCACGGTGGAGACTGATAATGCATCAAGCTCTTTGCACATCTGCTCTGGCACCCTTGTGACTGCTAGGGACCCTTCTGCAATTTCGAAGGTCACTCGTAGTTTTGTTTATTGCATAGGGGCCCAATCTGCACAGCTGTTGCACGGCAGGCCTTCTTCCTCCGACACTTCAGTGTCGCTGCCAAGATGGGGGCGGACTTTGCTGCTAGATGGGGCCTCAGTAAGAGATTCGTCCATATCGCTACCGAAACGAGGACGAGTTTTACGGAAGGACGGACTTCCAGCGTCGGACTCATCGGTGTCGCTACCGAAACGAGGGCGCACTGGGGCGTTTTTGCTTTTGAAAGTGACAGCCGGCTCAGATTTTCCTTTGAGTTTCGGTACTGTTCTGTCTTTGGTCAGCTGTGGCTCAGTACTTTGGGGCTTCATAAAATACCGAGAATCCTTATATCGGACTTCATGCACACCGAACGGCTGGATGTCTCCGTCAATGCGTCTTTCTTCGCCATCTTTAGTATACTTCATGCATTGATGGAGAGTTGACGGAATGATGCCGTAATCGTGGAGCCACGTCCATCCCAAGAGAATTTTATAAGACGTGTCAGCGTCGATCACGTATATCTTAGCTTCAGTTTGCAGATCCCCAAATTTGATCGACAAAGCTATAGACCCCAGAACTTGCTGGCAGTTTTGATTGAAGCCTTGAATGACAGTCCTTTCCCTTGACAGGTGTCGGACGTCCATTGACAAACTCTTCAGAGTCCGCAGGTTCATGATGTTCACTGAGGACCCCAGATCGATCAATATGCGATTAATCCGATCTCCGTCGCTGTACCCGGTCACGTAAAGCGGCCGATTATGCTCAGCCGTTCCTAGTAGCAAATCTTTGTCCTTAAACGTGACTGCGACAGCATGCAAAGCGTACCGGGCTTCTTTCATATTAATTTCCGCAAATTGAGCCTGATACCACTCGGGGTTTTGTAGAGCGTGAATGAGGACATCTCTAAGCTCCTTAGATAGAACCAAGGCATCATAGATGCTAAGGAGAGACGGAAGCTTTCGGAGGTGAACCAAAACATTATAGTCTACTGCGGAAGGACTCGAATCTTCATGAGCAAGTTCTCTGCCATCTTCTTCATTAGCGACTTGTTTTTCCTTCCCTTTTGGGGCGTTGCCCTGATTTGGCGGTAGAGCCCTGCCGCTTCTAAGCTGGATTTGGTTGGCCTTTGTGGCGAGCTCCTCGTCCTCTTCGGAAAAACAGAGCTCCTCCTCGGAGTCACTGCCAAGATAGATGGCGTAGCAGGTCACTATAGGGACCTATTCATCGGAGCCTTCTTCTAGCTCCTCCAAAATCTCAGCTGCTCCTTGTTCATATCATAATTTTGCATTATTATATTCCCCATTCTTATTCATTTTACAAATAAACAGGTGCTTTTGACCCATGTCTGCTACATAGTTGCAGGTTACAGGTTCTCAGAATAAAAACAGTGAAAATGATGAAAAGATGATATAAAAGTGAGACTACGACCAACAAATGGAAGAATCTTAATCAAGCCTACAGTTTGGAGAATAAACGAAGATCAATGAAAACGTTCACAAAGTACAAAGGCAGCGCAAGGTTCAAGACTTCGACACGAAGCAAGCGGTAAAGTTCACGACATTATTCACTGTGGAAATCTGGAAGAAAACTAGAAGAAAATCTGAGAAACCAAGTGAAGAAACAAGGAGCCAAAAGCAACAGAAAGAACCCCTAAAAATTGCAGCCCAAGATGCCCCCATATGGCCGCGGATCCGCGGCCAAACATGGGTCTTGGTCGCGGTTCCGCGGCCGTGTTGAGCCGGGGTCGGTGCGAATTCTGGTGGTGCGTCGGTGCGTTAACTAGTCTTTTTAGGGGTATACTTGTAATTGCAGATATGACGCGATTGAAACCCTAGGGTTTCTATGTTCTATAAATAGAAACCCTAAAACCTGTTTTAGGTTATGCCTCTTCTTGTGCTTCATTGTATCTATCTAAATTCAGAATTTCAATTCTTGTAAAGTATGAAGAGTGCATCAAATTAGAGTAAGTTTTCTATTCTTGCCCTAGTTAATTTTATTATCTGCCCTAGTATAATTTTCCTTTCTGCCCTAATTTAGATTTTATTCTCTGCCCTAGTTAGATAGTTAGAAAATGTTTATCAATTCTCTAATGAGTGAGTAGTCTCCTCACTTGTTTGGGTTAGATTTGGGGACGGCTTGAGAGATGAAGATCTCTCACCCCTTTCTTGTCCATCACAAGTTTTTATAGGACTCCATGCATACATGCACACCGCTCCCTATGGCACCCTATCCCACGAGGTAGCGGTGATACCGTAGTATAAAAGGACCGTTGTATATGTTTTCCATGGAGGTTAGGGTAAGAATTAAGAAAGGAAGGACAAGAACCTAGAGGAAGAAACATCATTTCTTCCCGATGGTACTAATCCACTTTATTAATTATTACCATAACACCTCATAAATCTTAATTAGGGCATAGAAAGCGGTGAGGAATATTGACTTTCCAAACTTAACCTAAACCTAACCCTAGTAAGATTCTAGTCCTAGTCTAGATCAACTTTAGTTTTTAGATTTAATCAATCCGACACCAATCGGAATTAACTCGTTAGACCAAATCTAGAATACACAAAATCCATGTGGACCGACCCGTACTCACCGGCTAGCTTCCAAGCAACGCCGTTCTTGATTGCGGTTAACAAATTCTTTGACAAATCAAATGGCGCCGTTGCCGGGGATGGCGTTGTTATTTTCTTTTTGTAATTTCGGGTTAATATAAAATTGAAAAATCATAAAAACTGAAAAATAAAAAATATAAAAAATTTTATCATCTTGTTTTTGTTTGAAGGGCATTTTCTTTTGAATTGTGCAGGATCGAAGAACAAATTCAGATATGGAAAATTCCAGAGAGCAAAACAGAAAAAAGCAGATCTAAACAAGCAGAGGAGAATCAAAACAGAGAAACAGAAGAGATTTTCGGATCTGAACAGCCAAGTCAACCGCGGAACCGCCGCGTTGACCCACTTTTAACCGCGGAACCGCCGTGTGGAGGTGACGTCATCAATTGAAAATTTTTCTGTGAGCTTCCTTTCTTCTTCTGCAACCCTAATATCTCCTCTGTAAAAATTTCCTGCAGGATTCTTTGCGCCAAAAATTTCTCCCCCTTCCAATAATTGATCTTGTGCAGGATTCTTTGCGCCGCGCTAAAAATTTTTTGCAAGTGATTGTGTTTACTGCTTTGCATATTTTTAATTGATTTTATGGGGCTTGAACACCTATCCAGATTGGGTGGGGATTTCATTACCCTTCCCAGGACCCCAAAAATCATATAAAGCATATTGCATTGACCATTCAAGTTAATTAAAAAAAGATTAGACTCAGCCCTAAGGACTTCGCGCTCAATAGAACAAAGGAATAATTGTAGGCATTGACCGTTGATCCTAACCTGACTTTGTGGTGCCTAGGCTAGACAGGTAGTGAAAGGTAACTTTAAAAGGCCCGTTTCACGGTGATTCGTGAGCGAATCCCTCCTTTCTCTACTTGTGCTTACCTGGCCACAATTGGCGGTGAAGAGGCGGTTTGAGGTCCTACTTCTTGCCCTTTGGAACAGTTAGGAGCTGTCTAGCTGACCTAGATGACCCTAGATCTAGGCCTGATTGTGCATTTGTGGTTGATTGAACGTGTGTCTAAGCCTTTTATCGAAAATCGTTTTTGCAAAAAGCTCCACATAAAAAAAAACACACAAAAAGTAAAAAAGGGAATTTTTTTTGACAAAAAACTTGTAACTTGTCGCTAAAAAATCCGTGCACCCCACATTCCTTTTCTTCTCCTTTCTTGCATCATGGGTACCCCACCTCTTAAAACTCTTGCCGAACTTTGGTACCCTCAACCAAACTTTACTTCTTACGCGAATTGTTTTGGTCGAATTACGGACGACCCCTCCATGCCCAAAATTTCTTTGAAAGATCGAATAGAAGCGTTTAGGAGAAACAGTTGGACTCCGCAATCCACTGTGTATCAACAATTTCAACCTTCGCCACCTTCTTACGTTGATACCCCTTTTTCGAGTCCTGTTGTAACTCCGAAACCAATGTCTATCGCTGAACACATTGAACAATCTCGTAACCGATCTTTCACTCCTTTCAACACTTCCAGTTCTTGGGATCAACAAGTCCATTCATCTTTTTATCCAAATGTTGATTCTACTCCTGTCCAACCATTCAATTCCTACCAGTCCTACCCGACTTTCACACCTTCCCTAGACATTGCTTCTACACAGCCATTTGGGAGTTTCACGTATCCAAACAACTTTGAATCTTTTACTGAAACCCCTTCACAACACATGTCTAGTCTGGAAAAGTCGTTGGAAGCTTACATTGCAGCAACAAACTGACAGATGAGGAATTTGGATGCGTCCATTGCCTCCCTTATGCAACCTAGTGAACCGGTAGCTAGTTTCCAACTAGCTCCAAAAATTCCAATGTATGATGAGGCGGTTGGACATAGTGAGAATTTGAGTGGAGAGAGTGAGCCGTGCATCCTTCCAAATCAAACTTACCCATCACCAATTGAATCCCATAACTTCGGTTTTGAATGTCTATCAAGTGTCCTAAATGATTCACCAGTTAAAAATAAAACATTTAATGAGTTGTGCGACTTTGTAGTGCTTGATTTGCCAGATTGTGAAGAGCCCTTTTCGAGTGAAACCATCACCAATCCTTTTAACCTCTACACCTCCAATCTAGAACCAGAATTGATAAATATCCATGCCTTTGATGAGGTGTCTAAAAAAATGGATTTTCACTTGATTGAGGATATTGACGCAGGGAATATTTTGGATGATGAACCTGTAGATTTGACTGAAATTTTCTCTCCAATTCATCATCCCGAGTGTAATACCCGGTTCTGTTATATACACTTAAATCCGTATTTCTCTTTAAATTATAAATTTTGTTATTTTTAAATATTTAATTATTTTAAAGAAACCCCATTAAACCCTAACACACCTTTTTCTTTCACTCAGCCCATTTCTATCAAACCAAACTAAAGAAACCATTTCTTTTCTATAACCCTCAGCCCATAGAAAATTCATTTTCCCTTACTATTAAAATTCAGCCCACCCTCTGAAATAATTTTCTTATTCTTTTCTTTTCCTGGCCCACCATAACCCTCAGCCCGGCCCCGTTCATCTATTTTATTTTGTTATTCTTTTTTAGCAGTCGGCCCAAGCCCGCTTCATCCCTCCCCCGTTTCAGCCCTCATCGCGCCCGCGTCTTGAGCCCGACCCGACCCGGCTAGCCACTGTTCATCTTCTCTTCAAAATTCCAATGGCTCCCTTCCCCCACTCCCGCTCGCGACCGTTTCTCTCCGCTTTCTCCGCCTTCGCTCGCGCTGACGTTACCCCCACGTCGCGCACTCCCCTTTCCAACTCTCGTCATCTCTTCCTCTTCTCTCTCTCTTCAATCGCTTTCTCATTCTTCCTCCTTTTTCCCGCGGCCACTCCCAACACCGCGACTACCAAGCCTCACCCTCCTCGTCTTCGTCGACGACTTTGACCCATTCTCCCTCACATCCTCCAGCCGAGATCCACCCCAAACCCACAGCCCCGTTTGCCTTGTCGACCTCTCGTGACCTCCCCGTCGACCGAGCACCACCATCATCATCACCTCGCCATCATCCCTGCATTCCCCTCCTTTGTTCTCGAGCTCTCTGCTCCCACCTTCGAACCCCTGCACACACCCGAGCTCCATCTCTCTGCTCTCTTCTCTCTCTCTCCAACTGTTTCTCTCTCTCTCGACCTTCTCTCTCTCTCACCCTGCACCTCTCTCTCCCCCCATTACTACCCTCTCTGCATCTCTCTCTCTCTCTGCCCCCTCACCTTCTCTCTCAATCCCTCTATTCCAGTACTCGCTTCCTCTTTCACTCATCTCTCTCTCTCTCTCATTCTGCTCTCTCTCTCTCACCTTCATTCACTGTCTCTCTCTCTCTCCATACAACTCTCTCTCCGTATCCCTCTCACTCCCTCTCCTCCATTAATGGCCCAGCACAATTGAGCGTTCACGCATCAACAACGAAACTGTGACGCAAACCCAAGCCGGTCGACCCCCGGAAATACGTCGAGCACCTACAGAATCGGCGTTGCCGTGCCGCGCGTGTGTCACGTTCGTACCGTTGCCGCTGCCCGTGCGTTGCCAAAGCATCTCCAGGCAAGTTCTTACCTGCTTTCATGCTATTCCGTGTATATTACAAATCAGAATCGTAGATATATTCCATGTTTGATTGATGTTATATATTGTCACAAAACTGTTCGATGCTTGTTCCCATAGAAAATCATTATCGTATTTGACGGAACTGGACATATTATATTGGCCCTTGTAGAGATGATTAACGTGTGCAAATTTCATTAGAAAATACGACTGTTAACAGTTAAAACGACTACCCCCAAGTTTAACCGTAAAACTGAATTTCTACTGTACCTAAAAATCGTTAAATCCACCGTAAATCATATACATATTAGAATGGTGCGTTCGAGGGCTCAAAACGAAGCCAACTCGATGAACTTTAATCCTATGCTAGTTTCCAGACATTCCTGTACTTAAATCGTGACGATAATTGTATCGGAGTGCGACTCTGGACTGCAGTCCAGAGCGACTCCAGTCGTGCTTGCTGTTCTGTAATGGATACCATAGGATTTCCTTAACTCGTAGGTTATGGAACTATGCTGTTTAGTATAGGTAACTCTGTTAGCTAGACAACGCAATTGGTTTCATTCTGTTTCGTTACCGTTTGATATTTAATCTGTAATTTAGTAGATCGGGACACATAACAGTCCCAGCAGAATCAGAATCGACATGTTAATATTAAACAGATTGTAACTCCTAACGTACAGACATGATTGAATATCCGTTTGTTGTGTTAGAAACTTTACTGAAAACCCTAGAATTCATTCAACTGTGGCATCGCTAAAATCTGATCTCAACTGGGGTTAAAATGCGTTGCGAAATGGATTCCTGATTCTGAAGCCGGATTTCCAGCCGCGTGCGCTTAAAATGAAACAGTTATAACTAATGATCCTGAAACCCGATTGGCTTGAAACAAAATTCTATGGATAGCTAACTGAACATATTAACTACTACCTGTTTATCCTTTCGCCAAATTACATACATATACTTCATGATAAATCGTGCAAGTAATAGACTGTTGTTTTTATGACACCTTAATTGTGCTTTTATACTGTTCATGCATCACAGCATACCCATATCATGTTAGTGATAACCTAGTGACAACGTGCATTTACCCAGTGTTAGATTTTAGTGTTGATTGTGGCAAGTACGTCAGTGTTCGTGTATTCGTGATTAAGTGAAAGTGGTACGTACTTGTGCACAATCAGTGACCCTATATTTCTACTGCATTGTCGACGTCTGTGGGATGCGTGTACGTGTGACTATAAGTGGTATGGGACACTTATGGAAGCGCTTGCACGGGTGTCACAGATAAGGCATCCGACACTGCCATTTATCTTAGGTATTAGTCGGGACGTGCTTGATGGAGGTCCTGCCTCCAGTTCTCGCGCAGACTTGTCACGGATCGATTAGTATTTAGGGTGATGGTTAGCGTTTGATGTAGACCACGGGGTGTGGGGTAGTTTAAGTGTGAGTTCAACAGAATCTCGGGAGTCCCATGCCGGCTTATATATTTAGGGAGTTATATGGAGATTTACAGGGTATGTGCTATATACACCGTGATACACTCGTTACATGTTGGGCCCGTGGTCCCTTGCCCTTGGGTTCTACCCTTGGGTGGAGGACACTCGCGAGTGGTTGACTCTCACACTTGGACTGACGATAGGCTTAGTGACCTGTACAGTGAGACTTAGAGACTGATAGGGTTACTGTCATTTACATTCCTCCTATACTGTGTTGACATACATGACATATCGTTATACTGCTTTACTTTTCCGCTGCATTGATTACTGCATATTCATATTCATGCTATTATTGATTCACTGATATTCATGTCCATTACCACTGTTAGAATTGTCACTTGTTTTCATATATAATATATTGCTATTGTGTCGCTCTGACGACCTGAGTATGCATGCTCAGTGTGAGGAGAAGATTTAGCTTGGACCAGAACTAGACGTGCATCACAGACTTCTTGGTTTGTCCTCCCGAGTTACATTCTTTGGTTCTACTCAGGTCAGTTTATATTATTGTATCTTTCAGTTACTGCATTTCTCATTACCTGCGCATCATTTACTGTTTACCATGATAAACTAGAAGCCGAAGTGTGACTACGGCAGGACTTTTCTCTGACCGTAGGAGCATGGCTGGCCTTGTCTACCCCTCGTATTCCGTATTTTGGGAAGCGGGGCGTGACATGGTTTAGTTGGTATCAGAGCCAGGTTTTGCATCAATTGGGATTGCAGTCTTCTGTGTACAGTTTTGGCAATCTAAGACGTCTTTCGGTCTAGGTTGTAAACTGTCATTCTTGATCCATATTCACATCGTGTGTTCAGCTATCCATTCACTATGGTTTCGGATGACTTGACAAGGGTGCGTGGTGGCAATTGCACTACCGTACTCTATTCAAGTGACTTAAAGTGATACAGTTGATTTCTCCACTTGTAATGATATTCATCATCTCTGATATTCTTGAATCCTTGTTCTATCCATATTATATTTTGATTCATTTAGCTTGTGACTTATATCATCCTCAAATTTTTGTTTCAGGATCATGTCTTCCAACGACTCTTCATCTTTGTCCGCTCCCCAGAATCAGACTGTTGAGATCCTTAGTGTACTATAAGGTTTAAAGGAAGCCCAGGAGCGAACAAACGACCTATTAGCTGAAGGGCTGAGAAGACAGGTGAGTCAGACCCCAGCGAGAGTCTCCTATCATACAGGGATCTCTATTGGACGAGGAAAAGAGAAGAAGATGAAACGCCAATTTGTTTCCCCGCAACAGAAGTACCAGAAGAACCCCTGCTGTGGATATTGTAAGAGGCCAGGACACCTTCAGAGGGATTGTCGCCGTGCTCACTGGAAATGTCTGATATGCGGTTCCGACAAACATCTCATCAACGGTTGCCCAGAAAGGAAAGAACTACAAGGAGGAAACTCGTCTACACTCCCCACTTCAGCCAAGTGAGGATTATCGCATAGTTTTAACTTCGACCATAAGGCGGATCTAACTCAAAATTCAACTAGCGTAACGATGATGCAGCGTGTTGGCAATCGAAGAAGAATTTTATGATTTTCCAATTTCAATAATAATGTTGTTATCTTCTATGAATAATTCTTTCAGTTTGCGATCTTGTATCCGTTGAACTTTAGTTGAATGAAATGAAATTTGAATCATAATATAAGTATCATTCTCGAGCTTTCTCTGAGACAAATTCTATTCATTATCACAGTATTTTCATTCTGATCTTTCAGTTCCTGCAACCGCATATTTTCCTATATTTCGTACCCTGAGCTTTCCTTGATGTATTCCACTGTCTAATCATGACTTCACTTTTCAGGCCATGGCCCACCCTGGAGCAGCGCCGCATCTAGACGAGGATGAACAGTCATGCGTTTCTTTAGATTACACACTGACGAGTTCCGATGATGAGGTCTATGGTCCCCAAGTCAACTTCAAAAACAATGATTCAGGGGACGAAGGAGCAGCAGTCCTAGAGTTCGGCATGATAGCTGATTCTGATGCAGAGGGAGAAGATCCCGAAGAGAACCCTGTAGAGGAAGACCAGATAGAAGAATATCCCGATGAGGACCCAATAGAAGAAAATCCAGTTGAGGAAAACCCCGTGGAAGAAAATCCAGAAGAAGAAAATCACATGGAATCAGATCTCGATGAAGAAGCTCTATCCGAGGATGAAGAACCAGAAGATCAAAACCCTGCCGTGGAAGAACTCCCTTTGGCGGTCCCCGCGAGACGCTATGGGAATGGACGCCCCTACCTGAGTGCGCGAGCCTACCGCAACCTGCTGAATCTCCACAACCGCAACTGATGGATTACCTTTTGATGTTGTCTTTCTGACCAAATAAAATGTGTATAGTTTAGGGCCACTTATCGTCCTTGAGAATGTCTTATTTCAAATTTCTTGAATAAAGTAAATCTTCTGGATTCGTAAACCTTTTGATTATTGGTTCGATGGATACTTGTTTATTGCCCATATCCATTTACTTTTCTGCCGAGTTCTTTGACTGTCCACCTCTACTCATTGTATAGTCTTCACCCCGTTTCGATTAGAGAGTACCGCACCCTGATCCTTGGAATGAGTCGCCCTTCGTCCCTCGTCTGTGTCAGTTTGGGATCCTTCTGGGAGGAGAACATTTCTTGTGAAACTTCCGAGTTCCCTAACTCATCAAATTTTGATTTATATGTTGTACCGACCGTCATCCTACCCATACTTTTCCTCTTGTAGTCACTTGTTATTCACCCTTATTTTCTGTGATGACCCGATTCCAATCTTCTTGATCTTCAACCTAAAGCCGCCATACTCCAACCATTGAATGATCCACATTTTCTTGTAATCCTTACCCTATCTAGCCCTATACCTACTTGTGTTCTTCCTATTACCCTAATTATATTTAGGGACGCTGTTATTCGAAACTTAGTTTTCAATACTTTAAATTTATCAAAGAGTACGTTTTATTGATTACTCTGTCTCATATATTTTTAAGTACGCTATTATTAATCTCGTTTTCAGTAGCGCAAACTTACAATGCGCACATATTGTTCCATGTTTCCCTTTTTCCGTTATGTGAGTTTTCTGAGTTGATTTAAAACTATTCGATCGATAAACTACCTTAAAATGTTTTAACCTATCGACTAAGCTTTCACTACCTCATTGTCAATACTATATTTCGGGTGTTGTGCCTATGGTTACTATTATCAATGTTTGTGCCTTATACTTACTATTCCCGATGTACTACTTTGATATATTCACATGTGCACATAACTGAGTTTCGATTTTATCGAGTACGCCTCGAATATCACTGTTCATTATTGTTATCATTGATATTCTTATGTACATATATGTTGCTTTTGTAGTTGTTCATACCTTATATTTATTTAGACTTATACTTTTGCAAGTTGTTCGTACATATATAAACTTTCAAATTTCGTTATCTGCCTATTTCTAATAAAGCATTACGTGTTAGTTTAAAATATGATTGCTTTTGCCTATGTTTGTATAAATTATTGTTTATTTTGAATTTCGAGGACGAAATTTTTGTAAGGGTGGTATGATGTAATACCCGGTTCTGTTATATACACTTAAATCCGTATTTCTCTTTAAATTATAAATTTTGTTATTTTTAAATATTTAATTATTTTAAAGAAACCCCATTAAACCCTAACACACCTTTTTCTTTCACTCAGCCCATTTCTATCAAACCAAACTAAAGAAACCATTTCTTTTCTATAACCCTCAGCCCATAGAAAATTCATTTTCCCTTACTATTAAAATTCAGCCCACCCTCTGAAATAATTTTCTTATTCTTTTCTTTTCCTGGCCCACCATAACCCTCAGCCCGGCCCCGTTCATCTATTTTATTTTGTTATTCCTTTTTAGCAGTCGGCCCAAGCCCGCTTCATCCCTCCCCCGTTTCAGCCCTCATCGCGCCCGCGTCTTGAGCCCGATCCGACCCGGCTAGCCACTGTTCATCTTCTCTTCAAAATTCCAACGGCTCCCTTCCCCCACTCCTGCTCGCGACCGTTTCTCGCCGCTTTCTCCGCCATCACTCGCGCTGACGTTACCCCCACGTCGCGCACTCCCCTCTCCAACTCTCGTCATCTCTTCCTCTTCTCTCTCTCTTCAATCGCTTTCTCATTCTTCCTCCTTTTTCCCGCGGCCACTCCCAACACCGCGACTACCAAGCCTCACCCTCCTCGTCTTCGTCGACGACTTCGACCCATTCTCCCTCACATCCTCCAGCCGAGATCCACCCCAAACCCACAGCCCCGTTTGCCTTGTCGACCTCTCGTGACCTTCCCGTCGACCGAGCACCACCATCATCATCACCTCGCCATCATCCCTGCATTCCCCTCCTTTGTTCTCGAGCTCTCTGCTCCCACCTTCGAACCCCTGCACACACCCGAGCTCCATCTCTCTGCTCTCTTCTCTCTCTCCCACTGTTTCTCTCTCTCTCGACCTTCTCTCTCTCTCACCCTGCACCTCTCTCTCTCCCCCATTACTACCCTCTCTGCATCTCTCTCTCTCTCTGCCCCCTCACCTTCTCTCTCAATCCCTCTATTCCAGTACTCTCTTCCTCTTTCACTCATCTCTCTCTCTCTCATTCTGCTCTCTCTCTCTCTCACCTTCATTCACTGTCTCTCTCTCTCTCCATACAACTCTCTCTCCGTATCCCTCTCACTCCCTCTCCTCCATTAATGGCCCAGCACAATTGAGCGTTCACGCATCAACAACGAAACTGCGACGCAAACCCAAGCCGGTCGACCCCCGGAAATACGTCGAGCACCTACAGAATCGGCGTTGCCGTGCCGCGCGTGTGTCGCGTTCGTACCGTTGCCGCTACCCGTGTGTTGCCAAAGCATCTCCAGGCAAGTTCTTACCTGCTTTCATGCTATTCCGTGTATATTACAAATCAGAATCGTAGATATATTCCATGTTTGATTGATGTTATATATTGTCACAAAACTGTTCGATGCTTGTTCTCATAGAAAATCATTATCGTATTTGACAGAACTGGACATATTATATTGGCCCTTGTAGAGATGATTAACGTGTGCAAATTTCATTAGAAAATACGACTGTTAACAGTTAAAACGACTACCCCCAAGTTTAACCGTAAAACTGAATTTCTACTGTACCTAAAAATCGTTAAATCCACCGTAAATCATATACATATTAGAATGGTGAATTCGAGGGCTCAAAACGAAGCCAACTCGACGAACTTTAACCCTATGATAGTTTCCAGACATTCCTGTACTTAAATCGTGACGATAATTGTATCGGAGTGCGACTCTGGACTGCAGTCCAGAGCGACTCCAGTCATGCTTGCTGTTCTGTAATGGATACCATAGGATTTCCTTAACTCGTAGGTTGCGGAACTATGCTGTTTAGTATAGGTAACTCTGTTATCTAGACAACGCAATTGGTTTCATTCTGTTTCGTTACCGTTTGATATTTAATCTGTAATTTAGTAGATCGGGACACATAACAGTCCCAGCAGAATCAGAATCGACATGTTAATATTAAACATATTGTAACTCCTAACGTACAGATGCGATGGAAGATCCGTTTGTTGAATTGGAAACTTTAATGAAAACCCTAGAATTCATTCAACTGTGGCATCGCTAAAATCTGATCCCAACTGGGGTTAAAATGCGTTGCGAAATGGATTCCTGATTCTGAAGCCGGATTTCCAGCCGCGTGCGCTTAAAATGAAACAGTTATAACTAATGATCCTGAAACCCGATTGGCTTGAAACAAAATTCTATGGATAGCTAACTGAACATATTAACTAC
This sequence comes from Agapanthus africanus, assembly GCA_030015575.1. Taxonomy (NCBI): domain Eukaryota; kingdom Viridiplantae; phylum Streptophyta; class Magnoliopsida; order Asparagales; family Amaryllidaceae; genus Agapanthus; species Agapanthus africanus. The sequence goes on along the minus strand of CM057342.1, from coordinate 142,979,688 downwards.
TACCTGTTTATCCTTTCGCCAAATTACATACATATACTTCATGATAAATCGTGCAAGTAATAGACTGTTGTTTTTATGACACCTTAATTGTGCTTTTATACTGTTCATGCATCACAGCATACCCATATCATGTTAGTGATAACCTAGTGACAACGTGCATTTACCCAGTGTTAGATTTTAGTGTTGATTGTGGCAAGTACGTCAGTGTTCGTGTATTCGTGATTAAGTGAAAGTGGTACCTACTTGTGCACAATCAGTGACCCTATATTTCTACTGCATTGTCGACGTCTGTGGGATGCGTGTACGTGTGACTATAAGTGGTATGAGACACTTATGGAAGCGCTTGCACGGGTGTCACAGATAAGGCATCCGACACTGCCATTTATCTTAGGTATTAGTCGGGACGTGCTTGATGGAGGTCCTGCCTCCAGTTCTCGCGCAGACTTGTCACGGATCGATTAGTATTTAGGGTGATGGTTAGCGTTTGATGTAGACCACGGGGTGTGGGGTAGTTTAAGTGTGAGTTCAACAGAATCTCGGGAGTCCCATGCCGGCTTATATATTTAGGGAGTTATATGGAGATTTACAGGGTATGTGCTATATACACCGTGATACACTCGTTACATGTTGGGCCCGTGGTCCCTTGCCCTTGGGTTCTACCCTTGGGTGGAGGACACTCGCGAGTGGTTGACTCTCACACTTGGACTGACGATAGGCTTAGTGACCTGTACAGTGAGACTTAGAGACTGATAGGGTTACTGTCATTTACATTCCTCCTATACTGTGTTGACATACATGACATATCGTTATACTGCTTTACTTTTCCGCTGCATTGATTACTGCATATTCATATTCATGCTATTATTGATTCACTGATATTCATGTCCATTACCACTGTTAGAATTGTCACTTGTTTTCATATATAATATATTGCTATTGTGTCGCTCTGACGACCTGAGTATGCATGCTCAGTGTGAGGAGAAGATTTAGCTTGGACCAGAACTAGACGTGCATCACAGACTTCTTGGTTTGTCCTCCCGAGTTACATTCTTTGGTTCTACTCAGGTCAGTTTATATTATTGTATCTTTCAGTTACTGCATTTCTCATTACCTGAGCATCATTTACTGTTTACCATGATAAACTAGAAGCCGAAGTGTGACTACGGCAGGACTTTTCCCTGACCGTAGGAGCATGGCTGGCCTTGTCTACCCCTCGTATTCCGTATTTTGGGAAGCGGGGCGTGACACCGAGTCATTAAATGTTTCTCCCGAACCTCATATGCGTCTTGATTTTGATGATAATTGCATGGATGTGATAACTTTTGAGGAGAATTATGAGGATAGTATTGAGGAGAGTATTGAGAATAGTATTGAGGATGAACCATTTTTGTTTGACGAGTCGGATTTTCCAATTCATCCTCGCGAACCTTTAACTGTTATACTTCCTAAATCACCCTCCTTCCTTTCCATCATTCCGACCACGCAAAAGATTACGCAGGAGGACTGTGAGCTTGAAAAATTTATGTTCGATCATAGCAGTTTTGACGCCACTAGTGCGTTCCTCCTTGAATCTGCCACAGTTCTCACAACCAATATCGATTACGAGTGTTTCACTTTTGCGGACGATTTTGAAAACTCACCGCCCGAGTTTGAGTCCTTTGAATTTCAGATGAGTTAGTTGAACCATCAGACTCGGTTGCTTACAGTCATTTTGAACCATTGATGGAATCCTTCGAGTTCGAGACAGATTACTTAGGTGAGAATAAGACTATCCCTAAATCACTCCCCTTCGTCCTTTCCATCGTTTCGACCGCGCAAGAATTCGTCGCGTTTCCGCTTCTAATGGATGGTTTACCAAGTTCAATGTACCCATGTTTTCTCGCGAATCTTGAGGGATTTGACCCCATTTCTCAACGGGTTGATAGATTAGCACAATCGCTTTTAACACATCGGTCATCACAATTTGCGCTAATTTATTCACTCGATTTACGCCCTCAAGTTCGTACTACACTTCTTTCTCTCTTCCGCCATTCTTCTCCGAATATACCGAGACCATATTACACCTTTCTGCCCATACGGTCTCATGTATTTCTCAACTCCTTTCTCTACACTCCATTCTTCCACCAACCCTACCATCATAACGATAAAATTTTTGAATGGTTGGTGCTAACTTTTGGCCTGTGTAAGGCCTTGTATAGTTTGATTTTTCTCCTCCCTAACTCTGAACTTTAACGCTTAAAACAGTGGAAACAATGTCTCACTTAAGTTTGGGGGGGAAATTTTTTGTATATATATTTTGTTTTTTTTTATTTTGTTTTCTGTTAACAATAAAAAAAATATAAAAAAATAAACAGGGGAATATCGGCAATTTTGACCCTCTTGGTGTAGCCTGACAGTGAGGGCACTGTCAAGTTTAAATTTGGGGGTGTGCTCGGTAAGCTTTCTTCCTTCGCATTCATATATATATTTTTGCATTTGCATACTTATTTTTAAAACCCATAAAATTGAAATTTCTTTAAAATTATAAAAATTAAAAAGTTCAATTTTAGTCATATTTGACTTGAATTTGACAAAAAGGTTAACTAGCTAGGAACAACTAGATCTTAGACTTAGCAAATTAAAAACCCTAAAAATAACCTTTCTTAAAATTTAACAGTAGAAAGTATATGTCTTTGTAGTTTATTTAGAAATAGACAAATTTCGAGTTGACTTCTTGGGCTAAGTTAAAACAAGGGAAAAGTATTGATATCTTTATTAAAGTATAAGTTTGAAAAATAATTCCTAAGCTTAAGTCTAAATTCTGAAAATATATACCCTACAAATTGCACAAACACGAACCTTGAAACTTGGAATAGTAGAAGAGACCTTGAAATGCTCTTGTCTAAAGTCCTTAGTACGAAGAAAAATAAAATAAAAATACAAGTGTGAATAATGAGATAAAAAAATGAACACTGGTTTTTGTAATTACTTAATGCTGCATTAATAGAAAAAAATATTTAGCGAGGGTGCTTCATCACCTAGTGCCTTAGACCAACTGGTTTGGGAGTCACTGCTAAAAGCCTTAGGGATTACAAGACTAGGAATTACGCTTTAATGTGCGAACACATTTTGTAATGGGTCGTTGGTACCTCAAGAAGTATTAATGGTCGCATGAAGAATGTGTGAGCAATTTTCATCTAAAAATTCACCAATTAAAAGTACTTTGGACGATGGACAAGAGTATAATAGCTTGATTTGAATTTCCAAGTGTAGGGGTGATATATACACACATATAGGGGTATGTGATTGGGGTTTAGATAAGAGATATGAATGAAAAATAAGACTTTTATCTTTAGTAGAGATGATAAAAATTGCTAAGTTGAGATGGAACCCTAGAAGGAAAACTTAAAAGATGCTAAAAGCTAAGTAAATCTACAGACCATATATAATCTTAAGTTAAATGATAAGGAAGCGTGAAAATACGGGTTGATAATTTCTGAGTCAAAGATAATAGAGTTTCTTGTTAGAAAACCTAATTGGAGAATAAAATTCAATGGGCCGAATTGATAGGATTTTGTGGGTAGAATCCGCTGAAAACCCTCAGGAGACAACACTCCTCCTACTAGGGACACCTAGAGGTTTAACGACTTGCTGCACGAGCTCAGTGCAATCGTGTTTCCCTGCGAAAGTGAGGCTAGGCCTTTTTCAAGAATAAAACTAGGTTTGCTCGAGGACGAGCAAAAGATAAGTTTGGGGGTATTTGTTCATATCATAATTTTGCATTATTATATTCCCCATTCTTATTCATTTTAGAAATAAACATGTGCTTTTGACCCATGTCTGCTACATAGTTGCAGGTTACAGGTTCTTGGAATAAAAACAGTGAAAATGATGAAAAGACGATACAAAAGTGAGACTACGACCAACAAATGGAAGAATCTTAATCAAGCCTACATTTTGGAGAATAAACGAAGATCAATGAACAATTTCACAAAGTACAAATGTTTATCAATTCCCTAATGAGTGAGTAGTCTCCTCACTTGTTAGGGTTAGATTTGGGAAAGGCTTGAGAGATGAAAATCTCTCACCCCTTTCTTGCCCATCATACCTTTTTATAGGACTCCATGCATACATGCACACACCGCTCCCTACGGCACCCTATCCCACGAGGTAGCGGTGATACCGTAGTATAAAAAGACCGGTTGTATATGTTTTCCATGGAGGTTAGGGTAAGAATTAAGAAAGGAAGGACAAGAACCTAGAGGAAGAAACATCGTTTCTTCCCGATGGTACTAATCCACTTTATTAATTATTACCATAACACCTCATAGATCTTAATTAGGGCATAGAAAGCGGTGAGGAATATTGACTTTCCAAACTTAACCTAAACCTAACCTTAGCAAGATTCTAGTCCTAGTCTAGATCAACTTTAGTTTTTAGATTTAATCAATCCGACACCAATCGGAATTAACTCGTTAGACCAAATCGAGAATACACAAAATCCCTGTGGACCGACCCGTACTCACCGGCTAGCTACCAAGCAACGCCGTTCTTGATTGCGGTTAACAAATTCTTTGATCAATCACTCCTACAGGGAAGAACTCTTTCAATTGAATTAGAGTTCTTTCCTTCTGTTCATAGTCTTCGAGGGAATCGATATATTTTTGAATGACCGATCTCCCTGCAGACTCCTTTTTGCGACGAGCTGCACTTTTGTTCTTCTTGAGCGTTTTTGATTTTGAGCCTGATTGGGCCGAATTGGCAGCTGGAATGGTAGGTTTCTTCTGTCCTTCCCATTCCGTCCTGGGCTCTTTCTGAAGCAGCTTTATCATCTTCTTCATCTTATTAGATATGTGCTTACTCCAAGGAGGCTGCGGTGAGTCGGTCTCATTTCTTAGGGCAGCGGGTTTGGCTGTCTGCTCCCAGAAGGCTTCAGCTTCTGTCTATATAAAGTTGGTGGTTGCAACTTGATTGTTCACCAACACACTTTTGGACAGCTCGATCTCTCCAGCCTTGTACTGCTTCTCGACTCAGTCTTTGAAGATATAGCAATCCTCGATCGCATGGCTCACTACTCGGTGGTACGGGCAATACAGGGGATTGTCGGTCATTTTTGCTTCTTGAGGTCTTTTCGACTCCGGCAATTGTAGACCATTGTTCAAGGCATCTTTAAATATCTTGCGGACCTTGTCCCTCCTGAAAGAGTAAACCTTGTTCTTTTTTTCCTCTAGGGAAAGCCCTTCTCCTCCTAGCATTGGCTTTCGAGACCGGTTGGTTTTAAATTCGCCCGCCCTTCGCTTTTCTTCATTGTCGAACGCATTGAAGACATTGGTACTGCTGGAACTCCCGCTTCTACGGTTGTCATCCCGCTTGCTTTTCCAAGTCTTGTCTCTCTGAGAGTCCGGGGTAGACTCTTGTTTCGAGCATTCTAGCATTTGTACTTTCTTGGTTAGCTCTTGAAACGTCTTGAGGCCTGCTGTACACAAGAACGGGACCATCTAATTGCTGAGGTTCCCAATAAGAAGGCTGACGGACTGGTCCTGCTCTAACAGCGGTTCGCACTTGACCGTGAGATTACGCCATCGGGTGATAAAGTCGGTGTTGCTCTCATTCTTCCCCGTCTTGGTCCTCACAAGGTCAGCAATGGAGATTTTATCACTGACACTGATGAACCTTTGCCGAAACAGAGACTCCATTTGGGCAAAGGTAATGACGGACCCGTCTGGTATACTCGCGTACCAGTCGAAAGCGACACCTGTCAGGCTGTTGACGAACTGACGAAGAATGAGCGCATCATTGCCCCTGTATTTCCGCACGATACTTTAAAGTGGACGACGTGCTGATTTGTGTTTCCCGTCCTGTCAAATCTTCCAAATTTAAGAATGACGTAGCCGCTTGGGAACTCGATCAAATCGTACTGTGCGGGATATGGCCGCCCACTACTGCCAATTTCTTTCTGAGCTTCAGCTTCGTCCACCAATGTTTTAACTTTGCTGGTGACCAAATCCATTATCCGATCTTGTGTTAGCGTGATAATGCTATCTGGGGCCAAGGCGTCCCCAGAAGCGGAATGTGGCCGGCTTTCGTGCGGCTCGACCAGTCTTGGACCCAAAGGAACAGGCATTGGCTGCTTCGGAGTGTCATCACCCGGCTGATGAGTAGCGACTTGTGCTTGATTGGGGCGCGCTCGAGCAATTTGAGCCGTAATCTGCATCACAACGTTTGTTAGGTCGTTAATTTTCGAGTAGAGCTTGGCCATCTTCTTATCTTTGCTCCTGAGCCGTTTTCGAAGCTCTTGAAGCAGCTCTTGCTCCGTGGTCCTGGGGCGAAAAGTCGGCTCTTCCTCGCTGTTCGAGCTTGACTCTGCATGGACCGAGGGGTTTTTCTGCCTTTCATCCTCATAGAGAGGGTTTTCTTCATCCAGCGGAGGCGGCTGTTCTTGGGAAGCGGCAACCACATTCAATCCAGATTGGGCTTGAGATGTGGTAGCCCCATCCTTGCTTTTGCTGCGAAGGTTGTCGCTAGGGCGCCCGCCCGCCATATAGACCGTATGGATAATATATCCAGCCGTCTTTTTATTATCGGCGGCTGATTTCACAGATCGCTGTCTTAACTCCTCTGTTTCGGTAGCGGGCAGTCGATTGAAGGCGGCTGGCCTGACCCGATTCTTGAATGGTGGTGGCGCTTCTTTTCTGGATTCGCCCCGCTGCTTTCGCGCGGCACAGAGCGCCTGATAGACTCTTGAAGAGACAGTGTCATACCTTTTCTGTTGGGGCCGGGACAAGTCTTTTTGTAGCATTGTTCGGACCGCTGTCTTCTTGATTCTGGCGGTCATGGAATTTTTCTAAACCCACTTCAGAGGTTCGAAAGAATTGATGATTCTTATAGCCGACTCATCCGTCGTCGCGGGGCGACTCTGCTCTTGGAACCTCACAAGATTCCACTTGGCCGGAGTCCTGGCCCTCTTGTTGGCTCGATACCTGAGCCGCTTCTGCCTTAACTTTTCTGCTTTAAGCACTTGGCAGACTTTGGCTCTTCGGGAAGACGCCGTAGACCGGGTGATGGAGGATTTTGGAGATATGCTCGATTGTGCATTTGCTGGAGTCATCGCCTGAGCGCGTCCACAACATTTGATGTCGCCCTTTGTACCAGAAGTCTTGTCCCCAGCTGGAGCACCAGAGAGTCGTTCAGACACCGCCTTAAGTTTTGGTTGTGGTGCCTTGGCGATCACGACATCCGGACTCTTGCCCCTTGAGACCGGCTTGGCCGCCTGCTTTGGCGGGATTTCTGCCAGATGAGCACTTCCGGCAGGGTAGATGACGACGGAACCGAACTGGCGGGACAGTTCCTCCCACTGTCGACTGAGGCTTGCGAGGAGAACCACACGAGCGTTGATCTTAACCACGTATGGAATCGGGGTTGCGTGGGAAACTGAATTCCTCTTGAGAGACATTGTTATTGAAAGTTGATTGCTTGAAAGCCTGCATGAAAGAGCATTATTTTAGTATAAATATAGACATGTATGTTAAGTGAGTTCGCATGAACACTTGACCCGAGATATGGGAGGAGAGATTTGTCCCACTGGGCGTGCCAGAGTCTGTAGGGTGTTTTTCGTCAGCCCATTGAGATGGGAATACGCGCGCGCTTGTCGGGCGCATTACAGATCCCCCTGCCTAGGGTAGGCTGGGGTTTATTGATTATGGGAATCCGAATCTCCGGCAGCCGCGGACTAAGCTGCCGTTAATTACCCCTCGCTTTTGGAGCGAGAGAACCTCCGATGAATGGGTTAAACCGGTCATGCGAACTCAACGTACAGTGTTGTGTTTATATGTAAATAAAATAAAATAAAATAATAATAAAAAAGGGGGGAAATGGCATTCAAGGGCCGCGCGCATGGCATGTGGGAGCACATAGGCGCCTTAAAACCCGGGGTCACGTGGGCACACGTGACCGATGGGCGCCTTGGCGCCCCGGGGGCCACATGCGCACACGTGACCGATGGGAGCCTTGGCGCCCCCGGGGTTATGTGGGCATACGTGACTGATTATAGAGATTTTATGATCAAAAATATAATTACCGCAATCAGAAACGGCGTCGCTTCGCAGCTAGCCGGTGAGTACGGGTCGATCCACAGAGACGGGTAAATTCCTTTATTGTGTTTTAACGAGTTGATTCTATTTGTCGTTTTGGTTTTATAAAAATCTAGATCTAAAACTTAATTAATCTAATTTAAATTCTTGCTAGGGTTAGGCTTAGAGGAAGTTTTGGAGATTGATGTTTCCTCACCGCTTTCAATGCCGTATTCTAGATCCATTAGGTGTTATAGTAATTATAGATAAAGTGGATACGACTCTTTTGGGAAGATGTTTTCTTCCTCTAGATTCGTATCCTTCCTTTATCGTTAATTACCCTAACCCCCATGGAAAACGCGCGCAACCGGCCCTTTATACTGCGGTTCACCGTTACCTCGAAGGGTAGGGTGCCGCAGGGAGCGGTTGTGCACGCATGCATGGAGTTCTTAATGGGTTAGGCATTGAAAGGGATGAGAGATCTCATCTCTCAACCCTTTCCCTAAGGCTAACCCTAACAAGCGAGGAGACTACTCGCTCATTAGGGGATGAAATAACATTAAAAGAATAAAAGAAAAATACTTACTAATGGTGATGGCTCCCTCCAAGCGATAAAGAACAGATCTGAATGTCACGTCCAGAATTTCTGAATTTTATTTATTGAAAAGAGGCATAGTTTTTACAGATCTAAAATTACAATTTATAGGAAAATAGGAAACCTAGGGTTACAGACTCTCGCACATGCGCAATTACTGATTTGACCCCTGAAAATCCCAACACCAGAACAGTCGCGGCAACAGAAGAAATCTCCACCGACCCGGGCATTATACGGCCGCGGATCCGCGGCAAATGCTGGCTTGGGCCGCGGATCCGCGGCCCTTTGGTGATCTTGGGCCGCCAGTATTTTGGGCTTTCTTCAGGAGTTCTGGGGCTCTGTATTTTTATATGTATTTTCTCTGTTGGCTTCTTACTCTTCTCCAGATCTTCAGTGAAGACTTGTATTGGGCTTTTTAACCGTTTCACATTGACATTCGTTGCCTTGCACCTATGTGAACTGGGCTCGACTAGGATTCGTCTAATTGTTGGTCAAAAGTCTCTTTTCTGTTGTTTTGTGTCTTTTTCACTGTATTTGCTCCAGAAACCTGTATCCTGTAATATGCAACAAACGTGCGTCAAGAGTACCTGTTTATTTATAAAAAGGATAAGAATAGGGGAATGATAAATGCAATATTATGGTCTGAACAAATACCCCCAAACTTACCTTTTGCTCGTCCTTGAGCAAGCTTATTATTTTATTCACTAAAATCCTAACCGCACTTTCGCAGGGAAACGCGATTGCACTGAGCATGTGCAACAAGCCGTTAAACCTCTAGGTGTCCCTAGTAGGAGGAGTGTTGTCTCCTGAGGGTTTTCAGCGGATACTACCCACAAAATCCTATCAATTCAGCCCATTAACTTTTGTTTTCCAATTAGGTTTTCCAACAAGGAATTCTATTATCTTATACTTGTAAATTATCCACCCATATTCTTCACACTTCCTCGTTATTTAACTTAAGATTATATATGTTATGTAGACCTACTTAGCTTTCGGCATCTCTTAAGTCTTCCTTCTAGGGTTTTATCTCCACTTAGGAATTTTCTATCAACTCCATTAAAGATATAAATTTTATCTTTCATTCCTCTCTCTTATCTAAATTCCAATCACATACCCCTACGTGTGTGTATAGATCACCCCTACACTTGGAAATTCAATTCAAGCAATCATGCCCTAGTCTATTGTCTAAAGTACTTATTAATTGGTGAATTTAAATGAAATTCGCTTACACATCCTTCATGCGACCGTTAATACTTCTTGAGGTACCAACGACCAATTACAAAATGCGTTTGCACTTTAAAGCGTACTTCCTAGTCCTTGCAACACCCAAGGCTTTAGCAGTGACTCCCAAACCAGTTGGTCTAAGGCACTAGGTTATGAAGCACCCTCGCTAAATATTTTTCTATTTTTTTTGCAGCCTTAAGTAATCACAAAAACCAGTGTCCATTTTTTTATTCTTTATTCACATTTTTTTTCTTTTATTTTCATTGTACTAAGGACTTTAGACAAGAGTATTTCAAGGTCTCTTCTACTATTCCAAGTTTCAAGGTGCGTGAATGTGCAAATTGTAGGGTATACATTTTCAGAATTTAGACTTAAGTTAGGAACTATTTTTCAAATTTATACTCTAATAAGAACATCAATACTCTTCCCTTGTTTAGACTTAGCCTAAGAAGTGAACCCAAAATTTGCCTATTTCTAAATAAACTACAAAGGCATATACTTTCTACCGTTAAATTCTAAGGAATGTTATTTTTAGGGTTTTTAATTCACTAAGTCTAAAAATCTAGTTGTTCCTAGCCAGTTAACCTATTTGTCAAACTCAAGTCAAATAAGCCAAAATTGAATACAATAATTTTTATAATTTTTGAAATTTTTCAATTTTTATGGGTTTTCAAATAGGTATGCAAATGCAAAAAATATGTACAAATGAATGCGAAGGAAGAAGACGTACCGAGCATACCCCCAAACTTGAACTTGACAGTGTCCTCACTGTCATGCTAAACCAAGAGGGTCAAAATACCGATACTCCCCTGTTTATTTATTTATAATAATTTTTTTTTTTATGTTTTGAATTTTTTTTTTTTTTATAGAAAAAGAAAACAAAAGGATATATACATATATACAACAAGATTCCCCCCAAAGTTAAGCTTGGCCTTACACAAGCCAAATGTTAGCACCAACCATTCAAAAATCTTATCATGGTAATGGTAGAGTCGGTGCAAGAATGGGATGGAAAGAAAAGAGATGAAAAGCACGCGAGACCGTGTGGAAAGAAGAATGGTAGAATATGGTCTCGGTGGGGGAGAAGAAAGACGAAAAGAAGAAAGAAGTGGAGTGCGATCTTGAGGGTGTAAATTGAGTGTATAAATTAGCGCAATTTGTGATGACCGATGTGTTAAAAGCGATTACGCTAACCTACCAACTCGTCGTGCAATGGGGTCAAATCCCTCAAGATTCGCAAGAAAACATGGGTACGCCAAACTTGGTATAGGAGATGAAAACGTAACGGTCATTTGTTCGGTCGGAACAATAGGAAGGAGGGAGGGTGATATAACAGTCAAAGGTTCAGGAGGCTGAATTGGAAAATCCGACACATCAAATAAAAATGGTTCAACCTCGATATTATCCTCAAGACTCTCCTCAATATTTAATCCATCTATGCCATTGTCATCAAAATCTAGACGCATATGAGATTCGGGGGAAACATTTAATAATTCAGGATGATGATTTGAACATAAAATTTCTATTAAATCGACAGGTTCATCATCCGAAATATTCCCGGCGTCTATATCCTCAATCAAGTGAAACTCAATTTCTTTAGACACTTCATCCACAGCATGAATATTTATCAATGTAGGTTCTAGAGTGGAGGTGTAAAGATCGAAAGGATTAAGTGCGGTTTCACTCGAAAGGGGTTCCTCACAATTTGGCAAATCAAACACTACAAAATCGCACAACTCATTTTTATTTTCAACTGGTGAATCATTTGGAACAATCGATGGAAAACCGGAGTTGTGGGCTTCAATTGGGTAAGGGTAGGTTTGATTTGAAAATCCTCTCTCATTCTCACTCTGTCCAACAGCCGCCTTATACATTGAAAAATTCGGAGCTAGCGGGACACTAGCTACCGGTTCACTAGGTTGCATAAGGGCGGCCATGGATGCTTCCACATTCCTCATTATTTTATTTGTTACAGCAATATATGCTTCCAACGACTCTTCCAAACTAGACTTAGGTGGTGAGGGGGTTTCAGTAAAAGATTCAAAATTAGTTGGGTATGTGAAACTCCCTAATGGCTGTGTCGAAACAGCGTCTAGTGAAGGTGGGAAGGTCGGGTATGACTGGTAGGAAGTTGGTGGTAAGACAGGAGTAGGGTCAACATATGGATAAGAAGGTGAATAATCGTGCGGATCCCTAAAACTAGATGAGTGGAGAGGGGTGGAAGATCGACTGCGAGATTGAGCAATATGCTCAGCAATGGACATCGACCTAGGAGTGACAGAAGGACTTGAAGAAGTGGTATCAACATATGTAGGTTGTAAAGGTTGACTCGGTTGACACGAAGTGGGTTGAAAAGTCAAACTATTTCTCCTAGACGCCTCTATTTGATCTTTCAACGAAATTTTTGGCAAGGAGGGATCGTTTTTAAATTGACCGAAACAATTGACGAACGACGCAAAGTTAGGTTCGGGATACCAAGATTCGGCAAGAGATTTATGATGTGGGGTACCCATGATAGAAGAATGCAAGGATTTCTTAGCGACAAAATTTTTGCAAGTTTTTAAAAGATTTTTTTCTTATTTTTTTTTTTTGGAGAGTTTTGCGATAAGGTTTTAGAAAATGGGACTCGTGACACAAATGTATCAACCACACATGCACAATCAGACCTAGATCTAGGGTTGCCTAGGTCTACTAGACAGCTCCTAACTAGGGCTAGAAATAGACCTCAAACCGCCTCTTCACGGACAAATACGGCCAGGTAAGTGGGAAGGAACCACCACTACAGTGGGCCTAATTAATAACCACTAGCCTAGACACCGCAATGTCGGTTAGGATAAACGGCCGATGCCTACCCTAGTCCTTTTCCTATTGAGCTCGCTGTCCTTAGGTCTGAGTCTAATCTTTTTTTAATTAATTGTGGTCGATGCAAAATGCTTTAGGTGTTTTCTGGGGTCCTGGGAAGGGTGATGAAATCCCCACCCAATCTGAGTTTGGTCAAATAGCCCCTTAGAGTCTGGTTAAATTATGCAAAACAAATAAAATTTCACTTGCAATAAATTTTTTTAAGCGCGGCGCAAAGAAACCTGCGGAAAATCTGTTATTTAGAAGGGGGAGGAAAAATTTTTTTAGCGCAAAGAAACCTGCAGAAATTTTTTTACAGTGGAGATATGGAGGTTGCAGAGGGGAAGAAAAGAGAGCAAACCGTGCAAAAATGATGCGCTGACGTGGCAGGATGAGCGCGGATCCGCGGCGGGAGCCCTTGTTGTGCGGCGGAAGCGCGGTCGTCTGGCCTGATCGCGCTGTAGAAAAATTTGTGCTGCTCTGTACTGATAGTTCCTCTCTGTTCTTATGTACCAATTTTTGTTTTGCCCTCTGTAAATTTTCAGATCCGCGATTCTTCGCTGTTCCTGCAAGATTCAAAAGATATACCCTTCAAACAGATCAAAGTTGATAATTTTTGTATTTTTTTTTATATTTTCAGATTTTTATAATTTTTAAAATTTATATCAACCCGAAAATTCACAAAAAGAAAGATTACGCCGTCCCCGGCAATGGCGCCATTTGATTATAGAGATTTTACGATCAAAAATATAATTACCGCAATCAGAAACGGCGTCGCTTCGCAGCTAGCCGGTGAGTACGGGTCGATCCACAGAGACGGGTAAATTCCTTTATTGTGTTTTAACGAGTTGATTCTATTTGTCGTTTTGGTTTTATAAAAATCTAGATCTAAAACTTAATTAATCTAATTTAAATTCTTGCTAGGGTTAGGCTTAGAGGAAGTTTTGGAGATTGATGTTTCCTCACCGCTTTCAATGTCGTATTCTAGATCCATTAGGTGTTATAGTAATTATCGATAAAGTGGATACGACTCTTTTGGGAAGATGTTTTCTTCCTCTAGATTCGTATCCTTCTTATATCGTTAATTACCCTAACCCCCATGGAAAACGCGCGCAACCGGCCCTTTATACTGCGGTTCACCGTTACCTCGAAGGGTAGGGTGCCGCAGGGAGCGGTTGTGCGCGCATGCATGGAGTTCTTAATGGGTTAGGCATTGAAAGGGGTGAGAGATCTCATCTCTCAACCCTTTCCCTAAGGCTAACCCTAACAAGCGAGGAGACTACTCGCTCATTAGGGGATAAAATAACATTAAAAGAATAAAAGAAAAATACTTACTAATGGTGATGGCTCCCTCCAAGCGATAAAGAACAGATCTGAATGTCACGTCCAGAATTTCTGAATTTTATTTATTGAAAAGAGGCATAGTTTTTACAGATCTAAAATTACAATTTATAGGAAAATAGGAAACCTAGGGTTACAGACTCTCGCACATGCGCAATTACTGATTTGACCCCTGAAAATCCCAACACCAGAACAGTCGCGGCAACAGAAGAAATCTCCACCGACCCGGGCATTATACGGCCGCGGATCCGCGGCAAATGCTGGCTTGGGCCGCGGATCCGCGGCCCTTTGGTGATCTTGGGCCGCCAGTATTTTGGGCTTTCTTCAGGAGTTCTGGGGCTCTGTATTTTTATATGTATTTTCTCTGTTGGCTTCTTACTCTTCTCCAGATCTTCAGTGAAGACTTGTATTGGGCTTTTTAACCGTTTCACATTGACATTCGTTGCCTTGCACCTATGTGAACTGGGCTCAACTAGGATTCGTCTAATTGTTGGTCAAAAGTCCCTTTTCTGTTGTTTTGTGTCTTTTTCATTGTATTTGCTCCAGAAACCTGTATCCTGTAATATGCAACAAACGTGCGTCAAGAGTACCTGTTTATTTATAAAAAGGATAAGAATAGGAGAATGATAAATGCAATATTATGGTCTGAACAGTGACCGATAGGCGCCTTGGTGCCCCGGGGTCACGTGGGCACACGTGACCGATGGGCGCCATGACGCCCCGGGGTCACGTGCGCGCATGTGACCGATGGGTGCCTTGGCGCCTCGGGGTCACGTGCGCGCACGTGACCGATAGGCTCCTAGCACCCTGGGGTCACATGGGCATACGTGACCGATAGGCGTCTTGACGCCCCGGGGTCACGTGCGCACACGTGACCATGGGAAAACACCCGCGGAAAGGAGCCTAGCCCCTAGGCTGGGCAGTTGAACTCCCAAGGCGATTTTAGGAGTTGAACTCCTAACAAGAAATTAATTTATGGAGTTAAACTCCCACAAATCTAGAAATGAGTTAAACTCTTAGGAATTTTTGGCTCTTCTTTTGAGCCTTGGGTCAGTCCAAAGTTAGATTTTGGGGATGATTCTCCTTCTTCCTCCTCTTGATCGGCAGGATCTTGGAGAAAAAGGGGGGTAAGACTTAAAAGTCCCCCCTTTTCGAGATCTGATTGGAGATCCGAGCTCCTCTTCGTAAGTTTTGTGGCGAAGAACTATTTATTTTTGAGAAAGGAAGAGTTAAACTCTTGATTTAATTCAAAAGAAAGAAGAAGGTTATGGAACCTTGAGGAAGGAGAAAGATCTCAGATTTGGAGTCTTTTTTTTTTAGAGAGAAAAAGTTGTTGGGATATTTTCATTATCCTTGCCTTTATAGGCTATACACTTTACACATAGCCCCTTGGGCTTCACAAAATGGAATTTTGCCTATCCCATGGCTCATGTGCTACTTCTTTTTGCACATAAGCCATGGGCTTTACAAAAATTGGGCTTTATGCCCGTTTTTCTTACATTTATTCAAAAAATAAAATAAAAGAAATACAACAAAATTTTGGCATTGGGAGAGGCCGGCCGCTTCATGTTCGGGCTAGCTCCGGGCATTGGCCCACTTGACCTGGGCTTGGGCCCACCTGGCTTGGGGTTGACTTTGATTTTGACTCAACCGGGGTGTAAATTTTTACCCCAACAATATTGTTTTAGTAAATGAGACGAAAGCAGCGGTTAATGCCAAATTGGAATTATGGAGGCAAACGTTGGAATCTCAGGGGTTCAGATTGAGCAGGTCCAAGATAGCATATATACATTGCAAATTTAGTAAACAAAGGAGTCAAAACCATATTGGTATAACATTGGACGGGCAAGAGATATCACCGAGCGATCAGTTTAGATATTTAGGTTCCATCATCCAAAAGGATAGGGAGATCAATAGTGATATTAATCAAAGGATCCAAGCTGGTTGGTTGAAATAGAGGAGTGCAACAGAGATTTTGTGTGATCGTAACTTTTCATTAAAATTGAAAGGAAAGTTTTATCGGAGTGCTATTCGGCCTGCCTTATTATATGGTACAGAATGCTAGGCTCCTAAGAAGCATCATACACAGAAGATGCACGTAGCGGAGATGCACATGCTTCGTTGGATGTGCGGTAACACTAGAAAAGATAAGGTTGGAAATAAGAATATTTATGAAAAAGTTGGTGTAGCACCCGTAGAGGAGAAGATGCGGGAAAACCGGCTAAGATGGTTTGGTCATGTGCGATGCAGACCTAAGGAAGTACCGGTTCGACGAATGGATACTCTCGATTTGGGCAATGTCAAAAGGATGAAAGGAAGACCGAAGAAAATATGGATGGAGGTGATACGAAAAGATATGGTTGCCAAAAGCCTCAATGAAAGTATATTGTTCGATAGGAGTGAGTGGAGGCGGAGGATTCATGTGCAGGATCCGGCGTGATTCTCATGTTGGTTCATGTAGCCTACCCCATATGCTTGGGATAAAAGGCTCAGTTGTTGTCGTAGTTGTATTATCAAACCACATATTTTCTAGTTATAATAAAATTCCATATTTTCTAGAAAATAAAAGAATGAAAAGTTTCAATAAAATACCATCAAGTATCAATTCAAGACAAGTCTTACACTAAAATATCCTGAACTATCCAAGCTAAACTATTATCACTAAAATACTACACATTCTTAAAATCCACGATTATAGAAACCCTAAATACGATAAATAAATACTCAAGATTTATTTTGAAAGTATATAAAATATTTTTCATAAAACCCCTTGAGTTATATAAAATTACATTAAGGACCTTAGTAAATATAGGTTTAAGCGGAATCCGTTCTCTTGAGCCCCAGGGAGCCGGAGAATCAGAGTGCTTGCCTATTTAAGGTAGAAAACTAAAACGGAGTTATCAATGGTAATTGTTTTGGAAAAAGACACAGATCCTGCCATCCATGTGCAACTGCTACCGATAACACCTAAACCATATTCAGGATCCAAATCAGTTTAAAGTGTCTGACTCAAGTTTGAGTCTGAGTCTAAATCTGAATCCAATTCAACATGAATCCAATATACCAAACATGAATACTTGAATCTAAACCTGAATACCAGAACAATATCAACATGCAACATGACTTGACTTGACCGAACCATGGTTATATCTTGATTTGATTACATGACTACTTGTTTACATCCTGAACCTGATTACATGAACAACTTGTACCCATGGTATCGGCAAGTCTTGTATTATAAATCGATATAATATATATTACGGGGTTTAACGAGGTAGATTGGTACGGAATGTATTAGAAGTGGAACGAGATGGTCATTAAAAGACACCTACATGAATATCCTATGCCATTGTCCCGTGGGTTTTGACGGGGCCTTCTACTACGGGTTACCATAGTCCACGGAGCAAGTTGGACTCCTCTCGTATACTCTGGTGCCTTCTGTACCAAGTTACAAACAACTACGTTAGTATATCAAACATATACTTGTTCAGATTATCTGTCATATATTCTTTACTTGTTATATTCCACTCTTATCTTTGGGACTTACCGAGCGCTAGTTCGCTGACGACATTCCTGTCTATTTCTTTCTTTGAAATGTTCATCAGGAGGACATGACCTTCAGGAGACCGAGCCCAGTCAAGAGTATTTGGAGCAGATCGAGGCCCAGCCAGACTACTAGTTACTTGTACTTACTTTTTCATTCGTATGCCATTGTTTAGGCATTGTTTTTACCATTGTACTTTCCTTTTCAAATCATTTGTATGTAAATAATGAATATTAATAAAGTTGATATTTATATTACATCTCTTGTCATTCTTGTGTTTTTATTTATATATTGCTTATTTACGCTTAGCGTGTTTACTTCTGAGTAAATACGTCGCGTGCCCGTCACGTCTACTTTCCCATACACTAAGAAGTAGGGCGTGACTTGAATATTTTTCATGAATTAATAAGGAAAGAATCATATACGGTTTTTTCATACACATCTAGGGAGGCAGATTATAAGGCTTAAGCAATACCGGCCACGTGGACCAACTAGAGCTCATGATTCCGGAAGACATGAAACCGTCAGTTGCCAAACCTAGATGTACATACATCGGCTCATCCCCAAAATGATGAACACTGTCTAATTGTTTTCATGCTCTGCATCAGCCGGATGCTTCAGCTTTCCGTATTTGATCCGACGATTGGAATGTCATCGCATGCTCTTCGCCATGTCTTTCAAAATGTATAAATTTTGCAAACTCTTAACCAGGGGGAAATAACGAAGGACTTTGGCTGAAGTTTTCTTGCTCTTTTTGCTGACATCAGACGTTTCTGCATTTGAATTTCTCTTAATATTTTTCCACCTAGACAAGTTGTAAGTAGGACATTCATCGAGAGATGCGTAATCCCTGCGATACAGTACACAATCATTGGGACATGCATCGATCTTCTCATACGAGAAACCAAGTTTCTTAATAATCTTTTTTTCCTGGTAATGATTCTCTGGAATACTTTCCTTTCTTTCAGGAATTACCTTGAGTAGGAGATTAAGAAGCACGTCAAAGTGCTTGTTAGCCATCTCGCTGATCATCTTCAGATGGAGGAGCCTTATTACAAATGATAACCTATTAAATTCTGTACAGCCTTCGTACAGATCTTGTTCTTTTTTCTCTAGAAGTTTCTATAATTCTTCTAATTTACTGGTGCCTTCAGACGGTTCAACATCATTCATTTCCTCTCCAGCAAATAAATCTTCTAACATCTCATGCATGTCATCTATCCTGTCACCCATCGGCAATTCAGCTTGCGAAGCTGCGGTCTCATTATCCATCATCGTTTTCTCGTCACGTATCCCCTCTCCATGGTAATTCCAATATATATAGTTCGGTTCAAAACCCTATAAAAACACATGTTCTTCTATCACTTCACGTCGAAAACGGGCCCTATTCTTACCTTTCTTACAAGGACAGAACAAGAGTCCGTCTCGGCTACGCTTTGGGTTCATCTCTGCATAATCTAAAAAGGGTTTAAGCTCATCTTTAAATCGGGTCTCTCTCAAACTATACTTATCTTTTTCCCCATGTGCATAAACGATTTATCCGGAAGAATTCTCATCTGTTATAACACAAATAATAATATAAGTTTAACATATCTTATGAGTTTATTACAAGCACATCATTAAATAAATTTCCAAGTTTTAAATTAGATTTCATGATGCGGACGCATCAAAACATCTAAAGTCATTTAAGATTGTCGTAAGTCCTCAGGGCAAAAGGCCGGGACGAATAATTAGTTTCACAGCTGTCAGGGATAAATGTCCTAATTCCCATTATGAATGCAACACTCCCATCTAACATCCTCCTGTTTTTTGTCCATTTTGAGAAAATTTCGGCAGCACTTTCCTCTTATTCCCCATGTTCGTACCTAAATCTGTACACGGGGAACAAGTGGAAAGCACCGCGAAACTTCTCAAAATGGACGAAAATACAGGAGGATGTGAGATGTGAGTCTTGTTACATTCATAACATATCCAAACTGGACAAATCCGATAATTACTGTATGTCAAATCCCCTCGTCGAATACTATACATATGTTTGAAAAAATTGAATCTGACGCTCAACTCTCACAAATATATAATATGATCCTATCAATTCGAAGGAAAAAAGATTTGACATACACTCATTGTTAGATGAGAAACTATAGGTCGATCCTAAACAAGTTTAAGACCTTTCGATCTTAAACTTACTAATTAAATGAAAACAGAAAACCCTAGTTACGTTTCTAATCAAAATTTTAGGGTATCTCTTAATTTTCTATTTAATCATTTTTTAATCAGGGTCTCGGTTCACTATTATCTGGTCTTAATTAATGTAATTAATGTTATAGATTAATTAGTGTTAATTTTTCTTAATAAATTTGATTTTAGTTTTGATTTATGTATCTACCGTAATTTAATTGGTATTAAAGGATTTGATTTTTATTTTAATTTGGTTTATAAATTATGCTACAATTAAAAAATCTAAGCAATAAATTATAAGCAACAAGATATCAAATTATTAAATTTACAAAATAAAGAATATCGAATCATTAAATTTACAAAATAGAAGCTAGAACTTAGGATGAATATATTTTTGAAATATTTCATACGCGGGCGCGGGCGCACACATATACACTCACACACTCACACATACGCACGGGCACTCAAACACTTATACATACACTCGCTCACACACACACACTCGCTCATATACGTTGGCGCGAACACACATTTACACATACTCACAAACACAAATGCGCCCCCTAAATATTAACTATAATACATTTTACCCTAAATTCATCTAACATAATCCTATAGTCTATCTTACCATAAATTAATCTAACAAGTAAATTCATTAATTACCTATAATCTTTATATCTTCAACTCTAACCTAAATTACTAAATTTATATTTCAATTTTTCATCTATTTTCAATTCTAAAACCCCTCAACCCCCAAAATCATAATAAATTTCAAATCCTAATTTCAAACCTATTATTTTACAACCGATTCAATTCCTCATTATCCATATTTAATACATCAAAACCAACACAAATCACAGGTTATAATCACCTAATTTCAAAATTTATTAATCTAATTGAAAAAATTAAGGTTATGAGATGAAAACACTAATCTTGGTCCGGGTTTGAAAAAGGAAATAGTGATTGCAAGCTCCAACACCACCAACTGCAACAATAACACCTACAAAAAATTTTTGAGTTAGATTTGATAATATTTTCAAAAGTTTTAAGAAAAAGGAGCAGGGGAATTACTCTCGGGAAAAATTAGGAGAATGAGAAAGAAGAAGGGGCCGTCGCGGCTCTTATCTGATCGACCTATTAGCGACCGTTTCGAACGGTCACTAATATTAAGTGAACGGTCGCTAATAAATTAGTGACTGTTCATTAGAGACCGTGTAATATATACGGTCTTTAATAATTTATTAGAGACCGTATAATATATACGGTCTCTAATAATTTATTAGAGACCATATATATGTTAGTTATATATATGCCCCAGAGGCCATTGTTGTACATGATTGTATATTATAATGGATGCTTGGACATATATAGAGAGGACTTTCTTGCTCGACATGATAGTATGCTATCTGGTTGCTCTTTATCTTAACATGTAGACTTATATTGTGATACTGTCTTTCTCTCACATGTTGGTAAAGCCCTTAGGATGTACTTGACTACTAGGAGTATGATGCAGATCATACTAGTGGGGCCAGGGTAGTCCACAATTTCATCCTTTAATTGTTTCTAGTCGTGGGTGTATCGAGACGGGGCATCGATATTCCAGAGTAGACTAGCATATACGTTTCTTGACTCATATGATGGGCGATGGATGATCCCACGTCCATTGGTGTTTGATATCAAAGATTGTATATGGGTGCTCAGTGGAGACTGAGTACACTGAACAGGACTCGCCGAGAACTCCTAAATGGTATTATACCTAACGTCAGATAGCAGTTCTCTGGTGACAATGGTACATGTTAGTCTGTAGACCCAAGATCATTATAGAGTCTTATATGATTCCCCTGTGCTTTGATTTCCACCTTACCACGTTCAAGAGAACGTGCAAAACGGTGGTTTTTAGGTGTAGTCCTGAGTCACATGGAGGCAATGAGCGATAGGAGGGGTTTCTTCTCTCCAGGTATTGGGGGTTGATGTTGCGCTGTACTCGATTGGCCATAACATGAAGTCCCTGGCCTGGGCTGATACTGAGATTTACTGGTAAGTGCTATCAGTAGTTTCTTGACCCGTTATGAGCCTCGTATCGGTATAACTTATCAAGTTATTGGGGTCTGACGTTTACCACCCCTAGACTCGATATGCGACATATCAGATGAAGAGACCGGATTGTACGGTAGGGTTACTTATTGGATTCACAGGAGTATGGACAAGCTTGCTTTTTGATTTTCTGATCGCTCAATATCCAGGTAACCGTTACGTCCAGCTAGCACCGCTGACGTCTTGTGGGTGACCGATATGATCATCACCTACTGCCGGCGTGTTGACGAGTCATTAGAGTCATATAAAGAGATTTCCTGGCTCAGGCAAAACGAAGTAGGACGCATATGAGATATGTGCGGGACCGAGATTAATACGTGTATGTGATACTGTATTCTAATCTCGCGATATGTGATATCGCTCGGTTATATGTGATATAGCTGGGTTATCGAATCAAGTGTTGATTCAATAGGTTGATATTAAATGATATTAGTCGGTTGTATGCGATACAGCCGGGTTATTAAATCAAGTGTTGATTTAATAATTTAATGTGTAATTATATATTTGATACATTATTGTACTTTAACTAATATTAGCTCACTTAAGGATTTCTTTTTCTCACTTGTACATTTAATATATATGTGATATATATTATTGTGTTTATTTATTTTGTGTCATGCTTGATGATACATTGGACTTGGGTGTGTGAGACTCATACCATACATAAGATAATGTGATGTTTTAATTATTAAGGGAAAATCAAAATTAGGTGGAAAAATGTCATGGTTGTGAAGCTTGTAGAAGCTTGTAGTAACCATTGACTTAGTCTACTAATTTTGTTTTACTCTAGATATTTATTAACCTAACCATTATATTTTAGCCATGGTTTAGTCTTTACATGAGTTATATATGATATTACTCACCCATGGTTGCCATTCTACACTTGATTGCATCTTCTTCTTCATCTCCATTTTTCTTCTCTAGCTTTTGTGAGGTGAAGAAAAAGAAAGAGAAAAATAATTCTAAAGTGAGAAAAATTCCTATTTCATCAATCTACACTAGACTAGCCATTTAGTATAGCTTGTTTGCTTCACTAATTCTCAATTAGTGAAGAGTTAGCTTGAGTTGGAGATTCCTCGTCGCAGATCATTTTCGGTCTCGAAGATCTTTAAGCAAGCTTGTTCTTTTCGCCTAGTGGAGCCTAACGAGAGTTCGGAAGACCACTACTTGGAGCGAAGGGACTACTACACGGATCTTTTGAAGTGAAGGACCGGTCTACAAAGGTTGTATTCTTTGTTCACTTAGAGTAAATTTGTTTACTTGTTTAGTTTAACCCTAATTCTCTAGTTTGATCCACGGTTATGGGTTTCTTAGCATACTAAAATTTTGAAATTGCACGCTTGATGCCTTCCGAAACCATGTAGTTGTGCTAAGGAAACCTAATATGGTATCAGAGTCGAGCTAGAGCATTAGGCGTTGTCTAGGCGAAATTAAAGTATTCGAACGAACTCCGAAACCCACCATTCCCATGCTCTCGGGAAATTTTTCCAAATGTTGGATTTTTCAAGTTAAAATATTCAAAAAATCATATAGGTAATTCTATGGATTCCCAAGAAGAACGAAACCCTAACTCAACTAAATGACCGTAGAACCGCGGCCAAACCATGGGTTTGGTGGTGGTTCCGCCGCACCATTGGTGAGGAAAGGGTCGAGCCTTCAAGGGTAGGTCCGTAGGTACTGTTGGCATATTCTGGGTATTTTTAAAACTGCTCAAGTGTTGAGCTCTCTGGGAAATGTGGGTGTTTGTTGATTCGATCGAAATACTTAACACCGTCTAGAAATCTGTGATGTGATATAATATTTGGAATGCACAATAATTAGTTTTGTGAAAACTAATTATATTTTATGAATCTAGCAAGTTAGTCTTTATTGATCGGTTGCCACGAGATTTTGATACAGATCAAAACTCCGTCGCAATCACGTAGTGTACGCAAATACTCGTCGGGTAACACTAATAGATAGCCACGCCCTATCGCCCCGACCAAGTGACTGTAGGAGAACTTCGTTGCCAAAAGTATCCGTTCGGGTGCTCGCAGCCACGGTGTTCCTCCTAAGTGCACTTCGTCGACGGTATCGGGGGTGAGGCCGTCTACTAATGTTTGCAACGAGCGTTCGATCATTAGTTGTGAATATTGTAAAACTGCACCCCTGGATATTGAAAAGTGTTTTCAATTTGAGACTAAAATACCGGGTTTATAATGTTAGGCATGAAATCCGGCGTATGAGATATTCTGGGTTTATGATGTCTAAGGTGGTTGCGGATTCCAATTATTGGAGTTTTCATTTTTTTTCTGCGACCATAAGTGTAATATGTGGTGCATCGCCGATTTCGTTGCTATATGTCAACGACAATTGGGATACGCATATTTACTTACGTTGATGACATGTGATGTTATGTGTTGCTAGGATATGTTATATTGGATCATCGTGTTTGAATAGCCGGGGGGTTTTGTGTGAGATGAGAGTTTTTCATTTTCATTCATGTAAAAATTTGTATGTAATATTCTTTTATTGCGGCACTTCCAGGTTGAGGATGATATCACCATTGATTTATATTATTTACTTTTCCACATTAGGATAGACTCAAGGCGGGGAACACAAGTAACCGGGTTCTAGAGTCCTGTAGGAGACCATCTCGAGGAGTCGAGTCCGGGTCTCCTAACTCTAGAATTGGTAGAGTTGCTTGCCGCTCTCGTAGGGGTCTAGGGATGTGGGTTTGGCTATTCATCGCCACCGTGAAATCCGTATTTTTTTACTGGCTTAATCTAAAACACGGACATCCTAGAATATCCAATATTTCATATGTTAACTTCTGCTGCAATGTTCTGTGATGACATCATATTACTGCGTGAGACGAATGCTTTATATTATATATATGATATATAATAAATGTTGCTTATGTTTTGCATCTGCGCCAGTCCTGCCCCTGCTCTGTCGTTAGTTATCTGACCTAACGGTGCATGGGACCCCGTGGCGAATGCGGATGGCATAAGCGTACGTTGTATAAGTATTTTCGTTTCTTTATCTGTGATGCTTAGGAAGCATAAATGATGGGATTTCATTAATGAGATTAATGAAAAGGAAAGAAACCCAAAGATGTTGTGGAATCAAAGTTTCAAAACTGGTAGCTCTAGTTCTTGTTTTGTATAGTGGTGTTTCAAGATGAACATCCAACACCTCATTCGATGAGGAAAGAGCCTAGATCCCTTCACCAGGAGTGACCTCTTTAGCAAAAGCTAGCAGATACTACACCCACTCGGTTTATTTTGAAAACTATATTTTAAAAGGCGGAGCCTAAACCACTCTTTTTCAAATTACTTGATTCTACAACGATATCAAGTTCATTACGCAAAAGGTTTTCTTAAAAACCTGTCGTAGCTCTCCGTCATTTCAGATAAGTACTATTTAGTATTCGTGCTTGTTTACCGTCGAAGGCCGGGAAGACAAATGTCTTGCCTGAATTTGGGGGCAGATGCTATTTGGGTTTATCCGTCCATCTCTCCGAAGATACCAAGTTGATTTATGGCACCGTTGTCTCGGAGGTCTGGACGGATGCGGACGTTGTAGTAGACTTTTTCAGGTTCCCCCTCGTTTATGAGGGGTTTTGATTGTGGGGACGCTCTTCCCAGCAGGTGCAATCCCCTACAGTTAATTACGTTACCACGTAGCGATAATCACTTTCTCCTACTCCAGAAGGTCACTTCGTATCGTGTGTGTTGTTTTATTTTTTTTTGCCCGTGGATTGTATACGGAGACTAATTTATGTTGTCGCCCGTAGGGCGTGGATTAGTCCAAATCCGTATATTCTTAGATTTGGGTTTAGTTTGGTTTAAGGATTGTTAATCTCGTTTGAGATTAAGATCAATTTAAACATTTGTTGAGAATATGTTAGTCTAATTTTAGACCAAGATTTACTCAACAGGATTTTGGGATTATTCAGATCCAACAAAAGAGCATTTGGGCTCGATTGTTTTAGTTTAAGGACTTTGTGGTCCATAGCCGTTTGGGAGTGCGCCAAAGAGTTTCTGGTCATCGGGACCCGCCACCTTTATGAAGACGTTAAAGAATTACAACGATATATATCAGAGGTGTGAGGAGATATACCCTTGAACCAAAGAATATTCACCAAAAGATTGGTAGTCTTGTTTGGGGCTAAGACCAATTCGGACAATAAAGAACACATGGGCTCGGTTGATTGGGAGTTTGGCCAACTTGGGCTCAGCCCACTCTGTTAGTTGTATGTATGCCCTAGAGGCCAGTTTTGTACAGATGATGTATATTATATTGGATGCTTGGACATATATAGAGATGACTTTCTTGCTCGATATGATAGTATGCTATCTGGTTGCTCTTTATCTTAACATGTATACTAGTCTCTTTAAACTGTCTTATGGTTACATGTTGGTAAAGCCCTTAGGATGTGTACTTGACTACCTAGACTATGATGCAGATCATACTAGTTGGGACATGGTAGTCCATAAGTACATCCTTCAAGGTCCCTAGTCGTAGGTGTATCGAGACGGGGCATCGATATACCAGTGTAGACTAGCGTATACGCTTCTCGATCCATGAGATGGGCGATGGATGATCCTATATCCATTGGTGTTTGACATCAGAGATGGTATACGGGTGCTCAGTGGAGACTGGGTACACTGGACGGACTCGCCGAGAACTCCCAGATGGTATTATACCTCACGTCAGATGGCAGTTCTCAGGTGACACTTGTGCAGGTTAGTCTGTAGACCCGAGATCGTCATAGAGTCTTGTGTGATTCCCACTGTGCTTTGATTTCCACCTAACCACGTCCATGAGGGCGTGCAAAACGGTGGTTTTTAGGTACAGTCCCGAGTCACATGGAGGCAATGAGCGATAGGAGGGGTTTCATCTCTCCCGGTATTGGGTGTTGATGTTGCGCTGTGCTCGATTGGCCGTAACAGGGAAGTCCCTGGCCAAGGCTGATTCAGAGATTTGCTGGTAAGTGTTACCAGTAGTTTCTCGACCCGTTATGAGCCTCACATCGGCACGACTTATCGGTTATTGGGGTCTGATGTTTACCACCCCTAGACTTGATATGCGACATATCAGACGAGGAGACCGGACTGTACGGAAAGTGTTGCCGGTTGGCTCGACGGGAGTTGTAGCAGATTCGCTTGTTCTCTTCTGATCGCTCAATACCTGGGTGGCCGTTACGTTTAGCTGACCGCTTGCGGCTTGGGGGTGCTTGATATGATCATCACCCACTGCTGGCGTATTGACGAGTCTTAGAGTCCCATAATGGAGTTACCTAGTCCAGGCAAAACGTTGTGGTGCGCGTATGCGATATGCGCATCGACCCGATTAAAATGCGAGTATAGGATACCGTATATTGATCGGGCGGCTTGCTTTTGGTTAGGGTCGTATGTGATATGACCGGATTGATAAATCAAGTGTTGATTTATCATTTAACCATTAGTTTCTCACTAGAAATCCTTTCTTGTATTTGATGGATGTATGTTCTCTTTTTAAGATTCATGCACATATAGATGTACATTCACACATACATACATACATACATACATACATCCTTCATGGTTGTATATACATGGAAATAGTGGCAATATAAGACTCACACCATGGTTTTAAATATGGATTTTATTACATTTGATTTAAAAAAAAAAGGAAAAAGAAAATGGTTATGATTGATTTGTTTCTACACTCTTCTTTTGACCTAACCATTCTCACCCATCTTTTAACCTTGGGTAAACTTTCCTTTTGTGTTTTAACTCAAGTTTAATAATATATTCATTGTTTAAACCATGGTTTGAGATGAGAACAAAAAAATATATATTGATATATTTTCATTTTTCTAGGACAAGGGGTCATTCTTTTCACTCTTGTTAAAAATATAGCCATCATCTTCTTCTTCCTCTCTCATTTGCTCTCTAGATTTTTGTAGTGAGCAATATACTCAACAAGTTAGGATTTTGAAGTGAGAAAGAGAACCACAACACCATTCTACACAAGTCTAGCCCACTTGTTTGGAGTGTTAGCTTCAATTCGTTCTCTTGATCGGGTGAAGTTGCAAGCTTGGACAAAGCGGACTCCGGGTGGATCATCGGTGATCTAGAGAAATTCAAGCGGAGCTTTTTCAAACCCCAAGTAGCCGATGAGTCTAGCGTAGGGAGCTACAAAGGTTGTACTCTCTAAACCCTAGCTTTTCTTTCATATGATGATATGCATGTTTTAGAAACCCTAATTTTCTAGGAACGATCCGATGTTTGTTAACTTAGCACCCTAAAGACTCCACCTTTGGTACATGTGATGCTTCCAAACCCTTCATGAGGTGCTAGGCTAACCCAATATTGGTATCAGAGCCAACCTAGAACATTAGGCGATACTTTTACAAAGTAAAAATCCTGATCGGATCATCATACGATTTTTCGAGACCTTCTCTGGACAAATTTTAAAATCTGACATTTTTCAGAATTAAAAATACTTAAAAAATACAGCAGGAAAAACTAAGAAACACTATGAAATTCGAAGCCCTGATCCGTACAAACCTCCGCGGAACCACGGCAATTACTTGCTTAGGCCGCGGCTCCGCGGCCGTACGGAGGCATCATTGCTTCAAATTTGCACAGTAATTCTTATAACTGCTTGTATAGTGTTTTAGGTATGTTTAATCTGAATATAGTATTGCATTTTCTGGAGATGGTTTTGGACTCGTCGATTCGATCGGAATTTTCATTTCGTTGCTTTTTCCGGGTAAATTAGAAAGTATTGAAGTGTTTGAACGAGTATCATTTGCTCACTATTCACGGGGTTTAAATACTTTGGAGATACGTGCAAGTTTTGTGGTGGACCCTCTAGAAGACAACAAACCTTAACTCAATTATGTGACCGTCTTGAACTGCCCTTTGAACCTTAGGGTTTGGGGCAGTACGGCGTGCCACATGTGAGGCGTTAGCTTGACCCTTCTACGGCTGGACCGCTACTACTGTGTCACACTCCGGGTTTTTGAACTCTGCTCAAGTGTTGAGCTTTAGTGAATCTTGGGTACTTGATCGTTCGTTCGAAAACTTTAATACTGTCTGTTTATCTGGAATGTGATGCAATGTGTGGAATTCATATTACTAGACATGAAATACGAAGTATGTGATATTTCGCATTTGCGATGTCTAAAGAGAATGTGGATTCCAGATATTTGATTAGTATCCAAAACTTGTATTTACCGCAATCAAGAAACGGTGTCGCTTCGCAGCTAGCCGGTGAGTGCGGGTCGATCCACAGAGACTGGTAAATTTCTTTATTGTGTTTTAACGAGTTGATTAAAAGCGTTGTTTTGGTTGGTTTATGAAAATCTAGATCTATCACTAAACTTTAATTAATTTAATTTAAATTCTTGCTAGGGTTAGGCTTCGGGGAAGTTTTGGAGATTGACGTTTTCCTCACCGCTTTCATTGCCATATTTTAGATCTGTTAGATGTTACGATAATTATCAAATAAGTGGATCCGAATCTTTTGGGAAGATGTTTCTTCCTCTAGATTCGCATCCTTCCTTTGTTGATAATTACCCTAACCCCTATGGAAAACACGCGCAACCGGCCCTTTATACTACGGTTCATCGTTACCTCGAGGGGTAGGATGCCGTAGGGAGCGGTTGTGCATGCATGCATGGAGTGCTAACTATTAGGTGTGGATGGCATGAAAGGGGTGAGAGATATCGTCTCTCAAACCTTTCCCTAAGGCTAACCCTAACAAGCGAGGAGACTACTCGCTCATTAGGGGATGATAAAACATTAAAAGAATAGAAAAAAACACTTACTAATTTGACGGCTCCCTCCAAGCGATAAAGAACAGATCTGAATAATTATTCCCAGAAATTCTGAACTTTTATTTATTGAAAAGAAGCATAGGTTTTACAATTTTGAGATTATAATTTATAAGTAAACAGGAGAATTAGGGTTTCAGAGTCTCGCACATGCGCAATTACTGATTTGCCCCCTAAGAATCCCAACACCCGCACCGACGCCCATGCTCAGAAAAACTCCACCGACATGCGCACTAGATGGCCGCGGATCCGCGGCATTTGTTGGCTTGGGCCGCGGATCCGCGGCCCTTTAGTGGTCTTGGGCCACCAACTTTCTGTGGTTGGTTTTTCTTCTCTTGGGCTTCCTAGTTTCATTGTTCTTTTCTCTGTTGGGCTTCTTAGTGTTCTCCAGATCCTTAGTGAAAACTTGTTCGTATCTTTTGACCGTTCACTTGACATTTTTGGACCTTGTACTGTTCTTTGACTAGGCTTGACCAGGGTCCGTCTACTTGTTTGTCAAAAGTCACTTTTCTGTATCAGCTTTCGTCTTTTTCACTGTATCTGCATCCAAGCCCCGTATCCTGTAACATGCAACAAACGTGCGTCAAGAGTACCTGTTTACTTATAAAAAGGATAAGAATAGAGGGATGAAAAATGCAATATTATGGTCTGAACAAATACCCCCAAACTTATCTTTTGCTCGTCCTCGAGCAAACTTATTTTTATTCACTAAAATCCTAACCACACTTTCGCAGGGAAACGCGATTGCACTGAGCACGTGCAACAAGCCGTTAAACCTCTAGGTGTCCCTAGTAGGAGGAGTGTTGTCTCCTGAGGGTTTTCAGCGGATTACACCCACAAAATCCTATCAACTCAGCCCATTGACTTTTGTTCTCCAATTAGGTTTTCTAACAAGGAATTCTATTATCGTCGACCCGTAAACTATCCACCCACATTCTTCACACTTCCTCATCATTTAACTTAAGATTATATATGTTATGTAGACTTACTTAGCTTTCGGCATTTCTTAAGTTTTCCTTCTAGGGTTCCATCTCCACTTAGGAATTTTTATCAACTCTATTAAAGATACAAGTTCTTATTCTTCACTCCTTTCTCTCATCTAAACACCAATCACATACCCCTACGTGTGTGTATAAGTCACCCCTACACTTGGAAATTCAAATTAAGCAATCAACCTCTTGTCCGTTGTCCAAAGTACTAATTAGTTGGTGAATTTAAATGAAATTTGCTTACACATCCTTCATGCGACAGTTAATACTTCTTGAGGTACTAACGACCGATTACAAAATGCGTTTGCACTTTAAAGCGTACTTCCTAGTCTTTGCAACACCCAAGGCTTTTAGCAGTGACTCCCAAACCAGTTGGTCTAAGGCACTAGGTGATGAAGCACCCTCGCTAAATATTCTTCTATTTTTACA
Source organism: Agapanthus africanus (assembly GCA_030015575.1). Classification (NCBI taxonomy): domain Eukaryota; kingdom Viridiplantae; phylum Streptophyta; class Magnoliopsida; order Asparagales; family Amaryllidaceae; genus Agapanthus; species Agapanthus africanus. The sequence continues at coordinate 142,948,595 of CM057342.1, read as the reverse complement.
GCCTTAAGTAATCACAAAAACCAGTGTCCATTTTTTTCTTTATTCACTTTTTTTTTTCTTTTTATTTTCATTGTACTAAGGACTTTAGACAAGAGCATTTCAAGGTCTCTTCTACTATTCCAAGTTTCAAGGTGCGTGAATGTGCAAATTGTAGGGTATACATTTTCAGAATTTAGACTTAAGCTAGGAACTATTTTTCAAACTTATACTCTGATAAGAACATCAATACTCTTCCTTTGTTTCGACTTAGCCCAAGAAGTGAACCCAAAATTTGCCTATTTCTAAATAAACTACAAGGCATATACTTTCTACCGTTAAACTTTAAGGAATGTTATTTTTAGGGTTTTTAATTCACTAAGTCTAAGATCTAGTTGTTCCTAAATAGTTAACTTATTTGTCAAGCTCAAGTCAATTGGCCAAAATTGAATACGATAATTTTTATAATTTTTTGAAAATTATCAATTTTTATGGGTTTTCAAGTAAGTATGCAAATGCAAAAATATGTATAAATGAATGCGGAGGAAGAAGACGTACCGAGCATAAATACCCCCAAACTTGAACTTGACAGTGTCCTCACTGTCATACTAAACCAAGAGGGTCAAAATACCGGCACTTCCCTGTTTATTTATTTATAAATTTTTTTATTGTTAAGAAAAACAAAAAATATATACAACAAGGCCCTCCCCCAAACTTCAGTTAAACTATGTTAGACATTACTGCCAAACTTTGCCTAGACCAAACGTCAACACCAACCAGTTGAAAAATTTATCAGTAAAGAGTATTGGTTGGTGGAAGAATAAGTTGTAGCGATTCGCAAAGAATTGGGAAAGATAGAAGTAGTGGTATGGGAGGTGTGGAGGTGAATATACATGTGATGGTGATGCATCGAAACGAGAATGTAAATGATCAGCAATCAGTGGAGTATTGGCATTCTCGTTACTTATTAAAAGAAATGGGGGTATTTCAACTTCTAAAGGAGGAGGTTGACTCACCACAATACCCCCAAGATGTTCCTGTGGGTCCTTTATTGACTTGGCATCATCCATCAATTGTGTATGATATTCAATTATGAGGGAACTTATCTCCTCGATGTCCGCCATGGTCCAACCGACAACTTGCCGCCTATCTTGTAAGACCGTTAAGAGGGCGTTCTCTTGCTCGATGGCTAGAGAGGCCGATATGATAATGGGAAAGGTCTCATTCTCACCTATGTAGGCATATCTAAGGTGAGACGGCAAGGGCGTGAGTTCGAATTTCTGAGGCGAAAGAATCATTACGGAATCTACCTCGAACTCAAAGGACTCTAACACAGGTTCGAAATCACTGCAAACAACCGATTCGGATGGTTCGACTGACTCATCCAAAAATTCAAACGACTCATATTCGGGCTGTGAGTCGTCCTCATCCGAAAAAGTAAAACATTCATAATCAATATCGGTTGTGTCAACGGTAGTAGGCTCAAGGAGGGACGCACTAGTGGCGTCAAAACTGTTTTCATCAAATAGAAATCTCTCAAGCTCGCAGTCCTCCTGCGTGATTTCGTGAATAGAGCAAACTTCTCGTGTACTAGTTTTGGGTACGGGGGGCAGACTTCCCATCTTATAAATATTGAACTCGCTAGACCTCTTTCTGAAGGATAGAGTCATGGAGCCATTGCGACAATTTATTACGGTATTGGAAGTGGCCAAAAATGGTCGACCAAGAATCACCGGAATTTGGTTTCTTGGGTTAGTAACAGGTTGTGTATCCATAACGATAAAATCAACGGGGAATATGAATTCCCCGACTTTGATCAACACATCCTCTAGTTGACCCCTTGGATAGGTGATTGATCGATCAGCCATTTGGAGAGTGCAACGGGTGGGTTTCAACTCTCCAACCCCTAATTGTTCGTACACGGAGTAAGGAATCAGGTTAACACTAGACCCAAGATCTAAAAGTGCTCGATTAATTTTCTTATCCCCAATTGTGATGGAAATCGTAGGACAGCCAGGGTCCTTTCGTTTTTGAGGTAAGATTTGATGGTGGTTAATAGCATTGCTCACTGCACTAGCCACTAGCACTTTCTTGGGTACTTGAGATGCCTTTCTCTTCGAGGTGCACAAGCCCTTTAAGATTTTCGCGTATGAAGGGACTTGTTGGATAGTATCCAAGAGAGGTATATTTATACTAACCTGCTTAAATATCTCCACAATCTTCTCCACTTGTGCATTTGGTTTATTAGGACTCAACCTGTTTGGGAATGGAGCATTCTGAAAATTTGTTGAGTCAAAAGTCTGTGGAGTAGAATGTGGAGTAGGAACGGATCCCAGTGTGGATGTGTTCGTGTTGTGAGAAATGGGTCCGTTCGAGTCAGAAGAAGTAGAGCCGTGTGAAGGGTGGAGAATAGGCTCTAAAGAAAAAGGTGAAGAAGGAAGTGAAGAAAATGAAGAAGAGGAAGAAGAACCACCGGCGGGGATGTCATCACTAGTTCCCACATTATTTTGCAACTTTCTTCCGGATCTCAACGTGGTCACCGCATTTACATTGTGATTGTGATATGCGTTTTGTGTGTGACCGGGATTTGGCAATGGTTGAGATGGAAGCTTTCCCTTTTCTCTCTCGCTCAACGCAGCAGTTAATTGTGCAATTTGTGCCTCAATAGATTTGATATTTTGATCGTGTGAGGCATTGTTATTCATTAAAGATTGAACATAACTTTCAAAACTTGCTGCGGATTCTGTAGATTGCTTGAGAAATGCTTCTAGACTCTTCTCGAGCGAGCTAACCTTATTATCATTTGGTTGAACTAAGTTGTTCGTTTGATTTGTATAAGGTTGTTGTTGGAAAGGTTGCTGGTTTTGAGTTTGTGAGGGTGCTTGTTGTTGTGGAAGAGGTCTTTGAAAATTATTATTCCTTTGGAACTGTTGATTTGGGTGACTCCTCCACCCCTGATTGTATGTCGAAGAGTACGGATCATTTCTTTGTCGTTGCTGAAATGCAGCATTGACTTGATCCTGTCCTTGAATGGGTGCATTATAAGGACATTCTTCGGTTAGGTGCGACGAGTTCGAACAACAAGCACAAACAGTTCGTGTGGGTAGAGTAGGGGCAGGAGAAGACGATGAGATTTTGGTCTCAATGGCTTCTAGCTTTTTCATAAGTGAGGCCATCTCGGCCTTCATAGCAATCGACATATCTATTTGATGTATGCCTGCCCTAGATTGACCAACAGAAGAAGAAGATGTGGTCTTGGTACTCTCCCACTGAATTGTTTGCTCACTTAGATCCTCAAGAAACTGCCACGCTTCGTCGCTAGACTTGGAAAGAAAATGACCTTGACATATAGTTTCTAGCAACTGCTTCGTTGCTGCGTTCAATCCCTCGTATAATGTTTGGCAAAGTTGCCAACTTTCGATCCCATGATGAGGGCATTGAACAAGTAGGTCTTTAAATCTCCCGAAGCACTTCCAAAATGGTTCGGAAGGAAGCTGTGAAAATTGTATAATCTCGTTTCGGATTTTAGCAGTTTTGTGATGAGGATAGAACTTTTTCAGAAAAGCTCTCACAAACTCGTCCCAATTTCTAATGGAGTGTGATGCGGTGCTATATAGCCACTTCTCGGCTAGGTCACATAAGGTAAAAGGAATGACCCTTAGCCTTATTGCGTCATCACTTAATTGGGTTGTCTTCATCATGGCGCAAACATTTTGAAATTTATTAATGAAAATATATGCATCTTCGGATTCCAAACCATGAAACTTAGGCAGCATATTGATGAAATGTGGTTTTATTTCAAAATTATCCCCATTTGCCGGTGGGGGTGAAAGACATGTAGGTAAAGAAGTGCGGATGGGGTAGAAGAGATCCTGGAGCGCAACTCGTGCGGGCGCTACAACAGGCGGTAGATTCGGGTTATTCACACCTGGCGGAGGTGGAATCATTCCCGTCGTTAAGGTATCGTTGGGGTTAAATCCCGACATACCTTCGAAAGAAGAATTTGATGGGGGAGGTAAGGAAATGGACGGAATGTCGACGAAGGGTTCGTCGAAGGGTTCGTTGGTCGGTACCAACGAAACACGGACTAATCGGGCGTTAGTATCCCTAGTCCAAAATGACATACACTAAAGGGTAGTGCAGTCAGAAAAAAGAGAAAAACAGAATGTGGGGGTAAGAGAACGTCAATGAGAAGAAGTGATGGAAGTGGGTTGCAAGTTTTCTTAGCGGCAAGTTGCAAGTTTTGAAAAGATTTTTCTTTATTTATTTTTTTATTTATGTGAGAGTTTTGCAAAAAGGTTTTAGAAACGGGACTCGTGACACAAATGTATCAACCACACATGCACAATCAGACCTAGATCTAGGGTTGCCTAGGTCTACTAGACAGCTTCTAACTAGGGCTAGAAATAGACCTCAAACCGTCTCTTCACGGACAAGTACGGCCAGGTAAGTGGGAAGGAACCACCACTACAGTGGGCCTAATTAATAACCACTAGCCTAGACACCGCAAAGTCGGTTAGGATAAACGGCCGATGCCTATACTAGTCCTTTTCCTATTGAGCTCGATGTCCTTAGGTCTGAGTCTAATCTTTTTTAATTAATCGTGGTCGATGCAAAATGCTTTAGGTGTTTTCTGGGGTCCTGGGAAGGGTGATGAAATCCCCACCCAATCTGAGTTTGGTCAATTAGCCCCTTAGAGTCCGATTAAATTATGCAAAACAAATAAAATCACTTGCAATCAATTTTAGCGCGGCGCAAAGAAACCTGCAGAAATCTGTTATTTAGAAGGGGAAGAAAGACTTTTTATGCAAAGAATTCCTGCTGAAATTTTTTACAGTGGAGATATGGAGGTTACAGAGGAGAGGGAGAGAAAAAAAACCACACAAATTTTTAGGGCTGACGTGGCAATGCAAGCGCGGAACCGCGGCCTGGGGGAGTTATTGTGGCGGAAGCACAGCAAGGGGATGGGTTCAGCCTCTGGAAAAATTTTCACTGCTCTTGACTTGCAATTCCTCTCTGTTCTTATATACCAATTTATGTTTTGGCCTCTGTAAAATTCCAGATCCGCGATTCGACGCTGTTCCTGCAAGATTCAAAAATATACACCCTTCAAACAGATCAAATTTGATAATTTTTGTATATTTTAATATTTTCAGATTTTTATAATTTTTCAAAATTTATATCAACCCGAAAATTCACAAAAAGAAGTATTACGCCGTCCCCGGCAACGGCGCCATTTGATTAGTATCCAAAACTTGTATTTACCGCAATCAAGAAACGGCGTCGCTTCGCAGCTAGCCGGTGAGTGCGGGTCGATCCACAGAGACGGGTAAATTTCTTTATTGTGTTTTAACGAGTTGATTAAAAGCGTTGTTTTGGTTGGTTTATGAAAATCTAGATCTATCACTAAACTTTAATTAATTTAATTTAAATTCTTGCTAGGGTTAGGCTTCGGGGAAGTTTTGGAGATTGACGTTTTCCTCACCGCTTTCATTGCCATATTTTAGATCTGTTAGATGTTACGATAATTATCAAATAAGTGGATCCGAATCTTTTGGGAAGATGTTTCTTCCTCTAGATTCGCATCCTTCCTTTGTTGATAATTACCCTAACCCCCATGGAAAACACGCGCAACCGGCCCTTTATACTACGGTTCATCGTTACCTCGAGGGGTAGGATGCCGTAGGGAGCGGTTGTGCATGCATGCATGGAGTGCTAACTATTAGGTGTGGATGGCATGAAAGGGGTGAGAGATATCATCTCTCAAACCTTTCCCTAAGGCTAACCCTAACAAGCGAGGAGACTACTCGCTCATTAGGGGATGATAAAACATTAAAAGAATAGAAAAAACACTTACTAATTTGACGGCTCCCTCCAAGCGATAAAGAACAGATCTGAATAATTATTCCCAGAAATTCTGAACTTTTATTTATTGAAAAGAGGCATAGGTTTTACAATTTTGAGATTACAATTTATAAGTAAACAGGAGAATTAGGGTTTCAGAGTCTCGCACATGCGCAATTACTGATTTGCCCCCTAAGAATCCCAACACCCGCACCGACGCTCATGCTCAGAAAAACTCCACCGACATGCGCACTAGATGGCCGCGGATCCACAGCATTTGTTGGCTTGGGCCGCGGATCCGCGGCCCTTTAGTGGTCTTGGGCCACCAACTTTCTGTGGTTGGTTTTTCTTCTCTTGGGCTTCCTAGTTTCATTGTTCTTTTCTCTGTTGGGCTTCTTAGTGTTCTCCAGATCCTTAGTGAAAACTTGTTCGTATCTTTTGACCGTTCACTTGACATTTTTGGACCTTGTACTGTTCTTTGACTAGGCTTGACCAGGGTCCGTCTACTTGTTTGTCAAAAGTCACTTTTCTGTATCAGCTTTCGTCTTTTTCACTGTATCTGCATCCAAGCCCTGTATCCTGTAACATGCAACAAACGTACGTCAAGAGTACCTGTTTACTTACAAAAAGGATAAGAATAGAGGGATGAAAAATGCAATATTATGGTCTGAACAATATTGCAGTTTTACACTTTATTTTCTGTGACCGTAAGTGTAGTATGTAGTGCTATTGCCGATTGTCGTTGCTATACGTCGACGACAATCGGTGTATGCATACTTACTTACGTTGTTGATATGAGATATTATGTGTTGCTGAGATATGATGTGCAGGATTGTCGCGATTGAATAGCCGGGTTTTTTTTTATGTGAGATGAGAGTTTTATATTTTCATTCATGTAAATTCAAATGTAATGTAATATTCTTTTATTTGGGGCACTTCCGGGTTGAGGTCGATGCCACTTGTGTTGTATATTATTTACTTTTCCGCATTAGGATGGACCCAAGGAGGGGAGCACGGGTGACCGGGTTCTGGGGTTCAGTGGGAGGCCATCTCGAGGAGTCGAGACCAGGTCTCCTAAACTCCAGAATTGGTAGGGTCGCTTGCCGCTCTCGTAGGGGTCCAGGGTGTGGGCTTGACTATTCATCGCGGCTGTGGAATCCGTATTTTCTATTGTTGACTAAATACTAAATACGGACGTCCTAGTATATCCCACATTATATCTATGTTTCTGCTGCGATATCTGTGATGTGATCATTTGATATGTTCTGATGGATACAATATATAGTATATATGATATATTATATAGAGGTTACTTATGTTTTACACCCGCACTAGCCCTGCCCTGCTCTGTCGTTAGTTACCTAACCTAACGGTGCACGAGGGGACATCGAGGCGAATGCGGATGGCATAAGTGTACGTCGTATTTATCTGTGATGTTTAGGTGACTTAAATGATAGGACTTCATTAATGTGATTAATGAAAGAAAAGAAACCTAATAGATGTTGTAGAATCAAATTTTTAAATAAAAAGGGTAGCTACAGTTTTGCTTTGCATAGCGGTATATATGATATACCCTGCACCTTATTCGATGAGGAAAAGGCTGAGATCCCTTCACCGGGAGTGACCCCTTTAGCAATAACTGGCAGATGCTACACACTCGGTTTTTCTTTTGATTGCTTCTATAGTTTCTGCTTTGCACAGTGATATATATGATATATCCCGCACCTCATTCGACGAGGAAAGGGCCGACGATCCCTTCACCGGGAGTGAACCCTTTAGCAAAACTAGAAAAGCCTCAAGAACACTCCATTTCAAAATTCATTCGATTCTACAACGATATCAAGTTCATTACGCAATAGGTTTTCAGAAAAACCTGTCGTAGCCCTCCGTCATTTCAGATAAGTACTAGTTAGTATTCGTGCTACGTTTGTTGACTATGTTAAGGCATAGTGTGCGGTAGCTGATTAGTGTTTATCTGTATATACATATGATGCGATTGGATTAGGGTAGTCGTGCGACTTTGTTGACTATGTTAAGGGTCGTGCGGGTGGGTTTAATTCAATCAAGAAATGACGGGTTGAACTTGACTAGCACTTATGATTTGTTGACTATGTTAAGGTCATATAGTTGCTAGGGGCAAAATATTATCGGGAATTTCAAGTGTTGAAATTTGCAATGAGATTGCATACCTTCTATGAGATAGTTGGATCCCGATACCCACTGCGAGTAAGAGTTACTCCTGGGAGAGTTTTACACATTACAATTAGCCGATCAAGTAGGTGTCTAGAAAGGTGTCAACGGGGTTACGCCTCTGGGAAAATGAGGTTTACTTAAATTAGGTCCGTGCGAAAGCACGGGGAACCTCCCTCAAAGTACCGACACTGGCCTGGCTGAAAGATCGGCGAAGTTGTAGGGTGTAATTAATCCCGGTTAGTCTTTCCTTTTAGGGTTTGAAGGAAGATTTGATAAAAACCAGTGGGAGCCATCCTGATTAGATAAGATAATAACCAATCTGATCTTGCAAGAGCATACGCTAAAGTGTTTTCTTCTCTCTCTCTCCAGGTAGCGACCATGTCATGCTTTAATCATGATAATAATATGGATGTATTGACCGAACCCGCAAGTTATACTGTGCTGGGAAACGTTGGTTCCGTTCTTTTTTATAAGAGTTATAGGAATGAACAGGACATAGGGGAATACCAGGATTCCCATGCCACCCGAATGAAGAAAGTACATGTTGATGCATTTTCTTCGGGTGTGTTCGTTACAGAGAACTGTTTCTCCATTTGCCCTACGTCCTGGGTATTAGATACCGGGTCAGGATCCCATATATGTAATCAGTTACATGGGCTTAAGAAAGGTAGAGAACTTGGAGAAGGTGATAAAGACATAAAAGTTGGAAATGGTGCAATTGTTGCAGCTAAGACTGTCGGGGAATATCACCTTGCATTACCAACTGGTAATACATTGGTTCTAAACGAATGCTATTACATGCCGAACCTGATATGCAACATTATATCGGTTTCTTTGTTGAGTAAAGAGGGATATAATTTTGTATTACAGGATAATGTTATGAACATTTTCCGTAACCAAAAGTTGGTTGGATCAGGCACGTTATGTAATGGCATTTATGTTCTAAATCAATCAACAGTTCTGAGCATAACAAACACACACAAGAGGAAGAGTTCAGAACTGAACGAATCCTTCTTGTGGTATTGTAGACTCGGTCATTTAAATGCGACACGGCTAGCTAAGTTGCATAAGGATGGATACTTGAAACCATTCGAATTTTCATCTTATGACACTTGCCAGTCATGTCTCAAAGGCAAAATGACCAAAACTCCGTTTACGGGACACGGAGAAAGAGTTACCGAACTCTTGGGACTGATACATAGTGATGTATGCGGTCCCATGTCTACACATGCCAGGGATGATTCTTCGTACTTCATTACATTCACTGACGATCTCTCTAGATTCGGATATGTGTTCCTGATGAAACACAAATCAGAAGTTTTTGAGAAATTTAAAGAATATAAACAAGAAGTCGAGAACCAAACCGGAAAAAGTATTAAATTCCTTCGATCTGATCGAGGAGGTGAATACTTAAGCAATGAATTCCTGGACTTCCTAAAAGAGAATGGGATTCTCTCTCAGCTGACTCCTCCATATACACCACAGCACAACGGTGTATCAGAACGGAAGAACCGCACCCTATTAGATATGGTGCGCTCTATGATGAGCACAGCTGAGTTACCTATTTCCTTCTGGGGATATGCACTGGAAACAGCAGCATACCTATTGAATCAAGTTCCATCTAAATTTGTACCTACCACACCATATGAGATATGGAGTGGGAATAGACCATATTTTAAACGAGTTAAGATATGGGGTTGTCCGGCCTATGTCAAAAGGCAAAATCCAGACAAACTCGAGGCACGGTCAGTTCTTTGCAAGTTTGTGGGATATCCTAAGAATTCCCAAGGTTATTTTTTCTACTACGCTGAAGAACAAAAAGTGTTTGTTTTTCAATATGCCACCTTTTTGGAAAAGGAATTTCTTGCAAAAGAAATTAGTGGCAAAGTGGTAGAGCTGGAAGAGGTTCCAGAAACACAAACTGCAACTGAAGATTTAGTGGAACCAGAGGATTCGGTAGTTCCCAACGAAACTCAGCCTCTCCGCCGATCTAGTAGGGTTCCTCGCCAACCTGAGAGATACTACGGTTTTCTCATGGATGGTGGGAGCGAGGATTGCATCATGGAGGATGATGACCCAACTAGCTTCGAGCAGGCCATCACGAGTGGGGACTCAGTGAAATGGCTGGATGCTATGCGGTCCGAGATGGAATCCATGTACACCAACAAAGTATGGACTTTGGAAGATGCTCCTGAAGGGGTAAAACCCATTGGGAGCAAGTGGATCTTCAAGAAAAAACTTGGTGTAGATGGGAAAATGGAGACTTTCAAAGCTAGACTTGTTGCAAAGGGTTTTCATCAAAGACCAGGTGTGGACTATGACGAAACCTTTTCTCCAGTGGCTATGCTTAAATCCATCCGGATCATGCTTGCCATCGCTGCATATCATGATTAGAAATCTGGCAAATGGATGTTAAGACCGCCTTTCTAAACGGTGATTTAGAAGAGTGCGTGTACATGACTCAGCCAGAGGGCTTCATAGATTGTGGGAGCAGCGGGAAGGTGTGCAAGCTGCTTAAATCCATTTATGGATTAAAGCAAGCATCGCGGAGTTGGAACATCTGCTTTGACGTCGTTATCAAATAGTTTGATTTCGTCAAAAACGTAGATGAACCTTGTATCTACAAAAAGGTGGCAGAGAGTAAGGTTGTCTTCCTCGTATTGTACGTGGACGACATACTCTTGATAGGAAATGACATTCCTATGCTGCAATCGGTCAAGCTCTTCTTATCACAAAGATTCTCAATGAAAGATCTTGGTAATGCCTCCTGCATATTGGGAATCAGGATCTATAGAGATAGATCCAAACGGATATTAGGATCGTCCCAATCCAGGTACATTGACACCATACTAAAGAGGTTTGGTATGGAAGAATCCAAGCGTGGGAACTTACCCACGATCTCTGGAGTCACTCTCTCCAAAGAGATGTCTCCCAAGACTGATTTGGAGAGAGCTCGCATGCAAGGGATACCCTATGCTTCGGCTGTAGGCTCTATCATGTACGCGATGCTATGTACCAGACCCGATGTAGCATACTCACTAAGTGTAGTGAGCAGGTATCAAGCTGATCCTGGAGAGAGTCACTGGACAGCTGTGAAGAGCATTCTCAAGTACTTGCGAAGGACTAAAGAGATGCTCTTGGTGTATGGTAACGGAAAACTCCAAGTAGAGTCCTTTACCGATTCGAGCTTCCAGAATGATAAGGACGACTCTAAGTCGCAGTCGGGATTTGTCTTTACCCCTTACGGAGGGACGGTTAGCTGGAAGAGTTCCAAGCAGGAAACCGTGGCAGACTCGACGATGGAGGCTGAATACATCGCTGCCAACGATGCTGCCAAAGAGGCTGTCTGGATCAAGAAGTTCATTACTGAACTTGGAGTGGTTCCATCCATTGAGCATCCAATACGTTTGTATTGCGATAACAATGGAGCGGTGGCTTTGGCCAAGGAACCCAGGTCCCATCAGCGATCTAGGCATATTCTGAGGCGGTATCACCTGATCCGGGAGATAGTTGATCGCCGGGAGATCGAGGTCAGGAGGGTTGACACGAAGAATAACACAGCGGATCCACTCACGAAGGCCATTCCCCAGATACAGCCCTTAGGATGTGTACTTGACTACCTGGACTATGATGCAGATCATACTAGTGGGGACATGGTAGTCCATAAGTACATCCTTCAAGGTCCCTAATCGTAGGTGTATCGAGACGGGGCATCGATATACCAGTGTAAACTAGCGTATACGCTTCTCGACCCATGAGATGGGCGATGGATGATCTCATATCCATTGGTGTTTGACATCAGAGATGGTATACGGGTGCTCAGTGGAGACTGGGTACACTGGACGGACTCGCCGAGAACTCCCAGATGGTATTATACCTCACGTCAGATGGCAGTTCTCAGGTGACACTTATGCAGGTTAGTCTGTAGACCCGAGATCGTCATAGAGTCTTGTGTGATTCCCACTGTGCTTTGATTTCCACCTAACCACGTCCATGAGGGCGTGCAAAACGGTGGTTTTTGGGTACAGTCCCGAGTCACATGGAAGCAATGAGCGATAGGAGGGGTTTCGTCTCTCCCGGTATTAAGGGTTGATGTTGCGCTGTGCTCGATTGGCCGTAACAGGGAAGTCCCTGGCCAGGGACGATTCAGAGATTTGCTGGTAAGTGTTACCAGTAGTTTCTCGACCCGTTATGAGCCTCACATCGGCATGACTTATCGGTTATTGGGGTCTGACATTTACCACCCCTAGACTTGATATGCGACATATCAGACGAGGAGACCGGACTGTACGGGAAGTGTTGCCGGTTGGCTCGACGGGAGTTGTAGCAGGTTCGCTTGTTCTCTTCTGATCGCTCAATACCCGGGTGGCCATTACGTTTAGCTGACCGCTTGCCGCTTGGGGGTGCTTGATATGATCATCATCTACTGCCGGCGTATTGACGAGTCTTAGAGTCCCACAATGGAGTTACCTAGTCCAGGCAAAACGTTGTGGTGCGCGTATGCGATATGCGCATGGACCCGATTAAAATGCGAGTATAGGATACCGTATATTGATCGGGCGGCTTGCTTTTGGTTAGGGTCATATGTGATATGACTGGATTGATAAATCAAGTGTTGATTTATCATTTAACCATTAGTTTCTCACTAGAAATCGTTTCTTGTATTTGATGGATGTATGTTCTCTTTTTAAGATTCATGCACATATAGATGTACATTCACACATACATACATACATACATCCTTCATGGTTGTATATACATGGAAATGGTGGCAATATAAGAGTCACACCATGGTTTTAAATATGGATTTTATTACATTTGATTTAAAACAAAAAGGAAAAAGAAAATGGTTATGATTGATTTGTTTCTACACTCTTCTTTTGACCTAACCATTCTCACCCACCTTTTAACCTTGAGTAAACTTTCCTTTTGTGTTTTAACTCAAGTTTAATAATATATTCATTGTTTAAACCATGGTTTGAGATGAGAACAAAAAAATATATATTGATATATTTTCATTTTTCTAGGACAAGGGGTCATTCTTTTCACTCTTGTTAAAAATATAGCCATCATCTTCTTCTTCCTCTCTCATTTGCTCTCTAGATTTTTGTAGTGAGCAATATACTCAACAAGTTAGGATTTTGAAGTGAGAAAGAGAACCACAACACCATTCTACACAAGTCTAGCCCACTTGTTTGGAGTGTTAGCTTCATTTCATTCTCTTGATCGGGTGAAGTTGCAAGCTTGGACAAAGCGGACTCCGGGTGGATCATCGGTGACCTAAAGGAGTTCAAACGGAGCTTTTTCAAACCCCAAGTAGCCGAGGAGTCTAGCGTAGGGAGCTACAAAGGTTGTACTCTCTAAACCCTAGCTTTTCTTTCATATGATGATATGCATGTTTTAGAAACCCTAATTTTCTAGGAACGATCCGATGTTTGTTAACTTAGCACCCTAAAGACTCCACCTTTGGTACATGTGATGCTTCCAAACCCTTCATGAGGTGCTAGGCTTACCCAACACACTCAGTCTTTGTAATTTCATTTTTAATAAGGTGTTAAACACTTGCTTGGGCCCCGTCCTTTTTCTGTGCAAATAATGCTGAGCATTTATATGGGTTCTGATACTCAAACTTTACTTTACTTCCCCCCATTTTTGTTTTTTATGTGTTGTTGAACACTCTTTATAGCCCCGGGCTCTATTTGATGAGTGTAGAGCACTTTATGTTAAACAGCGTCCACGTGAGGGGCATGTTAGGCGCTCGGCGCTGAGTGCCAACCATTTAGTGCTAAGCACTCATTATTTGAGCGGCGCCCATGTGAGGGGCACGTGAGGCGCTCGGCGCTGAGCGCCAACCATTAAGTGCAAAGCACTCTTATTTGAGCGGCGCCTACGTGAGGGGCACGTGAGGCGCTTGGCCCTGTTTCTTTCTTTGTGCATTTTTCTGAAGAGTTCAATTCTCTGTTCTTCCCTGGGTCTTTGATCCCCAAGAACAAATTCATCCTCAAGAGAATTAAATTCTCATTTGTGGGAGACTTGTCTCATAGATCTCAGATCCAGGGGTAAGAACTATGTTCTTTATGAGGGTTAAACCCTTGGATATGCAGATGAGATACTCTGATCTCTATTAGTTGTATTTACCTCGAAGAAAGTTCTTCTTCCCTCTTCTTTCTTCAAGCTTTCTTTATGCTTGCTCTCTTTTTTAAACTTGAAGTTTAGGGGGGGCTCTTCTCTGCAAGACTTGGAGTCTTGGGTCTTTTATATAGTAGAGGTAGATTTATTGATTTAGTTAAGGAAATCTCTTATCGAGAGATTTTTAATTGATTTGGGGATTTTATCCACCGTTGGATCTTTGATCCAAGAACTTTTGTTTTACAGAAAATATTTTTCTTGTTTTTAATAAGATTGGGGAAATATTTTCCCATACAGAGCTTATTCTGTAGCTTGGTGATTTTTAATCACCATTGAATTTTTAATCCAACGGTGCTCTGTAGTACAGAGAGTAATCTTTCTCGTTTAGAAAGATTTGAGGAATATTTCCTCAACAGAATTTAATTCTGTATTTTAATGATTTGCCATCTCCGTTGGATCTTTGATCTAATGGTAGAGAACTTTTAGTTCTGGCGCCGGCGCCCTCGTGCAAGGTATGTGAGGCACTGCTTCAGAGTTTTTAACTCCTGGCACCGGCGCCCTCGTGCAAGGAACGTGAGGCGCTGCCTTAGAGTCTTTAACTCCTGGCGCTGGCGCCCTCGTGCAAGACACGTGAGGCGCTGCCTCTTTTCAAAATTTGAACAGAGCCTTGCTCTTTTATTATTGGGGGAAAACAGTGCTGCGTTTTGTGGCCTTTGTCAAGGCGTAGTGTACGGTAGCTGATTAGTGCTTATCTGCAAAGCGTGTGATGCGATTGGATTAGGGTAGTCGTACGATCTTGTTAGCCTTTGTCAAGGGTCGTGCGTGTGGGTTTAATTCAATCATGAAATGACAGGTTGAACTTGACTAGCGCCCTATGATTTGTTGGCCTTTGTCAAGGTCATAGGACGTTAGGGGAAAAATATTATTGGGAGTTTCAAGTGTTGAAATCTGCAATGAGATTGCATACCTTCTATGAGATAGATGGATCCCAATATCCACTACGAGTAAGAGTTACTCCTGGAAGTGTTTTGCACATTACAATTAGCCAATCAAGTAGGTGTCTAGAAAGATGATAACGGGGTTACGCCCCTGGGAAAACAAGATTTATTTTAATTAGGTCCGTACGAAAGAACGGGGAACCTCCCTCAAAGTACTGACACTGGCCTGGCCGAAAGATTGGTGAACTTGTAAGGTGTAATTAATCCCGGCTAGTCTTACCTTTTAGGGATTGAAGGAAGATTTGATAAAAACAGTGGGAGCCATCCTGATCAGATAAGATAATAACCAATCTAATTTTGCAAGAGCATACGCTAAGTGTTTTCTTCTCTCTTTCTCTCTCTAGGTAGCGACCATGTCATGTCTTCATCAAGATAATAACATTTATGTATTGACCAAACCCGCTTGTTATACTAAGCTGGGGAATATTGGTTCCACTCTTCCTTATAATTATTATAAGTTTGAGTAGGAAATAGGGGATTACCAGGATTCCCGTGCCACCCAAACGAAGAATGAGCATATTGATGCATCTTCTTCGGGTGTGTTTGTTACCGAGAACTATTTCTCAGTATACTCTGCGTCCTGGGTATTAGATACCGGATCAGGATCCCACATATGTAATCTGTTACATGGGCTAAAGAAAGGTAGAAAACTGGGACTGGGTGATAAGGATATAAGAGTTGGAAATGGTGCAATTGTTGCAGCCAAAACAGTTGGCGATTATCACCTTGTATTGCCAAGTGGTAATACATTGATTCTGAACGAATGTTATTACATACCGAACTTGATATGCAGAATTATATCAGTCTCTTTATTAACTAAAGAAGGATATAATTTTGTATTGCAGGATAATGTTATGAAAATTTTTCTGAATCAAAAGTTGATTAGATCAGGCACGTTATGTAATGGCATATACGTTCTAAATCAAACTACAGTTCTCAACGTACAGAACACATACAAGAGGAAGAGTTCAGAAATGAACGAATCGTTCTTGTGGCATTGTAGACTTGGTCATATCAATACGACACGACTAGCTAAGTTACATAAGGATGGATATTTGAATCCGTTCGAATATACATCATATGAAACTTGACAGCCATGTCTCAGAGGCAAAATGATCAGAACTCCGTTTACTGGACACGGAGAAAAAGCTACTGAACTCTTGGTACTGATACATAGTGATGTATGCGGTCCCATGTCTACACATGCCAGAAATGGTTTCTCGTACTTCATTACATTCACTGATGATCTCTCAAGATTCGGACATGTGTTCCTGTTGAAACACAAGTACGAAACTTTTGAGAAATTCAAAGAATATAAATGCGAAGTAGAGAACCAAACAGGTAAAAGTATTAATATCTTTCGATCTGATCGGGGAGGAGAATACTTGAGCGCA
Source organism: Agapanthus africanus (assembly GCA_030015575.1). Taxonomy (NCBI): domain Eukaryota; kingdom Viridiplantae; phylum Streptophyta; class Magnoliopsida; order Asparagales; family Amaryllidaceae; genus Agapanthus; species Agapanthus africanus. The sequence goes on along the minus strand of CM057342.1, from coordinate 142,932,061 downwards.
GAGTTCCTGGACTTTCTAAAAGAGAATAAGATTCTCTCTCAGCTTACTCCTCCGTATACATCACAACACAACGGTGTATCGGAGGGGAGAAACCGCACCCTATTAGTATGGTGCGCTCTATGATTATGCGCTTGAGACAGCTGCATACCTATTGAATCAAGTTCCATCTAAATCAGTGCCTACAACACCATATGAGATATGGAGTGGAAAGAGACCATGTCTTAAAAGAGTTAAGATATGGGGTTGTCCAGCCTATGTCAAACGACAAAATACGGAAAAACTCGAGGCACAATCAGTTCTTTCTAAGTTTGTTTGATATCCCAAACATTCACATGGATATCTATTCTACCACAGCGACGAACAAAAGGTGTTTGTTTCTCATCATACCACCTTTTTAGAAAAGGAATTTCTTATAAAAGAAATTAGTGGAAAAGAGGTAGAGCTGGAAGAAGTTCCAACCGAACAAATTACAACTGATGATTTAATGGAACCAAAGGAGTCATTAGTCCTCGACGAACCTCAGCCTCTCCGCTGATTTAGTAGGGTTCCACATCCACCTGAGAGATACTATGGTTTTCTCATTGATGGTAGAAGCGAGGATTGCATCATGGAAGATGATGACCCAACTAGCTTTGAGCAGGCCATCACGAGTGGGGACTCTGTGAAATGGCTGGATGCAATGCGATCTGAGATGGAATCCATGTACACCAACAAAATATGGACTTTGGAAGTTGCTCCTTAAGGGGTAAAACCCATTGGAGCAAATTGATCTTTAAGAAGAAACTTGGTATAGATGGAAAAGTTAAGACTTTCAAAGCTAGACTTGTTGCAAAAGGTTTTCGTCAATGACCAGGTGTCGATTATGAAGAAACCTTTTCTCCAGTGGCTATGCTTAAATCCATTCGGATCCTACTTGCCATCGCTGCATACCATGTCTACGAAATCTGACAGATGGACGTCAAGGCCGCTTTTCTAAATGGTGATTTAGATGAGAGCGTGTACATGACTCAGCCAGAGGGATTCGTAGATTGTGGGAGCAGCGGGAAGGTGTGCAAGCTGCTTAAATCAATTTACGGGTTAAAGCAGGTATCGCGAAGTTGGAACATCTATTTTGATGTGGCAGTCAATGAGTTTGACTTCGTCAAAAACGTAGATGAACCTTGTGTATATAAGAAGGTGGCAGAGAGTAAGGCCGTCTTCCTCATTTTGTATGTGGATGACATACTCTTGATAGGAAATGATGTTCCTATGCTGCATTCGGTCAAGCTCTTCTTATCACAATGATTCTCCATGAAGGATCTGGGTAATGCCTCCTACATCCTGGGGATTAAGATCTATAGGGATAGATCTAAAGGATGCTGGTATTGTCCCAATCCAGGTACATTGACACCATACTAAAGAGGTTTAGTATGGAAGATTCCAAGCGTGGGAATTTACCCATGATCTCAGGAATCACTCTCTCCAAAGAGATGTCCCCCAAGACTGATTTGGAGAGGGCTCGGATGCAAGGGATACCCTATGCCTCGGCAGTCGGGTCTATCATGTATGCAATGCTATGTACCCGACTGGATGTAGCGTACGCACTTAGCGTTGTAAGCAGGTATCAATCAGACCCTGGGGAGAATCACTGGACAGCTGTGAAGAACATTCTTAAGTACTTGAGAATGACTAAATATAAGTTCTTGGTGTATGGTAACGGTGAACTCCAAATGGATTCCTTTACCGACTCGAGCTTCCAGAGTGATAAGGACGACTCTAAGTCGGTCTCGGATTTGGTCTTTACTCTCAATGGAAGGGCGGTATGTTGGAAGAGTTCCAAGCAAGATACTGTGGCAGACTCGACGATGGAGGCTGAATACATCGCTACCAACGATACCGCCAAAGAAGTTGTCTGGATGAAGAAGTTCATAACTGAACTTGGAGTGGTTCCATCCATCGAGCATCCAATACCTTTGTATTGCGATAACAATGAAGCTGTGGCTTTAGCCAAGGAACCCAGGTCCCATCAGCGATCCAGGCATATTCTGAGATGGTATCACCTGATCCGGAAGATAGTTGATCGCCGGGTGATCGAGGTCAGGAGAGTTGACACGAAGAATAACACGGCGGATCCATTCACAAAGGCCATACCACATATACAATTTGTGAGACTCTTCGGGATGTTGGGTATGAGATACTACAACAGCTGGTCTTAGTATAAGTGGGAGATTGTTAGTTATATGTATACCCTAGAGGCCATTTTTGTACATGATTGTATATTATAATGGATGCTTGGACATATACAGAGAGTACTTTCTTGCTCGACATGATAGTATGCTATCTGGTTGCTCTTTATCTTAACATGTAGACTTGTATTGTGATACTGTCTTGCTCTCACATGTTGGTAAAGCCCTTAAGATGTACTTGACTACCAGGATTATGATGCAGATCATACTAGTGGGGCCAGGGTAGTCCACAAGTTCATTCTTTAATTGTTCCTAGTCGTGGGTGTATCGAGACGGGGCATCAATATTCCAGAGTAGACTAGCGTATACGTTTCTTGGCCCATAAGATGGGCGATAGATGATCCCACATCCATTGGTGTTTGACATCAAAGATTGTATACGGGTGCTCAGTGGAGACTGAGTACACTAAACAGGACTTGCCAAGAACTCCTAGATGGTATTATACCTAACGTCAGAGAGCAGTTCTCGGGTGACACTGGTACAGGTTAGTCTGTAGACCCGAGATCGTCATAGAGTCTTGTGTGATTCCCACTGTGCTTTGATTTCCACCTTACCACGTTTAAGAGAACGTACAAAACGGTGGTTTTTGGGTGTAGTCTCGAGTCACATGGAGGCAATGAGCGATAGGAGGGGTTTTGTCTCTCCCGGTATTGGGGGTTGATATTGCGCTGTGCTCGATTGGCCATAATAGAAAGTCCCTGGCCAGAGCTGATATTGAGATTTACTGGTAAGTGTTATCAGTAGTTTCTCGACCCGTTATGAGCCTCGTATCGGCATGACTTATCAAGTTATTAGGGTCTGACGTTTACCACCTCTAGACTCGATATGCGACATATCAGATGAAGAGACCGGACTGTACGGTAGTGTTTCTTATTGGATTCACAGGAGTATGGACAAGCTTGCTTGTTGATCTTCTGATCGCTCAATACCCGGGTAGCCGTTATGTCCAGCTAGTACCACTGACGGCTTGTGAGTGACTGATATGATCATCATCTACTGCCGACGTGTTGACGAGTCATTAGAGTCCTACACAGAGGTTTCCTTGCTCAGGCGAAACGAAGTATGGCACATATGAGATATGTACCGGACCGAAATTAATATATGTATATGATACCGTATTCTAATCACGCGATATGTGATATCGCTTGGTTATATGTGATATAGCCGGGTTATCGAATCAAATGTTGATTCAATAGGTTGATATTAAATGATACTAGTCGGTTGTATGCGATACAGCCGGGTTATTTAATCAAGTGTTGATTTAATAATTTAATGTATAATTATATATTTGATATATTATTGTACGTTAACTAATATTAGCTCACTTAAAGATTTCTTTTTCTCACTTATACATTTAATATATATGTGATATATATTATTGTGTTTATTTAATTTGTGTCATGCTTGATGATACATTAGACTTGGGTGTGTGGAACTCATACCATACATAAGATAATGTGAGATTTTAATTATTAAGGGAAAATCAAAATTATGAGGGAAAATGTCATGGTTGTGAAGCTTGTTGTAACCATTGACTTAGTCCACTAATTTTGTTTTACTCTACATATTTATTAAGCTAACCATTATCTTTTAGCCATTATTTAGTCTTTACATGGGTTATATATGATATTACTCACCCATGGTTGTCATTCTACAATTGATTGCATCTTCTTCTTCATCTCCATTTTTTCTCTAGCTTTTGTGAGGTGAAGAAAAAGAAAGAGAAAAATAATTCTAAAGTGAGCAAAATTTCTACTTCATCAATTTACACTAGACTAACCATTTAGTATAGGTTGTTTGCTTCACTAATTCTTAATTAGTGAAGAGATAGCTTGAGTTGGAGATTTCTCGACGTAGATCATCTTCGGCCTCGAAAATCTTTAAGCAAGCTTGTTCTTTTCGCCTAGTGGAGCCTAACGAGAGTCTGGAAGACCACTACTTGGAGTGAAGGGATTACTACTCGGAGATTTTGAAGTGAAGAACCGGTCTATAAAGGTTGTATTCTTTGTTCACTTAGAGTAAATTTGTTTACTTGCTTAGTTTAACCCTAATTCTCTAGTTAGATCCCCGGTTATGGGTTTCTTAGCACACTAAAATTTTGAAATTGCATGCTTGATGCCTTCTGAAACCATATAGTTGTGCTAAGGAAACGTAACAATATATTAATTTACACGGTCCCTAATAAATAGTTTCTAACACGTACAGTTTTTACTAGTGGATGTTGGGAGAAAAATTGATATATGAAATATATATGATTATAACAAATAGTTTTGGTTTTTTTATATGAAAATATATATTTTAGGTATAATTTCTTTTGATAAATTTGCTTAAGAAAAGGATTGCTTAAATAAGTTGAATTTCTAAACACCAAGTAACTACTTCCTGCTCTATAGTGATCAATATATATGGTGCATGTGCCTCTTTAGGTTCTCTATGTAAAAAAAAATAAAAAATATTAGCAACTATGTATTAAGATTGTATTGGCTGCGGCCTAGACTTCGATATGTACTGTATTTGTGCTGGCGGATGTGCCCGTTGCTAGATGTTGATTGTACTTTCATCATTAAAACTTTTAATGGTATTTTGGATGGATAATTAGCCACCTTTTCTCTAAAAATAATACATATTAAGATTAAGGTTATGAATTTCCTTCTCTCTTCTTATGAAAACACTCTGCATACAATTTTTTTTAGAACTTTTTTCATATAGGTTGCTAGGTGATCAAATGAATATGTTTGGTGACTCCTGCCCTCAATTCTTCTAAAAGAACGATGACGGAGATAACTCCGACGATGATATCATAAGAATCCAAGAGTTAAAGGCTATTATCGCAAGAGACCAAAGGCTCCTATTGCGGTTGGAAGAGAGTCAGAGACTGGAAAAGCTAACAGGCAACACAACAAAGGATCTGGCATCAATTTCCGCGTACAAGAAGAAGAAGAAGCTCGTTCACCCACTTGAAATCATCTTAAAACACATGATAAGGGTTATGTTCGAGTGTAACGTTCAGGGCTTTGTCTACGAAATTGTTCCTGAATCAGGCAGAACCATTAGCAGGGTTTCAGACAATTTTCGAGAGTGGTGGCAAACTGCGGTTAAGTTCAACAGCAACGGGCCCGATTCAATCTCAAAATACAACGCCGAAATTGGAATCCCGGTTCTGAATAATTCAAAAAAACCGAGAATAGTGTCCCCGGTCTTATTGTTAGAACTTCAAGATTCGACTTTAGGCTCCATTTTATCATCTTTAATTCCACACTGCAATACACCACAGCGGAAGCACCAGGTCGACAAAAGGGTTTTGCCGCCATGGTGGCCGAAGGGTGATGAAGAATTTTGGGCCGAGTTTGGCTATCCGAGTGGTTTAGAAACCGGTCTTTCTGGGATATATTTGTGTGAGTACTGTTAGTGTATATGCCCTAAGGGCCATTATTGTATCATACTAATTTGTATATTACTTAATGGAAGCTTGGGATATTCACATGTATATAACAGTCTTGCTAAATATGGTAGTATGCTACTTGGTTTTTCTATCTTAATATGTGAGTATACGTATTGATAGAGCTCTTAGGATCTTGCTTGACTACCAGCGTTGTGATGGAAGTCACACTAGTGGGGGCTGGGTAGTTTACAAGCACATCCTTATTCAGGTCCCTAGTCGTAGGATTATCGAGACAGGGTATCGATACTCCGGAGTAGACTAGTGTGTACGCTTCTCATCCCAGTTGGGGAGATGGTCTGTCCCACAGCCGTCAGTACGTTGTACTGGAGATAGTATACAGGTGCTCGTTGGGTTACGGGTACACCGGACAGGACTCGCAGGGAACTGTTGGTTGGGTTTTATACCAGTCGTCAGTTAAACAGTTCCCACGTAACATGAGTACAGCATAGTCCGCAGACTTGACACTGCTACTTCGCCTCGAGTGTGTCCCACTGTTCTTAGATTGCTACCCTACCACGGCTCAAAGGAGTCGTGCAAACAGGTAGCAGTTGGGTGCAGTCCCGAGCACTTGGAGGCAGTGGCGGTTAGACAGGATTCGTCTCTCCCGGTATTGGAAGTTGATATCGCGCTGTGTCAGAGAGCCATTACGCAAAGTCCCTGGCCAGGGCAGGCGAGATTTGCTGGTAGGTTCCAATAGTTTCTCAGGGTGTAATGGGCTTCACTCCGACACGACTTATACTGCTATTAGGGGACTGATGCTTGCCTCCCCCTAGGCCCGATATGCGATAGTCTTAGACGAACAGACCGGACTGTACGGAGATTATCACATCAGGCTCAGTAGGAGTTCGGATGGGTTTCCTCATCGGCCTTCTTATCGACATCTATATGGGGACCGTTACGTACAGCTAGTGCCGCTTGCGGTCTGTGGTTAAACCCACTGCCAGCGTAGTAGTCGAGTCATTAGAGTCCCACACAGAGAGTTTCCCTGCTCCAGGTGAAACGATATAGAGGTCGTATGGTTTTACGACAAGGGTTCGGACGCATACGTATGTTTACGCACGTACGACTTTCGGACAGTTTTTACTAGTCGGCTTTGGTTTAAGCCAGATTCTAGTATCGGGATATTGGATTTATACAGTCTGAAGTTTTTCTGTGTTTTCACGGATAGGAGGGGCGTTCTCGTAATTTCATGAGAAGCTTCTAGAAGATGGTGACTTGGGGGTTTAGGTGGCATATGCATTTAATGAGATTAGTGACTCATTTGAGTGATTCATCCTTATCATTAATGCATCATAAATGCTTAATGACTTATGGAGATGAATCACCCATTTGTATTTATGAAGCATGGTTGTTAAATCCTATTTCTATTTATTTGATAAAAATAAAATGCTTCATATATATCATGAGAGATCATTATCTCATTATTATTCTCATGCTCACCTTCTCTCTCCTCAAGCTCTCTCTCTTCAAACCATAATCCTCCCCTCTCATGTGTTGAGATCAAGGATTAGAATAGACTAATCATTCCATAATCCAACTCTATATCACCTAGGTTACTTAGATTAGCACTTTAAGAAACCTAGTTACCTCTAGTTTGAGGTGAAGCTTGAAGTATAGCTCTCGGGTGGATCGTCTACTACTTGGAGAAGGCCGAGGAGGAGGTGGAGAACGAAAATACAAAGGACACGGTTCATTAGGTATAATCACTTTACATAGTAGTTTAGAACTCCTATGTTTTTTGTTAGTTATCGTTTAGCACCGATTCTTGCGGTTAGTCGATGTTATTGCATAGAACATGATCGTTTTTTAAATTTCCGCCTCCTCGCAAGTCGTGGGGTGTAGTACATCGACTTACAGTGGTATCAGAGCCTCGCTAAACAATAATTAACTCATTAGCAAAGTCGTATGAATTTCGAACGCAAAACGAACCGGAAAACATATCGATATCACATAGTTTCTGTCGAATTTAAAACGGGCTCTAAAAATTTTTCAGCTTGCTGCAGAATAACCTACAGAGAATTATAAGAACACTGGAGAAAAATGGGTTTGTGAATCGGCCATATGACCGCGGAACCGCGGCCGATCCCACCTATCCGCCGCGGATCCACGGCCGAGTTGGGGCCGATTCAACCCAGTTTGCTCCAGTTATTCTTTTGTGATATTTTTGTATTTTCTGGAATGTTTATTTTCTGCTCAAGTCTCAGGTGCACAGAGAAGTTTTGGGAGTAGAATCTGATATGTTTGCTCGATCGAAATTATACGATGTTTGCTAATTTGATTATATTTGTGTTTGTATAATGTGTTAGTAAACCTCCCCTAACTGCTAGTATGTTGGTTGGCAGGGGGTTGCACATTTCTGTAATGGATTTTACTGTTTGTGGTTATGAACTGTATTGGACTGTTGTGATGATTAGCCGGGGTTTTGTAATGGGTTATTATTTTAATTCATTCAATGTAATTGTAATATGTTGTAATATTATTTTGCGGGACACATCCAGGTTGCGGTTGTAGCCACCGTTGTATTATTTCATTTTACTGTTTTTGCTCCTAGGACAGACCCAAGGTGGGGTGCACAAACTACCGGGTATTTTGAAGTGTTTAGTGGCCTACTCAGTTTGTTGAGGGAGACCGCTTCACTTCAGATACTTGGCGGGTGGTTTGTCGTACCCGTAGGGGTCTAGGGTGGGGTAATGGCTATTCATCACAACTGTATAATCCGTCTTTTGTTGCAGGCTCAAAATAAACACGGATTGCTTGTATATCCAATAATGTTCATCTGAGATCTGGAATGCCTATTATTGCGTCTGACGAATATACAATATCTATATATGATAGCTATTTAGACGTCACTTATGTTTTACATCCGCGCTAGCCCAACCCCCGCTCTGTCGTTAGTTAAGTAATCTAACGGGTGATGACGGGACCCAGTGGCGAATGCGGATGGCATAAGAGAATGTTGTATTTTCGTTGTTTTCTGCAATGATAGGTTAATGATGGGACGCATTATTATTAATGCAAAGAAAATAAACCAAAGTTTAATCGTTGGAACAATTTAAAAGAAACCACTCGGTTGTTTTTAAACAGGAGACATACTATCAGGTTTCTTTGGTTATATCAAGTTCACTACGTTCACGGTTTCGCCAAAACCATTCGTAGCCCTCCGTCATTTCATTTGAGTATTCAGTAGTATTCAAGCTATGTATTTTGACCCAACGCCAAGGCATAGTGTTTGGTAGCTGCTGGGTATTCATTTGTTGCATAGATAGATGAGTTAGTTTGAGACAGTCGTATTATCATTTTGGCCGAACGTCAAGGATATATACGGATGGGTTCAAATTAACAAGATATTGATGGGAAGAACTTGTTATGTGACTTATGACATTTTGACCTAACGCCAAGGTCATAAGAGCATGGGGCAAAAAATTTTATATCGGGAATTTCTAAAGAAACTGAAATTTGCAAAGAGATGCATACCATTTGGAGTTTGATGAATGTTGGTAGGATTCCTTCAGTATTATCAGACGATGATATTTGGATCCCGATCCTACTGTGAGTATATGCTACTTATCTGGATATTCGTCACTTAACGATCAATGCTATAAACCAAGTAGGTGTCGAGAAAGGTGTCAGTGGGGCTACGCCCCCAGAGAAAAGAGGTTACTTAATTAAGGAACTTCGCGAAAGCGTTGGAAAACCTCTCTCGAATTATCGACACTGGCCTGGCTGAACGGTTAAGCAAGTATTGTACGGTGAGAATAGTCCTAGCTGATTCTTCTTTTATGGTTTGAGGAAGGATTCGAGAAACAGTGGGAGCCATCCAGTTTAGATAAACTAAAAACCACTCTAAACTTGGAAGAACATCATGCTAAAGTGTTTTCTTCTCTCTCTCCTAATTGCAGCGACCCTGAAAATGACTGGACTTAAGTTACTTTTAGAGAAAAATATACTGACAGGGACGAACTATAAAGATTGGCTGCGGAATGTCAAAATGGTTTTGACCTATGACAAATTGGGGTACGTCCTCACTGCAAAGGCACCTGCAGTCCCAGGTCCCAAATCCAGTAATGCGGATAAGGAAATCCGCAAAACCTGGGATTTCGATTGCGCGAAGGCCAAGTGCATCGTGCTTGCCTCGATGAACAATGAACATCAGAGGAGGCACGAAGATAGATGCCATATTTCTCCATACAAAGGAACTTTATGGAGAGCAATCTCGTATAGCAAGATACGAGAGCTCAAAGAACTTGTTTCGAGCGAGGTTGGCCGTCGGATCATCGGTAGGAGAACATGTCCTAAAGATGATAGGCTATATAGAAGAGCTCGCAGACCTTGGGACGACTTTGGATAATGAGCTCTATACAGACCTTATTCTCCAGTCCCTTCCTTCCACCTACACCCAGTTTATTCTGAACTTCAACATTCAAAGAAAAGAAGTTGAACTTCCGGAACTCCTTAACATGTTGTGGAGTGAAGAGGGCACCTTGCAGAAGGCAAGGGAAACACCCGCTATGTTTGTTAGCGGTGCTTCTTCTTCCAGGTCCAAGGCTAGGGCCAAAAGAAGGAAGAAGAAGGCCGCCACCAGACCTAGAGGAGGTGTTAGTAAGGTGGGAGCGAAGGGAAAGAAAAAGTTTGCGGTGCCAGTAGTGGCCCAGGATGAGTGCTTCCATTGTCATAGGAAAGGGCACCGGAAGAAAGATCGCAAGGCGTGGAACGCCCAGAACTAGGGACCGAAGCAAGCTGTGGCTTCGACTTCAGGTGTGTTTGTAATTGAGAATTGTCTGTCAATCAACTCTACTTCCTGGGTATTGGATACCGGATCGGGATCTCATTTATGCAATTCATTGCAGGCACTGAGAAACCGTAGAGTGCTGAAGGAAGGTGATATGATTTTCAAGGTTGCTAACGGAGCTAGCGTGGGAGCTGTGTCCGTCGGGGATTATCACCTAGGATTGACGAGTGGACACATTTTGGTTTTATATAACTGTTTTTGTGTACCTAGTTTGACGTGTAATATCATATCTGTTTCCTTGTTATCAAATAAAGGTTATGATTTCACGTTTGTAAGCGATGTTGTTAACATCCACCTTAATCAAAGTTTGATTGGGTCCGGTACACTGGATAACGGTATATATGTCTTAAACCAATTCCAGATTTTTAATGTCCAGAACACACTAAAAAGAAAGTTTCCAGAATTAAATAAGGCTTTCTTATGGCATTGTAGACTAGGTCACATCAATGAGACAAGGTTAACTAAGTTACATAGAGAAGGATATTTGGACTTGTTCAAATATCAAACTTATGCCACTTGTGAATCATGTCTCAAAGGAAAGATGACAAAGACTCCATTCACTGGACATAGAGTAAGAACGAGCGAGCTCTTAGGACTCGTACACAGCAATGTATGCGGTCCAATGTCTACACATGCAAGAGGTGGTTTTTCCTATTTCATTACTTTTACGGATGATTATTCAAGGTACGGATTCATTTATCTGATGAAATATAAATCCGAGGCTTTTGAAAAATTCCAGGAGTATAAGAATGAAGTAGAAAACCAAACCGGCAAAAGTATTAAGACACTAAGATCTGATTGAGGTGGTGAATACTTAAGTGCCGAGTTCCTAGGTTACCTAAAAGAGAAAGGAATTCTCTCTCAGCTTACTCCTCCATACACTCCACAGCATAATAGTGTATCGAAAAGACGGAATCGAACCCTATTGGATATGGTACGATCCATGATGAGTAATGCTGAGTTACCACGATCTTTCTGGGGTTATGCGCTAGAATCAGCAGCATATCTTTTGAACATGGTTCCTACCAAGACTGTGCCTACCACGCCATATCAGATGTGGAGTGGGAAGAAACCCCATCTTCAGTATATAAAGATTTAGGGATGTCCATCTTTTATTAAAAAGCAGCATGTGGACAAGCTCGAGGCACGATCAGTAAAATGTCAGTTTGTGGGATATCCAAAGAACTTCAGGGGATATCTATTCTATTACGCAGAGGAACAAAAGGTTTCTGTTTCTCGTAATGCCCATTTTCTAGAACATCAGTTTTTAGAAAAGGAAACAAGTGGGAGCGAAATAGAACTGGAAGAAATTCCAGAACCACAAACTACTACTGAAAGTTTGGTAGAACCAGTAGTTCAAGAAGAACATGACATTCCCGCACCCCTCCGCCGAAGTAGTAGGCCGTCTCATCCGCCTGAGAGATACTACGGTTTTCTCATAGATGGGGATGAAGAGGATTGCATCATTGATGATGATGAACCTACAAGCTTCCAGCAGGCCATCCAGAGCAGTGACTCGGTACGATGGCTAGATGCAATGCGAAACGAATTAGAGTCCATGTACACCAACAAAGTATGGACTTTGGACTTTGCTCCAGGTGGGGTAAAACCCATAGGATGCAAATGGATCTTCAAGAAAAAGATTGGTGTAGATGGGAAGGTGGAAACCTATAAGGCTAGACTTGTTGCAAAGGATTTTCGTCAAAGACCTGGTTTGGACTATGACGAAACCTTTTCTCCAGTGGCTATGCTCAAATCTATTCATATCCTTCTTGCAATTGCTGCCTTCCATGATTATGAAATCTGGCAGATGGACGTAAAGACGGCTTTTTTGAATGGTAATTTAGAAGAGTGCGTCTATATGGATCAGCCAGAGGGTTTCAATCAGAGTGGGAGTGGCGAGAAAGTATGCAAGTTGCTTAAATCCATTTATGGACTAAAGCAAGCATCGCGGAGTTGGAACATCTGTTTTGATGAAACAGTCAAAGAATATGACTTTATCAAAAATCCAGATGAATCATGTATATATAGTAAAGTTGTAGCTAGAAGTACCGTATTCCTCGTCTTGTACGTGGATGACATTCTATTGATAGGAAATGACATTCCTATGCTACAATCTGTCAAAAGATTCTTATCACACAGGTTCTCCATGAAATACCTGGGTGATGCCTCTTGCATTCTAGGAATCCGGATTTATCGTGATAGATCCAAGAGGTTGTTGGGATTTTCGCAGTCCAGGTATATCAACACTATACTGAAAAGATTCAGTATGGAAGATTCTAAGCGCGGTAATCTACCGGCTTGTCACGGAATCACACTCTCCAAAAAGATGTCTCCCAAGACTGATTTGGAAAGGGAACGCATGTCTATTATACCCTACGCTTCTGCGGTAGGCTCTATAATGTATGCGATGTTGTGCACCAGACCAGATGTAGCTTACGCACTGAGCGTGGTAAGCCGGTATCAGTCAGACCCAGGGGAGAATCACTGGATAGCAGTAAAGAACATTCTCAAGTACCTGAGAAGGACTAAGGAGATGTTCTTAGTTTACGGCGGAAAAGACCTCAAGTTAGAGGCCTTTGCTGATTCAGGCTTCCAGAGTGATAAGGACGATTCCAAGTCCATGTCGGGTTATGTCTTTACCCTCAATGGAGGGGCGGTGTGCTGGAAGAGTTCCAAGCAGGACACCGTTGCTGACTCGACGATGGAAGCGGAGTATATTGCTGCTTGCGATGCCGCAAAAGAAGCGGTCTGGATGAAGAAGTTCCTAACAGAACTTCAGGTGGTTCCTACCATAGTTGATCCAATACCTCTGTATTGCGACAACAATGGAGCTATAGCTTTAGCGAAGGAACCAAGGTCCCATCAGAAGTCCAGACACATCTTAAGGTGGTATCACCTGATTAAAGAGATCATTGATCGTTGGGAGATCGAGGTTCGGAGAGTTGCTACTGAAGAGAACATTGCTGATCCATTCACAAAAGCCCTACCTCAGATTCAGTTCGAGAGGCTACTCAAGATCATCGGTCTTCGATACGCCAGTACATGGCCCTAGTGCAAGTAGGAGATTGTTAGTGTATATGCCCTAGGGGCCATTATTATATCATACTAGTTTGTATATTACTTAATGGAAGCTTGGGATATTCACATGTATATAACAGTCTTGCTAAAAATGGTAGTATGCTACTTGGTTTTTCTATCTTAATATGTGAGTATACGTATTGATAGAGCACTTAGGATCTTGCTTGACTACCAGCGTTGTGATGGCAATCACACTAGTGTGGGCTGGGTAGTCTATAAGCACATCCTTATTCAGGTCCCTAGTCATAGGATTATCGAGACAGGGTATCGATACTCCGGAGTAGACTAGTGTGTACGCTTCTCATCCCAGTTGGGGAGATGGTCTGTCCCATAGCCGTCAGTACGTTGTACTGGAGATAGAAGACAGGTGCTCGTTGGATTACGGGTACACCGGACAGGACTCGCAGGGAACTGTTGGTTGGGTTTTATACCAGTCGTCAGTTAAACAGTTCCCAGGTGATATGAGTACAGCATAGTCCGCAGACTTGACACTGCTACTTCGCCTCGAGTGTGTCCCACTGTTCTTAGATTGCTACCCTACCACGGCTCAAAGGAGTCGTGCAAACAGGTAGCAGTTGGGTGCAGTCCCGAGCACTTGAAGGTAGTGGCGGTTAGACAGGATTCGTCTCTCCCGGTATTGGGAGTTGATATCGCGCTGTGTCAGAGAGCCATTACGCAAAGTCCCTGGCCAGGGCAAGCGAGATTTGCTGGTAGGTTCCACTAGTTTCTCAGGGTGTAATGGGCTTCACTCCGACACGACTTATACCGCTATTAGAGGACTGACGCTTGCCGCCCCTAGGCCCGATATGCGATAGTCTTAGACGAACAGACCGGACTATACGGAGATTGTCACATCAGGCTCAGTAGGAGTTCGGATGGGTTTCCTCATCAGCCTTCTTATCGACATCTACCTGGGGACCGTTCGTACAGCTAGTGCCGCTTGCGGTCTGTGGTTAAACCTACTGCCAGCGTAGTAGTCGAGTCATTAGAGTCCCACACAGAGAGTTTTCCTGCTCCAGGCGAAACGATATAGAGGTCGTATGGTTTTACGACAAGGGTTCGGACGCATACGTGTGTTTACGCACGTACGACTTTCGGACAGTTTTTACTAGTCAGCTTTGGTTTAAGCCAGATTCTAGTATCGGGATATTGGATTTATACAGTCTAAAGTTTTTCCGTGTTTTCACGGACAGGAGGGGCGTTCTCGTAATTTCACGAGAAGCTTCTAGAAGATGGTGACTTGGGGGTTTAGGTGGCATATGCATTTAATGAGATTAGTGACTCATTTGAGTGATTCATCCTTATCATTAATGCATCATAAATGCTTAATGACTCATGGAGATGAATCACCCATTTGTATTTATGAAGCATGGTTGTTAAATCCTATTTCTATTTATTTGATAAAAATAAAATGCTTCATATATATCATGAGAGATCATTATCTCATTATTATTCTCATGCTCACCTTCTCTCTCCTCAAGCTCTCTCTCTTCAAACCCTAATCCTCCTCTCTCATGTGTTGAGATCAAGGATTAGAATAGACTAATCATTCCATAATCCAACTCTATATCACCTAGGTTACTTAGATTAGCACTTTAACAAACCTAGTTACCTCTAGTTTGAGATGAAGCTTGAAGTATAGCTCTCGGGTGGATCGTCTACTACTTGTAGAAAGCCGAGGAGGAGGTGGAGAACGAAAATACGAAGGACACGGTTCATTAGGTATAATCACTTTACATAGTAGTTTAGAACTCCTATGTTTTTTGTTAGTTATCGTTTAGCACCGATTCTTGCGGTTAGTCGATGTTATTGCATAGAACATGATCATTTTTTAAATTTCCGCCTCCCCGCAAGTCGTGGGGTGTAGTACATCGACTTACAAGTACAAGGGCTGCAGACATAATAATTGTCATTTCGGATTTCATAAAAAGTCAGAAAGGAATCGTCACATGGTGTTTGGTTCCAAATTTAAGAAACTTTAGCCCCAAAGAAAATCCAATGATACTGCTAATGCTACTACTGGTGTTTCGATAGTAGAAACGGAGAAGACGAATAAAAATGCGATCTGTCATGCTAACTCTACCAATGTTCTAACAGTGGATACGGACAACATGAACATATTAGACACTTCATAAAGATTTCTTGATATCGGCATATCCGAAAAAGGAAATGTTGAGTTGCAACAAATGGACAAGCCTCAACCTGTCCGAAATGAGCAAAACCTGAAACCTAGTTCAGATCCAATGAATGTGAATAATAACGGTCAGGTTTTCGAGGGAAACTTTTAGTGGATTTGCCGGATGAACAAAATTGCTTGTCTTTGGATGGAATTGAGGGGGGGATATTCTTGGAAGTGAACGATGCATTTTGGGAAAACCTTGGTCGTATTTTAAGCGGGGAATCGGTCGTTCCATCTCTTTCGGAATTTGTCCACAAAAATCACCAGGTAAAGAATCCCTGAATATTAAAACTTAGTCATTCCTAATATATTTTATCATATGAAATAACTATTTGAAAATTGAATAATTTTGGTCGGAATATATTCCTAACTTCAGAATTTCTCCTGCTAAATGTTTTTTAAAAAATAACATAGGCTATCAAATTAAAAGCGTTTCAAAGTTTCCTTTGCTTATCTGGAATTTGCTAAGTTCATGTCATTTATTTATACCTATACACATGAAATGCTGAGTTCGGTAGAACTATGTTGTAACGACTTGTTCACACCATAATATTGTATTATTATATTCCCCATTCTTATTTTTTTAATAAATAAACAGGTGCTTTTGACGCATGTCTGCTACATATTACAGGTTACAGGTTCTTGGAGCGAAAACAGTGAAAACGATGAAAAGACGATGCAAAAGTGGACTTTGACCAACAAACAGAAGACTCTTGATCAAGCCTACATCAAAAATAAAATTCACAAAGTACAAGGCAATGCAAGGTCCAAGATTACAAAGTGAACGGTTAAAAGTCCACCGCAATTATTCACTGGAGATCTGGAAGAAATAGAAAGGCCAAATTGAATAAAGATCCAAAGAAATAAAAAGCCCAAGAAGCCCAGAATCAGTTCCAAAATTTCCAGACATAAAATTTTACCAAAGCTTGGAAGTCTACTTTGACTAGGTCTTCCTAAGGATATTTTGGTAAATGTAGACATGCGAATAAATTGTAACCTAGGGTTTCTATCTCCTATAAATAGAAGCCCAAATCATTGTATTCTTTTCATGCCTCTCTTAATTAATAAATTTTAGAATTCTTTTGGAGAGCATCGGTGCTTCTTTTCAATTCATGAATCCAGATCTGACAACCCTGCGTTGATGTTTGGAGAGAGCCATCTGTAAGTAGTTTTATTTAATTGCTTTAGTTTAGATTTTAATTCCTTGCCTTAGATGTTAGCTTTGGGAAAGGCTTTTGAGAGATGAGATCTCTCATCCCTTTCTTACCCATCACATAGAATCTATAGGACTCTATGCATACACGCACACACCGCGCCCTACGGCACCCTATCCCTCGAGGTAGCGGTGATACCGTAGTATAAAGGCCTTTTCCATGGAGGTTAGATCTGGGTATAGAAAGCGTTGAGATTTATTTACATTTCCAAACCATTCCTAAACCTAACTCTAGCAGGATTTAGATCTAGATAATTTTAGTATAGATAATTTAGGTTTTTAGATTTAATAATCTATCCGAACACCCATCGGAATTAACTCGTTTGAGCGATTAGGAAATTCACAACATCCCTGTGGACCGACCCGTACTCACCGGCTAGCTGCATAGCAACGCCGTTCTTGATTGCGGTTACTTATATTTTTGATCGATAAAATCTCTACAATCAAATGGCGTCGTTGCCGGGGATGGCGTGTCATTTCCTTTTTGCAATTTCGGGTTAATCTTAATAAATAAAAAAATTATAAAAATCTGAAAAATCCAAAAAATATAAAAATATATCATCTGTTATTTTTGGAAAGGGTACTTTGTTGTTTGAATTTTGCAGGATCTAAAATCAAGTTCAGATATGGAAATCTCCAGAGATCAAAACAGCAAATAGACGATCCTATCAACAGAAGATTGCAACAACAGAGTAACAGAAAAAATTTGGAGGACCGAGTCAACAAGAAGAACAGCAGCGATCTGGTGAGCGCAAAAAAAAAAACCGTCGAAGGCACCAACCCGCGGCGGATCCGCGGTCGGAGGCGGCACTTCGCGGCGGTTCCGCGGTGGTGGCGACAGATCGGTTGCCAGAAAAAAAGGCAGCGCGGTATAAAACAAAAAAAACAGTTCTGCCACTGCAAATTTCTGTGAGTTTTCTCTCTCCTCCTCTGCAAATCTTGATATATCTTCTGTAAATTTGCCTGCAGGATTTCTTTACGCTCAAAATTTTTTCCCCTTCCAAATAACGATCTTGTGCAGGATTTTTGTGCCTTGCTTGAAATGAAATTAGATTGCAAGTAATATTTTGCTGTTGCATATCTTTTCTATAAAATATTTTGCCGTTGCATATCTTTTCTCGAAAATCTTTTTGCAACAAAATTTTTCCAAATAAAGAGAAAAAGAATGAAAATAAAATGGACAAATATTTTATAGAAACTTGCAAAATTTTTAGCCGCAAATAAATCCTTGCACACAATAAACTTTCCTTCTTTCCCCTTTTCTTACAACTTGGGTACCCCACATAATAAATCATTAGCCGAACTTTGGTATCCCGAACCTAATTTTGCGTCATATGTCAATTTGTTCGGTCAATTTAAAAACGATCCCTCCATGCCTAAAAAATCTTTGAAAGATCACATAGAGGCGTCTAGGAGAAACAGTTTGACTTTTCAACCCACTTTGTGTCAACCAAGTCAACCTTCACCACCTTCGTATGTTGACACCACTTTTTCAAGTTCAGCTGTAACTCCTAAGCCGATGTCCATTGCTGAGCATATTGCTCAATCTCACAGTCGATCTTTCACCCCTCTCCACTCATCTAGTTCTAGGGATCCGCACGACTATTCACCTTTTTATCCACATGTTGACCCTACCCCTGTCCAATCACCCACTTCCTACCAGTCCTACCCGACTTTCCCACCTTCACTAGACACTGTTTCTACACAGTCATTAGGGAGTTTCACATATCCACACCATTTTGAATCTTTTACCGAAACCCCCTCACCACCTAAGTCTAGTTTGGAAGAGTCGTTAGAAGCTTATATTGCTACAACAAATAAAATGATTAGGAATGTGGAAGCGTCCGTGGCCGCCCTTATGCAACCTAGTGAACCGGTAGCTAGTTTCCCGCTAGCTCAAAAATTTTCAATGTATAAGGAGGCGGTTGGACAGAGTGAGAATGAGAGAGGATTTCCAAATCAAACCTACCCATACCCAATTGAATCCAACAACTCCAATTTTCAAACATGTGTCCAAAATGATGAGTTGAGCGAATTTGTAGTGTTTGATTTTCCAGATTATGAGGAACCCCTTTCGAGTGAAGCCACACCTAATCCGTTTGACCTTTACACCTCCACTCTAGAACCTAAATTGATAAACATCCATGCTTTCGAGGAGGTGTCTAAAGAAATTGATTTTCACTTAATTGAGGATATAGACGCCGGGAATATTTCGGATGATGAACCTGTCGATTTAATTGAAATGTTATGTTCAAATCATCATCCTGAGTTATTAAATGTTTCTCCCGAATCTCATATGCGTCTAGATTTTGATGATAATGGCATGGATGAGTTAAATTTTGAGGATAATATTGAGGAGAGTCTTGAGGATAATATTGAGGTTGAATCATTTTTGTTTGATGTGTCTAAGTTTCCAATTCATCCTCCTGAACCTTTGACTGTTATATTACCCTCTCTCCTTCCCATCGTTCCGACCCCGCTTGAAGACTGTGAGCTTGAAATTTTTTCCTTTGAATCCAATACAGTTCTCACAGATGATAACACTTACGAGTGTTTCACTTTTTCGGACGATGTTGATGACTCACCGCCCGAGTTTGAGTCCTTTACATTTTCAGATGAGTTAGTTGAACCATCAGACTCGGGTGCTTACAGTAGTTTCGAACCATTAATGGAATCTTTCAAGTTCGAAACAGTTTACTACGGTGAGAAAGATACTATCCTTAATTCATTCCCTTTCGTCTTTCCCATTTTTCCGACCGAGCAAGTGACCGTTACGCTTTCATCTCAAATACCAAGTTCGGCGTACCTATGTTTTCTTGCGAATCTTGAGGGATTCGATCCCATTGCACGACGGGTTGATAGGTTAGCGCAATCGCTTTTAACACATCGGTCATCACAAATTGCGCTAATTTACTCACTCAATTTACACCCTCAAGATCGTACTCTACTTCTTTCTTCTTTCCGCCATTCTTCTCTCCTACCGAGACCATATTCTACCCTTCTTCCCACATGGTCTCGTGTATTTCTCATTTCTTTTCTTTCCACCCCATCATTTTACCAACTTGACCATTACCATGATAAGATTTTTGAATGGTTGGTGCTAATCTTTGGCTTGTGTAAGGCCAAGCTTAAGTTTGGGGGGAACCTTGTTGTGTATATGTATATATTTTGTTTTCTTTTTCTATAAAAAATAAAAAAAATTCAAAACATTAAAAATATAAAAAATTTGTAAATAAATAAACAGGGGAGTGCCGACAATTTTTGACCCTCTTGGTTTAGCATGACTGTGAGGACACTGTCAAGTTCAAGTTTGGGGGTATGCTCGGTACGTCTTCTTCATTCGCATTCATTTGTACATATTTTAGCATTTGCATATTTATTTGAAAACCCATAAAAATTGAAAAAATTCAAAAATTATAAAAATTATTGTATTCAATTTTGGCTAATTGACTTGAGTTTGACAGATAGGTTAATTAGCTAGGAACAACTAGATCTTAGACTTAGTAAATTAAAAACACTAAAGATAACCTTCCTTAAAGTTTAACGGTAGAAAGTATATGCCTTTGTAGTTTATTTAGAAATAGGCAAATTTTGGGTTCACTTCTTGGGCTAAGTCGAAATGAGGGAAGAGTATTGATGTTCTTATTAGAGTATAAGTTTGAAAAATAATTCCTAGCTTAAGTCTAAATTCTGAAAATGTATACCCTATAATTTGCACAATCACGCACCTTGAAACTTGGAAAAGTAGAAGAGACCTTGAAATGTTCTTGTCTAAAGTCCTTAGTACAATGAAAATAAAAGAAAAAAAAGTGAATAAAGAAAAAAAATGGACACTGGTTTTTGTGATTACTTAAGGCTGTAAAAAAAATAGAAAAATATTTAGCGAGGGTGCTTCATCACCTAGTGCTTTAGACCAACTGGTTTGGGAGTCACTGCTAAAGCCTTGGGTGTTGCAAAACTAGGAAGTACGCTTTAAAGTGCAAACGCATCTTGTAATCGGTCGTTGGTACCTCAAGAAGTATTAACGGTCGCATGAAGGATGTGTAAGCAAAATTCAATTAAAAATTCATCAACTAATAAGTGCTTTGGACAATGGACGAGAGTACGATTGCTTGATTTGAATTTCCAAGTGTAGGGGTGATTTATACACACACGTGGGGGTATGTGATTGGGATTTAGATGAGAGAAAGGGATGAAAAATAGAACTTGTATCTTTAGTAGAGTTGATAAAAATTCCTGAGTGGAGATGAAATCCTAGAAGGAAAACTTAAGAAATGCCGAAAGCTAAGTAGGTCTGCAGAACATATATAATCTTAAGTTAAATGATGAGGAAGTGTGAAGAATATGGGTGTATAATTTATGAGTCGACGATAATAGAATTCCTTGTTGGAAAACTTAATTGGAGAATAAAAGTCGAAAAGCTAAATTGATAGGATTTTGTGGGTAGTATCCGCTGAAAACCCTCAGGAGACAACACTCCTCCTACTAGGGACACCTAGAGGTTTAACGGCTTGTTGCACATGCTCAGTGCAATCGCGTTTCCCTACGAAAGTGTGGTTAGGATTTTAGTGAATAAAAATAAGTTTGCTCGAGGACGAGCAAAAGATAAATTTGGGGGTATTTGTTCACACCATAATATTGTATTATTATATTCCCCATTCTTATTCTTTTTATAAATAAACAGGTGCTTTTGACGCATGTCTGCTACATATTACAGATTACAGGTTCTTGGAGTGAAAACAGTGAAAACGATGAAAATACGATGCAAAAGTGGACTTTGACCAACAAACAGAAGACTCTTGATCAAGCCTACATCAAAAATAAAATTCACAAAGTATAAGGCAATGCAAGGTCCAAGATTACAAAGTGAACGGTTAAAAGTCCACCGCAATTATTCACTGGAGATCTGGAAGAAATAGAAAAGCCAAATTGAATAAAGATCCAAAGAAATAAAAAGCCCAAGAAGCCCAGAATCAGTTCCAAAATTTCCAGACATAAAATTTTACCAAAGCTTGGAAGTCTACTTTGACTAGGTCTTCCTAAGGATATTTTGGTAAATGTAGACATGCGAATCAATTGTAACCTAGGGTTTCTATCTCCTATAAATAGAAGCCCAAATCATTGTATTCTTTTCATGCCTCCCTTCATTAATAAATTTTAGAATTCTTTTGGAGAGCATCGGTGCCTCTTTTCAATTCATGAATCCAGATCTGACAACCCTGCGTTGATGTTTGGAGAGAGCCATCTGTAAGTAGTTTTATTTAATTGCTCTAGTTTAGATTTTAATTCCTTGCCTTAGATGTTAGCTTTGGGAAAGGCTTTTGAGAGATGAGATCTCTCATCCCTTTCTTACCCATCACATAGAATCTATAGGACTCCATGCATACACGCACACACCGCGCCCTACGGCATCCTATCCCTCGAGGTAGCGGTGATACCGTCATATAAAGGCCCGGTTGCGTACGTTTTCCATGGAGGTTAGATCTGGGTATAGAAAGCGTTGAGATTTATTTACATTTCCAAACCATTCCTAAACCTAACACTAGCAGGATTTAGATCTAGATAATTTTAGTATAGATAATTTAGGTTTTTAGATTTAATAATCTATCCGAACACCCATCGGAATTAACTCGTTTGAGCGAATAGGAAATTCACAACATCCCTGTGGACCGACCCGTACTCACCGGCTAGCTGCATAGCGACGCCGTTCTTGATTGCGGTTACTTATATTTTTGATCGATAAAATCTCTACAATCACGACTCTAATTTTACTGTACGAAATTTTTTAAGTTAAAGTACAGAATGGAGTTTGCAAGCCTGACTATAATTTAAAAGTTAATTTTGTTTAAAAACATCAAGAAACAACGTGTAACTCATTGGTAAAGCCATGCACTATTGTGACTTAGCCCTTGTGTTTAAATCCCATCAGCCGCATATTATTTTTTCTGATTTTTCTTTTAAACTTTTTGGAAACCCAAAAGGTTACACGTGCACTGCACATAAGAAATGAAAAGATAGAAAAATAAACATGTGCAAATTATATTAACGGTGAGTAGGACACGTGGCAACTTATTGATCATTTGAAAAAGTCTTTTTGTAAAAGTAACCGCAATTAAGACGGTGTCGCTAGTAACTAGCCGCGATGAGTACGGATCGTCCGCAGGGAAACGTGAACCTTTTTCTTAGTTTAGATGAGTTGATAGAAAATTGGTTGATTGATTGTGGATCTAATTTGAAACAGATGTAAAGTTTATTAAAAAAGTCTTGTAGGACTCATAGGACTTGGTAGAAATAGATGAATATTTAAAAATAACTTCTTTTATCTTTTAATAGTTTATAATTAGATTGATAGTAATAAATGTAGATTAGGGTTTTTGGAAGAAATTATGGTTTCCTCACTATTAACCCTTGTCCTTGTATTGATCTCTATTCATGTCTAGCTCTTAACAAAACAAGTGTTAATCAGATCTCAAATCATGGTCGTGACTATCAATAAATTGACAGCACACCCGATAAGGATGTTGACATTTGTTTTGCTAAAGTTTATAGACTTTAAAATGTTTAAAAGAATTTAAATGATTTTCTCATCCATTGATCTACCTTATCTTACGAACTCTAGCAAGCTCGGAATTACTCACTCATGGTTTGAGATGTAGAAGAAAAGTTAAAGAATGAAAATATGATTAAGATGTAGAAATTAGATGCAGAAATTAAATACAGAAAGTAAATGCGAAGAGAAATAAACTAAGATCTACCTTTATTAACCAACTATTTCATACAACTCACATTTTTGAAAGTAGATTACAAAGAACACTAGTTTTTGCTCTCTCTCTCTCTCTCTCTCTCTTGTTGGAGATAGATGACTAGCTGATGATCACCTGGATGCGTCTCTTGATCTCTTCGGCTGATGATCTTTAATGTGAAACTTTCAGTCCTATATATAGTTCCAAAACCAGAAACCCTAGATTCCCTATATGAATATATGCTGTTAAGATCCATACTACAAAATATCACATCCCAACTCCACCAAACCACCGCTGATCTGCCGCAAATGTCACCTTTTGCCACCCTTCCGCCGCAGCATTGCGGAATTAGGTTTTGGGATTTATTTTGGTGTTTTGTATTGATATTTGGAGATCCTATCGATATATGGATTCTGAGAATAATGCTCTGAGTCTCTGTCGTTGATAGATTTCTCGATTTGCTTTCATATTCTGGCAGATTTGATTCCGACATCCCGATTTAATTCGGATCACTTGGATTCCAGACCTGAGATAATTTGCACAATATCTTAAATCATAGTGTTAGTAGTATTGAGTATTTTTAAGATATTATCCTAACCATTTTATATGATATTAAATCTTAAAGAATATTAATTAGAAATATTTTATATGATATGCCTATTTTAATTACTAAGATTTCATATAAATATTATATGCATGTATTTTCCTCATTATGTTAATTATCATGAAGAAACATATGATAATAAACTTTTTATAGATAGACCGACATATGTTTTATATTTACCATAAATACATTTTAGTACTTAACAATAGTAGGAAAAATATTCATTCAAATGTGCACTATTTTAGACTAATCAACAAGCATTTGACGGACCAACTCCTCCACTTGGCCGGCGAGATCTCCCTATAGGCCGGCACCGCCGAGCCCCCCATAGGGGATAGTCCCCATACTCTGCACACTTGGCCTTTGGCCTACCCCCATTACCCTCATACTGTTTGTTTTCTCTGCAAATTAACAGAGACTTCAATTTCATCCATTAATCCAATTTTTAATGCTTTTTAATTCAATATTTTAATTCCAAAATCCTAATTTCACCCTATAAATACAATCTCATACTCTAGCCCCTCCTCATTCTGAAATCCTTAGCCAAAATTATCAAGTTTTTCTAAATACAAGTGGAGTTGAAGTGGAGTTAGCCCAAGGTCAAATTCCGGCGAGGATTAGATGCGATTCCGGCTACCCCACGACGTCATGAAGGATACGACATCTTCTTCTACCTCTCCTCTCTCCTCATAGCTTGAAAGTTCCTTTTATTTCCTCCATCTCTTCGCTAAATTCTCTTTTCAAAACAAACCATCGGTAAGTGGAGTTATTACCGATGTAAATCTTCTAAACTCTATAATCTCACTTTTCATTTACATATTGTTCAACAAACTTTTACACAATATTTATAACACGATTATAAAGCTTTAGAAACAACTTTCACTCTAAAACTCCATGTTAATTAACTTTAATTAAGCTTTTACATTTAAATACCATGAAATTTATATACGTTATCTTTTAAACATTTTGCTTAACATACCTTTAGAAAACTTCACGAGGTAATGACCTACCTCTCACATACACATATATTAATATAGCACGATTCTCTTAAAACATAACTTTTGTTGCAAAAATACGACTTTTCATCAAAATACCTTGAACTATAAAAACTCGATTTTTCCTTGAATGGTATTATCAAACTCTTTGCGATTATGTCTCTACAACCCATTTTGGAGAACCCGTTATTGTATGATGTGGATTATTGCACATGCTCGAGCTAGTAGAGCGAGATGCAGACCTCCTCACGGAGCATCCGGTCTCGAAAGAATTTTAATACGATTTTTAAGAAAAACGAGATTTTCTATTTAATAATGAAATTAATTTTTATAATTATATAAATATTATCGAATCACATATTTTAAAGTAATAATAAATTTTCATGTTTTTCTAAAAATAAAAGAATGACAAGTTTCACCAAAATACCATCAAGAATCAATACAAGATAAGTATTACACAAAAATACCTTGAACTATTCAAGCTAGGTTAATATTTACTAAAATACCTCAAATTTTAAAAGTTACATCCATGAAAACCCTAAATACGATAATAATTACTCGAGATTTATTTTGAAAGTATATAAAATATTTTTGATAAACCCCCCTCGAGTTATACAAATTACAATTAAGGACTCTAGTAAATATAGATTTAAGCAAGATCAATTCTCTTAAGCCTCAAGGAGCCAGAGAAAGTGAGTGCTTGTCTATTTAAGTAGAAAAACTTAACGGAGTTATCAATGGTAATTGTCTTGGAAAAAGATACAAATCTTGTCGTGCATATGCAGCAGTTACCGATAACTCCTAAACCTAATCAGGATTCAAATCAGTTTTAAGGTGTTTGACTTAAGGCTGAGTCTAAATAAATCTGAGTCCAATCCCATGAATCCAATATTCCAAACATGACTACTTGAATCTGAACCTGAATACCAGAACAAGATCAATATGCAAACTTGACTTGACTTGACCGAACCATGGCTATATCTTGAATTGAATAAATGCCTACTTGATACATCCTGAAACCGTTTATATGAATAACTTATATCGATGGTCTCAGCAAGTCTGATAACTATAATCTATACAATATACATTACAAGGTTTTAACGGGGTAGAATGGTACGGAATGTAATATAAGTGGCACGATGATGGACACTAAAAGACACCTACATGAACATCATGTGCCGTTGTCCCATAGGTTTTGATGGGGGCATTGTACTTACATATTACCATAGTCCACATGATAGTTGGACTCCTCTCTGTTCCCCTCCGAATCATGAGGACGCGATAAACGTCTTGCCTGAAATTCTGGGCAGATGCTAATTGGTGCTATCCGTCCACCTCTCCGAAGATACCAAGTTGATTTATGACACCATGTATCGAAGGTTTGAACGGATGCGGCCGATATAGCAGACTTCGTCAGATTCCCCCTCATTTGAGGGGTTTTTGATTATGGGGACGCTCTTCCCTGCAGGCGCAAGCCCCTGCAGTTAATTACGCTACCGCATCGCGGTAACAACTTTCTCCTTCTCCAGATGGTCACTTCGTGTCATGGGTTTTTGTTTTGTTTGTGGTTTCCCGTGGATTGTATACGGAGACTAATTTATGTCGTCGCCCGTAGAACGTGGATTAGTCCAAATCCGTATTTTCTTAGATCTGGGTTTGGGGTTTTGGTTTAAGGATACGTTAGCCATATTTGAGGCTAAGATCAACTTAAACGTTTGTTAAGGACACGTTAATCTAGTTTGAGACTGAGATCAGCTTAACAGGATCATTTAGATCCGACAAAAGAGCATTTGGGGGCTCTAATGTTCTAGTTTAGGGACATAGTGGTCCATTGCCAGTTTAAGGACATGATGGTCCATTTCCAGTTTAGGGACATGGTGGTCCAATACCAGTTTAAGGACATAGTGGTCCAATACCATTTTAAGGACATAGTGGTCCATAAAATGTATGGCTGTCGGGACCCATCACCTCTCTGAAGACGTTGAAGGATTACAACGACAGATATCAGAGGAGTTCAGAGATGTACCCTTGAACCAATGAGTTGGTTGAAAGAGCAGATGTGCTCAATTCAAGATGATTTGAGGACTTATGGCCAGTTTGGACTAAGTCCAATTATGTTTGAAATATTGGCCCTTTGGGCCATTAGACATTTGTCTGGGTTCAGCCACTCATCATTCAGCAGTGCTAAACAGAGGTTTGGGGGCTCTGACAATATTTTGTCTTTAATTTTCTCAATTTTGAGATTCATTTGGAGGAGGGACTTTTGCCTCAGGAAAATTAGCCAATTTGGCTAAAAGTAGTGTTAAACACTAGAGAACAACAGTGTTAAACACCGGAGGTAGAACTCTCAAATTAGTGTTAAACACTAAAAGACAATCAGTGTTAAACACTGGAAATATAATCTTCAATTTAGTGTTAAACACTAGAAACAATCAGTGTTAAACACTCTAAATATAATCCCCAAATAAGTGTTAAACACTAAAGAAAGAGGGGTCACGTGTGGACACGTAAGAGCACCCAAAAGTGGGACAATATCCCTTTTCTTCGTTCTGCAATTAAGTGTTAAACACTTTTTCATCTTTTGAGCATCACGTATTGACACGTGATGGAGATCTATGCACTGCTCATTAAAGTACTTTCTAAGGGGTCACGTAGGGACACGTGTGAGCGTCCAAAGCTCATATTTCCTTTGCTTTTTCTTTCTGTGTTTTGTAGGTCACGTGGGAGCACGTGGGGCATTGCCTCAAAGCTTTCCTCCTTCTCATGGGATCCCTTCACGGGTCACGTGGGG
Organism: Agapanthus africanus; assembly: GCA_030015575.1. Taxonomy (NCBI): domain Eukaryota; kingdom Viridiplantae; phylum Streptophyta; class Magnoliopsida; order Asparagales; family Amaryllidaceae; genus Agapanthus; species Agapanthus africanus. Next base: position 142,903,999 of record CM057342.1, on the reverse strand, counting down.
ACACGTGACCGTAATTCTTTTGCATGCATGAAGATCTCTTTATCTTTAAGAATTAAATTCTCTGTAGGGTTAAACCCTAATTTTGTTTTAGAGGAATTAAATTCCTATATATGTAAAAGAATTAAATTCTTATATAGGGTTAAACCCTAGTTCTGTCCATCTTGAAGGAATTAAATTCCTATATTTTCAGGAGAATTAAATTCTCATATAGGGTTGAACCCTAGTTTTTATCTTGGAGGAATTAAATTCCTGTAATTTTGGGAGAATTAAATTCTCATATAGAGTTAAACCCTAGTTTTGTTTTGGGAGAATTAAATTCTCTAAACTCAATTCCCCATCTAAGTTTCGGATCTGCATGGCAGGATCTTAAACCGATGAGAATTAAATTCTCAACTTATGGGGAGATGTGCTCTTTGCAGATCTTCAACCAGAGAAAGAACTAAGTTCTTTTGTGCAGAAGAGTTAAACTCTTAGATTTTGAGAATTAAATTCTCTGTTTGAAGTTTTGATTCTCTTTCTTTTCTTACCTAGGGTTTTCTTTGTTGAGAATTAAATTCTCCTTTCTTTTCTTCTCTCTTGAGAATTAAATTCTCCTCTCTATGTTCTTCTCTCCAAAAAGGTCGATCCCTTCTCTTCTTTTCTTGGCTCCTATTTATAGGAGAAAGAAAATAATCAATTTGTTTAATAAATCTTTCATTGAAAGATTTGATTTGTTTTCATATTTAATATGAGCCTTTAGATCATTCAGTGAATTTTATTCACCGTTGGATTTTAAATCCAAAAGATATTCTGTTTGTTATTTTCGGTGAGATTTAGGGGAAATCTTTCCTTGTCTAAGATTTTTTTCCATAAAATGGTGATTTTTAATCACCCTTGGATCTTTAATCCAACGGTCCCCATAATCCTTTTTCATTTGGAAAGATTTAGAAGCTTTTAAAATTTAATTTTATTAAACTGTAAGGCTTTCGAAGCCAGTCACGTGCTGACACGTGAACCTTGTTCACGTGTGAGCACGTGACCCCCAATTGAGTCCTTTTCTCAGCGTTTATTTATGCTTCAGTTTTAACCATCACGTGTCAACACGTGACCATTGGTCACGTGTGAGCACGTGATGCCTCATTGAGGTATTTTCTTCAGCCGTTTGTTTTTATTTCTGTTTTAACTATCACGTGTCAACACGTGACCATTGGTTACGTGTGAGGACGTGACCCCCTATTGGGTCCTTCTTCAGCCATTTGCTTTTATTTCTGTTTTAAGTATCACGTGTCTACACGTGACCAATTATTACGTGTGAGCACATGATACCTCATTGAGGTAATTCCTGATTTTTAATCAGGAAACAGTGCATAGTATATTTACTCATAACTTTTGATCCCGGATGAATTATGAGGCCCATAATATATCAAATCGAAGGATTTTTCGAGACGCTTTCGATACCATCAGAATTTAACAGTTCCTCCTTCGGAAGTTTATCAAAATACATGCCGGAAGATACTGGTTCGCATTTCCTTAAGCGTATCGCTGCCATTTGATACCTTGGGCTCTTTTCCGCAGAAATTTTTGGCGGGAACAAATGCCCCCCATTACTTTGTCCACGTAAGTATGTACGTGGGTGAAGTAGTGCAGAGTTACGCATGGTAATAGAATTGATGGCTTAGGAGACAAGTTTAGGGTTCTTGTAACCTAAGACTTTTTTCATCTTCATGAGCCGTAAGGGTCTCATGAAGACTTTTCTCCCTACGAGTCGAGAGCATCCCGTAGGTGTATTTTCTCCTTAAGAGTCGTGAGGACCCCTAAGTGTGTGTTTTCTCTTGAGAGTCGTAAGGATCTCACAAGAGAATTTTTCCCGCTTATAAGTCGAAAGGACTTGTAAATGGTTATTTCCCTCTTTGTCGATGTTCGACTTCGGAGAGTATGGCCCGTAGATAGTCCATCTTGACCTCTTTGCAGGGCAGTGATGGCTTAGAAGACAGGGTTAGGATCTGCCACCTAAGACTTTTCAACTTTATGAGCCGTGAGGGTCTCATAAAGACTTTTCTCCCTATGAGTCGAGAGGATCCCGCAGGTGTATTTTCTCCTTAGGAGTCGTGAGAATTCCTAAGTGTGTTTTCTCTTGAGACTCGTAAGGATCTCACAAGAGAATTTTTCCCACTTATAAGTCGAGAGGACTTGTAAGTGGTTGTTTCCCTCTTTGCCGATATTCGACTATGGAGAGTGTGACCCGTGAATAGTATGCAAGAATCCATCTTGGACTGACTTGCAGGGCCCCAGTGCTTAGGAAACAGTTTTTTTAACCCCCATTGCCTAAGGCTTTGCCTTATGAGTCGAGACAAATCGAGAAGTTCTCGCAAGGATGTCCTAACGTCACAGTTAACCTCTGCTCTTTACGGCAAAGGTCCGTTAGGGTCTGTGGTACTAGGATTTTGTCCGTCGTACCGTCGTGTTGGCTGATGTATTCCTCGATAGGCAATTTTACTGTTCGAGTAGCCTTGCGACTGTCGTGTCTCTGATCCCTTCGGGGCTGGACAAGACGTCTTCAAGCAATCTTCTTAGGCAGTTTGACCGTCAGAAGAGCAAGCGTTAGGAATTTTGCCATGCCGCTTTTTACTTGAGGTTAGGCTCATTTTGCAGAGCCCCGATAAGTCATAACCACTCCGCGCTGCTGTAGGATGATCTCCGATAGTCTTTCAGGTTTTATTTGAGTTGCCGTCAAGACCCTGAAGCTAGGAATTTGGCCTTTGCTTCGTTTGTTGACATCGTGTCTGCTGTATCGAGACAAATATCGCGGTTGTCTCTAGGTTGTTGGTGAACCATCGAGGTTTGGAACTAGGGATTTTTGTCGTGGCTCCGTTGTTTGATTGTCGTGTCTGAACCCTGCTGGAGGAAGAACGCTGGGGTGACATCTCGTCTGCTGTATCGAGACGAACGTCGAGGTGGTGACCACCCCGCGCTAGTGTGGGGATGATCTTCGATAGTCTTTCAGGTTTTATATGAGTTACCGTCAAGTCCCTGAAGCTAGAAATTTGGCCTTTGCTTCGTTTGCTTTGGCGTGTCCGAATTCTGTTGGATGAAGGACGCCGTAGTGACATCTCGTCTGCTGTATCGAGACGAACGTCGAGGTGGTGACCACTCCATGCTGATGTGGGATGATCTCCGATAGTCTTTCAGGTTTTATATGAGTTACCGTCAAGACCCTGAAGCTAAGAATTTGGCCTTCGCTTCGTTTGCTGGCACTGCGTCTGCTGTATCGAGACGAATGTCATGGTGGAGATGGGATTTTGCTGTCACTCCGCTTTGTTTTGACCATAAGGTCTTTTGTTGATGTTGCATCTGCATCCTGATGGACCGCGAAGGAACGTCGTTGTTGACATCGCGTCCGCTGTAACGAGACGAACGTCGAGGTGGTCTCTAGGTTGTCTGTGAACCGTCGAGATTTGGAACTAAGGACTATGTCATGGCTCCGTTTGATGGTATAACATCTATGTCCTGCTGGAATGAGGAGGCCCGCCGTTGTTGGTCTCCAGGCTGTAGATGTGGCCATTGAGATTTGGAACTAGGGACTTTGCCATGGTTCCGTTTCGTTGCGACTATGAGGTCGGTTGTTGACGTCACGTCTGCATCTGGTTGGAGTGAGGAGAAACGCCGTTGGTGATCTCTAAGTTGTCGATGTTGACGTCGAAACCCTAAGGCTAGGGATCTTCCTTTGCTTCATTTGTTGACATTGTGTCTGCAATATTGCGACAAATGTAACGGTTGTCTCTAGGTTGTCTATGAACCGTCGAGATTTGGCTTCGCTTTCTGATGGAGTCTGTCGGGAAGGTATGGTTCCCTCTTTGTTTGTGCCCCTGGATTGTATACAGGGATCGATGTGATCTCACCTGTAGGGCAAAAAGTTTCATTCTTTCATTATTTTTTTATTCTTTCCGCGATGCTCTATCATTTCAGCTTTTTATATCGCGAAAATCGCGATTGCCCAATCATTTTGGCTATTTTTCGCGGTGCCCAATCATTTCGGCTATTTTTTTTCTTTTTACTCGTTGCTTTTTATTGCGAGTTGCCCAATCATTTCGGCTGTTTTTGTATGCATACATTTTTACTTGCTGATTTTGTTGCAAGTTGCCCTATCATTTCGACTATTTCATATGCATTTTTTTTGGCTCGCTGATTTTTCATCGCGAGTGTGGAACTTGGAATCTGATGCCAATCTTAGCATCAGCATCGCTACGACTGGAATATTGGCAGGAGCGAATCATCATTTGCCATGAAAGGACTTGGAATTTGATACCGATTTAGGCATCAGCATCGCTGCAACTGGGATATTGCCGGGAGCGAATCATCATTTGCCATGAAAGGACTTGGAATTTGATACCGATTTAGGCATCAGTATCGCTACAACTGGGATATTGCCAGGAGCGAATCATTATTTGCCTTTGTCGATGTCGAACAAAGGTGGCTTAGTAAACAGGGTTAGGATTCTATTAACTAAGGCTTTTGACTTCATGAGCCGTAAGGGTCTCATAAAGGTGTTTCTCCCTACGAGTCGTGAGGATCTCGTAGGTGCTTTTTCTCCTTAGGAATCGTAAGGATTCCTAAGTGTGTGTTCTCTTATAAGTCGTAAGGATCTTACAAGAGTGTTTTCTCCTTGCAAGTCGAGAGGACTTACAAGGGTCGTTCACCGTGTAAACATATCCCTAGTCATGGATGGGACTTTGTTAGGGAAATGTTTATTCGCGCCCGTGGATTGTGTACAAGGGTCAATACCGAACCGCTTGTAGGGCAGTATCGGAGGTTGTGGGGGTTTCTTAAGAATAGGTTCAGGTCTCTGTAGCTTAAGACTTTCAAATCTTATGAGCCGTGAGGGTCCCATAAGAGGATTCTCCTTACGAGTCGTGAGGATCTCGCAAGTGTGATTTCTCCTTAGGAGTCGTGGGGACTGTTCCCCTCCGAACGGCGGTCAAGACATGGACGTATAGCCTGAGGTTCAGGGCAGTTGCTATTTGGTTTTATCTGTCCACCTCTCTGAAGATGCCAAGTTGATTTATGGCACCGTGTATCGGAGGTTTGGACGGATGCGGCCGATGTAGCAGACTTCGTCAGATTCCTCCTCGCTTGAGGGGTTTTTGATTGTAGGGACGCTCTTCCCTGCAGGCGCAAGCCCCTGCAGTTAATTACGCTACCGCATCGCGGTAACAACTTTCTCCTTCTCCAGAATTTCACTTCTTGTCGTGGGTGTTTGTTTTGTTTGTGGTTGCCCGTGGATTGTATACGGAGACTAATTTATGTCGTCGCCCGTAGGACGTGGATTAGTCCAAATCCGTATTTTCTTAAATTTGGGTTTGGGGTTTTGGTTTAAGGATGCGTTAGCCATATTTGAGGCTAAGATCAACTTAAACGTTTGTTAAGGATACATTAGTCTAATTTGGGACTAAGATCAACTTAACGGGATCGTTTAGATCCGACAAAAGAGCATTTGGGGGCTCGATTGTTCCAGTTTAGGGACATAGTGGTCCACTGCATGTATGGCCGTCGGGACCCATCACCTCTCTGACGATGTTGAAGGAATACAACGACGGGAGGAGTTCAGAGATGTACCCTTGAACCGAAGTTGATTGGGGGATCTATAGTCCAATTTGGGACTAAAGTCTGTTTGAAGGTTTAAGGATACGTTAACCATATTTGATGCTAAGATCAACTTAAACGAGATCGTTTAGATCAGAAAAAAGAGCGTTTGGGGGCTCTATTGTTCTAGTTTAGGGACATAGTGGTCCATTGGTTTAAGGACGCTTAAGTCCGTGAGTTTAAGGACGCTTAAGTCCATGAGTTGGTTTAAGGACGCTTAAGTCCATGAGTTGGTTTAAGGACGCTTAAGTCCGTGAGTTTAAGGACGCTTAAGTCCATGAGTTGGTTTAAGGACGCTTAAGTCTATAGGTTGGTTTAAGGACGCTTAAGCCCATGAGTTTAAGTATGCTTAAGCCCATGAGTTTAAGGACGCTTAAGTCCATGAGTTTGTATGGTTGTCGGGACCCGTCACCTCTCTGACGATGTTGAAAGATTACAATGACAAATGTCGGAGGAGTTCGAAGATGTACCCTTGAACCGGATGTAAATTGATTTAAGAGAGCAGTCGTGCTCAGTCAATTTAATATGAGGACTTACGGCCAGAATTGGGCTAAGTCCGGTTGAAAATGTTCAACATTTTATTTGCATTTGGCCTATTAGGCCTTTACTAGGGCTCTCCCCCTATGTTTAATAATGCATGGCATTTTTGCTTGGTCTATTAGATCTTTATTTGGGCTTTGCCCTTTTTTAAATGATGCACAGCATCTGTTTTGGTCTGACAGACCTTTATTTGGGCTCTGCCCTTTTTTAATAATGCATTGCATTTTTTTATTAGGCCTGTTAGGCCTTTTAATTGGGCTCTGTCCCTCCTTTTAAATGATGCAGTACATTAGTTAGCCTGACAGTGTGCCACGTGGCCTGTCAAGCGCTTCGCGCCAATTAATGAGCGCAAATGCATGTGGAGGTGACACGTGTCGCGCTCTGGTGACCGCAAGCGTAGTGCGCTGCGCCAGTGCGCTGCGCTATTGCGCTGCTGACACGTGGCGCACTCTGGTGCAGTGCGCCAATTTAAGAGAGCAGTGCTCTTGTTTTTTTAGAAGCGCATAGCGCAGTCTGTTCTGGGACTGACACGTGGCGCTCTCTGGTGGCTTGCGCCAACCCGAGAGCGCAACAGTGCAAGTTTTTTTCAAGTGCAGGGCACTGTTTTATTATTTTGATCAAATTTCGATCAAAGAAAACAAGTTTTTCTTGTTTTCAAAGAACCAGTGGTTCATCAAAAGGCAATGCCTTTATTATTATTATATATTTTTTTTTTATTGAAGATCCTTGATCTTATTCTAAGATCAATGACCTTTTTAGAAGAAACTCTTCTTTTATTCAAAGGTTTTTACATTTTTCTTTTCTGAGCTCTTCTCAAATTTTCTTTTAGAGGAGTTCTGTGTTTTTCTCTCTGTTAATGTGTGTTTTAGACTTGGGGTCTAGGGGCCTTTTTTTAGTGCCAATAGATTTGTTAAATTAATTAAAGAGATCTTTCCCTGAGTGATTTAAGGATTTTTCGCCACCGTTGGATCTTCGATCCAAGGGCTTCTGCTTTACAGAAGACAATCTTCTGGTTTTAACAAGATCAGAAGGATCTTTCAGAATTTTTCTGTTTGGCGCAAGCGCACCTGCGCTTGACACGTGTCGCGTAGCGCAGAGCGCAGCGCAACTGCGCTGACACGTGTCGCCCAGCGCTGAGCGCAAATCATCTGAAGCGTTACTTCTTTTGTTTTTTTACTTTAAATAGAGCCTTGCTCTGATTGGGTGCGCTGCCTTGGGCGCTGCGCTGGCGTATCAGCTTTTGACACGTGGCGCGTTACGCTCAGCGCAAGGAATTTGAAGTGTTGCTTCAATTTTTGAATATTTGAAATTCAAACAGAAATTTGCTCTGATTGGGGGAACAGGGACCCCTAAGTGTCACGCCCCGCTTCCCAGAGTACGCAAGATTGGGCACGTGACATAGCCAACCATGCTACCTGTGGGTAGGAAGTATCCATCCACAGTCACATTACGGTTGTAAGGATATCAAGAACAAGATAATAAGCTAATCTAATACATGTCCAAATCCATAATAACAAGAATCAATAAACAATAAGTGCGGAAGCTAATGATCCAATACAATAATGGAAAGGTACGTCCCATAATGCGGGATCGGACCTGGAAATAAAATGCAATAAATGAACTAACCACTGCAGAACTCACAGATCAGCCTGCTGGCTGAAGTACTCCTGCTCGGTCAGCGACAGTGGTAAAGAATCTGGGCCATGCAAAACTCAGACGTCAGCGCGTCATGTCAACCAAATAATATAACAAATATGGTGATAAGCAATGCAGGTATGAACATGAATAAAGCAGTACTAGGAAATAACAGTGCAGGGTATTGTGCAGGGGTAACTAAACTGTCCTATCAGGTTTCTACTCTATAGTCTTTGAAATCAATTTGATGAATCGTCGATGTAACTCAATAGTATCCCGTGCGTGCCCGGGACCACGGTCAAAGTCCTCGGGGCTGAATCCGAGACCTGCCGCTAAGCAGTAAAAGGTAGTAGGATGGATGAGTGATGTCAGCATCATCACTCCCGGACTGGCCAAGCCCGTAAGACTGATCAGAACAAGTATCGAACTGTTGAGTTACAAGTCGGTTTCACCTTTGATTTCCCCATACCCCCAAGCTATGTATGTCAGGTCAGGTATTCAGTAGTCAAGGACTAATGCCAACACAAAATCCGGTAACAGTAGGTCTGTCTGGATAGACAGCAGGAATGGTCAGGTTTGTCGGCATTAGGCATGAGATCATGAAACAAGTCATGTCATGGTACAGCAGGATGAGTCGGTATGTATGTATATGTCATGTGTAGCAGGGTCAGGCCAATATGTAGTGCAAACGAGTATGTGCTCACAACAGGTATACAATCAAGTAATGAACAGCAGCAGGAAACAGTAATTAACCATATTATTCCATGTAAACACAATGATGTTTTGTATTCTCTTATTAACAGGTTCACGCACCTTTGGGGTGCAAAAGCCACAAGGTGAAGCAATATCCACAATCATAAAGTAATGAAGCTACACGAATTTACGCTAAGTATAATAATTGTCTCGTGAATGATTTAACAATTAAGCAGATATGATCCAATTGTTTTATTTAGTTGAAATATGGATTGATAGTGGGTTAATTAATTATGAGAAACTATTATAACGATTCCATGTTAAAGATAACTGCAACTGTCAATTCTAACTTATAATATAATATCAATTACCATCATTAAGTTGTAGTATTATAAAGTATGATATTCAACTGCATGGCAAGACTAGATCTCGCACGCTAGCATGTTAAAGCAAGTATTCAGATACTTGCCTCGACGGTTTTGCAAACCGGAACACGGATGCGATGTCGGCAGAAAACACGATATGGGTGCACGGGCCACGGATCGAGTCCCAACAGAGAACAACGGGATCACACGGACCAGGGTACTTCGCTGGAGCGTCGGGTTCACCAAGACGGCACGGTCGGATTCCGGCAAAACATCGGCAACGAAGTTAGCAACAATGATAAACTTAATACGATCAGCGGGGGGGTTAATTCACAGAGGGAAAGATGAGGAAGCTTACAGAGAGATATACCAGGGTGACCCCGGCGGGCTCGACGGCGCTGGAACGCCGGCGAGGCAGCGACGGCGGCTGCGAAGACTTGAACGGCCTTGGGGTTCCCTGGAGAGGGTGTTGCGACGAGTGGAGGAGAGGGTGGTCGGCTCTGGTGGTCGAGGGGGAAAGGAGGTGGCGCGGGTGACGTCGACGAGGGTCGACGGCGCGTTCTCTGGCGAACTGCAAAGGGTAGGTGATGGGGTTATGGTCTCGGGTTGGTGGTGGTCCGGCGAGGGGAGGAGGGAAGCGACGACGAGGTCGGGACGAGAAGGGTGAGAGGGAGTCGCGGGCGTCATCGGCGACTGGAGGCGACGTCGACGACGAGGCCTGCGGCGGTTGGTGGCGTCGTCGGGGTTGGGTGCAGACGCGGGAGAGAGCGGAGGAAGGAGGTAGGAGGGTGCGGCCGGGCTCGTGGTGGCGAGGGCGACGACGGCGAGGTCGCGAGGAGGTCGGAGACGCGAGTACGAGGGCTAGGGTTAGGGCTTGGAGGGGTTCTCATGACGGGAGAAGATGAGCAGGGGAGGCAGCTGCATGAGAAGGTTTAAATAGAGGAGAGAGGGAGTTGTTAGAGTGAGAGAGAGAATGAGGGAAGAGAGAGATAGAGAGAGTCGGAGAGAGAGAGAAAGATAGGATGGGGCCCACGAGAGAGGAACCCACGCTCGCGATTGGCTGAGGCGAGGTAAGGAAATATTAAGGTAAAGATTGAAGGGATTTTAACTGTTAGGGATTTAAATATATAGTTTAGGATATTAAATTAAAATGGGCCTTTTTGGCGTGAAATGAAACATTTCCAAATCGCGCCCGGGTTGCACCCAAATGTTCCAAATTCAAATTATAGGATTTTAAGCGGGTTCCAAATTTTGAAAAGAGGTGTTTAATGATTAAAATGCATGCCCCCAAGTTGGACACTTGTACGCGCGCGTAGTCGTCCAAACTTGCCCGTTTAGCCGAACGGGACGAAATCTCGACACGCGGACGCTACCACGCGACTAGTGACGACGAGTAGGCCAACATGGATACTTTTAATTTCATTTTAGGAGTTAAAATTTGTTATGTGCCAAAATGACTTAACCGGTTAAAATTTAGCAATAAACACCAGAAAATCAGGATAATTGGAAAGAGCAATATATAACCCTCGACTAGTAATATAAATAGTATTATTGGGCTCGGGTGTTACATCATACCCAACTACAAAAAGAATTTCGTCCTCGAAATTCCAAGAATACAAGATAGCTAACTACTGGAAAAGGTGAGGGAATTTCTGCCGGATCTCGTCTTCTCGCTCCCAAGTGGATTCTCCATGCGATCGATTACCCCAAGAAACTAACACAAGAGGGATAACCTTGTTCTTAAGAACCTTTTCTCTTCGATCCTTGATTTCGACTGGTCGCTCCTCAAAAGTTAGGTCCTCCCGTACGGTTAACTCCGAATGATCCAAGACGTGGGTCTCATCTCGGACATACCTCCGTAGTTGAGATACATGAAACACATTGTGCACTCCAGCCAATGACTGTGGTAAAGCCAAATGGTACGCTACCTCTCCAACACGCTCCAATATCTCGAAGGGTCCAACGAATCGAGGACTAAGCTTTCCCCGACTTCCAAAGCGAATCACCCCTCTAGTCGGTGATATCTTCAGGAATACCAAATCACCCACGGCGAACTCTAGAGGTCTTTTTGACGTGTCGGCCCAACTTTTCTGTCTGTCTTGAGCTGCCTTCATATGCTTCCTGATTGTATTCACCTTCTCGACTGTCTGTACCACCAAATCTGGTCCTAGTAACCTTCGTTCACCAACATCATCCCAACAAACCGGTGAACGGCACTTACGACCATACAACGCTTCAAACGGAGCCATCTGAATTGTCGCTTGGAAGCTATTGTTGTACGAAAACTCCACCAGGTGTAGATGATCCTCCCATGAACCTTTGAAGTCTAACATGCAAGCCCTCAACATATCTTCAAGGGTCTGGATCGTTCTCTCCGATTGTCCATCAGTCTGAGGATGATAAGCTGTGCTAAACTTCAATCGAGTCCCCAAACTTTCTTGTAAACTCCTCCAAAAGTGCGACAAGAATCGAGTGTCCCGATCGGACACGATGCTTATCGGCACTCCATGCAATCTGACAATCTCCTGCATGTATCGCTCTGCCAAAGTCTCCGTCGATTGACCAACCCGAAAAGGAATAAAGTGAGCTGCCTTGGTCAATCGATCGACAATCACCCATACTGCATTGTTGCCCTTTGGACTCCGCGGTAAAGCCGTCACGAAATCCATGGTTATATGTTCCCACTTCCACTGAGGAATCGGAAGTGGTTGCAACAAACCAGCAACCCTTTGGTGTTCAGCCTTGACTTGCTGACACACCAAGCACTTAGCCACGAAGCGAGCAATTTCCCGTTTCATACCTTCCTACCAGAAATGCAGTCGAATATCTCGGTACATCTTTGTCCCTCCTGGATGTACAGAGTAAGCTGAACTGTGTGCCTCCTTCATAAGCTCTTCACGCACATCTCCTTTTGGCACACACACACGGCTACCATATCTCAACGAACCGTCTTCATGGATCAGTAAATCGGTTCGTAGTCCGGCTCCAACCTGCTCTCGAAACTTTTGCAGTCTAGGATCCTGCGATTGTGCCGCTTTAATCTTCTCAACTAAGGACGACTGTACTTGCAACTGCATTAACTGTCCTGTAGCATGTGGTAGTACAACCTCCAAGTCAAATCTCCGAAAATCCGCAATGATCTCTCTCTGTGCAGTCAATATCTGAATTGCTGGTAACCGACCCAGCGCATCCGGCACGACGTTGACTTTTCCCGGATGGTACTTAAGATCGAGGTCGTAGTCGGCCATCAGCTCCAACCATCTGCGTTGCCTCATGTTCAACTCCTTCTGAGTGAACACATACTTTAAACTCTTGTGATCTGTAAAGACTTCAACTCTCTCGCCCAAAAGGTAGTGCCTCCAAATCTTCAGGGCGAAAATCACGGCTGCAAGCTCTAAGTCATGAGTCGGATAGTTCTTCTCATGAGTCTTCAGTTGTCTCGATGCGTAAGCGACGACTTTCCCATTCTGCATCAAAACACATCCCAATCCCTTTCCGGATGCGTCGCTATGAATCACCAGTCCTCCCGAATCATCCGGTACGGTTAGGATAGGGGCGGTTATCAACTTCTGCTTCAACGTCTCGAAGGCTAATGCACGTCCATCCGTCCAAACAAACGGTACCTCCTTACGCGTAAGCTTGGTTAACGGCTCAGCTAAACGCGCGAAGTTCTCCACAAATCTTCTGTAGTAACCGGCGAGTCCAAGAAAACTTCTTATCTCCGCAACATTCTTGGGAATAGGCCAATCTCGAACTGATGCAATCTTTTCGGGATCGACGGAGATTCCCTCGCCCGACACGACATGCCCCAGAAACTTCACTTCTTCCAGCCAGAATTCACACTTACTCATCTTCGCAAATAACTTCTCTTGTCTTAGCGTCTGCAATGCGATCCTTAAATGCTCAGCATGCTCCTCCGGACTCTTCGAGTATACCAGAATATCGTCAATGAATACCACAATAAACTGGTCCAAGAAAGGTGAAAAGATCCTGTTCATCAAATCCATGAATACTGCTGGCGCATTAGTCACTCCGAAGGGCATCACTAGATACTCGAAATGTCCATATCGAGTTCGAAACGCCGTCTTGCAAATGTCTTCTGCGTTTACTCGGACCTGATGATATCCTGATCGCAAATCCAGTTTCGAGAATACCCTCGCACCACTAAGCTGCTCAAAAGTTCTCCAATGCGAGGGATCGGGTACTTGTTCTTAATAGTCACCCGGTTCAATTCTCGATAATCAATGCACATCCTTCTCGTGCCATCCTTCTTCTTTACTAAAAGAACTGGAGCTCCCCAAGGTGAGTTGCTGCTTCGAATCCATCCCTTCTCGAGTAATTCACCCACCTGTTTCTTAACTTCTTCCAATTCCACCGGTGCCATCGGATAATAAGATTTTGATACTGGCGCTGCACCAGGAATAAGGTCAATCGCAAACTCCACATCTCGCTTCGGCGGTAAGCCCGATATATCTTCAAACACATCCATAAAGTCACGAACAAATGCCGGCTCTTCTTTATCATCAACTTCTATAGCTGCAAGAACACTGTTTGTCGGCCTAGTCCTAAACTCGACTGGCCCGACAGAACTGCTTCCTTACCGTAATTGTTGTCTGCATCGTTGGCTGCGAAAGGTCCAGCGAGACTACTGAGTCTCCTCCATTCTGCTGCATGCACGTCCACGGCTGCTCCATTCTGCCTTAGTCCGATGAACTTCTCTTCCATTTCCTCCGCGCAGTCCGCTGAAGGTCTTCTCCAGGAAACTCTTAGAGAAATCCGCCCACTGCTTGGCTGGCAACGGCTCCTCTAGACCAGTGAAAAATAGACGGACCCAAAAGTCTGAAATCTGCTACAGTCCTTACTCGTTCGACTGGTCTAGTTCCATCGTTGTTTACAGACTGCTGAACGGTCTGCAAACCTTCCTGAAACGAATCTGCTATTGCTGGATCAGCTCAGTCTGTCTCTTTGATTTCCAGCATTCCTCTTATCACTCCAAGCATAGCGGCTTCGTTCACACGCCTCCGGTACGTCTTCAACTTCTTACCTGTCATAATCCTGAACTCAAAACACCCAACATTAGCATGATGATAGATTCTGAATGTGGATCAAGGCTAGAACTCCAAGATACTTAAATAGAGTGCTGCATTGTAGCTATGCTGCGGTATCATAGCCGCAATTACTTAACTCCACCCAAGTCGCCCAAGTCCTAGGGATAACAAGAAATCAGGTTTCCGAGTCAACATGCAAAGTAAGTTTGCACGTCGTAAAAGATATAATCAGGAAGAATGTGATTCAAGAATGGTAAAACGGTCAATGTGGCTGGACATGTTTCCTAAACACGGGTATTCTGATTCGTGTATTGGGTACAATACCCAACTAAAAAGAATCAACCCAATTAACCTGTTGCTCTGATACCAAAAGAACCATGTCACGCCCCGCTTCCCAGAGTACGCAAGATTGGGCACGTGACATAGCCAACCATGCTACCTGTGGGTAGGAAGTATCCATCCACAGTCACATTACGGTTGTAAGGATATCAAGAACAAGATAATAAGCTAATCTAATACATGTCCAAATCCATAATAACAAGAATCAATAAACAATAAGTGCGGAAGCTAATGATCCAATACAATAATGGAAAGGTACGTCCCATAATGCGGGATCGGACCTGGAAATAAAATGCAATAAATGAACTAACCACTGCAGAACTCACAGATCAGCCTGCTGGCTGAAGTACTCCTGCTCGGTCAGCGACAGTGGTAAAGAATCTGGGCCATGCAAAACCCAGACGTCAGCGCGTCATGTCAACCAAATAATATAACAAATATGGTGATAAGCAATGCAGGTATGAACATGAATAAAGCAGTACTAGGAAATAACAGTGCAGGGTATTGTGCAGGGGTAACTAAACTGTCCTATCAGGTTTCTACTCTATAGTCTTTGAAATCAATTTGATGAATCGTCGATGTAACTCAATAGTATCCCGTGCGTGCCCGGGACCACGGTCAAAGTCCTCGGGGCTGAATCCGAGACCTGCCGCTAAGCAGTAAAAGGTAGTAGGATGGATGAGTGATGTCAGCATCATCACTCCCGGACTGGCCAAGCCCGTAAGACTGATCAGAACAAGTATCGAACTGTTGAGTTACAAGTCGGTTTCACCTTTGATTTCCCCATACCCCCAAGCTATGTATGTCAGGTCAGGTATTCAGTAGTCAAGGACTAATGCCAACACAAAATCCGGTAACAGTAGGTCTGTCTGGATAGACAGCAGGAATGGTCAGGTTTGTCGGCATTAGGCATGAGATCATGAAACAAGTCATGTCATGGTACAGCAGGATGAGTCGGTATGTATGTATATGTCATGTGTAGTAGGGTCAGGCCAATATGTAGTGCAAACGAGTATGTGCTCACAACAGGTATACAATCAAGTAATGAACAGCAGCAGGAAACAGTAATTAACCATATTATTCCATGTAAACACAATGATGTTTTGTATTCTCTTATTAACAGGTTCACGCACCTTTGGGGTGCAAAAGCCACAAGGTGAAGCAATATCCACAATCATAAAGTAATGAAGCTACACGAATTTACGCTAAGTATAATAATTGTCTCGTAAATGATTTAACAATTAAGCAGATATGATCCAATTGTTTTATTTAGTTGAAATATGGATTGATAGTGGGTTAATTAATTACGAGAAATTATTATAACGATTCCATGTTAAAGATAACTGCAACTGTCAATTCTAACTTATAATATAATATCAATTACCATCATTAAGTTGTAGTATTATAAAGTATGATATTCAACTGCATGGCAAGACTAGATCTCGCACGCTAGCATGTTAAAGCAAGTATTCAGATACTTGCCTCGACGGTTTTGCAAACCGGAACACGGATGCGATGTCGGCAGAAAACACGATATGGGTGCACGGGCCACGGATCGAGTCCCAACAGAGAACAACGGGATCACACGGACCAGGGTACTTCGCTGGAGTGTCGGGTTCACCAAGACGGCACGGTCGGATTCCGGCAAAACATCGGCAACGAAGTTAGCAACAATGATAAACTTAATACGATCAGCGGGGGGGTTAATGCACAGAGGGAAAGATGAGGAAGCTTACAGAGAGATATACCAGGGTGACCCCGGCGGGCTCGACGGCGCTGGAACGCCGGCGAGGCAGCGACGGCGGCTGCGAAGACTTGAACGGCCTCGGGGTTCGCTGGAGAGGGTGTTGCGACGAGTGGAGGAGAGGGTGGTCGGCTCTGGTGGTCGAGGGGGAAAGGAGGTGGCGCGGGTGACGTCGACGAGGGTCGACGGCGCGTTCTCCGGCGAACTGCAAAGGGTAGGTGATGGGGTTATGGTCTCGGGTTGGTGGTGGTCCGGCGAGGGGAGGAGGGAAGCGACGACGAGGTCGGGACGAGGAGGGTGAGAGGGAGTCGCGGGCGTCGTCGGCGACTGGAGGCGACGTCGACGACGAGGCCTGCGGCGGTTGGTGGCATCGTCGGGGTTGGGTGCAGGCGCGGGAGAGAGCGGAGGAAGGAGGTAGGAGGGTGCGGCCGGGCTCGTGGTGGCGAGGGCGACGACGGCGAGGTCGCGAGGAGGTCGGAGACGCGAGTACGAGGGCTAGGGTTAGGGCGTGGAGGGGTTCTCGTGACGGGAGAAGATGAGCAGGGGAGGCGGCTGCATGAGAAGGTTTAAATAGAGGAGAGAGGGAGTTGTTAGAGGGAGAGAGAGAATGAGAGAAAAGAGAGATAGAGAGAGGCGGAGAGAGAGAGAGAGATAGGATGGGGCCCACGAGAGAGGAACCCACGCTTGCGATTGGCTGAGGCGAGGTAAGGAAATATTAAGGTAAAGATTGAAGGGATTTTAACTGTTAGGGATTTAAATATATAGTTTAGGATATTAAATTAAAATGGGCCTTTTTGGCGCGAAATGAAACATTTCCCAAATCGCGCCCGGGTTGCGCCCAAATATTCCAAATTCAAATTATAGGATTTTAAGCGGGTTCCAAATTTTGAAAAGAGCTGTTTAATGATTAAAATGCATGCCCCCAAGTCGGACACTTGCACGCGCGCGTAGTCGTCCAAACTTGCCCGTTTAGCCGAACGGGACGAAATCTCGACACGCGGACGCTACCACGCGACTAGTGGCGACGAGTAGGCCAACATGGATACTTTTAATTTCATTTTAGGAGTTAAAATTTGTTATGTGCCAAAATGACTTAACCGGTTAAAATTTAGCAATAAACACCAGAAAATCAGGATAATTGGAAAGAGCAATATATAACCCTCGACTAGTAATATAAATAGTATTATTGGGCTCGGGTGTTACACTAAGTGTGTTGCTCCTTTGTGAGTCGTAAGGATCTCACGCAGGTAGTTTCTCCTCACAAGGTCGAGAGGACTTTGCAAGTGTCTTTTAACGAGATTGCGCCCTTTCGGGTTTTCACAAAACTCGCCGGTAGCCTTGCTATTTTTTCTCACGGAGCCCTTTCGGGTTTTCATCCGTGCCCATTTTGCTTATGGACGTACAGTATTTTTTTTTTACGAGTTTGCGCCCTTTCGGGTTTTCACAAACATCGCCGGTAGTCCTGCTGTTTTTACTCACGGCGCCCTTTTGGGTTTTCATCCGTTCCCATTTTGCTTATGGACGTACCGTATTTTTTTTCTACCACGTCAGCCTGAAGATGCCACGGGTTGGTAGTAATTTAACGACGTCTCGGTCAGTTGCAAGTTTTAGGACATTGCGGTCCATTGTTAGTTTAGAGATATTTCGGTCCGCAGCCAGTTTTAGGACATAGTGTTCCATCGTTAGTTTAACGACGTTTCGGTCTACAGCCAGTTTTAGGACATAATGGTCCATTGTTAGTTTAATGACGTTTCGGTCTATCGTTGCCATATTTGAGGCGAGTTTCTAATTTACGGACTTTTTGGTCCATGGGGCTTTTTCTATGAAAGAGCATGATGCCCCCGGCATATCCATCTTTTTCGGAGCATGTGGTTGTGGTGGGTTCACCTTCCATTTTTCGGACAGCGCGAACTTGCCCTGTTGGTACTGGTCTTCAACCCAGTTTTTGAAGACGTAGCAGTTATCGATCGGATGGCCCAATACTTGGTGGTAAGGGCAGTAATTAGAATTGTTGACATCATTCAGTTGTAGCTGGTGTTTCGGCTCCGGTAGAGTGATAAGCCTGTTGCGCACTGCTCGTTCGAACAGCCTCCTTGTTTCATCCCGAGAAAATGAGTAAGGACGTTTCAACTTCCCATAGAAGCGTTGCCACTTGTTTCTTTGGGAACAACCGGTCTAGGGCCACTCGATTGTTGTTGAGCGTTGGCGACGAAGGCCGTTCTTCCCTTCCTTTTATCCTTTTTTGTTCGATCCCTTGTGTGCGGGTCCGAGATTCTTTCCGGGTAGCGTGCGATTGCACGGATGAATGTTCTCGCAACTCCTCGATTCTTTCGTTTCAGAGATGGATTCCTTGAAGAGAGGACCGTGGGCTACTTTTTCGTCCGAGTCGCTCCCGAAGATGAGAACTCGCGATCCCCCGGGATCAACCCTATGACAATTGCCGGCAATTCTTTTACGCTCATCTGTCGCATTTTTCCGCTGTCTACGAGCTTCACGCTTTATCCTGTTGAAGTGATGCCTGTGAGCGACATACCCTTGCCACCAACACTTAAAGGAGTTGCAGTCTTTAGTAGGATGTGCGATCTTCTGATGATATAAGCAGAAGTTAGGATGCACGTCCACTTCATCAAGATGTATACCGCCAGGAGAAATTTCTCTGAAAGAGGGCAGCTTCATCCCCATCGATATGGATTTGGCGAATCGTTTCCTTGTCTTAATCCTGCTTTCATTTGCATCGGATGTACTTTGATCCGGTGGGAGTGTTTCGACCCTTTCATCTAGTCGCCGGCGTTTGGCTTTCTCGAATATGGCCATCTCGCGCTCTCGATCAGCTTTGCTTTTAAGACGGGCTTCGTTCAGGAATGCATCAATCATTTCGTCTGATGGTCCTAGAAGTTCTGGCTCAGGATCTGCCCCCAGCTTCTCTGTGTAAGGAGCTTCCTCACTGTCTATCGACGAGTGAGAGATCATATGGCAGCTTGCCACATAATCCTCAGGTTCATCCGACGAGTCTTTGTCATCCTCTCCGTCCTCAAGGACGTGGCTGAGAAATTCTTGAAGTGTGACTGGGGTCCGCGCTTTCTGATTATATTCTTCCAACGCGTCAATCTGTTTCTGCAGGTCCGTGCGCTTGTCACCAGGCTTCACGGGCTTTTTGGTCTTCTTCTTCTTCTTCGAAGACTTTGACGGCTGTGCCTGGGTGTTTTGCCCACTGCTATCAATTCTCGGTGTTGGGCGTGGTTTCAGCATTCCCTGGACGAATTCAGGTTCCAATGGATTTTTCCACCTGATTGCCGGGTATGTTTGGAGATCCTTCAGCATTCTTTTCGTCTTGGCTGAAAGAGCGACCTCCCATGGAGCTTCTTTTATAAAAGAGCATGATGCCCCCGGCGTGTCCACCTTCTTAGGAGAGTGCGGTTGTGGTGGGCTTACTTTCCACTTCTCAGACAGCGCGAACTTGCCTTGCTGGTACTGGTCCTCGATCCAACCCTTAAAGACGAAGCAATTTTCAATCGGATGGCTTACCGCTTGGTGGTAAGGGCAGTAATTAAGGTCGTTGACATCGCCGGGCTGCAACGGACGTTTTGGACTCGGCAGATTGATGAGTCTGTTGCGCACTGTCAGTTCGAACAGTCTTCTCGTTTTATCTTGAGGAAATGAGTAAAGACGTCCTAGTCTTTCCTCAAGGGATGGACGTGGACACATATTGTTTCGACGGACAACCGGCTTTAAATTGCTTGGCTGTTGTTGAGTATTAGCGATGAAAGTTGCTTTTCCTTTCCCCTTTTCATTCCGAGGATCCGTCCTTGAAGGAGATGATCTATGACCCATCTGATCCATTTGGGCCAACTTGTCAATCAAGGCCTGGAAAGTAGTTGGCTTGAAGAACATCATGAATTGCGAGATGGTCGCTTGCGGATCAAGAGTGCCCACGAACATGCCTACCGCAGGTGCTTCTTCGATGCGTTGTTCGCACTTCGACCATAAGTTTCGCCATCGTATTGCATATTGAACCCACGTTTCGCCCGGCCTTACCCTGGCGTTGATCAATGCGGTGATCGTGGTGCGATCGCTAGCGCTCGCAAAACGCTGAGTGAATAACAACTCCATCTCTGCAAAAGTTTTGACAGAATCGTTGGGAAGCTCTGAATACCATTCGAAAGCTGTGTCCGACAAGCTGCCGACGAACTGGCGAAGTAGTAGTTTATCATCGCCTCCGGTGTTACCACAAAGAGCCCTGAACTGGGCGACATGCTGATGCGGATTCCCTGTCCCCTTGTACACATGGAATTTAGGGATCGTATATCCCGGCGGGTAATTGATTTGGTCATACCAGCCCGGGTAGGGTCGTTCGGTTCTAGCAATTTGCCCAGCCGCTTTATTCGCCTGATGAATTCGTATTTGCTGAGCTATATAGTCGTCTAGTGCAGCTTTGGAGATAGTTTCCTCCTTGGCTGCTGAAAGAGCCGGAGGTGGATCAAATGTCTCCCCTCTATCGTCTTCAGTAATGGTCAGAGGGTCTCCAGCTGGAGGATCCTGCTGTAATATCATTCCTACCATATCTTGAAAGAGGAGCGCCATTTGCTTTATGTTAGCCGCTTGCTCTGCGGCTTCTTTGTTCTTCTTTTTGAGAACTCTGCGTAAGAAGTCAGCGTCAGTTTCTTGTTCGTGACGCTGTTCTGATGATGCCTCCGGGCTTTCTTTCAGCCCGGTAAGTGCGGCCATTGCAGTCATCATTTCCTGAAGCTTCTATTGCTGCTCCTGGGCTTTTGTCACGGATTGGGTGAGCGGTCGGTGACCCATCAAAGCGTGGCTATCCTCTTTCCCGGATGCCATATAAACAGTATGCACCACTATGCCCCCAAACTTGGGGCGTTTGTGCTCAGCGCTTTTACGGTTCGCCATGTTCACAGAGGATTTTTGCGGCCTCCTTTTCTTTTGAGTGATTGACATTGAGGGAGCCGTTGCAGTGGGCACCCATATAGCTTTCGCCTTTTGTGGCTTGACAGAGTAGTCCTTCTCCTGCCGAACTTTCATCTTTTTCTATCGGCGGAGATAGTCTTGATCCATCACGGAGTCTTGGACTTGACGCCAGACCTTGTAAATTTTAGAGGACAGCCGTTGAGGGGGCTGCTCCAGCTTCACCTTTGGGGCATCCTCCATAGGTGGATGAGTTCTCTTCAGCACTGCAGCAGGAGAGTTTATGCGCACCTTGTTGAGCAGTTCAAAGCTGTTCTCGGTTGGAACAGCAGCATCGATCCCCACCATCAGAGCTGGAGGAGTTATCCCAGAGGGGGAGTTGCCCCCAGCCTTCCTTACTCGGTGCCAGTGACGACGTCGAGCGTGTCGTGAGGATGGAGTTGTTTCAGCTATAAGGGTGACTTCATCTTGCCCCCTGCTTTGAGGAGAGACTGTTATTGGTGTTAGCCTATCGAAGACTGACACCCGTTGAGAAGCAATGTCTACTCTGTCAAAGACAGACCTCTGTGCAGGGGAAGCAGCTTTGAGGACCTCGCCTGGAGCAGCAACCGGAATGGTCAGCCTTGTAAAAACTGACTTCTTGGAAGGAGGAGCCTTTCCTATGATTTCGTTCGCTTGAGCCGGGATGGCTATCCGCTTTGGGATGGCAGCTTCGGGTACCACGGGCTTGTAGACATTCTGGCCAGTTTGTTGAAAACTGAGGTATTGAAGTTGGGCGACCCATTGAGAGAGGCTGCGGCAGTGGTAAGTCGATCAAAGACCGACTTCTTTGGGGCCTCTTGCAACGTCGTTGGGGCATTGAAGCTCATCGTTGGGAGCATGGTCCCGAAGAATAGTCCAGTGGTGGCTTGAGTTACCTTTTCCACTGGAATCTTGAAAAGGGAGGCCGCTTGGGGCCCATAAGTCACTCCTCCAGCAAGGACGGAGTGAGAGTTGCAGTTGCAGGTAGTGCAGTTTGAAACCATTGATCTTCTGTTTTCTGCACGGAGCAAGACACCAAACCTTAGTACCTCGAATCCACAGGCAATCACAGCAAACCGCGATTCGCTCGCGAACACGACATATGAAGTGTGGAGTAGAAAGAGGAAGAGGTCCTACCGGGCGTGCCAGAATCTGTTCCCCTCCGAATCACGGGGACGCGATAAACGTCTTGCCTGAAATTCGGGGCAGATGCTAATTGGTGCTATCCATCCACATCTCCGAAGATACCAAGTTGATCTATGGCACCATGTATCGAAGGTTTGAACGGATGCGGCCGATGTAGCAGACTTCGTCAGATTCTCCCTCGTTTGAGGGGTTTTTGATTGTGGGGACGTTCTTCCCTGCAGGCGCAAGCCCTTGCAGTTAATTACGCTACCGCATCGCGGTAACAACTTTCTCCTTCTCCAGATGGTCACTTCGTGTCGTGAGTTTTTGTTTTATTTGTGGTTGCCCGTGGATTGTATACGGAGACTAATTTATGTCGTCGCCCGTAGGACGTGGATTAGTCCAAATCCGTATTTTCTTAGATTTGGGTTTGGGGTTTTGGTGTAAGGATACGTTAGCCATATTTGAGGCTAAGATCAACTTAAACGTTTGTTAAGGACACGTTAGTCTAATTTGAGACTAAGATCAACTTAACGGGATCGTTTAGATCCGATAAAAGAGCATTTGGGCTCTATTGTTCTAGTTTAGGGACATAGTGGTCCATTGCCAGTTTAGGGACATGGTGGTCCATGGAATGTATGGCCGTCGGGACCCGTCACCTCTCTGACAACGTTGAAGGATTACAACGACAGATATCAGAGGAGTTCAGAGATGTACCCTTGAACCAAGGTTGGTTGGGAGATCTATAGTCCAATTTGGGACTAAAGTCTGTTTGAAGGTTTTGGTTTAAGGATACGTTAGCCATATTTGAGGCTAAGATCAACTTAAACGTTTGTTCAGGATACGTTAGTCTAGTTTGAGACTAAGATCAGCTTAACAGGATCATTTAGATCCGACAAAAGAGCATTTGGGGCTCTATTATTCTAGTTTAGGGACATAGTGGTCCATTGCCAGTTTAAGGACATGGTGGTCCATTTCCAGTTTAGGGACATGGTGGTCCAACACCAGTTTAAGGACATAGTGGTCCAATACCAGTTTAAGGACATAGTTGTCCATAAAATGTATGGCTGTCGGGACCCATCACCTCTCTGAAGACGTTGAAAGATTACAACGACAAATATCAGAGGAGTTCAGAGATGTACCCTTGAACCAATGAGTTGGTTGAAAGAGCAGATGTGCTCAGTTCAAGATGATTTGAGGACTTATGGCCAGTTTGGGCTAAGTCCAATTATGTTTGAAATATTGGCCCTTTGGGCCATTAGACATTTGTCTGGGTTCAGCCCCTCATCATTCAGCAGTGCTAAACAGAGGTTTGGGGGCTCTGACAACATTTTGTCTTTGATTTCCTCAATTTTGAGATTCATTTGGAGGAGGGACTTTTGCCTCAGGAAAATTAGCCAATTTGGCTAAAAGTAGTGTTAAACACTAGAGAACAACAGTGTTAAACACCGGAGGTAGAACTCTCAAATTAGTGTTAAACACTAAAAGACAATCAGTGTTAAACACTAGAAATATAATCTTCAATTTAGTGTTAAACACTAGAAACAATCAGTGTTAAACACTGGAAATATAATCCCTAAATTAGTGTTAAACACTAAAGAAAGAGGGGTCACGTGTGGACACGTAAGAGCACCCAAAAGTGGGACCAGATCCCTTTTCTTCGTTCTGCAATTAAGTGTTAAACACTTTTTCAACTTTTGAGCATCACTTATTGACACGTGATGGAAATCTATGCACTGCTCATTAAAGTACTTTCTAAGGGGTCACGTGGGGACACGTGAGAGCGCCCAAAGCTCATATTTCCTTTGCTTTTTCTTTCTGTGTTTTGTAGGTCACGTGGGGGCACGTGAGGCATTGCCTCAAAGCTTTCCTCCTTCTCATTTCTGGGGATCTCTTCAGGGGTCACGTGGGGACACGTGACCGTAATTCTTTTGCATGCATGAAGATCTCTTTATCTTTAAGAATTAAATTCTCTGTAGGGTTAAACCCTAATTTTGCTTTGGAGGAATTAAATTCCTATATATGTAAAAGAATGAAATTCTTATATAGGGTTAAACCCCAGTTCTGTCCATCTTGAAGGAATTAAATTCCTATATTTTCAGGAGAATTAAATTCACATATAGCGTTGAACCCTAGTTTTTATCTTGGAGGAATTAAATTCATGTAACTTTGGGAGAATTAAATTCTCATATAGGGTTAAACCCTAGTTTTGTTTTGGGAGAATTAAATTCTCTAAACTCAATTCCCCATCTAAGTTTCGGATCTGCATGGCAGGATCTTAAACCGATGAGAATTAAATTCTCAATTTTTGGGGAGATGTGCTCTTTGCAGATTTTCAACCAGAGAAAGAACTAAGTTCTTTTGTGCAGAAGAGTTAAACTCTTAGATTTTGAGAATTAAATTCTCTGTTTGAAATTTTGATTCTCTTTCTTTTCTTACCTAGGGTTTTCTTTGCTGAGAATTAAATTCTCCTTTCTTTTCTTCTCTCTTGAGAATTAAATTCTCCTCTCTCTGTTCTTCTCTCCAAAAATGTCGATCCCTTCTCTTCTTTTCTTGGCTCCTATTTATAGGAGAAAGAAAATAATCAATTTGTTTAATAAATCTTTCATTGAAAGATTTGATTTGTTTTCATATTTAATATGAGCCTTTAGATCATTCAGTGAATTTTATTCACCGTTGGATTTTAAATCCAAAAGATATTCTGTTTGTTATTTTCGGTGAGATTTAGGGGAAATTTTTCCTTGTCTAAGATTTTTTCCATAAATTGGTGATTTTTAATCACCCTTGGATCTTTAATCCAACGGTCACCATAATCCTTTTTCATTTGGAACGATTTTGATGCTTTTAGAATTTAATTTTGTTAAACTGTAAGGCTTTCGAAGCCAGTCACGTGCTGACACGTGACCCTTGGTCACGTGTGAGCACGTGACCCCCAATTGAGTCATTTTCTCAGCGTTTATTTACGCTTCAGTTTTAACCATCTCGTGTCAATACGAGACCATTGGTCACGTGTGAGCACGTGATGCCTCATTGAGGTATTTTCTTCAGCCGTTTGTTTTTATTTCTGTTTTAACTATCACGTGTCAACACGTGACCATTGGTCACGTGTGAGCATGTGACCCCCAATGGAGTCATCTTCAGCCGTTTGCTTTTATTTCTGTTTTAACTATCACATGTCAACACGTGACCATTGATCACGTGTGAGCACGTGATACCCCATTGAGGTAATTCCTGATTTTTAATCAGGGAACAATGCATAACATATTTGCTCATAACTTTTGATCCTGGATGAATTATGAGGCCCATAATATATCAAATCGAAGGATTTTTCGAGATGCTTTCGATATCATCAGAATTTAACAGTTACTCCTTCGAGAGTTTATCAAAATACATGCCGGAAGATACTGGTTCGCATTTCCTTAAGCGTATCGCTGCCATTTGATACCTTGGGCTCTTTTCCGCAGAATTTTTTGGCGGGAACACTCTCGTATACACTGATACATTCTGTACCAAACTACAAACAACTACGTTAGCATAACAAACAGATAATTCACTAGTTCTATTCTCTTAACTTATCTGTTCCATTCTATCTTTTGGGACTTACCGAGCGTTAGTTCACTGATGACATTCCTATTTCTTCTTTCTTTGGAATGTTCGTCAGGAGGACCCGACTCTCAAGAGACCGAGCCCAGTCAGGACGATTTGAAGCAGTTCACAGAGGAGCCATACTTCTAGAATTTTACTTGTACTTATTTTCTTTTTAGTTCATATGCCACTGTTTAGACATCGCTTTCTATCATTGTACTTTTCTTTTCATTTGTATGTAAAGAAAGAATGTTAAAAAAAGTTGCTGTTATTATTATATCTCTTGTTATACTTGTGTATTCATTTATATTGCTTATTTACGTTTAACGTGTTTACTTCTGAGTAAATACGTCGTGGCCTCGCCACGTCCACTTCTCCGTACACCGGGAAGTGGGGCATGACAGGTTTTGTTGGTGGCCCATGCAATCCAGTTCTGCATGAGGTTTGACCATGCAGGTCAGTTCTGCATGAGGATTGACCATGCAGGTCAGTTCTGCATGGAATCCTAAGCAATATCTCATAAGAATTATAATAATCAGCAACAATACATCCTTTAAATTTTTAATCTCTTGAATCTATCATAACCCTTCCTTTTCTTTCAAGGTTATAGATTCACCGAACAACACGAGTACTATCGTCAATGGAAACACCCCACCTTCTACCCTATCACCACTACCTACCGATTCATCTCCCATTAACGAGAAAATGGTACTGCTTGAAGCGATAAAGAGACTCTTGGAGGGTCAGCAGCAGCAGACTGCTATCCTCTTAAACTGCCTTGAAGCTGAGGCACCCGGAGTCAAGAAATTCCGAGCTTTCCACCCTAAGCATTTTTCTGGAAAAGAGAGCCTACTAGAGGCAAAGGAATGGGTTCAGTCCATTGAAGATGACCTGGCAGCAGCACAAGTTCCAGAGATTTCTTGGGTGAGAGTTGCGAAGCTGTAACTTACTAACAACGCCAGAGTATGGTGGAAGGCTGAAGAAAGCCGACTCGCCCAACCGATCGAATGGAAGACTTTTCACCATATGTTCGACGCGAAATATTTTCCCGAGATTGCCCGTTTCGACATGGAACAACAGTTCATCCACGTACAGCAAGGTTCAACGTGGAACAAATCTGTGGATGAATACGATACTGAGTTTACCATGCTTAGCAGGTAAGATATGTCTCAAAATTCAATTTCTTGATATCACATAATACACTGCTAACACGAGACCGTAATAGGTTCATGGCACACTTGATCCCGACTGCTGAGATCTGGGCTCGAAGATTTCAGCAAGGGTTGGACCCGGAGATCCAAGTTGCACCAGCTACAGAGGATTTCCCAACCCATGATCTTGCTCTGAAGGCTGCCCGACAATATGAGGCAATAGTGAAGAAGAAAGGCAGACCTCAGACAGCCGAAGTGAAGCGTCATGCTGCCCAAATGGCAGGAGGAGCCTCTTCCAGGCCTGCTTTTGTACCCAGGAGACCGGGAGTGCCATTTAACCGGCCCAGTCCAGACTTTTGGTTCTATTGCAAAAGGAATGGACACATGGCGAAGGAATGCAAGCGTGCAAATGGCCTGTGCTTAGTTTGTGGCACATCCACTCACTCCATCGAAGCTTGCCCACATCGTCTCACCCCAGCTCCCATACCCCGACAAGCGATCACTTATCCGCAGCGGCCAACTATTCAGGCTCCTGCACCTCACTTAGCCCTACCTGCTCCACCTCCTTGTGGACCTCCTGCACAAACTCCTTTTCAGTTCCATCAGGCACAGAGGAATATGCCTCAAGGACAGAGGAATGTGCCTCCAGCAAGGAGGAATGTATCCCAGCATCAGGCTTTCATAATGACTGTGGAAGAAGCAGAAGCCATCAATCAAGTCATCACAGGTAACTCCCAATCTTTCAAAACTTTTCAATCTTTATACATCAATATTCTTTTTCTATACCTAAATATATCCTACACAACTTAGATACAATCTTAGTAGCCCCCCTATATGCCTTAGCATTGTTCGATAATGAAGTATCACATTGCTTTATGTAGCAACGGTTCGTCCGAACTCATGCGATTCCAGTTAGACTGCTCGTATCCAGCTGGAATGTCAGTTAAGAGAACGGCGTTCTAAAGGTAACTTTGGATACGATCTGTGTTCAATGTTCATCTGCAGCAGGGAATTTTATGCGAACTTTAAGGTGCTGGATATACCGAACTTCGACGTAATCTTGGGAATGGACTGGCTAGGAACTTTCTTCGCCATTGACTGTCGTCAAAGAAGGGTAGTGTTTGAGATACCAGATCATCCGGTCTTTTATTTCAAGAGTGGAGGCCGTACCCTAGAACCTAGCACGTACAAGGCTAAACCAAAGAAGGCAGTGATTGTAACAATACAAGCTGAAGAAGATAAGACAGAGGTAGTTCGAGAGTTCGAAGACGTATTCCCTGAAGACATCTCAGGTTTGCCTCCCGATCGAGCTCTTGAATTCAGTATTGACTTACTACCTGGTGCACAACCGGTGATCAAAGCTCTATACCGGTTAAGCCCTGAAGGATTGAAGGAGATCCATACTCAGTTGGACGAACTTCTGAAGAAAGGATGGATCCGTCCCAGTACTTCAAGTTGGGGATATTCAGTTTTGCTCGTAAAGAAGAAAGAAGGTTCATACAGAATGTATATAGATTACCAAGCTCTGAACGAAGTGACGATAAAGAACAAGTATCCACTACCGCGCATCGACGATTTGTTCGATCAGTTAAGTGGATCTTGTGTTTTCTTAAAGTTAGATCTTCGTTCGGGTTATCATCAGGTGAAGGTCAAAGAGTCTGATATTCCGAAGACGGCATTTAGGACTCGCTATGGTCATTATGAGTTTCTCGTGATGCCATTTGGAGTGTCCAATGCACCTGCTATATTTATGAATCTGATGAACCGGGTTTTCCGAGAGTACCTAGACAGGTTTGTTGTTATTTTCATCGACGACATACTGGTGTATTCAAAGAATCGGAAAGAGCACGCTGAGCATTTGCCGATTGTCCTGAAGACATTGCGACAGTATCAACTCTATGCCAAGTAAAGTAAGAGCGAATTTTGGCTAGATCAAGTCGGATTTCTCGGACATATTGTATCGGGCGAAAGAATCTCAGTAGATCCAGCTAAGATGGCAGCTGTCAGTGAATGGCAGACACCAAAGACGGTGAAGGATATTTGAAGTTTCTTGGGTTTAGCAAGATACTACCGAAAATTCATAGAAGGCTTTTCGAAGATTGCAACACCCCTAACCAAGCTCACACGCAGTGAACAAGTTTTCATAGAACTCAAGTTAAGATTGACATCAGCTCCTATTCTCGTAATACCGGACCAATCTGGAGGATTTATTGTGCATTGCGATACATCCGGTAAGGGATTAGGATGCTTTCTACACCAGCATGGAAAAGTTGTAGCTTCTGCATCAAGACAGCTGAAGGTTCATGAGCGCAATTATCCAACACATGACTTGGAGTTGGCAGCCGTTATCTTTACACTTAAGATTTGACGCCATTATCTGCTTGGAGAACGAGTGGATATATACACAGACCAAAAAAGTTTAAAGTATGTATTTACTCAGTAGGAATTGAACATGCGGTACAGAAGATGGCTAGAACTTATGGCGGACTTCGGCATTAACCTACAATATCATCCAGGAAAGGTGAATGTAGTTCCTGATGCACTTAGTCCCCAATCGTTATCAATGAATCTCATCGCACAGTGGAAGCTACAGCAGGAATTGCACAGGATGGATATAGAAGTGATTATGCCAGGTAATACTTCAGAGTTGATGAATTTACAAGTTCAATCTACTATTGTCAATTAGATCCAAGCAGCTTAAGCAGGTGATGCCAAGCTGCAAAAGATCTGAGAACAAGTAGAAAGTGGACTACGAACAGACTTCATCATCCACGAAGACGGATCTTTGAGATATGGAAGCAGATTGTGTGTACCATAAGGTTCTGTTCGAGAAGAGTTGATGAAAGAAGCTCACAGCTCTCCTTACTCAATACACCCTAGTGGTACAAAGATATACAAAGATCTACGACAACATTACTGGTGGCATAGAATGTAGCGCGAAGTAGCCAGAAGCATAGCCAAATGCTTGGTGTGTCAACAAGTGAAGGCTGAATATTACAGAACTGCTGGTTTACTTCAACCGTTACCTATCCCAGAATGGAAATGGCAGCAAATTACCATGGATTTCGTGACTGCCCTTCCTCACAGTACGAAGGGTAACGATGTTGTATGGGTTATTATGGATCGACTCACCAAGTTGGCTCACTTCATCCCATTTCGAGTTGGCCAATCTACCGAGACACTAACAAAGAAGTAAATAGAGGTAAGCATGAATCTAATGTAAGATTTAACCTCAAGATATACCATTTCTGATACCCATGAACTCATGCAGGAGATTTTCGAGTACCCATTTGCATCGTCTCCGATCGTGATACCAGATTTCGATCGCAGTTTTGGCAAAGTCTGCAAGCTAGCTTGGGAACGAGTTTGAACTTCAGCACAACTTACCATCCACAAATAGACAGACAGTCTGAGCAGAAAATTCAGATTCTAGAAGACATTCTAAGAGCTTGTATGTTAGAGTTCGGAGGTTCTTGGGAAGGTCACCTACATCTTGTGGAGTTTTCATACAACAATAGCTATCAGGCGAGCATTGGAATGGCACCATTTGCAGTTCTCTGCGGAAGGAAGTGTCGTTCACCACTAAGTTGGGACGACATCAGAGATCGGGAATGTAAGGATTTTCTTAGCACCTAGACTTTGGCAAGCATCTAACATGCTACTTTATAAAAATGAGGTGCTAATCAAAACCAACTTAGGAATCGAACTAGAAATTTAAGGTAACAAAAGCAAGTATCACATACTAGCATATGTCTAACACTAAGATGGGAGAAATACAACCTTTGTAAACCTCCTCTTTGTGACTCCTTGGATCAACTTTGTATTTGAACGGGTTTGCTTGAAACCTTCGAAGTCCATGACAATCCACCACGGAGTCTCTTGGCTCAAGCTCCTAGCTTCACTTGGCCTAAATGGAAGTGGAGCAAACAACCTACACTAGTGGGCTAGACTAATATAGATAGGTGATGTGGATTGTATTCTCACTTCAAAACATTTTCTTTTATTTTTCTTCACTCACTTTTGAAGAGGTGGAGAGCTTGAAGGAAGAAGAAGAAGGAGATGGCTTAGCTTGAGCTCTTGTGATCATCTTCAATAATAAAAAGAGAATAAAAATATATATGAGAGAGTCACACTCACCCAAACCATGGTCAATAAATATCTAGATATTTTTGATAATGAGTTAAAGACCAATTAGAAATTAAACCATAGTTTATATTTGGGTCAACATAAGAAGAGTGTATATGAAATGCAACCATTATTTAATTTCATTTTTCTTTTTCTCAATAATCAAAAATATATAAATATATTCCATATGAGTCTTGCATAGCCATCTCCAATGTATCATCAACCATGACACATGTATGCATGCATGTATGCATTCATATCAATATATACATACATACATATATTCATGCATACACATAAAAGAAATTGTTTTAAAGAAATGAGCTAATGGTCATTAATATTAAATCAACACTTGATTTAATAATCCAGTCACATAATATATGACCCGACCAATAGAAAATGCCCGATTAAAATACAGTATCAAATACACGCATTTAATAAAGCTCCCGCGCATATTCCCATATGTACCTCATATCGTTTCGCCTGAGCTAGGAAACGCCTTTTTGGGACTCTAAGACTCGTCAATACGCTAGCAGTAGGCAGTGATCATATCACATACCCACAAACCGTCAGCGGCACTAGCTGTACGTAACGGCTCCCGGGTATTGAGTAATCAAAAGAAAAACAAGCGAACCTATCAAAACTCCGGTTGAGCCAACTGGCAACACTTACCGTACAGTCCGGTCTCCTCATCAGATATGCTGCATATCGAGTCTAGGGATGGCATCGTCGACCCCGATAACTCAATAAGTCATGCCGATGTATGGCCTATAACAGATCGAGAAACTACTGACAATACTTATCAGTAAATCTCATCAGCCCTGACCAGCGACTTCCCGTTATAGCCAATCGAGCACAACGCAACATCAACCCCCAATACCGGGAGAGATGAAACCCCTCCTATCGCTCATTGCCTCCATATTTCTCGGGACTGTACCCAAAAGCCACCTGTTTGCATGACTCAATAGAGCCGTGGTATGGTGGAAATCAAAGTACAGAGGAAGAACACACAAGAATCTATGATGATCTCGGGTCTACAGACTAACCTGTACCAGTGTCACCTGAGAACTGCTATCCGACGATAGATATAATACCATATAGGAGTTCTCAGCGAGTCCGTCCAGTGTATCCAGTCTCCACTGAGCACCCGTATACAATCTTTGATTTCAAACAATGGATATGGGATCATCCATCGCCCATCAAATGGGTCAAGAAACGTATTGTCGGGACCCGGTTCTTGCTCACGGAGCAAAGTGCCACACGGAACAAAGTGCCACGCCAAGTGTCGTGTTAAGTGGGCGGGGGCGACCTCTTGAATCCGTGGGGGCCACCTCTTGAGTCCGTGGGACCCACTATAGAACAATGGGGACTCTTCGGAATACATTCCGAAAGAGGGCAGATCTGTACTATAAATGGAATGATACCACTCTTCAATACAAAGGCACCTTTTAAGTGAACCGGAACTACAGGAGCTTGAGAACTCCGTAGTTAAGCGTGCTCAGGCCAGGGAAGTCTTGGGATGGGTGACCTCCTGGGAAGTGGCCCCTGGTCGGGTCCGGTTTGCCCCAAAGGACAAAACCGTGCGGCTTCGGCCAGAGCGAACAATACTCTCTGTATTGGAGGTGGGGCATGACAGAATGGTATCAGAGCTGGTCCCTCAATAGTAGGTCTGTGGTTCGAGGACGAACCATTATTCAAAGGTGGGGAGAATGTCGGGACCCGATTCTTGCTGACGGAGTAAAGTGCCACACGGAACAAAGTGCCACGCCAAGTGTCGTGTTAAGTGGGCGGGGGCCACCTCTTGAATCCGTCGGGGCCACCTCTTGAGTCCGTGGGACCCACTATAGAACAATGGGGACTCTTCGGAATACATTAAGAGGGCAGATCTGTACTATAAATGGAATGATACCACTCTTCAATACAAAGGCACCTTTTAAGTGAACCGGAACTACAGGAGCTTGAGAACTCCGTAGTTAAGCGTGCTCAGGCCAGGGAAGTCTTGGGATGGGTGACCTCCTGGGAAGTGGCCCCTGGTCGGGTCCGGTTTGCCCCAAAGGACAAAACCGTGCGGCTTCGGCCAGAGCGGACAATACTCTCTGTATTGGAGGTGGGACATGACACGTATATGCTAGTCTACTCTGGAATATCGATGTCCCGTCTCGATACACCCACGACTAGGAACATTTAAGGATATACTTATAAACTACACATGTCCCACTAGTATGATCTGCATCATAATCACAGTAGTCAAGAAAATATTCTAAGGGATTTATCAACATGTATCAAATGAATAAAATGCATGATCAAGTGAACATGTCAAGATAAAGAGTAATCAGATAGCATACTATCATGTCGAGAAAGAATGTCCTCTGAATATATATACATGTCAATACATCCACTATCAAATAATGGCCTCTAGGGTATACATATATCCAACAATCTTCCACTTGTACTAAGGCCAATTATTGGCATATCTCATACCCAACATCTCAAAAAGTCGCTCATGTTTCAGCTGTGGGATGGACTTGATGAGTGGATTCGCGGTGTTATTCTTTGTATCTACTCTCCGAATCTTGATCACGTGGCGATCAACTATCTCCCGGATCTGATGATATCGCGTCAGGATGTGTCTGGATCGCTGATAGGACCTAGGCTCTTTGGCCAACACCATAGTCCCATTATTATCACAATACAATGGGTATTGGATCAATAATGGTTGGAACTACTTCTAGCTCTGAGATGAACTTCCTCATCCAGACAGCATCCTTGGCAGCATCATTTGCAGCAATATACTCAGCTTCTATCGTGGAGTCTCCAACGGTATCCTGTTTGAAACTCTTCCAACAAACCGTCTCTCCATTGAGGGTAAATACAAACCCTGAGATAGATTTGCTATCGTCCTTATCACTCTGGAAGCTCGAATCGGTAAAGGCCTCCTGTAATACCCAGTTTTTCTTATACGTCTAAATCCGTATTTCTTTTACCTATGAGATCTATTTATAACTATCTATTAATTTTCAAAATCCTATTAAACCCAGATCATATCTTTTCTTTCCTCCGTCTCAGCCATTTTCCTGTTATTGAATTTAGAACATAAAACGAAAATCTTTTCCATTTGATTTCTCCCTGCAGCCGCTTCAACCCAAACCCCAAACTATAATTATTTTTCCCAGCCCAATTTCCTCTACCCAAAATTTACTCTCAAATCCCTTTTAATTTATTTGGCCCACTCTTATTTTTCCCTCATTAAATTCCTAGCCTTTTCCTTTAAACCCAAACTTTTTAGCTGGCCCGTTCCT
Source organism: Agapanthus africanus (assembly GCA_030015575.1). Lineage (NCBI taxonomy): Eukaryota > Viridiplantae > Streptophyta > Magnoliopsida > Asparagales > Amaryllidaceae > Agapanthus > Agapanthus africanus. Next base: position 142,869,790 of record CM057342.1, on the reverse strand, counting down.
TCACTCAACCCACACACATCTATTTTAAATAAATTCCTAAACTATCCTTCTTAGCCCAACTCCGGCCCACTCTTTTCTTTTCCCTTTATTAATCTCTTTTCCTTTTATATTTGTCCTTCTCTTTAGCCCAACCCCCGAGCTCAGCCCACTGATTTTAATAAAACCCTCTAAGATAATTTGCTGCAGCCCATCTCTTTTTCCTCCAATTTTTCTTCTTTATTTTTTGAGCCGGCCCGTGTCTCCCATTTCCTTTTTAATTCTTTAATTGCCTCGGCCCGGCCCACTTCCCCCATCACTGAGCCCACACCCCCAGCCTTCAGCACCGCACCCGCGCGCCTACACGACCCGACCCGCTCCTATTCATTCATCCCCTTCAAATCTCCAACGGCTCCTTCCCCCTCGTGCGCGCGCGACCCGCCGCCTCCGCCTCCGCCCTCGCTCACGCTGCCGTTACACCACGACGCGCGCGTTTTTCCCCCCCACGACCCTCTCTCCTCAACCCTCTACCCTCTTTTCCTCGCTCGCTCACTCCCCGTTCTCATTTCCTTCTCTTCTCGCTACACCCATCACCGACCTCCTCCCTTCACCGTCGACTATCACTCTCGTCTCCGACCACCCTCATTCATCCTCCCTCGATCTCATCTCTCCTTCAGCATCGCCCCTACACTCCACCACCGAGCCCTCTCGACCCACGCCGACCTCCCTGCACAACCACCTCGGCCACCATCTGTACCCTCGACTCCGGCGAGCTCCCAACCACAACTTCGACGCCCCTGCACCCTCCTCGTCACTAGCATCATTACCCTCACTCCAACCCGAGCCCTTGCACTCCCTCTCTCTCTCTCCCGACCTCTTTCTCTCCCCCATTCTCTCTCTCTCCCTCACTGTCACTCTCCCTCAGTCTCTCTCTCTCACTTTCTCTCTCTCTCGTTCTCTCCCTGTTCTTGTCCTCTCTCTCTCTTTCTCTCTCTGTGCGATCTCTCTTTCTCTCTTCCTGCAACTCTCTCTCTCTCATTCCCCTCTCTATCTTTCTCTCTAGCTCTCTCTCTCTCTCTGTTTCTCTCTCTCTCACTCTCTAAACTCAAGCTTTCTCTCTCTCCCACTCCCTCTCTACACTAACAGCCTTTGCACAAAAGCCAAGCGTCACAGCCGAGCCGACCACCAAACTGCGAGCCGTCGTGCCGAGACTCGTGTTCGAGCCAAGTCAGGTGCCGAGCCGCGCGTGTGTCGCGCGTTCGTGACGGCACAGCCACCGTACATCGCCTAGACGCCTCCAGGCAAGTTCTTACTTGCTTTCATGCTATTCCGTATATATTACAAATCAGAATCATAGATATATTCCATGTTTGATTGATGTTATATATTGCCGCAAAACTGTTCGATGCTTGTACCCATAGAAAATCATTATCGTATTTGACGGAACTGGACATATTATATTGGCCCTTGTAGAGATGATTAACGTGTGCAAATTTCATTAGAAAATACGACTGTTAACAGTTAAAATGACTACCCCCAAGTTTAACCGTAAAGCTGAAATTCTTGCGTACCTGAAAACCGTTAAATTCACCATAAATCATATACATATTAGAATGGTGCGTTCGAGGGCTCAAATCGAAGCCGACTCGATGAACTTTAACCATATACTAGTTTCCAGACAATCCTGTACTTAAACTGTGATGATATTCGGATCGGAGTGCGACTCTGGACTGCAGTCCAGAGCGACTCCAGTTATTGGTTGCTGTTCCACAATGGGTACCACAGGAATTACTTAACTCGTAGATTGCGGAACTCCGCTGCTTATTGTAGGTAACTCTGTTAGCCAGACAACACAATTAGTTTCATCCTGTTTCGTTATCATTTACTATTTAATCTGTAATTTAGAAGATCGGGACACATAACAGTCCCACCAGAATCAGAATTGGCATGTTGATATTAAACAGATTATAACTCCTAACGTACAGACGCGATTGAAGATCCGTTTGTTGCATTGAAAACTTTACTGAAAACCCTAGAATTCATCCAACTGTAGCGTCGCTAAATTATGATCCCAAGTGGGGTTAAAATGCGTTGCGAAATGGATTCCTGATTCTGAAATTTGGATTTCCAGCCGCGTGCGCTTAAAATGGAACAGTTATAACTAATGATCCTGAAACCCGTTTGACCTGAAACAAAATTCTAAGGATAGATAGCTGAACATATTAAATACTACCTGTTTATCATTTCGCTAAAATATATACAAATGTTTCATGATAAATCGTACAAGTGATAGACTGCTGTTTTTATGATACCTTAGTTGTGCTTCTTATACTGTTCATGCATCATATCATACATATATCATTGTAGTGATAACCTAGTGACATCGTGCATTTACCCAGTGTTAGATTTTAGTGTTGATTGTGGCAAGTACGTCAGTGTTCGTGTATTCGTGATTAAGTGAAAGTGATACGTACTTGTGCACAATCAGTGTCCCTTTTATTCTATTGCATTGTCGACGTCTGTGGAATGCGTCTACGTGTGACTATAAGTGGTATGGGACACTTATGGAAGCGCTTGCATGGGTGTCACAGATAAGACGTCCGACACTGCCATTTATCCTAGGTATTAGTCGGGACGTGCTTGATGGAGGTCCTGCCTCCAGTTCTCGCGCAGACTTGTCACGGATCGATTAGTATTTAGGGTTGTGGTTAGCGTTTGATGTAGACCACGGGGTGTGGGGTAGTTCAAGTGTGAATTCAACAGAATCTCGGGAGTCCCATGCCGGCTTATATATTTAGGGAGTTATATGGAGATTTACAGGGTATGTGCTATATCACCGTGATACATTCGTTACATGTTGGGCCCGTGGTCCCTTGCCCTTGGGTTCTACCCTTGGGTGGAGGACACTCGCGAGTGGTTGACTCTCACACTTGGACTGACGATAGGCTTAGTGACCTGTACAGTGAGACTTAGAGACTGATAGGGTTACTGTCATTTACATTCCTTCTATACTGTGTTGACATTCGTGACATATTGTTATACTGCTTTACTTTTCCGCTGCATTGATTACTGTACTTTCATATTCATGCTATTATTGATTCACTGATATTCATGTCCATTACTACTGTTAGAATTGTCACTTGTTTTCATATATAATATATTGCTATTGTGTCGCTCTGACGACCTGAGTATGCATGCTCAGTGTGAGGAGAAGAATTAGCCCGGACCAGTGCATCACAGACTTCTTGACTTGCCTTCTCGAATTACATTCATTTGTTCCACCTCAGGTCAGTCTTTACATTGTTTACTTCAGTTACTGCATTTCTCATTACCTGCGCATTATATACTGTTTACCATGATAAACTAGAAGCCGAAGTGTGACTACGGCAGGATATTTCCTTGACCGTAGGAGCATGGCTGGCCTTGTCTACCCTTCGTATCCCGTATTTTGGGAAGCGGGGCGTGACATGGTTTAGTTGGTATCAGAGCCCAGGTTTTGCATAGATTGAGATTGCAGTTTTCCGTGCAGAGTTTGGCAATCTAAGACATCACTCGGTCTAGATTGTAAACTTGTCATTCTTGATCCATATTCACATCGTGTGTTCAGCTATCCATTCACTATGGTTTCAGATGACTTGACAAGGGTACGTGGTGGTAATTGCACTACCGTACTCTATTCAAGTGACTTAAAGTGATACTGTTGATTCCCCACTTGTAATGATATTCATCATCTCTGATATTCTTGAATCCTTGTTCTATCCATATTATATTTTGATTCATTTAGTTTGTGACTTATATCATCCTCAAATTGTTGTTTCAGGATCATGTCTTCCAACGACTCTTCATCTTTGTCCGCTCCCCAGAATCAGACTGTTGAGATCCTTAGTGTACTACAAGGTTTAAAGGAAGCCCAGGAGAGAACAAACGACCTATTAGCTGAAGGGCTGAGAAGACAAGTGAGTCAAACCCCAGCGGGAGTCTCCTATCATACAGGGACCTCTATTGGACGAGGAAAAGGGAAGAAGATGAAACGCCAATTTGTTTCCCCGCAACAGAAGTACCAGAAGAACCCCTGCTGTGGATATTGTAAGAGGCCAGGACACCTTCAGAGGGATTGTCGCCGTGCTCAATGGAAATGTCTGATATGCGGTTCCGACAAACATCTCATCAACGGTTGCCCAGAAAGGAAAGAACTACAAGGAGGAAACTCGTCCACACTCCCCACTCCTGCCAAGTGAGGATTACCGCGTAGTTCAGACTTCGACGATGAGGCGGATCAGACGCAAGATTCAACTCACGCGACGAGAATGCAATGTTATAGTAGTCGAAGAATGATCTTTCCATGTTATCTACTTTCAATAATAATATTGTCGTTTTTATGAATGTTTCTTTCCGTTTAAAATCTTGTATCCGTTGAACTTTTAGTTGAATGCAATAAAATTTGAATCATATCATTCTCATGTTTTCTCTAGGTCAGATTCTATTTATTATCACAGTATTTTCATTCTGATCTTTCAGTTCCTGCAACCGCACATTTTTCCTATATTTTGTACCCTGAGTTTTCCTTGATGTATACCACTGTCTAATCATGACTTCTCTTTTCAGGCCATGGCCCACCCTGGAGCAGCGCCGCATCTAGACGAGGATGCACAGTCATGCGTTTCCTTAGATCACACACTGACGAGTTCCGATGATGAAGTCTATGGTCCCCAAGTCAACTTCGAAAACAATGATTCAGGGGACGAAGGAGCAGCCGTCCCAGTGTTCGACATGATAGCTGATTCTGATGAAGAGGGAGAAGATCCCGAAGAGAACCCTGTAGAGGAAGACCAGATAGAAGAAGATCCCGATGAGGACCCGGTAGAAGAAAATTTCGTTGAGGAAAATCAAGTGGAAGAAAATCCAGAAGAAGAGAATCAGATGGAGTCGGACCTCGATGAAGAAGCACCATCCGAGGAAGAAGGACCAGAAGATCAGGACCCCCCTGTGGAAGAACTCCCAATGGCGGCCCCCGCAAGGCGCTATGGAAATGGACGTCGCTACCTGAGCGCACGAGCCTACCGCAACCTGCTGAATCTCCACAACCGCGACTGACGGAACTTCTCTTGATGTTGTCTTTCTGGCCAAATAAAATATGTATAGTTAGGGCCACTTATCGTTCTTGAGAATGTTTTGTTTCGAATTTTCTTGAATAAAATAAATCTTCTGAATTCGTAAACCCTTTGATTATTGGTTCGCCTGATACTTGTTTATTTCCCATATCCATTTTTCTGCTGAGTTCCCTGGCTGTCCACCCCTACTCATTGTATAGTTTTTACCCTCGAAAGTACCGCACCCAAACCCTTAGAATGAGCCACCCTCCATCCCTCGTCTGTGCCCCGTTGAGATCCTTCTGGGAGGAGAACAGTTCCTGTGAAACTTCCGTGTTCACTAACTCTTCAAATTTTGATTCGTGTGTTGTACCGACTGTTGTTTTCCACACACTTTTCCTTTTGTATTCCTTGTTGCTCATCCTTACTTCCAGTGCTAACCTTATCCTAATCTCCTTAACACTCATCCTAAAATCGCCACACTCCGGTCTTCTGTTTGAGCCATACCTTCTTGTAATCACTATCCTAGCTAGCCCAATTCATATTGGTGATTTCTCTATTACCCCAAAATATATTTAGAGACATTATTATTCAAAATTTAGTTTTCGTTATTTTAAATTTATCAAAGAGTGTGTGTTATTGATTACTCTGTTTTATGCAATTTAAGTACATTATTATTATTCTCATTTTCAGGGGGCGCAACCCTTATACCGCGCATATTTGTTCCATGTCCCTTATTTTCACTATACAAGTTTCCTAAATTATTTTAAACCTATTTTCGATACCTTACCCTAAACTGTTTTTTAACCTACCGACAAATTTTTTACTACTTTATTGTCGTTACCCTACTTTTGGGTTTTGCGCTTACGATTACTATTATGAGTGGTTGAGCCTTATATTTATTACCTCTGGTTGCTATTTTTGATATACTTAGATGTGCATACATTCGGGTTTCGATTTTATTGAACATGCATTGCGTATCTCCGTTCGTTATTGTTATCTATATTCTCGTGTACTTATAATTCGTCCTCATAGTTGTTCCTACCGTATACTTATTTTAAATCCTTTTTGTTATATGATGTTCCTACATATATATAAATATATCTTCACAAATTTCATCCACCCGTCTTAAGTAAACCATTATGAATTAGTTTAGGATATGGTAGTTTCGTTTTGACTTTACAACGTATCGTTTAGTTTTAAATTTCGAGGACGAAATTTCTGTAAGGGTGGTATGATGTAATACCCAGTTTTTCTTATACGTCTAAATCCGTATTTCTTTTACCTATGAGATTTATTTATAACTATCTATTAATTTTCAAAATCCTATTAAACCCAGATCATATCTTTTCTTTCCTCCGTCTCAGCCATTTTCCTGTTATTGAATTTAGAACATAAAACGAAAATCTTTTCCATTTGATTTCTCCCTGCAGCCGCTTCAACCCAAACCCCAAACTATAATTATTTTTCCCAGCCCAATTTCCTCTACCCAAAATTTACTCTCAAATCCCTTTTAATTTATTTGGCCCACTCTTATTTTTCCCTCATTAAATTCCTAGCCTTTTCCTTTAAACCCAAACTTTTTAGCTGGCCCGTTCCTTCACTCAACCCACACACATCTATTTTAAATAAATTCCTAAACTATCCTTCTTAGCCCAACTCCGGCCCACTCTTTTCTTTTCCCTTTATTAATCTCTTTTCCTTTTATATTTGTCCTTCTCTTTAGCCCAACCCCCGAGCTCAGCCCACTGATTTTAATAAAACCCTCTAAGATAATTTGCTGCAGCCCATCTCTTTTTCCTCCAATTTTTCTTCTTTATTTTCTGAGCCGGCCCGTGTCTCCCATTTCCTTTTTAATTCTTTAATTGCCTCGGCCCGGCCCACTTCCCCCATCACTGAGCCCACACCCCCAGCCTTCAGCACCGCACCCGCGCGCCTACACGACCCGACCCGCTCCTATTCATTCATCCCCTTCAAATCTCCAACGGCTCCTTCCCTCTCGTGCGCGCGCGACCCGCCGCCTCCGCCTCCGCCCTCGCTCACGCTGCCGTTACACCACGACGCGCGCGTTTTTCCCCCCCACGACCCTCTCTCCTCAACCCTCTACCCTCTTTTCCTCGCTCGCTCACTCCCCGTTCTCATTTCCTTCTCTTCTCGCTACACCCATCACCGACCTCCTCCCTTCACCGTCGACTATCACTCTCGTCTCCGACCACCCTCATTCATCCTCCCTCGATCTCATCTCTCCTTCAGCATCGCCCCTACACTCCACCACCGAGCCCTCTCGACCCACGCCGACCTCCCTGCACAACCACCTCGGCCACCATCTGTACCCTCGACTCTGGCGAGCTCCCAACCACAACGTCGACGCCCCTGCACCCTCCTCGTCACTAGCATCATTACCCTCACTCCAACCCGAGCCCTTGCACTCCCTCTCTCTCTCTCCCGACCTCTTTCTCTCCCCCATTCTCTCTCTCTCCCTCACTGTCACTCTCCCTCAGTCTCTCTCTCTCACTTTCTCTCTCTCTCGTTCTCTCCCTGTTCTTGTCCTCTCTCTCTCTTTCTCTCTCTGTGCGATCTCTCTTTCTCTCTTCCTGCAACTCTCTCTCTCATTCCCCTCTCTATCTTTCTCTCTAGCTCTCTCTCTCTCTGTTTCTCTCTCTCTCACTCTCTAAACTCAAGCTTTCTCTCTCTCCCACTCCCTCTCCACACTAACAGCCTTTGCACAAAAGCCAAGCGTCACAGCCGAGCCGACCACCAAACTGCGAGCCGTCGTGCCGAGACTCGTGTTCGAGCCAAGTCAGGTGCCGAGCCGCGCGTGTGTCGCGCGTTCGTGACGGCACAGCCACCGTACATCGCCTAGACGCCTCCAGGCAAGTTCTTACTTGCTTTCATGCTATTCCGTATATATTACAAATCAGAATCATAGATATATTCCATGTTTGATTGATGTTATATATTGCCGCAAAACTGTTCGATGCTTGTACCCATAGAAAATCATTATCGTATTTGACGGAACTGGACATATTATATTGGCCCTTGTAGAGATGATTAACGTGTGCAAATTTCATTAGAAAATACGACTGTTAACAGTTAAAATGACTACCCCCAAGTTTAACCGTAAAGCTGAAATTCTTGCGTACCTGAAAACCGTTAAATTCACCATAAATCATATACATATTAGAATGGTGCGTTCGAGGGCTCAAATCGAAGCCGACTCGATGAACTTTAACCATATACTAGTTTCCAGACAATCCTGTACTTAAACTGTGATGATATTCGGATCGGAGTGCGACTCTGGACTGCAGTCCAGAGCGACTCCAGTTATTGGTTGCTGTTCCACAATGGGTACCACAGGAATTACTTAACTCGTAGATTGCGGAACTCCGCTGCTTATTGTAGGTAACTCTGTTAGCCAGACAACACAATTAGTTTCATCCTGTTTCGTTATCATTTACTATTTAATCTGTAATTTAGAAGATCGGGACACATAACAGTCCCACCAGAATCAGAATTGGCATGTTGATATTAAACAGATTATAACTCCTAACGTACAGACGCGATTGAAGATCCGTTTGTTGCATTGAAAACTTTACTGAAAACCCTAGAATTCATCCAACTGTAGCGTCGCTAAATTATGATCCCAAGTGGGGTTAAAATGCGTTGCGAAATGGATTCCTGATTCTGAAATTTGGATTTCCAGCCGCGTGCGCTTAAAATGGAACAGTTATAACTAATGATCCTGAAACCCGTTTGACCTGAAACAAAATTCTAAGGATAGATAGATGAACATATTAAATACTACCTGTTTATCATTTCGCTAAAATATATACAAATGTTTCATGATAAATCGTACAAGTGATAGACTGCTGTTTTTATGATACCTTAGTTGTGCTTCTTATACTGTTCATGCATCATATCATACATATATCATTGTAGTGATAACCTAGTGACATCGTGCATTTACCCAGTGTTAGATTTTAGTGTTGATTGTGGCAAGTACGTCAGTGTTCGTGTATTCGTGATTAAGTGAAAGTGATACGTACTTGTGCACAATCAGTGTCCCTTTTATTCTATTGCATTGTCGACGTCTGTGGAATGCGTCTACGTGTGACTATAAGTGGTATGGGACACTTATGGAAGCGCTTGCATGGGTGTCACAGATAAGACGTCCGACACTGCCATTTATCCTAGGTATTAGTCGGGACGTGCTTGATGGAGGTCCTGCCTCCAGTTCTCGCGCAGACTTGTCACGGATCGATTAGTATTTAGGGTTGTGGTTAGCGTTTGATGTAGACCACGGGGTGTGGGGTAGTTCAAGTGTGAATTCAACAGAATCTCGGGAGTCCCATGCCGGCTTATATATTTAGGGAGTTATATGGAGATTTACAGGGTATGTGCTATATCACCGTGATACATTCGTTACATGTTGGGCCCGTGGTCCCTTGCCCTTGGGTTCTACCCTTGGGTGGAGGACACTCGCGAGTGGTTGACTCTCACACTTGGACTGACGATAGGCTTAGTGACCTGTACAGTGAGACTTAGAGACTGATAGGGTTACTGTCATTTACATTCCTTCTATACTGTGTTGACATTCGTGACATATTGTTATACTGCTTTTCTTTTCCGCTGCATTGATTACTGTACTTTCATATTCATGCTATTATTGATTCACTGATATTCATGTCCATTACTACTGTTAGAATTGTCACTTGTTTTCATATATAATATATTGCTATTGTGTCGCTCTGACGACCTGAGTATGCATGCTCAGTGTGAGGAGAAGAATTAGCCCGGACCAGTGCATCACAGACTTCTTGACTTGCCTTCTCGAATTACATTCATTTGTTCCACCTCAGGTCAGTCTTTACATTGTTTACTTCAGTTACTGCATTTCTCATTACCTGCGCATTATATACTGTTTACCATGATAAACTAGAAGCCGAAGTGTGACTACGACAGGATATTTCCTTGACCGTAGGAGCATGGCTGGCCTTGTCTACCCTTCGTATCCCGTATTTTGGGAAGCGGGGCGTGACACCTCCATTTGGAGATCTTCGTTATCATACACCAAGAACATTTCTTCAGTCCTTCGCAAGTACTTAAGAATGTTCTTCATAGCTGTCCAGTGTTTCTCCCCTGGGTTGGATTGATACCTGCTTACTACACCTAGTACATAAGCTACATTAGGGCGAGTACACAACATTGCATTTATTATCGATCCCACGGCTGAAGCGTAGGGTATAATGCTCATGCGAGCTCTCTCTTCATCAGACTTTGGACAGAAGTCCTTGGAGAGAGTGAATCCGTAACAAGCGGGTAAGGCACCCCACTTGGAATCTTCCATACTAAACCTCTTTAAGGTGTTAATGTACCTGGATTGGGATAATCCTAACAACCGTATAGATCTATCTCTATAGATCTTAATGCCCAATATGTACAAGGTATCACCCAGGTCCTTCATGAAGAACCTTTGTGATAAGAACAGTTTGACCGATTGTAGCATAGGAACATCGTTTCCTATCAGGAGGATATCATCCATGTACAATACGAGGAATGTGACAGTACTCCCTACAATCTTCTTATAAATACAAGGTTCATCTGGATTTTTGACGAAATCAAACTCTTTGATCGCATCATTAAAGCAGATGTTCCAACTCCGTGATGCCTGCTTTAATCCATAAATGGATTTAAGCAAGCTACATGCTTTCCCGCTGCTCCCACTATCAACGAAGCCCTCTGGCCGATCCATATAAACACACCAATCTTCTAAATCACCATTTAGAAATGTAGTTTTAACGTCCATTTGCTATATTTCATAGTCGTAGTGAGCAGCAATAGCAAGTAGGATCTGAATGGATTTAAGCATGGCTACAGGAGAAAAAGTTTCGTCATAGTCCAATCCCGGTCTTTGATGAAATCCTTTCGCCACAAGTCTTGCCTTATAGGTCTCCACCTGCCCATCTACACTAATCTTTCGTTTAAAGATCCATTTGCACCCTACGGGTTTTACCCCAGAGGGCACAACTTCCAAAGTCCATAATTTATTGGTGTACATAGACTCCATTTCGGATCTCATGGCATCCAGCCACTTCATAGAGTCACCACTCGTGATAGCTTGCTGAAAACTGGTATGGTCATCATCATCCATGATGCAACTTCTCTATCACCATCAATGAGAAAATCGTAGTATCTCTCCGGCGGGCGAGAAGTCCTACCAGATCTACGGAGTGGCTGAGGTTCATAAGATTCTATTGCAACATCAGGTTCAACCAAGTCGTCATTTGTAAATTGTGTCTCTAGAACTTCTTCTAGATCTACCACATTTCCATCAGTATCATTTGTAAAAAAAATCTTATTCTAAAAATGTGGCATGCTGAGAAACAAACACTCTTTGTTCCTCCTTATGGTAGAAAAGTTATCCATACAAATCCTTTGTATATCCCACAAATATACACTGAACCGATCGTGTCTCGAGTTTGTCCGGATTCTGCTTTTTGACAAAAGCCGGACAACCCCAAATCTTAACTCGTTTAAAAGATGGTCTCTTCCCATACTATATCTCATATGGAGTGGTAGACACGGTCTTGGTTGGAACCCTATTTAATAGATATGCTGCAGTCTCTAATGCATGCCCCCAAAAGGAGATAGGTAACTCAGTATCACTCATCATGGATCGTACCATATCTAATAGGGTTCGATTCCGCCGTTCTGACACACCGTTGTGCTGTGGTGTGTAAGGGGGAGTGGGCTGAGAGAGAATCCCATTCTCTTTTAGGAAGTTCGAAAACTCTGTACTAAAATACTCTCCACCTCGATCCAATCTAAGTATCTTGATACTCATTCCAGTTTGTTTTTCTACTTCAAGTTTATTCTCCTTGAATTTCTCGAAATCTTCAGACTTACGCTTTAATAAAAACACATGACCGAATCTTGAGAAATCATCAGTAAAAGTTATGAAGTAAGAAAAACCGCCTCCCGTATGTGTAGACATTGGCTCGCATACATCACTATATATGAGGCCTAAGAGCTCTATAGCTCTTTCTCCGTATCCAGTAAACGGAGTTTTTGTCATCTTACCTTTGATACAAGACTGACAAGTTGCATAAGATTTATATTCAAAAGAATTCAAATATCCATATTTATGAAGCTTGTTTAGTCTTGTTTCGTTAATATGACCAAGTCTATAATACCAAAGAAAAGCTTCATTTATATCTGAAAGTTTTCTTTTATTTGTGTGTTGTATGTTAAGTGTACCATACTCAACCAACTCTTGATTGAGATTAATGTTCATAACATTATTCTGCAATAAAAAATGATATCCTTCATTGTCTAACAAAGAAACGTATATTATATTACAAAGTATACTAGGTACATCATAATATGGGTTCAAAACCAATATATATCCCGATGGCAACCCCAGATGATACGCTCCCACTGAAACTGTATGTACATTGGAACCATTTCTAACCCGGAGAGTATGATCACCAGTCTTCAAAACTCTGCTATTTCTCAAACCCTGCATACAATTGCAGATGTGAGAACCTGAACCGGTATCCAATATCCAGAAATTAGAGTTTATAGAAAAATAGTTTTCAGTCATAAACACACCTGAAGCGGAAGCATCACTATGCTTCTTCTTGAGATCAACGAGGAACTCGATACAGTTTCACTTCCAGTGTCCCGATTTGTGGCAATAAAAACATTCTCCTTTCCCCTATTCCTCAGCCTTGGACTTGTCTTTCCCCTTTGCCTTTTTCACTCCTCCTCCCGGCTTGATAGGCTTCTTCTTCGCCTTTCCCTTAGCCATAGCTTTTGGGAAAGAAGAGGAAGATGGCCCAGCAATCAGAGCGGGAGTCATAGCTGTCTTGAGGGTGCTCTCTACACTTCTCAACATATTGAGAAGTTCAGGTAGTGACTTCTCCATGTTGTGTATGTTGAAGTTTACTATAAATTGACCAAAGGCAGGGGGAGAAACTGTAGAACAATATCAACATATTGTCCGTTCTCCATTGACCATCCGAGGCCCTAAAGCTCTTCAATAAGAGCTATCATCTTTAAAACGTGATCACCTACTGGTGTGCCAGGAGCCATCCGCATCTGAAACAACTTTTTAGATGCTTCGTAGCGTAAGGTATGAGATTGCTCCCCATACAACTCCTTTGTATGGAGAAAGATAGATTATACGTCCATCTTCTCATGCTGCTTTTGATGTATGTTATCCATCAATGAAAGCGTGAGCCATTTGGTAGTGGCACGGTCAATATCCCATATCTTGCGGATTTCCCTATCCATAACTGAAGATATAGAGCCTGGGATGGGAAGGGCCGGGGCAGTGAGGACATATGATACCTTATCATATGTCAGGGCAATGTTTATGTTCCTTAGCCAGCCTTTATAATTGGTCTCATTCAGTTTATTTTTCTTTAACAGAAGCTTAAGTCCAGACATGGGTATCTGCCATTAGGAGAGAGAAAAGAATACACTCAGCGAAAGCTCTTGTAAAGATCAAATTGGTTATTATCTTATCTAATCGATGTCTCCCACTGCTTTTATCAAAATTTCCTTCAAACCTTAAAAAGAAAATTAGTCAGGATTAATTACATTTTACAACTTCGCTAACCATTCAGCCAGGCCAGTGTAGGTACTTTGAGGGAGGTTCCCCATGCTTTCGCACGGAGCTAATTAAAGTAAACCTCATTTTTCCAGAGGGATAACCCCATTGACACCTTTCTAGACACCCAATGAGTTAGCTAATTGTAAAGTGCAAAGCTCTCCTAGGAGTAACTTTTACTCAAAGTGGGATCGGGATCCAACTATCACATAGAAGATATGCAATCTCTTTGTAAATTTCAACTCTTGAAACTCCCGATATGATTTTTACCCCTAGTAGATTATGACCTTGGCTATGATCAACAAATCACAAGCACTGGTCAAGTTCTACCCATCATTTCATGATTAATTAGACCCATTCACATGACCCTTGGCTATGGTCAACAAAGTCATATGCCTGTCCTAATTAATCGCATCATATGTTGTATAGGAAGACATCACTTAGCTACCGTACACTACGTCTTGGCTATGGTCAACAAACGTAGCACGAATACTAAGTACTGTACTACCTAAAATGACGGAGGGTTGTGGATAGTTTTTAAGAAAACCTTTAACGTTTTGAACTTGATATCGTTGTAGAATCAAATAGTTTTCAAAAAGGAATGGCTTAAACTCTGCAATTTTGAAATTTTGCTTTTCCGTAAAAAGTCGAGTGGTTTCAAATTCGATTCTACAACATCTTTTAGGTTTCTTTTTCTTTACATTAATCTCATTAATGTAGTCCCATTATTTAAGTCCTTAAGCCATCATAGAAAAGAAACGAAAATAGAACGTACGCTTATGTCATCCGCATTCGCCACGGTGTCCCGTTATGCACTGTTAGGTTACTTAACTAACGGCATAGCGGGGCGGGACTAGTGCGGATGTAACATAAACAACGTTTATTATATATCATATATATAATATACCATTCGTCTCAGCATATAAAATGATCACATCACAGAATAACAACAGCAAAAGCACATATATGAAAATATTGGATATACTAGGAAGTCTGTATTTTGTATTTAGCCAACGATAGAAAATGTGGATTCCACAGTCTTGATGAATAGACAATTCCACACCCCTAGACCCCTACGAGAGCGGCAAGTGACCCTTCCAATTCTAGAGTTAGGAGACCCGGTCTTGACTCCTCGAGATGGCCTCCCACTGGACTCCAGAACCCGGCCACTTGTGCTCCCCACCTTGGGTCTATCCTAATGCAGAAAAGTAAATAATATACATCAATGGTGACATCATCCTCAACCCGGAAGTGTCCCAATAAAAGAATATTACATACAATGAATTTTACATGAATGAAAAGAAAAACTCTCATCTCACATAAAACCCCCGGCCATTCTATCACGATGTTCCTATACATCATATCACAGCAACATACAACATCACATCTCATCAACGTAAGTAAGTATGTGTATCCCAATTGTCATTGACGTATAGTAACGAAATCGGCGATACACCACATACTACACTTACGGTTGCAGAAAAGAAATGTCAAACTACAACATTTGGAAACCACACTTCTATTAGACATCGTAAACCCGGAATATCTCATATTTTGGATTTTATGCCTAACAATGTAGATCTTACATTTGGGTCTCAAATATGAAAACACTTTTCAAAAGAAATCGGGTAATTCAACAAGATTCCCAATTCCGCCCGAGACCGAAATGTTAGATTTACAAGCAACTAATCAATTTTCACAAAACTAATTAGCATAGATTCCAAATATTGCATCACATACAAATATACTTGGCGATATTAAACAATTCGATCGACCGATCAACCACCCAAAATTCTTAGAAGACTCAACACTTGAATTAGATTCAAAAATTTCCAGACGGTGCTACAAGCACATACGGACTAACACAAGAAAGCACGTCCCAAGCCTCACCAACGGAGCCGCGGAACCGCCACCAAAAGCAACTTTTGGCCGCGGTTCCGCGGTCGTTAGGTTGAGTTAGGGGGTCGTTTTTCTTAGGGGTCCACACAATACCTTGCACGATTTTCTGAGCATTTTTAAACCCAAAAATTCCAACTTTTGAAAAATTTCCAGAGAGCAATGTTCAAGGTGATGTTTGATGTTCGTTCGAAGTTTTTAATGTCGTCTAGGATATCCTATAATACTAGCTTGGCTCTGATACCAATGTAAGGATTTTCTCAGAACCTAGAGTAGATATTGGCAAGCATCTAACATGCTACTTTATAAAAATGAGGTGCTAATCAAAACCAACCTAGGAATCGAACTAGAAATTTAGGGTAACAAAAACAAGTATCACATACTAGCATGTGTCTAACACTAAGAGGAGAGAAATACAACCTTTGTAGACCTCCTCTTTGTGAGTCCTTGGATAAACTTGTTGTTTGAACGGGTTCGTTTGAAATCTTCGAAGCCCATGACTATCCACCACGGGGTCCCTTGGCTCAAGCTCCTAACTTCACTTGACCTAAATGGAAGTGGAGCAAACAAGCTACACTAGTGGGCTAGACTAATATAGATAGGTGATGTGGGTTGTATTCTCACTTCAAAACCTTTTCTTTTATTTTTCTTCACTCACTTTTGAAGAGGTAGAAAGCTTGGAGGAAGAAGAAGAAAGATATGGCTTAGCTTGAGCTCTTGTGATCATCATCAATAATAAAAAGAGAATAAAAATATATATGAGAGAGTCACACTCACCCAAACCATGGTCAATAAATATCTAAATATTTTTGATAATGAATTAAAGACCAATTAGAAATTAAACCATGGTTTATATTTGGGTCAACATAAGAAGAGTGTAGAAGAAATGCAACCATGATTTAATTTAATTTTTTTTTTCTCAATAATCAAAAATATATAAATATATTCCATGTGAGTCTTGCATAACCATCTCCAATGTATCATCAACCATGACACACTTATGCATGCATGTGTGCATTCATATCAATATATACATACACACATTCATGCATACACATAAAAGAAAAGGTTTTAAATAAATGAGCTAATGGTCATTAATATTAAATCAACACTTGATTTAATAATCCGGTCATATCACATATGACCTGACCAATAGAAAACGCCCGATTAAAATACGGTATCAAATACACGCATTTAATCAAGCTCCCATGCATATCCCCAAATGCATCCCATATCGTTTCGCCTGAGCTAGGAAACCCCTTTATGGGACTCTAAGATTCGTCAATACGCTAGCAGTAGGCAGTGATCATATCACATACCCACAAACTATCAGCGGCACTAGCTGTACGTAACGGCTCCCATGTATTGAGCGATCAGAAGAAAAACAACTGAACCTGTCAAAACTCCCGTCGAACCAACTGGCAACACTTACCATACAGTCCAGTCTCTCGTCAGATATGTTGCATATCGAGTCTAGGGATGGTATCGTCGACCCCAATAACTCAATAAGTCATGCCGATGTATGGCCTATAACAGATCGAGAAACTACTGATAACACTTATCAGTAAATCTCATCAGCCCTGGCCAGAGACTTCCCGTTATATCCAATCGAGCACGGCGCAACATCAACCCCCAATACCAGGAGAGATGAAACCCCTCCTATCGCTCATTGCCTCCATGAGTCTCGGGACTGTACCCAAAATCCACCTGTTTGCACGACTCAATAGAGCCGTGGTATGGTGGAAATCAAAGTACAGTGGGAGAACACACAAAACACTATGACGATCTCAGGTCTACAGACTAACCTGTACCAGTGTCACCTGAGAACTGCTATCCGACGATAGATATAATACCATATAGGAGTTCTCGGCGAGTCCTTCCAGTGTATCCAGTCTCCACTGAGCACCCGTATAAAATCTTTGATGTCAAACACCAATGGATATGGGATCATTCATCGCCCATCAAATGGGTCAAGAAACGTATACGCTAATCTACTCTGGAATATCGATGCTCCGTCTCGATACACCCATGACTAGGAACATTTAAGGATATGCTTATAAACCACACATGTCCCACTAGTATGATCTGCATCATAATCACAGTAGTCAAGCAAATATCCTAAGGGCTTTATCAACATGTATAAAATGAATAAAATGCATGATCAAGTGAACATGTCAAGATAAAGAGTAATCAGATGGCACACTATCATGTCGAGCAGGAATGTCCTCTGAATATATATACATGTCAATACATCCACTATCAAATAATGGCCTCTAGGTCATGGGTATATCCAACAGGGAACTCCTTACACCAGAGATGATCGTGGAAACTGTGGATGTAGTTCGCACGATCAGGAAAAGAATGCGCATAGCCCAGACCGATAGAAGCACTGGGCTGATGCAAAGCGCCGACACCTAGAGTTCCAGCTTAGAGATCATGTTTTCTTCAAGACCTCTCCAAACCGTGGAGTAATTCGCTTTGGTAAGAGGGGTAAGCTCAGTCCGAGATATATAGGACCGTTCGACATACTCGAACGAGTCGGAGAAGTGGCATACCGTTTGGCACTACCTCCCTCATTGGAAGGAGTGCACAACGTGTTCCACATATCCCAGCTTCAAAGATATGTGAGCGAACCCAGCCACATCCTTGATCACTCCGAGCTCACTGTACAGACATATTTAACTTGTGAGCAACAACCCATTGTAAACCTGGACAGAAAGGTAAAGTCACTGAGGAACAAGGAAGTAAATTTGGTCTGAGTGATGTGGAGAAAGGATTCGCCAGGAGAATCAACGTGGGAAAGAGAAGGCGACATGCATGCAAGATACCCTTTCTTATTTGTAAATTAGTCCTTATGTAATTGTAATCGAGGACGAAATTTTTGTAAGGAGGGTAGAATGTAACGACTCTAATTTTAATGTACGAAATTTTTTAAGTTAAAATACAGAATGGAATTTGCAAGCCTGACTAAAATTTAAAAGTTATTTTTGTTTAAGAACAGTAAGAAACAACTTGTAGTTTATTGGTAAAGCCTTGCACTGCTGTGACTTAGCCTGTGTGTTTGAATCCTATTAGCCACATATTATTTTTTCTGATTTTTATTTTAAACTTTTTGGAAGCCCAAAAGTTTACACGTGCACTGCACATAAGAAATGAAAAGACAGAAAAACAAACATGTGCAAAATTATATTAATAGCGAGTAGGACACGTGGCAAGCATCCGACGGCCCAACTCCTCCACTTGGCCGACGAGATCTCCCTATAAGCCGGCACCGCCGGGCCCCCTGTAGTGGATAGTCCCCATACTCTGCACACTTGACCTTTGGCCTGCCCCCATTACCCCCATACTGTTTGTTTTCTCTGCAAATTAACAGAGACTTCAATTTCATCCATTAATCCAATTTTTAATGCTTTTTGATTCAATCTTTCAATTGCAAAACCTTAATTTCACCCTATAAATACAACCCCATACCCTTTCCCCTCCTCATTCTGAAATCCCTAACCAAAATTATCAAGTTTTTCTAAGTAGAAGTGGAGTTGAAATGGAGTTAACCCAAGGTCAAATTTCGGCGAGAATCCGAGGCGATTCCGGCAACCCCACGACGTCACGAAGGACAAGACATCTTCTTCTACCTCTCCTCTCTCCTTCTAGCTTGTAACTTCCTTCTATTTCCTCCCTCTCTTCGCTAAATTCTCTTTTCAAAACAAAGTATCAGTAAGTAGAGTTATTACTGATATAAATCTTCTAAACTCTATAATCTTACCTTTCATTTACATATTGTTCAACAAACTTTTACACAATATTTGTAACACTATTATAAAGGTTTAGAAACAACTTTTACTCTAAAACTCCATGTTAATTAACTTTAATTAAGCTTTTACATTTAAATACCATAAAGTTTATATACGTTATCTTTTAAACATTTTACTTAGCATACCTTTAGAAAACTTCATGAGGTAATGCCATACCTCTCACATACACACATATTGACATATCACGATTCTCATGAGACATAACTTTTGTGGTAAAATACGACTTTTCATCAAAATACCTTGAACTATAAAAACTCAATTTTTCCTTGAATCGTATTATCAAACTCTTCGCGATTATGCATCTACAACCCATTTTGGGGAACCTGTTATTGATGGTGTGGATTATCGTATATTCTCGGGCCAGTAGAGTGAGATGCAGACCTCCTCATAGAGCATCTGGTCTCGAAAGAATTTTAATACAATTTTTAAGAAAAACGAGATTTTCTATTTAATAATAAAATTAATTTTTATAATTATATAAATATTATCGAATCACATATTTTCAAGTTATAATAAAATTCTATGTTTTTCTAAAAATAAAAGAATGACAAGTTTCACCAAAATATCATCAAGAATCAATACAAGACAAGTTTTATACAAAAATACCTTGAACTATTCAAGCTCGGTTAATATTCACTAAAATACATCAAATCTTAAAAGTTACATCCATGAAAACCCTAAATACGATAATAATTACTTGAGGTTTATTTTGAAAGTATATAAAATATTTTTCATAAAAACCGCTCGAGTTATACAAATTACAATTAAGGACTCTAGTATATATAGGTTTAAGCGGGATCAATTCTCTTGAGTCTTAGAAAGCCGAAGAGAGCGAGTGCTTGTCTATTTAAGCTAGAAAAACTTAACGGAGTTATCAATGGTAATTGTCTTGGAAAAAACACAAATCATGTCGTCCATGTACAATAGTTACCGATAACTCCTAAACCTAATCAGGATTCAAATCAGTTTTAAGGTGTCTGACTCAAGGCTTAGTCCAAATCAATCTAAGTCCAATCAAAATATGAATCCAATTCAATATGAATACAATATAGCAAACATGACTACTTGAATTTGAACCTGAATACCAGAACAAGATCAATATGCAAACTTGACTTGACTTGACCGAACCATGGCTATATCTTGAATTGAATACAGGCCTACTTGATTCATCCTGAAACCGTTTACATGAACAACTTATATCCATGGTCCCGGCAAGTCTGATAACTACAATCTACAATATACATTACGGGGTTTTAACGGGGTAGAATGGTACGGAATGTATTAAAAGTTGCACGATAATGGACACTAAAAGACACCTACGTGAATATCATGTGTCGTTGTCCCGTGGGTTTTGAAGGGGCCTTATACTTACATGTTACCATAGTCCACGGGATAGTTAGACTCCTCTCGTATACACTGATACATTATGTACCAAATTACAAACAACTACGTTAGCATAACAAACAGATAATTCACCAGTTCCATTCCCTTTACTTGTCTGTTCCATTCTATCTTTTAGGACTTACCGAGCGTTAGTTCGCTGACGATATTCATGTCTCTTATTTCTTTGGAATGCACATCAGGAGGACCCGACTCTCAAGTGACCGAGCCCAGCCAGGACAATTTGGAGCAGTTCAAAGAGAAGCCAGATTTCTAGGATTTTACTTGTACTTATTTTCTTTTTAGTTCATATTCCACTATTTAAGTATCGCTTTCTATCATTGTACTTTTCTTTTCAGTTGTATGTAAAGAAAGAATGTTAATAAAAGTTGTTGTTGTTATTATATCTCTTGTTATTCTTGTGTATTCATTTATATTGCTTATTTACGCTTAACGTGTTTAATTCTGAGTAAATACGTCACGGTCTCACCACGTCCACTTCTTCGTACACCGGGAAGCAGGGCGTGACATATGTGATGCAGATGGAGATGCCAGAACAATTTGAGCCGAATCAGACGGTGCAACCAAAACAAATAGAAACAAAGATTTCTCAGAGATCAGAGCAGCAGCAACAAATGGAGACGAACATTTTGGAGATTATTTTGGAGAATTGGTAAGATCCTAATTGGTAAATTAGGTATTCTAGTAGGAATAGATTTAGGATTTCTATGCTTATAAATATTGATTGATTAGGGTATTTTATTAAGTTGAAGAAGAAGAATTGAAGAGAACTTTTGAAAGAGATTTCAAAACAGAGAGATTTTGTAATTCGTATTGAAGTTGAATAAAAGAAGAGAAGTTGTAAGAATTTCTTGTATTTGATAGTGTTTTCTCTTATTATTTCTTCTTCTCAAAGATCTTGTTTTGTTTTCTAAATTGTTTGTGACCTAAAAAATCTAACAAATTGATATCAGCGCTTGGTTAAGAGAAGAACGACATAAATGGAGATAACTCAAATCAAAATAAGGATGGTATGCTTGAATAGCACAAACTGGTCGATATGAAAGCCAAGAATGGAGGACATGCTGTGCTCAACAATTTAGATGCGTCTCTTGATGGAATTAGCGTCAAACCAGAGAAGATGTCTGATGAAAATTAGGCAAGGATGTATCGAAAGGCAAAGGAGCTTATTCAATTTTGGATAGAGGATTCGGTGTTCCACCATGTGTCCTCGGAGAATAAGACAGATGTGTCATGGAAGAAGTTGACATATCTCAACGAGAGAAAGACAGCTAGGAACAAGGCTTTTCTAGTGAGAGAATTGATGAATTTGAAATTTCAGGATGATTTCTCAATAGCGGAGCACTTAAACGAAGTTCAGAATATTGTGAATCAACTTACAGCCATGAAGATGCCAATTAGAGACGAGATGTAAGCGCTTATAGTGTTGAGTTCCCTTCGAGCAGTTGGGAAACTCTGGTAGTTTTTTTGAGCAATTCAACTCCTGACAGAGTCATTTCGATGAGCGTAGTAACAAACTGTCTCTTGAATGAAGAATTAAGAAGGAAATCATCAAGTAAATTATCTGATTCATCAGCACTTATTAGAAAAGAGGGTCCAAAGTGGAGGAATGAACAAAGCAACAATGGAAGAAATCAGGGATCATGGCCTACAAGAGATATTTCAAAGATAATGTGTCATTACTGCAACGAGATGGGTCACTATTGTTAGGGTCAAAAGTTATACCCCGATCGACCAAGTCAAATCAACCCCCAAGCTAAGTGGGCCCAAGTCCAAGTCAGGACCAAGCATAGAAGGGGTCGGTTCCATGCTAAGAATGAAGCAATAAATTAGTTTAATGCAATTTTTTAGAATTAAATGTATTAAAACGGGGAGAAAGCTAAAACTTTGTAAACCCCATAGCTTATGTACAAAAAGAAATAAGCACATAATGCATGGGGTGGCACAAGTGCCATTTGGCAAAGCCTAAGAGGTTATATGTAAAGTGTGTAGCCTATAAAGGTAAACATGATGAAAAAATCAACAACTTTTCATTCTCTCAAAAATTAAGATTCTTTGCATCCTTCTCCTTCCTCAAGGTTCTAAACCTTCTCCCTTTTTTTGAATTAAATCAAGAGTTTAACTCTTCTTTTTTAAAAAAGAAACAGTTTTTCACAATAAAACCCTTGAAGGGGAGTTCGGATCTTCCATCAAATTTCCAAAATGGAAGATTTTTAAGTCTCACCCCTTTTCTCTAAGATCCAGCCAACAGAGAGGAGGAAGAAGGAGACCCACCTCCAGAAACCCCACTTCAGGAAGATCTAAGTCACAAAAAAAGATCCATGGTTAAAGGAAAAAAGAAAGGGGTCCCTTTTGATCATCTCCGAAGATTTCTGAGAGTTCAACTACATTTGTCAAAATCTATTGGAGTTTAACTGCATAAATAAAATCCTTTTAGGAGTTTAAATCCATTCAAAATCTATTAGAGTTTAACTCCATAAATAAAATCCTTTTGGGAGTTTAACTCCATAAAGCTAAAAATCCTTCCCTTTTCTGGGAGTTTCCAAAGTCCCTTGGGAGTTTAACTCCTAATTTCAGGGCTAAGCCCCTTTTTTCTACAGGCGCCCAGCGCCTACGTGTCGAGCGCTTGAGGCGTGGCCCCCAGCTGTAACATCCTAGTATATTTATACTATATATTTTGGTATCTTAAATCTTGTGGTAAAATTCCTTACTATTGTTGCTATTGGGTTGCGAATGATGCAATTAGTAACTGTGGTTATTATCCGACCCGACCCGCATATTTGAAATCCAATATGGTGCGAGGTTATATAAAATATTTGCTAGTACAGTGTATCCATGTGAATCGAGTGCTATATATATATATATATATATATATATATATATATATATATATATATATATATATATATATATACATATCTCTTTATAATACAAGATAAGAACAAATAATATTCTTTTTCTATCCAGCCTTGCAAAGCAAATTACCGCATATCAGGTTATTATGCCTATATATCTTGTCCATATCCTTAGTAATAAACAGACACATAATTAGAAATCTTTACATATATTTAAGTAGATTTTATTGGGGGTATATGTATTTAATTACAGAATGTTGCATTATGGGTAAAATTCTTACGTATGCCCTTTATATTTAAAAACTATATTTTTGAACGGAGATGGGTAATATTTGGAGTAATAAGGTATTATCTGTAAAATACTACAATATATATATATATAATATTACTATAACTATAATATATACAACAATATACACACACACACACACATTATATTAATAAATGTAATTATTATAATATCTTTCTCTCTCCCCGTCCCTATCTCTCTATCTCTCAATCTCTCTCTCATATATATATATATATATATATATATATATATATATATATATATATATATATCCCATCTTCATCTCTCTCCTCTTGCGTCCCTCTCTCACGCTGAATCCTAACCTGCGCCAAACCCCATGCCGTCGCCGTCCCCCTCTCGTCGCCGTCCCCACTTCATCGTCATCACCTCCTCATCACCACCACCGGCCACACCTCCTCCTCTTTCTTCCCCGAGGGCTCACCGAGTCGACCCCGACGCCGAGAACCCATCACCTCCCCCTCGCCGTCGACCTCATAGCCAGAACCTGACCTCCATCATCACCCTCCATCACCTTCCTCGTCTTATCGGCAACACCAGAGCGTACACACCACACCGCACCTTCTCTTTCCCCCTTCGGCATCCAATACCTCACGGCCACGACACCTCGTCGTCGACCGCGTCTCCCCATCACCTCGTCGCCGACCATCTCTCTCTTCCTCCCTGTCTTCGCTGAACTACAGAACCCCAACAGACCCATCCTTTCTTCTTCTATATTCTTCTTCTCTCTTTCATCGATCTCTGATCGGTTCTCATCGGAGTTGCTCACGTCGTCGAAAATACAGACGATCCCAGTCACCGTCGTCGTCTAACCTAGTTACCAAGTCACGCAGTTGCTCAGTTCAGGTCAAGTCCTACGTACGTAGGTTTTGCATCATGGCATTATTCGGTTTTCGAAACGTGATATCCGTATATTCGCCATGAGATTTCGATCAGGCAAGTTCTAAACTTGCAATATGCTACTTTGTTTATATCAATATTTATATGATTAATTATAGTACAGGTGTTTTAATATTCAGCAAATATTATCGATTTACAGTTTTATAGCATCGGTCTGTATCCATACCAATAATGGTTTTATCTAGTTTCATTCCAGTTCACGACAATCTTATTATCACTTTATATCAGTTTAGTAATCTTTATTTAGATTGCCATATACCTGGCAACAGACGTAAAACGGTTATTAAAGATAGATACATGTACATCATAGGCGTTAGTCATGGTTACCATATTTAAATATTGGTTACAGTTTTACATTTGGTATCTATTTTGGTTAATATATATTGCCTGACATGTTCACAAGACATTACCAAACTTGTTATTATTATTAATGCTGACAATCCTGACTTGTCGTCCTGACGGACATGACTTGTTGTTTACAAAGACAAGACATGTACCTGTTTGATCATGTGTTGGTATTAGATTAATATCATCAATACCTGACTTGAACACAAAACTTGGGGGTAAGGGGAAACCAATAATGAAACCTGACATGTAACTCAACAGTTCGATATTTTCCAGAGACTGATTGGTCGCTACGGGCTTCGGTCCCGGAATGATGCTGTTGACATCATTCGTCTGTACATGATACCTGTTTTTACTGCTTAGCGGCACGTCTCGGATTCAGCCTCGAGAGTCTTGACCGTGGTCCCAGGTGCGCACGGGATACTATTGAGTTACATCAACGATTCGATTTAATTGATTTCAAAGACTTGTAGGATAGAAACCTAGAAGCACAGACTTTAGGATATACATCACGTACATAGAGCTCACTGTTTTACACCTGTGTTTACTATTTATACTCATGTTTAATCATAGCATCCTATCCTGGTTATTACTATTATTTTGATACTTATGATGCACTGACGTCTGGGTTTTGCATAGCCCAGTTCCTTTGACCTTGTCGTAGGAAGATCGGGACTATTTTAACAAACAAGCCGAGCAATGAGGAGCTAGATGTTTAGTTTTAGAGATGCTTAGTTTCTTTTATTCCGTAGTTTTATTTATCGATGTGATCCCATAAGGAACGAGTTCATATATTATGCTTTATTGGATCTTTATTCGTTTCTGCTACATACATTTCTTGACTTTTATTTACAGTGGCAGATGGACATGTGTTAGATTTTATTTACTATTCTTGATATCTGATTGACAACCGTAATGTGACTATGGAGGGATTATTCCTAGTCATGGGTAGCATGGTTGGCTCTGTCACGTGCCGTATTTACGTATTTTAGGAAGCGGGGTGTGACAAGATTTGTTTGGTATTAGAGCCATAGGATTTAGGGTTAGTCGGGTTTGGTTTCTTTTGTAGTTCGGTATTGAACCTAATACACTAACCAAGAAACCCGGAATTTGGAACATGTCCTGCCACATTGCTATCTTACCAGTCTTGAATCTATAGATATCAATATTTTGTTTATTGAATCATGTTTACCATTACTAATCCCCTTCAGTATCTTGGCTTCATAATCATGGCAGATAGAGATTTACGTTCATACCAGAGGCATGTAGATAATGCTGCATTACTTGGAGTTGTGCGTGGTATGCTAGAAAACCAAAAGCCACAAACTGAGCTGAATCAGCGGTAAACCGAGACTTTTCAGGAGGGTCTGCAGACAGTCCAGCAGTCCGTGGTTATAGCAGCTGATAGGGCAGCAGCACCCAAGCCAACACAGTGTCAAGGCACCATGGCAGACTTTAGGAAGCTCGGTCTGTCTACATTTACTGGATTGGAGAAGCCATTTTCAGCGGAGCAGTGGCTAGTTGATACAGAGAACCTGGTCGTTGCCGCACAGATTCCAAATGAGAAAATGGTGGCTCGTAGATTACGCTCGCGAATAGTGGCTCGTAGAAGAGACCCGTCTGACCAAGCCGATCAGTTGGATGACCTTTTCGCGAAATTTCTTAGAGAAGTTCTTTCCGCAATTTGCTCAGGAGGAAATGGAAGAGAGGTTTATTAGCTTGAAGCAAAATGGCAGATCTGTTGATATACATGTGGCTGAGTGGACCCGGCTCAATCGATTTGCGGGGCCCTTGGTTGCCAGTGAGGCAGATAGAACAAGGTGGTTTATGCGTAGCTTGGATGTAGAGATTCAGAAACATATCATATCTCTGGGATTGATCACCTTCTCATAAGTTCTCAATACAGTCAGGGAGCAGCAAAGTTTATTGGTAAAAGTAAAAGGGTATTCTACAGCAAGAGGTTGTAGTGCGTAAAGAGGCATTTACGCCAAATAGAGCTCATGTACGCAGAAGCATTCCGGTAAACAAACGAGGCACTGTACCTATGAAGAAGCCTTTTGTATCAAATCATAAAAGGGGTGTGATTTGTGACTTTTTCCATTTACCCGGACACACGCAGAAGGACTGTCGAAGGAGGCTTGGACTTTGTTTAGTTTGTGGATCAGTTGATCATACCATCAGTGCTTGCCCTTCGAAACTACGATCGAGAGACGGTATTTAGAGACCACCGCAGAAGCAGACCTATGGGCAGAAGCTAATCACTCAGAGGCCCAATTAAGGACCTTCACCTTGACGGCCGAGGAGGCTAAGGCGTCAGATGATGTTGTTTCAGGTATCCTACTTGTTTATAATTTTCCCGCATTGGAATTATTCGATTCAAGTGCATATCATTACTTCATGTCGTCCAAGTTTATCAGTGCACACTGTATTCCACACACGGCCTTATCTAATTGCTGGGACATACACACCGGGAATGGGAGAATTATATCCAGTAGTGAGTGCAAGGGTTGCTCGATTGTTATTTATGGACGGAAGTTATTCACAGATTTCTTGGTGATTGATACTGGCAGCTATAATATTGTCTCGGGAATGGATTTTCTTGGCATTTTCCATACTCACATTGATTGTAGGGTAAAGAAAGTGATTTTTCAGATTCCCGAACATCCGAAGTTCATATTTTTGGGAGGTAGCAGATCTGTCGGGCCAGTTCTTTCGTCGATGGAAGTAAACAAGGAAGAAGCACCAGCAGTAGTACGGTATTTTATGGATGTGTTCGAGGACATATCGGGTTTACCGCCAAAACAAGATGTGAAGTTCGCGATTGATCTTATTCTTGGAGCAGCACCAATTTGAAAGGCTTATTATCCAATGGCACTGGTGGAACTAGAAGAGGTAAAGAAACAATTTGCCGAATTACTGGAGAAGGGTTGGATTCGTCGCAGCGGTTCACCATGGAGAGCTCCAGTCCTTCTAGTCAAGAAGAAGGATGGCACATGATGGATGTGTATCGACTATCGAAAATTAAATCGGGTGAAATTTAAGAATAAGTACCTAATCTCTTGCATCGGCGAATTTTTCGATCAACTCAGTGGCACGAGGGTATTCTCGAAGTTGGATTTACGATCTGGGTATTATCAAGTTCGAGTGAAATCAGAAGACATTTGCAAGACGGCATTCCGAACTCGATACGGGCATTACGAGTACTTAGTGATGCTTGTTCTCCGCCGAAAGATGCGACCGGGACGTTGGGGCGTCCGGCCTGAATTTTGGGGGCTGATGCTATTTGGTTTTATCCGTCCACCTCTCCGAAGATACCAAGTTGATTTATGGCACCGTGTATCGAAGGTTAGACGGATGCGGCCGTTGTAGCAGATTTCTTCAGATTCCCTCTCATTGTGAGGGGTTTTTGATTGTGAGGACGCTCTTCCCTGCAGGCGCAAGCCCCTGCAGTTGATTACGTTACCGCATCATGGTAACCACTTTCTCCTGCTCCAGAAGGTCACTTCGTGTCGTGTGTGTTTGTTTTATTTTTGGTTGCCCGTAGATTGTATGCGGAGACTAATTTATGTTGTCGCCCGTAGGGCGAAGATTAGTCCAAATCCGTATTTTCTTAGATTTGGGTTTGGGTTTTGTTTTTTTAAGGATCGTTAACCTCATTTGAGATTAATATCAACTTAAATGTTTGTTAAGGATACGTTAGTCTAATTTTAGACTAAGATCTACTTAACGGGATTTGAGAATCATTTAGATCCAACGAAAGAGCATTTGGGCTCTATCGTTTTAGTTTAGGGATGTTACGGTCTGGTTTAAAGACATCGTAGTCTGGTTTAAAGACATCATAGTCTGGGAGGTTTGAAGACATCGTAGTCTGTGAGGTTTAAAAACATCATAGTCTGGTTTAAAAATATCGTAGTCTGGTTTAAAGATATCATAGTCTATGAGGTTTAAAGACATCGTAGTCTAATTTAAAGACATCATAGTCTGTGAGGTTTTGGTTTAACCGTTAGGGTATGCACCAAAAATTATTAGTTATTGGGACCCTGCATCTCTCTGAAGACATTGAAGAATTATAACGACACGTATCAAAGGTATGAAGAGATGTACTCTTGAACCAATGTTGGTTGGGAGATCTATAGTCCGGTTTGAGACTAAGACCCATTAAAAAGATTGTGAGCACATGGGCTTAGTTAATCTGAATTAAGGACTTACGGCCAACTTAGGCTCAGCCCACTCAGTTTTGAATAAAATGTTGAGCATTTATTTGGGCTCAGTCCCTTTTTATTCAACAATACTGAGCATTAATTTGAGTTCTGATATCCCTTTTTCTTTTTGTCTTTATTGAGTGTTGAACACTCTTTATGGCGCTGGAACTTTATGTACAGAGCGCTTTGCATTTCCTTAGTGCCCACGTGAGGAGCACGTAGAGCGCTTGGCGCTGAGCGCCAAACTTGGAACGCTAAGGCGCTTCTTTTAGAGTAGCACCGACATGAGGAACGCGTGGAGTGCTTAGCGCTGAGCGCCAGACTTGGAGCGCTAAACCGCTTCTTTTGAAGTAGCTCTCACGTGAGGAGCACGTGGAGCGCTTGGCGCTGAGCGTCAGACTTGAAGCGCTAAAGCGCTTCTTTTGAAGTAGCGCGCATGTGAGGAGCACGTGGAGCGCTTGGCGCTGAGCGCCAGACTTGGAGCGCTAAAGCGCTTCTTTTGAAGTAGCGCTGACGTGAGGAGCACTTAGTGCGCTTGGCGCTGAGCTCCAGACTTGGAGCGCTAAAGCGCTTCTTTGGCAATTCTGATTAACTTTGTGCTCTAAGAACTAAATTCTCGTTTATAAAAGACTTTGTCTCATAGGTCTAAGAACTAAGTTCTTTTTTATGAGGAGATGCTACGATCTCTTTTGTTTTTCTTTACGAGAGACTTTGTCTCATAGATCTAAGAACTAAGTTCTTTTTTCTGATGAGATATTGTGCTCTCTTTTTCTTTTGTGAAAGACTTCGTCTTATAGATCTGTGATCTAGAAAAAGAACTAATTTCTTATGATATGAGAGTTAAACTCTCAAATATGAAGGAGATGTTATGATCTCTCTTCCTTTTATTTATCTTGAAGAAGGTTCTTCTTCTTAGAGCTTGCTCTTCTCTTTTTCTTTTCTGATAACTTGAAACTTATAGGGAGGTTTCCTCTCTGCAAGACTTGAAGTCCTGGGTCCTTTATATAGTGGAGGCTGATTTGTTGAATCAGTTAAGGAAATCTCTCATTGAGAGATCTCTGATTGATCTGGAGATATTTCCTACCGTTGGATCTTTGATCCAAGGGCTTCTGTTTTACAGCAAACATTTCTCTTGTTTTTAACAAGATTGGGAAAATATTTTCCCATACAGAACTTATTCTGTATCTTGGTGATTTTTAATCACTATTGGATCTTTGATCCAACGGTGCTCTGATTTACAGAGCAAAATCTTTCTTATTTGGAAATATTTGAGGAGTATTTCCTCAACAGAATTTTATTCTGGTAATTTGATGATTTATCATCTTCATTGGATCTTTGATCCAAGGGTTGAGAACATTTAGTTCCTGCGCTGGCGCTTCGTGCTTCGCACGTGAGGCGCTACCTCAGAGTCTTTTGACTCTTGGCGCCAGCGATCTCGTGCTTTGCATGTGAGATGCTGTCTCAGAATTTTTAGCACGGGCGCTCTTGGCGCCGGCGCTCTTAGCGCTAGCGCTCTCGTGCTTTATACGTGAAGCGCTGTCTCAGAGTCTTTGACTATTAGCGCTGGCGCTCTTGGCGCGAGCGCTCTCATGAGGCGCTGCCTTAGAGTCTTTGGCTCTTAGCGATGGCGCACTTGGCGCGAGCGCTCTCATGAGGCGCTGCCTTAATTCAAATTTCAAATTTTGAATAGAGTTTTACTCTCCGATTAGGGGAAACAAATGCCCCACATGGCTGCGCTCACGTGGCTCACACGTGAGTGCAGCGGTGGCAGCCTTTCCACTGTTGGATTGTCTTGGAAGTTAGATCGACTTCCAGCGCCTATAAATAAGGCCTTTGGCTCTTGAGATGACCTCTGTTCATCTTCTTGCTTTCTTGTTCTTGAGAATTTGATTCTCCTTCAGAGCTAAGCTTTATGCCTTAACAAGATTTTAGAGTCAAAACTCTGCCCAAATTTGGTAATGATTGAACTCATTAACAGAGCTTTGCTCTTCCCAGA
This sequence comes from Agapanthus africanus, assembly GCA_030015575.1. Lineage (NCBI taxonomy): Eukaryota > Viridiplantae > Streptophyta > Magnoliopsida > Asparagales > Amaryllidaceae > Agapanthus > Agapanthus africanus. Next base: position 142,838,396 of record CM057342.1, on the reverse strand, counting down.
TAGTAGATCTTAAAATGTTTTAGGGTTCTACCCATTAACAGAGCCGTAATCATTTTTAGATCATAGATCTTCAAGATATAATCTTTTTAGGGTGATTTCAATCCATGAACTAGAACACTGTTCATCTTCCATGAAGAATTGTTAGAGATTGTTCACAGATCTTGAAGATCTTGGAGTTTTTACTCTGCAAAAACTTTGCTTTTTTTTAGGGTTTTGATCGATGATTCCATCGTCTTCACAGAGTATAGCTCTTAAACTTTTTAGGGAATTTTATTCCTCTCGTGATTAGGGTTGACAGATGTCACTCCTGTCTGCAGAGCGTTGCACTCGAGGGAGTTTAACTCTTTGGCCCGAGGGGCCTCTCATTAAGTGAGAATATTTTTAGGATTTCCTATTTAATGAGTGACTGTCTCATCAATGATGAGCCGTCATCTTGATTTTGTGGGTCCCTTTTGGTCCATTTTCACTGCATTGCAGTGTGGTACAAATTTAAAGTACCAAGTGTCAGAATTTAGACTGTAGCATTAATAGCTAACTCCTGTTCTTTTTCACGCAGGTACTATGTCTTTTGACACTTCTTTCCCATTTGTTCGTCCGGAAAGCGCATTCCCTGACGCGCCCGTGGATAGGGAATTCTTCGCACTCATTAAAGATCACGACCCGGAGCGGAAATCTCTTCATCTATGGGGGTCTTGGTATAATCAAATTATCCAGGGTCGGCGTAGCTTCTCTTGTGCAGTGCCTTCGGAGCCCATTTCGGCAATTCATTATGCTGACTCACCCTCGGTGAATTATACCGTAGAGGAGGTCAATTGGATTATGGACGGATGCCTCCAGCCTTCCATGGGCTCGATACCTGTGCAGCCACCGATGACTTTAGATACTCTGGGGGGCGCATATGTCAGGTCAAGTCGTGCCCTTGGGGATAGACGTATATGATTGGCTTGACTCCTCTCCATTCAGCTGGATATCTGCAGTGGGCTCGGTACATTTTATCGGCTAAGAGATCATTGCTGCTGCAGCTCGGGTTGCACCCCGCAATTTACGTGCCTCTTTTCCAGTATTCCACGCCTCTGGTATGGTGGGTCAAAGCTTTTTTGGAGCAATGGAATATCCCGACTAACACCTTCCTTCTATCGGATCGGGAAGTTTCAATCTCTTTGGAGGAGTTCGCAGAGATCTCCGGCTTACCCGTCAGGGGGGAACATTACGAGGAGCTACTTCCTCCTGACGAGTACATCTTTGCCACCAAATCAGTGGTAATGGGCCTTACCCCGGAGAACGCCATTCAACACCGATTCCCGAGTTTGATCAAGGTGTTGAATATTTACGAAAGTCTATTTCTAGAGTCCGGAGGGTATGGAGTTAGCTTCGCAGACTTCATCGCTCGTTTTCTTCGTCCGGAGGTCTTATCAAAGCAAGCCGCGATGTTCGCCAAGCATGACGATTTGTTCGGTTTTGGTTTGGATAACCAGCCGACGGCGGAAGCAGATTTAAAAAGCTTCTTTATTCCGGATACCCCGGTCGTTTCTTTCGCAGAGCTTGCTGCTTCAGACGTCGATGAAGAGACGTTCTTGCTGGGGTTTATTGGCTTGTAGTTGAACTGGTTTGTGCTTCCGATGCACTCTCGTTATATGAGGCCATCAGTCTTTTACCCAGCCCACCGTATGGTTGCGGGAACGCGAGTGGCCGTCGGGATCGCTGGGCTGGCTCACCTGTATCATGGCCTCAGCTTAGCGGCAGACACCACTCTACCGGGGGTACAGCCTGTAACTCTCCCGTTGCACTATTTTACGTCGTGGATCGAGCTGCACGTGCTTGGCGCTTTTGGAGCCCACAAACGGCCTCGTTTCTACGACAGTTATAACTTCCCTCGAATTATGCTCCTAGTTGACGCATCCGTTTTAAATCCATCACAGCGAGAGGCTCTGGGTCTGGTCCTTCACCCACGTACAGTTGGAGATGGCATTACCTTTTTCGATAACGTTTTAACTATCGGCAAGGAGTCCACTAAGACGGTGCATCCGTTGTGGGACACCTTCAAAGACGGGGCTTCTACATTGAAGGCTCGGGAGATTCTGCATCTGTACTCAATCAGACCGGGCTTTTTGGTGTTCAGGTAAAATGTCTCGACGCTGTTCATGAGGTACAACCCGCACCGATACGCTTAACAATCGAGCTACGATCAGGGTGTCCCGCTATAGGCTTTCCTGGCTGAGCCGGTTGCCACGGAAGAGGGCATCCGCAACGCACTACACCATTTCATGCGGCTGAACACCAGATCAAACTTTTTTATCAGCGAGCCAAGTTGCATTCCGAAAGTCTTGAATGTATACGTAGCGTGGTACCAGCACGCGATGAGTGCTTTTATCAGGGAAGAAAAGCGATTATTGCTTGATCGCAAGGGTGCTGTCCCAGCTGGTAATCCAGCCGTTCCTTTGAAGCGACGGACCATCATTCGTCCTTCCTTAAAAGAAACTGCTGCGGTTGTGGTCCCGTGCGCCTTTCCTGATAAACCTCTACCTCGTATGCCTGTGGAAGTGGTGACTGCAACGTCTCCTGAGTCTGGCGTGGGTATGGAGATCGGGACTCGTCGTTCAAAGTTGCCCGCCAAGCGCAAACTTCTGTCATCAGCTGCCGGTGCTCGCTCACAAAAGAAGAAGAAGTCGCTATTTTTTGCCAACGTTGTGCTCGGCCAAGAGCCCCATGCTCTCTACAGCGAAGGCTTAAGTGAGTATGGCATCAATGAGGGTTTATTTATCGTGCCTGCGGATGATACTGATCTTCAAGCTGCCCTGTGGATTCCGAGCGATTGGCTCACGATGAAGCAGCACTGATCACTATCGCAAAGTCAGGTAGACTTCAGTCGTATCTTTCCGCGGTTATCTTTTTTTATTATGCTTTTACTGACGCTTTCTTCTTTAACAGGCATCTCTGCCGAAGAGGCTCTCGCGGCTTCTCTCAAGACATTCGAAGAGGAAGAGAGGCTCCGTGCTTCTTTGGGCCTTGGTATACTTCGGCTCATTATGTCTTCATTCTCTTTTTCTTTATTCATGGTTTGACCCTCTCTTTTATTTTATTGCAGGGACTATCTTGACTTAGGTTATTCCAAGTGCGGTACCGATCGCGAGTGGTGACGCAATGGCGCTTCCAGATCCGGCTATTGTGGCCCCAGCTCCCCCCGAAAGTATCGTAGGAGGCTTCACTTAAGCAGCCGATGATGGACGCCGTAACGGCTCCAGAGGCAGATCTTGGTTCAGACGATGACGTCCCATTAACGGAGGTCTTGAGGAGATCGCTTCTCACCGCTCAGACCGAAAAGAAACGCAGGAAGCGCGCAGCGAAGGAACGTGATGCCGCTTTGGCTGTAGGTGCAGGCTCAAGCACCACTCCATCTGTCGCTATTCCTCCAGAGGATGCTCCAGCTGCCCTGTCTACCGCCTATAGACAGGTTGCGCGCGGCTTGGAAAGAAACCGAAAAGCTACCCGAAGGTAACATAACGCTGAGTGTTTTTTATTATAACTTGATCTTCAAATTCTTATATACCATATCCTGCAGGGCCAAGTCCTGGCGATGAGATGGAAGGTGAGATGACGACGACCACAGAGCCCAAAGCGGCTACTCTCTCTCGAAAGTCTGGGACTGCCCAAACCGCTGCTCTTTCTCCTTGTGGTTCCCTGCTATTGGTGGGCATCGCGAGTGTCACGACGGCCCTCGTCGAATCAGGGGACGAAGCCATGGGTACAGAGACTACTCCTCTGAAGGAGAGCGAAGACGCTGCAACGCCCGGTGATGCTTCCGTCGCGGTTTTGGCTGATGACCCGCCAGGTAAGTCTTAAGCCATTGTTCTCCTTTCATTTTACAATCCCATTCAGTTTCTTCTGACGATTTTTGTTTGTAGGTGCAGTAAACATAGAAATTCCATCTGAAGCACCTCCGGTCACCGCCATGACGGTTGTTGTTCTCTCGCCTTCTCCTATGTCCTCCGAAATGTTGGAAGGTATAGATTCGCGATTTATTTAGTTGAACTATGAACACCGTCTTCCTTGTACTGACCATGTATCGTCGCAACTTTGCAGGAGTCCTCTTTGACCATCTGTATCAGGTGCTGAACCCGTATTTCTCCTTCCAGTCGGAAGTCACTCTACCTGCTGGTGTCGGTGAGTATAGTTTTTTTAACCGACATCCTTTACTTTCTTTTACGGGCAACCACGTTGTTGCTAATTTTTCTTTGAATTGATTACAGCGTTACAGATTGGAGGAGGAGACGAGAGAATAGCTACACCCCCGGTACTCCCAACTTTGCCACCTGTCGCAACCGGTATGGTAGACTCTATCGCTCGTGTATTTTCTTTACCTCCCGAGTCGACATCTAACCATAATTTGTTTTGCAGCAATCGCACCGACCCCAGCCCCCTTCGAGTCTCGAATCCCAATGCCGGCAGGGCCTTTTGCTAAATGCCCATCTTCTAGGGGCGCTGCGAATAACCTGCGAATGTTGAGTGAGTTCGTCGAGGATCTTGATGCCGAGGCCCTCGCATTTGCTACAGATTTTGCTGCGAAAGTTAATCTTATGCAAGCGACACTCGTGAACTTCCATAACAAAGGGGTCGTCAAGTCTTGGGTTAATTACTGCAGAAAGATCGAGGCTTGCCTGCATGAGATTGAGCTCAAGTGTCCCGCTCCGGAAGTATCGGCTTTGAATTCCCAACGTGCTGCATAGATTGAGCAGAGTGTTCCCTTCCTTCACCATTTTGAACAAGAGGCGACCCTTAGGCGAAAGGAACAAGAGACGACTTCTAGCGAGTCTGTCCAATTGCGTGCCCAGGTCGGAGCAAATGCTGCGCAGCTGAAAGCTATTTTTGAAAACCTCCAACGATGTATCTCTGACGGGCTGGTGCTGAGGAAGAAGCTTGACTTTACTGAGTGGGCTACGCAGAGTCATGAAGCCACTCAGCGGGAAATCGATGAGAAGCTTTCATCCTGTTCGCAGCAATGGGCTCGAATTGAAAAGGAGCTGGTCGCGGCGGCTGATCGTGAAAAGGAGTTGAGAAGAGTGCGCGAGCGGCTTGCCGATTTGTTAAAAACGCCTCCTTCTCAGTAGTCGTTTTTGTATCAACTAAAAATTTGTAATATATGAATAACATGAATTCATTCATTTTTATGATGTACCTTGTATTCAACTGAATTAATGAATAAAAGGCACATTTTTTATCTCCTATTATCGCCTTTTTCTTTATTGTGTCATTGGCATGTTACTTTAGCAAGTGTGGCATGTATATGATAAATAACAGCTCATCTTGAACCCTTTGTAGGGTAGCGATGGCTTAGAAAACAGGTTCAGGTCTGCTGCCTAAGACTTTCCAACTTTATGAGTCGTGGGGGTCTCATAAGACTTTTCTCCCTACGAGTCGAGAGGATCTCGTAGGTGTATTTTCTCCTTAGGAATCGTGAGGATTCCTAAGTGGACTTTTTCTTGAGAGTCGTAAGGATCTCACAAGAGAATTTTCTCCCTTTCAAGTCAAGAAGACTCGTAAGTGGTTGATGAGTCGACTTGTTTCCGAGTCGAAGCATTGCTCCGACGGGGGAGGTCGTTGGCTGACGTGTTTCCGAGACGGAGGTCATTTGCTGACGTGTTTCCGAGACGGGGTCATCTGATGATGTATTTCCGCGACGGGGTCATTTGCTGACGTGTTTCCGAGACGGGGTCACTGGATGACGTATTTCCGAGATGGGGTCACTGGATGACGTATTTTTGAGACGGGGTCATTTGCTGACGTATTTCCGAGACGGGGTCATTGGCTGACGTGTTTCCGCTACGGTGTCACTGGATGACGTATTTCCGAGACGGGGTCATTTGCTGACGTGTTTTCCAGATGAGGTCATTTGCTGACGTGTTTCTAAGACGGGGTCGTTTGCTGACGTGTTTCCGAGACGGAGGTCGTTTGCTGACGTGTTTCCGAGACGGAGGTCGTTTGCTGACGTGTTTCCGAGACGGAGGTCGTTTGCTGACGTGTTTCCGAGACGGGGTCATTTGATGACGTATTTCCGAGACGGGGTCATTTGCTGACGTATTTCCGAGACAGGGTCATTGGATGACGTATTTCCGACACGTAGCTCGTTTGCTGACGTGTTTCCGAGATGGGGTAATTGGATTACGTATTTCCGAGACGGGGTCATTTGCTGACGTATTTCCGAGACGGAGGTCGTTTGCTGACGTGTTTCCGAGACGGAGGTTGTTTGCTGACGTGTTTCTAAGACGGAGGTCACTGGCTGACGTGTTTCCGAGACGGGGTCATTTGATGACGTATTTCCGAGACGGGATCATTTGCTGACGTATTTCCGAGACGGGTTCATTGGATGGCGTATTTCCAAGACGGAGGTCGTTTTCTGACGTGTTTCCGAGACGGGGTCATTGGATGACATATTTCCGAGACAGGGTCATTTGCTGACGTATTTCCGCTTTCTGCAATGTCGGGGCTGACTCTAGGTTGTCTGTGAACCGTAGAGTCTTTGAACTGGGGACTTCACCATGGGTCCGATTGGTGGTGTCGCGTCCGTGCCATGCTGGCATAAGGAGGAACGCTTTTGTTGGTATTCTGGGATGCAGATGTTGCTGTCGAGATCTGACATTCCCTATAATAGAGTTTGTTGGGACATGTGGTTCCCTTCTCGTTTATGCCCATAGATTGTATACAGGGGTCAGTATGGACTTACCTGTAGGGAAAAGGTTTCATTCTTTCATTTGTTTTATTTCTTTCCGCTATGCTCTACCATTTCAGCTTTTTATATCGCGAAAGTCGCGATTGCCTAATCATTTCGGCTATTTTTTGCGGTGCCCAATCATTTCGGCTATTTTTGTTTTTACTCGCTGCTTTTTATTGTGAGTTGACCAATTATTTCAGCTATTTTTGTATGCATACCTTTTACTTGCTGATTTTCTTGCAAGTTGCCCTATCATTTCGGCTATTTCATTTGCATTTCTTTTACTTGCTGATCTTGTTGCAAGTATAGAACTTGGAACCTGATGCCAATCTTAGCATCAGCATCGCTACGATTGGAATATCGCCAGGAGCGAATCATCATTTGCCGTGAAAAGACTTGGAATTTGATACCGATTTAGGCATCAGCATCGCTACCACTGGGGTATTGCCAGGAGCGAATCATCATTTGCGTTTGTCGATTCGAACAAAGGTGGCTTAGCCAACAGGGTTAAGATCCTGTCGACTAAGGCTTTTTGACTTCATGAGCCTTAAGGGTCTCATAAAGGTGTTTCTCCCTAAGAGTCGTGAGGATCTCATAGGTGCAATTTTTCCTTAGAAATCGTGAGGATTTTTAAGTGCATGTTCTCTTATAAGTTGTAAGGATCTTACTAGAGTGTTTTTTTCCTTATAAGTCGAGAAGACTTACAAGTGTCGTTCGCCAAATGGGGAAATTTCACGCCATTGGTGGAACTTGGTAGGGGAGACGTTTATTTGTGCTCGTGGATTGTATACAAGAACCAATATTGAACCGATTGTAGGACTGTCTGGGAGATGTGATGGCTTAAGAACAGGTTCAGATCCCTGTAGCTCAAGGCTTTTGAATCTTACGAGCCGTAAAGGTCTCATAAGAGAGTTCTCCTTGCGAGTCCTGAGGATCTCATAAGTGAAATTTCTCCTCAGGAATCATAGGGATCCCTAAGTGTGTTGCTCCCTTGTGAGTCGTAAGGATCTCACGCAGGTATTTTCTCCTTACAAGGTCGAGAGGGCCTTGCAAATGTGCATGAATTTTTTACGAGTCTGCGCCCTTTCAGGTTTTCATAAACTCGCCGGTAGCCCTGTGTTTTTACTCATGGAGCCCTTTCGGGTTTTCATCCATGCCCATCTTGCTTATGGACATACCCCTTTTTTTGCGTCAGCCCTAGGATGCTGCGGTTTGTAGTAGTTTGAAGACGTTTCGGTCCGTCGTTCGTTTAGGGACGTTTCGGTCCGTTGTTAGTTTAGGGACGTTTCGGTCCGTCGCACGTTTTCGAGGTGAGGTTTCGCCGGATACTACTTATAGAGTTTAGGCTTAGGAAGATAGCGAGCAGACATGGGCGTCGTCATCTATCGTTGACCTAGGCCGTGACTCGTCAGGCGTAGTATTTTTTCAGGAACCGGCCATTTATTGGCCTGAAGGGTCTTTCGCCATGCATATCCATGAGCAAGTAAGCCCCACCTTGATAGACTTTGTCTATGATGTACGGGCCCTCATAGTTCGGCTCGAATTTCCCCCGTTTGGCATGATTAGGGATCATAGGTCTCTTGACCACTAGCACGAGTTCACCTTATCAAAATGTTCTTGGCCTAGTCAATCTCTCGTATGAGCGCGTCATCTTTGCTTTGTAAGCCTCCACGTTTTGCTGCGCCATAAGACGGGTTTCATCGAGGGCGTCTAGCTCTTCAAGCCGAAGATGAGCATTCTCTTCGTCTGTTAGCTCATAATAAACCGCCACTCGTAGAGAGGGTAGCTCTATCTCCAAGAGGAATACTGCTTCCGTGCTGAATACCAATGCAAATGGCGTTGTATTTGTGGCCGTTTTGAACGTGGTGCGGTAATCCCAGAGAGCTTCATGCAGTCACTCATGCCAGTCCTTCTTATTTTTGGACACCGTCTTCTTTATGATCTTCATCAAGATTTTGTTAAAAGCCTCAGCTAGACCGTTAGCTTGGGGATTATAGACTGAAGAGTATCTCCAGTCTGTATTATGCAGCTGTGTGAAGCGACTGATTTTGTGACTTCTGTAGGCCGGCCCGTTATCAGAGATAATCCGTCGCGGAGTGCTGAACCGATAGATGACGTGTGTCTTGAAGAAATGGAGAATATTATCCGTCTTCACTTCTCTTAGAGGTACTGCTTCTGCACACTTGGAGAAGTAATCAGTTGTCGCCAATATAAACCGATGTCCTCTGGATGATGCTGGTTCGATGGGCCCAATTATGTCGGTTCCCCACATCTCGAACGGCCAGCTAGCCACTGTTGGGTGTAGCGGATTTGGATGCTGGTGGATGAAGTCTCCACGAATCTGGCACGAATGGCATTGCTTCGCATATTTAAGGCAGTCCTGAATCATCGTGGGCCAATAGTAGACCATCCTTTTGATCTTCAGCTTCATCTTTGGCCCGGTTTGATAAGAACCGCAGAGTCCGTCGTGAGTTTCTTGGACGACTCTCCTTGCTTCCTCCGGTCCCAGGCATCTTAGCCACAGAGAGTCAAACGATCTCTTATACAAAGTATCATTGATGAAGGCGAAAGACAGAGCTCGTTTCATGAGCTGATATCTTGAGGATGCATCTTCAGGTGTTCGACGGGATTTGAAGTAGTCTATAAAGACTTCTCTCCAATCCTTAGCCTTTTCCTGGTTTTCTATTTGTAGGGTTGTTTGGTTGGTCGCTTCCTTTTCTTCAGACGACTACGGAGACATTTCTGCTGGTGCAAGAATCCGACGGCTTTTTACAACGATCCTTATGTCATCGAGATTTTCGTCAGCCAGTTCTTCAGCGAGCTTGGCTAACACATTCGCTTTGCTATTTTCCGCACGCTGTATGCTTTCCAGAATATAGGAGAGGATTTGAGTCAGCAATTGTTGCACTCTCTCACCGTACTTCACCAAGTCTGGTTTGCACGTTTGATAGTCGCCGTTTACTTCACTAATGACCAGCTGGGAGTCTCTGTATATGAGGAGGTCTTCGATTCCCATATCAACAGCGATCTCAAGACCTACTATCAAAGCTTTATATTCTGCTTCATTGTTTGTCCTCGGCTCTGTTAAGGAAAAGGCAAAGTGCATTATCCCTCGTTGTGGAGTCATGAAGATGAGGCCTACCCCAGATTTGATCATGGGGGAGCTGTGCTTTCGCTTCTTCATGGAAGATGCCTTATCGAAGTAGAGTTCCCATCGGGTATCACTCCATCCTTTCTCCCTTTCGATCGTGTCAAACATGTGTTCTGGCAATTCGCAGTTTAGGGGTGAATCGGCAAGTATCGGATGCTCAGCGAGAAAGTCGGCGATGGCCTGGCCTTTCACTGCCTTGAGAGGCCGATATGTTATCGAGAATTCCATTAAGAGTAGGGCCCATTTAGTGAGCCGTCCCGTTAGCATGGCTCTTGACATCAAATATTTAAGAAGATCCACTTTCGATATGAGATGGACATAATGCGCCACAGCATAGTGTCTGAGCTTCGTTATCGCGATGATTAACGCCGACAGTGTTTTTCGATAGGGGGGTAGTTATTTTCTACCCCCAGGAGAACTCGACTCAAATAGTAGAAGGCTCTCTCTTTCCCTTGGTCGTTCTCTTGTGCCCATAGTGCGCCTAAGTAACCTTCAAGGGCGGTTGTGTACAGGATGAGGGGTTTTCCCTTGACCGGAGCGGTCAGTACCGACGGATTCTGCAGGTATTGCTTGATTTCATCCAGTGCGCTTTGGCATTTGCGATCCCAAACGAGCGGGGTCCCATTCTTCATTAGATGAATATAGGGACGGCATTTGTCAGAGAGATTAGCTATGAACAGCCGGATATACGCGAGCTTTCCTTGGAGAGACCGCAGTTGCTTGAGAGTTCTTGGCGGAGGCATTTCCATAATCGCCTTGATCTTTGATGGGTCTATTTCGATGCCCCGGTGTCGTACGATGAATCTTAGGAGCTTGCCTTAGGAAACTCCGAACGCGCATTTGAGAGGGTTCATCTTCAGGTTATATTTCCAAAGGCGCTAAAACACGATCTTCAGATACTCCAAATGTTCCTCGTACGATTTGCTTTTCACCATGAGGTCGTCGATATAGCATTCGACGATTTCATGTATGAGGTCATCAAAGATCTTCGTCATGGCCTTCTGGTAGGTAGCGCTGGCGTTCTTTAGACCAAAGGTCATCACTTTGTTACATAATATGTGTTACAACCCTGAACTTTCTGTACAACATTCTGTACAAATTTTTCAAAAAATACAGAAAAGGGTATTTTTGCCTGAGCACAAGTTATAAGTTTGTTTTGCATTTTAATAGTAAGGAGGAGCTTGTAACTCATTGGTAAGAACTTGCACTGCTGGACCAAAGCACCAGGGTTCAAATCCTATCCCCCACGTTATTTTTAATAGTGTTTTATTTTAAATTTTAAGAAGTCCAAGGGTCTACACGTGCATCACTCGTAAAAAACCCATTACACATGTAAAACAAACTGGCTCAGGGGGTAGACGATGCGACGAGGAACATGTGGCACGCCTGAACCGGCCAGAATCGGCCGAATCGGCCGGCGACTCGGCCGACTCGGCCCGCCGCCGCCGGCCGGACTCGGCCCGCCGCCGCCGGCCGGACTCGGCCGGACCGCCGAGTCTCCAACACGAAAGTTGTGCCTCTTCAACTCCCCATCACTCCTGCATACTTTAATTTCTTGGACCAGTTCTAGAACTCTTAAAAACTCTATTACACCATTTTTTAATACATTTTTCTTTACAACCTTTATGTCACTACCCGAAATATTAGCTCGTGACCGGCACTTAGATCACGCAACGTCTACAGGCGTAACGTAACTTAAGTAAACCGAAATCCAGAAATCTAATCTTTTCAAAAGAAGTAAGTAATGAAAACATTGATACAACATTTGGAAACCTTAAGTTAAAGTCCTTAAATCTTTTTTTTTTTAATTTCGGCTGCACCTCCTTTGTAAAAACTAGCCCCGAAATGGGTACAACATAGAATATAAAGAAAGCATCCCCAAACGGGAGAAAATCACGCCAAACGGCGGAAACAACCACCACAAGCATATATATGTATACGACGCCCAACGGCAAAAATCAACACAAAGGAAAATGAAAAGCAAGACATCAAACCCACCAAGCGAACATATAACCCATCGCTCTAAGTCTCGCAACTATAAGTCTTGCTAAGTCTTCACTTATACAAATACTAGTTTCTGATTGATAGAGATGACTAGATACAATAAGAATAATAATAATAATGCAAGAGGGGCACGATCCAACATGTACCAGCTACCACAGAAACCACCCGAAAGTAAGCTGTATGCCAGCGATACCGCTACTGATCCATGCGGTCAAGCTGCAAGAACTGTAGCACAACAGGGGTGAGTTGCCAACTCGTGAGTAGAAAACATCAGCAGGTAGAAATCGAATAAAACAAGGATTTCCTAGGTCAACTATATCATAAAGGTAATACTATGATATCTAGGGTGACCGTGTCTACATATATGCCAATAATAATTAATGCATGTATGCATGTGGATCTCGTCCAACAATATAATCAATGTATGTATGCAGGTGGATCTCATCCAACAATATAACCAATGCATGTATGCAGGTGGATCAAAACCCTCTCTTGAATTTCAAAACTTGCTAATTAACACCATATTTAAACACTCCATAAGCTAAATTAAAGTATTTAAACAACAACTAAAGCTTAGGGTTAGGATTTATACCTCACAAACTTGCTATCAAACTTGCAAATTTTCACCACCAAAATGGCCTCCAAAACTCTAACTTTCATCTTGATCCAAGCTAGATTAGGCTAATGAATAATGGGTAGAGATTTAATTTAGAGTTTGTGGGATTTTTCTTTGATTTTTGATGAATTTTTGAAGCTTTTTGAAGTGAAAAATGGAGTGGGGAAAAATGGGGCAGCAAAAGGGGGGTCGGCCAATATTGAAGGGAATGGAAAGCTGTGGGTGAGTGTGGAAAGTTCTAGGTTAAAATGCATTAAAGCTCAATTAAAGCACCTCCCATCCATGCCACCTCTTAATCCTTTTCTTGTCTAATTTCATTTAAATTGTAGAAATATCTAGAACACTTAGATATTTTGAAAACAAGACAAAAATGCTTAATCTTGTAATTAAGTTGTCATGGTTCACTTTAGCATAATTAACCCAATCCAAATTGTAATTACCACTAATTAAGTGAATAATTAAAAGCTTATAATAATATTTTAATTAAGGAAAAATATTTAAGTGAACTAAAATTTACCAGCGACAACTAATTACCGCATACTAGCAATTTCCTAGTAAAACTATATGCAGTTAAGTCTATACTGAAAAAGATCACATCTTGGTTTTTTTACGGAAAAACCTAAATTATTTACCGATTTACCGAAAATTCACCTAAACGATTTCAGAAACGTTACAATTTTCCCCCCTTAAAAAAATTCGGTCCCCGAAATTAAAAATTTAAACCCCCAAATGCTAAAACATTTCAATAATCATCTCAAATCAACGGGGCTCCGAAATCACGGAAGATACAGAAATACCACAGTGCATCATGTGCGCCGGAAAATGAGTACGAAACTCAAAACCGAACTCCTTCAAGCGTCACGCAAATCATCGGACTTGCACGCATATCATCGGTGTCACAATGGAGATACAAATCTCGAAATCCACTACCGAAATCCCATATGCACTAATCAAATACTATAATACATATATAATACGCATCCTTGAAAAAGCTCTTAAAACTGAATAAAATATATACAAAATCCTTCCTGAATCGCCGTGTGATGCGTAACTCACGGCACAAGTGACGGACGCTCATTTATGAAGTAATAAATGTATGTTCATATATGTTTTGCCAAAATATACGTTTCGCCGTTTTTAAAATATCCGAAAGGTTTTCCTTTATAAGCGTTTATGTCGCTCGCGGACATGTAAGAAATAGCGAGACTATAGCTCCTTTTTGAAAACCTTTTGGTAAACTTTTTATGCATGCAAAATACTCAGGTACAGTTCTCCGATCAGTCCTGTTTGGCTACTACATAGTATAGTACCTATCATGAAAACAAAGGGCTCAAGAGCAAAATCAACCTCAAAAGGCGTATCCAACAATCATGTGCGTCTGGTGAGAACGGAAATCAAAGCCAAATGCAAGTGCTATAAATGTACACGAGCAAAACTAGGTGCAACGAGTGTGCATGAAAGCATCTGTCCAGTGCAACAGGTGTGCACGACAACAACAACTAGTGCATCTATAGTGCATGAAAATCTCGATCCAGTGCAACTAACATGCACGAATGAAAATCCCAGTCGAGTGCATCAGGTGTACACAAAATCATATCTCATATCATGCGCCCAACGTGCGCGAAAATCCAAATCAAGTGCATCCGTCATGCACGAATAAAATCTAAATCAAGTGCATCTAACATGCACGAATAAAATCCCAATCAAGTGCATCCAACATGCACGAATAAAATCTCAATCAAGTGCATCTGATGCGCACAGAATCTAATACCAAGCGCCAAATATGCGCAAAATTTAGCCCAAGCGCGTCAAGTCCGTAAAAGCATCTAGTGCTGTGGTATGCACGAAAACGAACATCAAGTACACACGTGCACGAAAACACAAATCTGGTAAAACGAATGCTCAAAGATATAAATCGGGTGCAACCAATGTACAGAGTATAAATCTAGTGCAACCAATGCGCGAAATACCCACCTGGTGCAGCAAACGCATGAAATACAAATCTAGTGCAACCAATGCACGAAATACGAATCCGGTGCAACAAATGCACAAAATACAAATCGGGTGCATCCAGTGCACGAAATACAAATCCAGTGTATCCAGTGCATGAAATACAAATCTAGTGCAACAAATGCACAGAAACTCATCACTAACTCAAATGCGTATGAAAACTACACCGAGTGTACCAAGGTGTATAAAAATCATAAACGTGTGCAACTGCATGCACAAAATACGTATCAATGCACTGCAAGCATATGTGAGCTATACCGAGTGCAAAAATCAATTCGAGTGCATACCACACGCACAAATCAAATCAACTGTAGGAAATCCAGGAAATCATCAACATGTGCAACTAAGGCACAAAATCGACATCAAGTGCAATAGATATGCACAAATCGCAAATCAACACAACGGTATATAAAATATATATATCAAGTGCGATAACTATGCATAAAATGAAAATACCCAGTAGGTGCAGCCATGGTGCACTACATCAATATCATGAAACTCAATCATAAAAGCTCAAACCCAAGCGATATAAGCGTGATACTCAGATCACCAACGCAAATCGTACAAATGACATTGAGGTACATTTCCTACAATGTCGAAAAATGACGGTGCATCCAAACTAGCAGAGCAAGAACATCCGCCTGCCTCCTGCTCACGGTCTGGCATCTTTTGTCTCTGGGTCCTCATTTCTCTGCGAATTACCAATCTCGCAATCTATTTGCTCATCGGACCAATCAAGTGTGCTAACGGAAACGATTCCGCTCGGGCACTCCTCAGGTCAATTAGTATGATCACTCGTAAAGCAGCACGTCACCGGTGCCGTCCTCCGGTCTTCTAAATACCCGTGACACATCTAATCCTCGGTGCAACTCTTATCGCAGCAGTGTCCTGAAAAGCATCTGCTCAAGGTCTCTTCTGATCTCGCCTATGACGAACTATACGAAGGCTGCTACTCTGAAATAATCTTTTCTCGCTTTCTGGACATCTGCGTTCTCAGCACTGCATTTCCTTGGGAACTGCCCGTATCCCAACGCCTCTGTATACATATCCGATTTCTAATCTCAACAGGGAGTAACAACAGCTTGTTAACATCTCGCATGAACATCTTGTTCCACTCGTCTTTATTTTCGTCCACCTCGACGTCACGTCTTGCTATCTGCGTACTGCAATTATTCTTGGCTACAGTCAATCCGGAATCTCTCACATGGACTCGAAATCGCGAACTCGGTATCTTCATCACTCTCTAGAAGATATCTAACCGAACACGTCCTCGGGAACTCATTCCAATCATCGGAGGAATACTCAATACTCGTCCGTTCTCGATCAACTCACAATCCTCTATCTGAAGCTGGTCCACTTTACTAATCTCCTATCGGAGCATCCAACGAACAATGTCATCTCTGGATCGATCTACTCTAGACCTGAATAATATTCTCTACACAGGAAGTCTTCAAATCAACTGGGCCTGCGTCGGCGCATCAAATCTGACGAATCACTTAGTCTCTCAACTCAAGATAGACTAGCTATCACCTGTCGCATCTCTGCCTGGAAGCTCCAGCGATCTCAGCTCGTAAGCACTGGAAGCGACATCACATCAATCTCAGCAACAGCTGCGTCATCTGTCTGCACGGTAGATGACATCACAATCTCTGAGGTATGATGTACATCAACAGTTCTCTCACAACAGGCAGCCTCTAACAATGGCCCGATCATTCGGTACAAAACTGCACACTCGTCTCAAACGAGAGGTCACAACACAACACTACATCGATACGTTTCCATGTCACCAGAAAACACTATGGTCAATCCTCGTCCACGACGAGCTCGCCCTGACCGCATCACTAGCAGCAGCTCAAACTGCGCTCAAACCATAGTGACAGGAACCTCAATCATGTATCGACGAAAATAGATCAAAGGGATGAAATGAATCAACAGATCCAGAATGAATATATGATCATAAGGAGGAACAGAATCGGTGAGAGTATGATCATGGAAACAAATAGAATCAAGGATCTCAAATGGATGTATAATCAAGGGGACGAAGAGAATCACAAGTCTCAAGATATGTACATCCTAAGGTCACTTAAGTGGAGTATCATATCGTAAATATGCCGCGGAACATACGTACGGTACGTCACTCTACTCAAGCTACCTACTCCATCAATCAGGGTCAGCCTATGTAACGAAAGTTCCGGTCTAATACCCCCATGTTCAAGTCTAAGTTCCGTAAGGTCAAGCCTATGTAACGAAATAAATTACGCCCCAGACTCCACATAGTCAAACCTAAACTCGAACCAAGGTTAAACCTAGCGCTCTGATACCAACTTTGTCACGGCCCAAAATATTAGCTCGTGACCGGCACTTAGATCACGCAACGTCTACAGGCGTAACGTAACTTAAGTAAGCCGAAACCCAGAAATCTAAACCTTTCAAAAGAAGTAAGTAATGAAAACATTGATACAATATTTGGAAACCTTAAGTAAAAGTCCTTAAATCTCCTTTTTTTTTTTTAAAAAAATTTCAGCAGCACCTCCTTTGTAAAAACTAGCCCCGAAATGAGTACAACATAGAATATAAAGAAAGCATCCCCAAATAGAAGCAAATCACGCCCAACGGCGAAAACAACCACCATAAGCATATATATGTATACAACGTCCAACGGCGAAGATCAACACAAAAGAAAATGAAAAGTAAGACATCAAACCAACCAAGCGAACATATAACCCATCGCTCTAAGTCTCGCAACTACAAGTCTTGCTAATTCTTTACTTATACAAATACTAGTTTCTGATTGATGGAGGTGACTAGATACAATAGGAATAATAATAATAATACAAGAAGGGCACGATCGAACATGTACCACTTACCAAAACAACCACCCGAAAGCAAGCTGTGTGCCAGCGATACCGCTACTGATCCATACGGTCAACCTGCAAGAACTGTGGCACAACGGGGATGAGTTGCCAACTCATGAGTAGAAAATATCAGCAGGTATAAATTGAAAAAACAACGATTTTCTAGGTCAACTATATCATAAAGGTAATACTATGATATTTAGGGTGACCGTGTCTACATATATGCCAATAATAATCAATGCCTGTATGCCTGTAGATCTCGTCCAACAATATAATCAATGCAAGTATGCAGGTGGATCTCATCCAACAATATAACCAATGCATGTATGAAGGTGGATCTCATCCAACAATATAACCAATGCATGTAAATATATGAGGATATCAAAGAACGTGTGTCCATCAATGACACATCAAATCATGGAACCTGAGTGTCCAACATCGACACTCGAAATATCATGAAACCCGTGTCCAGCATCGACACGTAAATCCTGATATCTCGGGCTCCGTCAGTCCGGATCGGCCCTCATCAATATCTCGGGCTCTGTCAGTCCGGATCGGCCCACGGGCTCCGTCAGTCCGGAATCAGCCCGTATCATATCACGACTCCGGTCGGTATCCTCCGGATAACCGCCGAGTCCAAATGCTATCACCGGTAGGTACTAGCCCTCCTGCCAGGATCATCGTCTATACCACGAAAATCACCTCTTACCCCGGGGAACCATACCGGGTCCACCATATATCCGCAGACGGTGCCTACCGCTCCTCGAATCGGGTTTCTAACACAAATCTCAGAACCGAGAAAACTCATGGTAGACGCATTGAAATATCATATAAAGAGAAACCTGGTTTTCAAACAATACATAAATTTCTTAAAATACACCCACGGTTCTCAAATTAATAAATCACATGAAAACTGATGTATGCAACATAAAACAGCAATATGAGCATATTAAGGGAAAACCGCTCTTTTAAATGAATCCAGTTTTAAAATATATCATGTGGTTCCTAATTCCTCCAAAATCAAATGCAACATCATATAAAGGCGTACACGTAGCTCTAGTAAGATGTGTGTATATACATGTAAGTATGTAAGCATGATGCATTTCATATACGCAATAGGACAAGAATCAACGTCTAAATGTCAATAATGATACAATACTCCATAGGTGTATGTGCAGCTATAGCAAGGTATGTCATGCAACATAGCATAATGATGTGATCATAGCAAGTATATCATAGCATGATGTAGCAATTCTATTGTGTGAGTGGCATAGCAATTATCGATGATGAAAGTGTGTGAGCCGGCAATCTGTGTAAGTGTAACATACGCATCATCGATAATGGTATAGGTATACTAGCACAGGTACATATATAATGCAATGAGAATATTATAAACGTAGCATAAGGTACATCATAAACGAAATACTATCAGGTATACGTATCTACAATATATCCAAGTCGGTGAATCTATCAATCGGCATCCAGCCTCACAACACCACGTACGGTATAATCTATCGTACGGCATCCTCTAATCAAGGGTATAGATCAATCAACAGGTAAATCTCATCGCGTACGGTAATCCATCGTACGACGGCATTAAAAAATTAGGGATTCTATCAACCTATACAACAACGGGATACGGATCTATGTCTCGTACGGCATATCACTCATTATGCACAACATTATCCATATATATAAATACCTATCTCTCAGGTCACATCCGTGTCAATCTCGTATCAGGGGACCGGCAAGGTATCAACTATTTCTCATCGACTCACATCCATATAACGACATATCAACCAAGTCATCATATCTTATCGTATACTCTTTTCATCGTATCATTCTCTCACATCAAGTCATTTTACATATGCATTCTATCATATGAATCTCTAAGAGTTATGTCCCTATACCTTTCATCTCATATCTCGATATATACTAAATCATTAATATCACTTCTAACTATCTTTTTAACCACATCTATAGTTTTCAATTCTAGGTTTCTCCTACTGTATTCTATGTATATATCGGTTTCCATTCATAATTTGCGGGGGTGCTATACGCCATCCACCCGACTTTCCCCGTAGATATAAATATACTGACCCGCTAAACTCATCGCTTAGCCGTAGTCGATGTGCTTCGTCGTCTCGGAATCTACGCGAATGTACCTATAATCAATATGAAATCGCAAAGCTATTAAAATCAAGTTCCGAAATCCAAATACGGCACGCGGTGCGCTCATAGGTTAGAACCTATAGCCTACGCATGCAAAATAACCCAAAAACCCTCATCTTTGATGTACAAATATCCAATGACCAAATACAATATCAAATCTCAAAACCAAGAATCCCAATACTGGAAAACATAGCCAAAACCCTAACTAGGGTCGCTATTCATGAAAACCGCCAATCCTAAAACCCAATCGTACAAATACTCATTTACAACACAATAAATATCGTACAAGACAATATATTTTTCATCACTACGCCGAATAAAACTCACGTCTAATTTTACCAAAAACCTAGTAAGCATCTTTTAACAATTATTGCACCAATCTACATATTTGAACAAATCCAGTGGCCACCATCATCACATAATAGCTTAATTACGCCATCCAAACCGTTACTAACTTTTTAATCTCACACATACTAGATTTAGTAAAATTTAGTTTCCAAATCAAGATTAGTTTGGACAATTAGAAAATAAAAATTACAATTTCACAACTAGGTTAGATTTTCCATGTCTAAATATGTTAACCTACACATAAACCATAACTAATTAATCAAAACTCTTTCTTGAATTTCAAAAATTGCTAATTAACACCATATTTAAACACCCCATAAGCTAAATTAAAGTATTTAAACAACAACTAAAACTTAGGGTTAGGATTTATACCTCACAAACTTGCTATCAAACTTGCAAATTTTCACCACCAAAATGGCCTCCAAAATTCTAACTTTCATCTTGATCCAAGCTAGATTGGGCTAATGAATAATGGGTAGAGATTTAATTTAGATTTTGTAGTACTTTTCTTTGATTTTTGATGAATTTTTGAAGCTTTTTGAAGTG
Source organism: Agapanthus africanus (assembly GCA_030015575.1). Lineage (NCBI taxonomy): Eukaryota > Viridiplantae > Streptophyta > Magnoliopsida > Asparagales > Amaryllidaceae > Agapanthus > Agapanthus africanus. The sequence continues at coordinate 142,817,988 of CM057342.1, read as the reverse complement.
AAAAATGGAGTGGGGAAAAATGGGGCAGCCGGGGGGGGGGGGGGGGGGTCGGCCAATATTGAAGGGAAAGGAAAGCTGTGGGTGAGTGTGGAAAGTTCTAGGTTAAAATGCATTAAAGCTCAATTAAAGCACCTCTCATCCATGCCACCTCTTAATCCTTTTCTTTTCTAATTTTATTTAAACCCTAGAAATATGTAGAACACTTAGATATTTTGAAAACAATACAAAAATGCTTAATCTTGTAATTAAGTTGGCATGGTTCACTTTAGCATAAATAATCCAATCCAAATTGTAATTACCACTAATTAAGTGAATAATAAAAAGCTTATAATAATATTTTAATTAAGGAAAAATATTTAAGTGAACTAAAATTTACCGGCGACAACTAATTACCGCATACTAGCAATTTTCTAGTTAAACTAGGTGCAGTTAAGTCTATACTGATAAAGATCCCATCTTGGTTTTTTTTTACGGAAAAACCCAAATTATTTACCGATTTACGGAAAATTCGCCTAAACGATCTCAGAAATGTTACACTTTCACCTACCCTAACCCTACCTTTACCCTATAAATACCACCCCTAGACACACCCCCTCACTCATAATTTTTTCCAAACTCTCAAGAAATTCCTCTAGAAATTTTGTGTACAAGTGGAGTTAGCGAAGGGCAAAACTCCGACAATCTTCCGACGACGACACTAGGAGCTTCCGGCGATGAAACGACGCACCGGCGAATCCTACATCCTCCTCTACCTCTTCTCTTGACTTTAAACCCGTAAGTCCCTTCTCTCTCTTCACCTTGCAATTCTAAAAACACGTATTTCTAAAACCCGACGGAATTGGAGTTAATCCGATTTCCGTTTCGGTTCTTCCTAAAAATTCAACCTTTTCTTAAATACAAACATACCAAACCCTTACATGTTGACTATTAATCATTAACAAACATGTTGAACAAGTTTCATGGCAATATATTTCATTTTGTAACATCTACTACTCTTTTTCAGTAAAATACCATATAGTTTAGTTTCGTCTTTAAAACATCCTTAAGTTTGCTATACCTTTAATTAGATCACGAGAAAACGACCTACCTCTTCACAACACTCATATGCAACATAGCATAATACCATTCGGGAATATAGAAAACGGGAAAACGAAATTTTACATATAAATACCACTAACTATTAAAACTGTTTTCTATAAGATTACGTATTTTTATAAATCTTTACAAAGCGCCGCTACAACCCATTTTGGAGAACCCGATCGGGATGGTGCGGATTATCGCACATCCTCGGGCTCAGTAGTGCGAGATGCAAACCTCCATAAGGAGCATTCGGTCTCGAGAGATTTAAAATACAAATATCTTAAGAAAATGAGATTTCTAGAAAATAATAAAATAAAATTATTTTAATAAATATATATATATATCATCAAAATGTCTATGTTTGATATATTATAAATATTCCAACTTTTCTAAATCACAAGAATCACTTTACATGAAAATACCATGAAATTCCATACAAGTTCAATATTACAATTAAATACCATGTATTATGAAAAATAGGTTTATTTACTGGAAATGTCACAAATATAAAATATACAACTATGAAAACTCTAAAGACGATAAATAAATACTTGGGGTGTATTTTGAAAACTATACAAAATTATTTTTACATAAAACGCCCTCAAGTTCTATAAACTACCATAAGGACCCTAGTAAATATAGGTTTAAACGGGACCAATCTCTTGAGCCTCAGGGAGTCGGAGAAATGGGTGCTTGCCTATTTAAGGTAGACAACTTAATAACGGTGTTATCAACACGGTAATCATCTTTGAAAAAGACACAAATCCTGCCGGCCATGTGCAGCGGTTACCGATAACATCAAAACCTAATTCATGATTTCAATTTCTTTTATAATTATTCTGACTCAGACCGAGTCTCATTATAAATAATCTGACTTGAATATGATTCAAGTACAATCTACAAACTACAATTCAATATGAATTCATGAATTCATATATTCAATCTATTCAATCTATATTGACTGAACCGAACCATGGATATACTTCCATTTACATGATTATCCAGTACATCCATTTCCATTTATACGATATCATAATTTCGGCAAGTCTTCCGTTTACAACACAAGTCATCTATCTATATACAACAATACAAACAAAACATCGCGGGGTTTATAAAGGGATAAAGTGGTACAGAATATGTTAAAGGTGGAACGGGGTAGTCACTTAAGACGTAATTACATCCATGCCGTTGTTCCTTGGTATTATCGACGGAGCCTTGTACTTCCATTTGCATTAGTCTCTGGCATATAGAGACTCCTCTCGTATACACTGGCATCCTTCTGTACCAAGCTACAAATAAGAGCGTTAACACTAATACAATATAATACAACTTTAAAAGCTACTTTCTCTCTCTGTCTATTCTATTTCTCCTTCATCTTTGGGACTTACCAAGCGATTGTTCGCTGACGACATTCCTTCTCTTTCTTCTTTGGAATATTGTCAGGTGATCTGGACACTCAGGAGATCGAGCCTACCAGCGAGGGCTTGGATCAGCTTGCCTACGACCCAGAGCTCTAGCTTCATTGTACACATTTTATTTCAGTACTTCTCATTTCGGTTATGCCACTGTTTTAGGCATTGCTTTCTTTCAGATGTATTTACTTTTCCATGCATTGTACAAAAGAATGTTAATAAATAAAGTTGTTGTTCAGTTATATCTACTGTCTTTGTCTCTTGTGCATTTTTATTTATATTGCTTAGATACGCTTAGCGTATTTGCTTCAGAGTAAATACGTAGTGGTCTCGTCGCGTCCCCTTCGCCGTACAACGGAAAGCGGGGTGTGACAGGTTTTGTTCGTAGCCCATGCAGGTTAGAGTTGTATGGAACCCTACCATGCAGTTCTATTCTGCGTGAACAACCTAAGCAATATAACATAAAAACCAGCAATTAAAACATTCTTTACAATTCATGTTCCTTGAATCTTACCATTTCATATACTTTGAATCTGTCCTAAACCAAAAATTTTCATTCAAGATTATGGATTCCCCAAACAACACCAGCACCAACTTCAAAAACACTCCACCTCCCCTACCAATCACACCACCCGTCCCTGCTCCGCTTAACGAGCAGACGGTTCTGCTTGAGGCGATCCGCAGCCTCCTAGAGTGACAGTAGCAGCAGACTGCTCTTTTAATGAACCGTCCCGGGGCGGAAGCACCTGGGATGAAGCAATTCAGGGTTTTGCACCCCAAACGGTTCTGAGGAAAGGAGAGCCCACTGGAAGCTGAATGGGCTCAGAGTATCGAAGATGATCTGGCAGCGGCACAAGTGCCAGAAATTGCTTGGGTTCGTGTTGCAAAATTACAGCTCACGGACAATGCATGGAATTGGTGAAAGGCAGAAGAAAGCCGTCTTGAATAACCCATCGAATGGAAGACTTTCCGTGACATGTTCGACGCTAAGTACTTCCCTAAGACTGCCAGGTTCGACATGGAACAGCAGTTCATCCATCTGCAACAAGGTTCAATATGGATCAAGTCGGTAGATGAATATGACGCTGAGTTCACCATGCACAGTCGGTAAGATATGTCTCAATGTTCGATTTTATATCACATACTATACAGCTAACACAAGACCGTAACAGGTTTGCGGCCCATCTCATACCGACTGTTGAGATCAGGGCTAGAAGATTTCAGCAAGGGTTGGACCCGAAAATCCAAGCTGCTCTACCTACAGGGGATTTCCCAACCCATGATTTGGCTTTGAAGGCTGCCCGAAAATATGAGATAGTAGTAAAGAGAAAGGGCAGACCTCAAACTGTCGGAGTGAAGCGCCCTATCACTCAAATGGCAGGAGGAGCCTTGTCAAGCCCCGCTTCCCAGTGTACGGCGAAGGGGACGCGACGAGGTCCGCTACGTAAATACTTAGAAGTACATACGCTAAGCGTATCTAAGCAATATAAAAGTAAATCACAAGAGACAAGAGATATAGAAATAACATCAACTTTATTAATAACATTCTTTTGTACAATGCATGAAAAGTAAATACAACTGAAATGAAAAGCGATGCCTAAACAATGGCATAACAGGAAATGAAAAATACTGAATAGAATAAGGTACAATGTCTAGAGCTCGGGGTCTTCATGAAACTGATCCAAGTCTTCATCGGTGGGCTCGATTTCTGACGGGTCCAAAACACCTGACGACATTCAAAGAAGAAAGAAATAGAATGTCGTCAGCGAACAGGTCGCTCGGTAAGTCCCAAAGATAAGGAAGAATTAGAAAAGACAGAATAAGAGATATCTTCTAAAGTTGTATACTATTTGTTGTAATGTTGTATTAACGCTGTTGTTTGTAGCTTGGTACAGAAGAATGCCAGTGTGTACGAGAGGGGTCTCTATATGCTAGAGACCAGGGCAAACGGAAAATAGAGTACAAGGCTCCGTTAGAAGGCCCGGAACAACGGAAATTGGATTCATGTTAGGTATCATAAGTCTGGCCGTCTCGTGCCACTTTTAATATCTTCCGTACCAATCTACCCCTTAACCCCGTAGTGTTTTGATTGTATTGTTGTATGGTATTGTGTAAGTTGGATGACTGGCCAAAACCATGATATCAGTAAACAGATTGTAACTGCATAATCAGGTAAATGGAATAACGGGATAATGGATGTATATCCATGGTTTGATTTAGTCAAGTTGTATAGATTGTTAACTGGATTCTAGGATTCATGTGTTATATTGAGTTGGAATATTAAAGAATGTAGATTGACTTGAATCATATTCAAGTCAGAAATAATCAGACTCAAACCCGAGTCAGACAAAAGAAATGTAAATCGAAGTTCTATATTTGTTAGAGTCCTTATTGTAATTTATAAAACTTAAGGGAGTTTTATGTAAAAATACTTTTGTATAGTTTTCAAGATACACCTCAAGTATTTATTATTCGTCTTTATAGTTATAATGAGTGTAATTTTATTTTGTGTTATTTCTAGTGAAAATATCCTAATTACATAAATAAAGGTATTAATCTGTAATATTGATTTAATTGAAATTCATAGTATTTTAATGTAAAATTTAGTGTCGTGATTTTTAGGAAAAGGTGGAAAATTTATCTTATAATAAAATAGGTGTTTAAATGAAAAATATACATATGTTTATACAAGAATAATTTTTAATAAATTTTTTATTTTCCATAAATTTCATTTTTCTTAAATGTCGTATTTTAAACTTTTCGAGACCGAATGCTCCTTGCGGAGGTCTGAATCTCGCACTACTAAGCCCGAGGGTGCACGATAAACCGTACTATCCCTAATAGGTTCCCCAAAGGTGGGTTGTAGTGGCGCTTTGCAAAGATTGTAAAATACTAATCCTTTAGAATACGGTTTTATTAAAGTAAAGGTATTTATTTGCAAAAGTCGTTTTTCCGTATTTTAGGATATAGGGTTTCTTATTTCAACTAGACTAATTTTAAATGATCTAAACAACAAGTTGTTAGAAGCCTCAAATCGCCTCTTCACCTCCAATTGTGGCCAGGTAAGTACAAGTGAGGAAAGAGGGATCCGCTCACGAATCGTGAGACGGGCCTTTTAAAGTTACCTTTGCTCACTTGCCTAACCTAGACACCACAAAGTCCGGTTTAGATAAACGATCGATGTGCACAACTTATCATATTTTCCTATTAAAAGATATTTGTTTTAAAAGTGTAGCAACCTAAAACTTTTAGAAAAGGTTTTATTAAGAAAATGGTATTTTAATGTAAAATCTTGTTTTATCGCATTCTAAGTTTTCAAGGTAGCATGTTATGATTGCATATGAGTGTGTGAGGAGGTAGGTCATTACCTCGTGATCTACTTTAAGGTATAGCAATGTTAAAGGGTTAATTGTGAAAACTAAACATTATGGTATTTAAGTGAAAGAATACGATATATTGCAAAAGCTATCATTTCATATGAGAAACTTTATTCAAATTAGTTGTTATGTGATTAATAGTCAACATAAAGATGTTTAAGCGTTATGGAATTGGTGATAAGTGAGATTTTAAAGAAAACCAAATCGGAAATCGGTTTGTTCCGATTTCCGTCGGGTTTATAAGTTCGTATTTTTATGAAGGAAAAGAAAGGTAGAAAAGGGGGACTTACGGGTTTGGACAACGCTAGAAAGTGAGGGGGAAGTAGCGGGTTTGCCGGTGCGTCGAATCGTCGTTGAGAGGTCCTAGCACGATCACCGGGATTTCGCCGTCGATTTCGTCAGCGCTTCGCTTTTCGCAAACGTACCAAGTTCTCTTGGAATTTTGAGAGAGTGGACTTAGAAATTTAGGATGAGGGGGTAGAGGGTATGGGGGGTATATATAGGGTTAGGCTAGAGTTAGGGTTTTCAAATTAAAAAATGTTAAAAAATATATAAAAATCATTAAAAATCATTAAAGTTTGGAGTAAAAGGAATTTATTGGGCTCTCTGTAACCGATCTAGGGATTTAGTGTGTGCAGGTGGGAAGACCAAGTCAAGATGCTCGTCTTCGATGTTGGCGACTCGGCCGTCCGGCCGAGTCCGACCGGCGGCGCCGGCCCGAGTCGGCCGGTCCGCCGGCCGACTCGGCCGAGTCGGGCTGAGTCGGAGGGTCGAGGGCCGGGGAATCTCCAGAGGGAATTTATGGTATATTTACTTTTCTGGGTTCAATTCAAGTTTTGTGAGTTATAGCGTTTTGACTGTTGACTTCCAAAAGAATTTAAAACAAAATAAATACAAAAATAATGTGGGGCAGGGGATTTGAACTCTGATGGCTTGGTTCAGCAGTGCAAGGTGTTACCAATGAGCTACAAGCTCCTTCTTGTAATTATTGTGGGAAAATAATTACTTAAAGTGGTAACAGCAACATTAAATACCCCAAATATACTTTAATTTTAAAACAATTTTATGTACACTAAAAATGGAGTTATTTAAAAACAAAATAATTACATATATATTGTGCTCAGGTTAAAATACTTCTTTATGGATTTTGAAAAATTTTAATTTAAAAATTTGTATAGGAAAAAGGTGTATAAGAAAATTATGGTTGTTACATTCTACCCTCCTTATAAAAAATTTCGTCCTCGAAATTTGTAAAAGGAAAGTGTAACAGTTTTAAGAAAAGTTTGAAGACTGGAGTATAGATAGTGTATGAAAAATGTGTGAAGAAATGAAAAGATGCGAAGGTTTCGGTAAGATTGTAAAAGAGGTGAGGGAATTTTGGGTTAGGACAGATTCAAGGTATATGATGAAATGATAAAATTCAAGAAACATGAAATTGTAAGATTCAAGGAACATGAATTGTAAAGAATGTTTTAGTTGCTGGTTCTTGTGTTATATTGCTTAGGTTGTTCACGCAAAACAGAACTGCATGATAGGGATTCATACAGTTCTGACCTGTATGGGCCACCAACAAAACCTGGCACGCCCCGCTTCCCGGTGTACGGGGAAGGGGACGCGACGAGGTCCGCTACGTATATACTTAGAAGTACATATGCTAAGCGTATCTAAGCAATATAAAAGTAAATCACAAGAGACAAGAGATATGGAAATAACAACAACTTTATTAATAACATTCTTTTGTACAAGGCATGAAAAGTAAATACAACTGAAATGAAAAGCGATGCCTAAACAATGGCATAACAGGAAATGAAAAATACTGAATAGAACAAGGTACAATGTTTAGAGCTCGGGGTCTTCGTGAAACTGATCCAAGTCTTCACCGGTGGGCTCGATTTCTGACGGGTCTAAAACACCTGACGACATTCAAAGAAGAAAGAAATAGAATGTCGTCAGCGAACAGGTCGCTCGGTAAGTCCCAAAGATAAGGAAAAATTAGAAAAGAAAGAATAAGAGGTATCTTCTAAAGTTGTATACTATTTGTTGTAATGTTGTATTAACGCTGTTGTTTGTAGCTTGGTACAGAAAAATGCCAGTGTATACGAGAGGGATCTCTATATGCTAGAGATCAGGGCAAACGGAAAATAGAGTACAAGGCTCCGTTAGAAGGCCCGGAACAACGGCAATTGGATTCATGTTAGGTATCTTAAGTCTGACCGTCTCGTGCCACTTTTAACATCTTCCGTACCAATCTACCCCTTAACCCCGTAGTGTTTTGATTGTATTGTTGTATGGTATTGTGTAAGTTGGATGACTGGTCAAAACCATGATATCAGTAAACAGATTGTAACTGCATAATCAGGTAAATGGAATAACGGGATAATGGATGTATATCCATGGTTTGATTCAGTCAAGTTGTATAGATTGCTGGCTGGATTCTGGGATTCATGTGTTATATTAAGTTGGAATATTAAAGAATGTAGATTGACTTGAATCATATTCAAGCCAGAAATAATCAAACTCAAACCCGAGTCAGACAAAAGAAATGTAACTCGAAGTTCTATATTTGTTAGGGTCCTTATTGTAATTTATAAAACTTGAGGGAGTTTTATGTAAAAATACTTTTGTATAGTTTTCAAGATACACCTCAAGTATTTATTATTCGTCTTTATAGTTATAATGAGTGCAATTTTATTTTGTGTTATTTCTAGTGAAAATATCCTAATAAATAAATAAAGGTATTAATCTATAACATTGATTTAATTGAAATTCATAGTATTTTAATGTAAAATTTAGTATCGTGATTTTTAGGAAAAGGTGGAAAATTTATCTTATAATAAAATAGGTGTTTAAATAATAAATATACATATATTTATACAAGAATAATTTTTAATAAATTTTTTATTTTCCATAAATCTCATTTTTCTTAAATGTCGTATTTTAAACCTTTCGAGACCGAATGCTCCTTGCGGAGGTCTGAATCTCGCACTACTAAGTCCGAGAGTGCACGATAAACCGTACTATCCCTAACGGGTTTCCCAAAGGTGGGTTGTAGTGGCGCTTTGCAAAGATTGTAAAATACTAATCCTTTAGAATACGGTTTTATTAAAGTAAAAGGTATTTATTTGCAAAAGTCGATTTTCCGTATTTTAGGTTTTAGGGTTTCTTATTTCAACTAGACTAATTTTAAATGATCTGAATAACAAGTTGTTAGAAAGCTCAAATCGCCTCTTCACCGCCAATTGTGGCCAGGTAAATACAAGTGAGGAAAGAGGGATCCGCTCACGAATCGTGAGACGGGCCTTTTAAAGTTACCTTTGCTCACTTGCCTAGCCTAGACACCACAAAGTCGGGTTTAGATAAACGATCGATGTGCACAACTTATCGTATTTTCCTATTAAAAGATATTTGTTTTAAAAGTGTAGCAACCTAAAACTTTTAGAAAAGGTTTTATTAAGAAAATGGTATTTTAATGTAAAATCTTGTTTTATCGTATTCTAAGTTTTCAAGGTAGCATGTTATGATTGCATATGAGTGTGTGAGGAGGTAGGTCATTACCTCGTGATCTACTTTAAGGTATAGTAATGTTAAAGGGTTAATTGTGAAAACTAAACATTATGGTATTTAAGTGAAAGAATACGATATATTGCAAAAGCTATCATTTCATGTGAGAAACTTTATTCAAATTAGTTTTTATGTGATTAATAGTCAACATAAAGATGTTTAAGCGTTATGGAATTGGTGATAAGTGAGATTTTAAAGAAAACCGAATCGGAAATCGGTTTGTTCCGATTTCCGTCGGGTTTATAAGTTCGTATTTTTATGAAGGAAAAGGAAGATAGAAAAGGGGGACTTACAGGTTTGGACAACGCTAGAGAGTGAGGGGGAAGTAGCGGGTTTGCCGGTGCGTTGAATCGTCATTGAGAGGTCCTAGCACGATCACAAGGATTTCGCCATCGATTTCGTCAGCGCTTTACCTTTCGCTCGTTTTCTAACGTACCAAGTTCTCTTGGAATTTTGAGAGAGTGGACTTAGAAATTTAGGATGAGAGGGTAAAGGGTATGGGGGGTATATATAGGGTTAGGCTTGGGTTAGGGTTTTTAAATTAAAAAATGTAAAAATAATATTTAAAAATCATTAAACTTTGGAGTAAAAGGGATTTATTGGGCTCTCTGTAACCGATCTAGGGATTTAGTGTGTGCAGGGGGGAAGACCAAGTCAAGATGCTCGTCTTCGATGTTGGCGACTCGGCCGTCCGGCCGAGTCCGGCCGGTGGCGCCGGCCCGAGTTGGAGGGTCGAGGGCCGGGAAATCTCCAGTGGGAATTTATGGTATATTTACTTTTCTGGGTTCAGTTCAAGTTTTGCGAGTTATGGCGTTTTAACTGTTGACTTCCAAAAGAATTTAAAACAAAATAAATACAAAAATAATGTGGGGCAGGAGATTTGAACTCTGGTGGCTTGGTTCAGCAGTGCAAGGTGTTACCAATGAGCTACAAGCTCCTTCTTATAATTATTGTGGGAAAATAATTACTTAAAGTGGTAACAGCAACATTAAATACCCCAAGTATACTTTAATTTTAAAACAATTTTATGTACACTAAAAATGGAGTTATTTAAAAACAAAATAATTACATATATATTGTGCTCAGGTTAAAATACTCCTTTATGGATTTTGAAAAAATTTAATTTAAAAATTTGTATAGTAAAAAGGTGTATAAGAAAATTAGGGTTGTTACAAGCCTCTACAAGACCAACCGTTGAACCGAGGAGACCGGAAGTAACAGATAACCAGCCGAGTCCCGACTTTTGCTTCTATTGCAAGAGAGAAGAACACTTGTGGAAGGACTGTAGGCGAGCAAAAGGTTTGTGCCTAGTTTGTGGCGCGTCCAATCACGGAATTGGAAACTGTCCTTATAGACGCAATCCAGCTCACACACCCACTAACTACCCGCAGCGGCCAACTATCCAGGCTCTTGTACCTCATCTTGCACTCCCAGCTCCACCACCTGCACAGCCTACTCGCCAATTCCAACAGGCACTGAGGAACATGCCTCGAGGACAGAGGAATGTGCCTTCGGCTGGGAGGAACGTGCCACGACGACAGGCTTACACCTTAGCAGCCATAGAAGCCGGACAGTTGACCAAGGTAACACTAGTAAGTCTCTTTCACATTTTTAAAACCCTTGTATCATTTTGTTATATTTTCTAACACTATCAGTACTTCAGTCACCAAACTTTTCTTGAATCTGTTACACTTTCCTTTTACAAAATTCGAGGACGAAATTTTTATAAGGAGAGTAGAATGTAATAACCCTAAACTTTCTGTACAAATTTTTCAAAAAATACAGAAAGGGGTATTTTTGCCTGAGCACAAGTTATAAGTTTTTTTTTCTTTTTAATAGCACGAAGGAGCTTGTAGCTCATTGGTAAGACCTTGCACTGCTGAACCAAAACACCAGAGTTCAAATCCCATCCCCCACGTTATTTTTAATATTGTTTTATTTTAAATTTTAAGAAGTCCAAGGGTCTACACGTGCATAACTCGTAAAAACCCCACTACACATATAAAACAAACTGGCTCAGGGGGTAGACGATGCGACGAGGGACACGTGGCACGCCTGAACCGGCCGGAATCGGCCGAACCGGCCGGCCACCACCGGCCGGACTCGGCCGGACCGCCGAGTCTCCAACACGAAAGTTGTGCCTCTTCAACTCCCCATCACTCCTGCATACTTTAATTTCTTGGACCGGTTTCAGAACTCTTAAAAACTCCATTACACCATTTTTTAATACATTTTTCTTTACAACCTTTCACCTACCCTAACCCTATCTTTATCCTATAAATACCATCCCTCGACACACACCCCTCACTCACAATTCTGTCCAAACTCTCAAGAAATTTCTCTAGAAATTTTGTGTACAAGTGGAGTTAGCGAAGGGCAAAACTCCGGCAATCTTCCGACTACGACACTAGGAGCTTCCGGCGACGAAACGACGCACCAGCGAATCCTACTTCCTCCTCTATCTCTTCTCTTGACTTTAAACCCGTAAGTCCCTTCTCTCTCTTCACCTTGCTATTCTAAAATCACGTATTTCTAAAACCTGACGGAATCGAAGTTAATCCGATTTCCATTTCGGTTCTTCCTAAAAATTCAACTTTTTCTTAAATACAAACATACCAAACCCTTACATGTTGACTATAATCATTAACAAACATGTTGAACAAGTTTCATGGCAATATATTTCATTTCGTAATCCCTACTATTCTTTTTCAGTAAAATACAATGTAGTTTAGTTTCGTCTTTAAAACATCCTTAAATTTGCTATATCTTTAATTAGATCATGAGGTAACGACCTACCAGTTCACAACACTCATATTCAATATAGCACAATACATTTCGGGAACATAGAATACGGGAAAACGAAACTTTACATATAAATACCACTAACTATTAAAACCGTTTTCTATAAGATTACGTATTTTTATAAATCTTTGCAAAGCGCCGCTACAACCCATTTTGGGGAACCCAATCGGGATGGTGCGGATTATCGTACATCTTCGGGCTTAGTAGAGCGAGATGCAGACCTCCGCAAGGTGCATTCGATCTCAAGAGATTTAAAATACAAATATCTTAAGAAAATGATCTAGAAAATAATAAAATAAAATTATTTTTATAAATATATATATATATATATATATATATATCATCAAAATGTCTATGTTTGATATATTATAAATATTCCAAATTTTCTAAATCACAAGAATCACTTTACATGAAAATACCGTGAAATTCCATACAAGTTCAATATTACAATTAAATACCATATATTATGAAAAATAGGTTTATTTACTGGAAATGTCACAAATATAAAATATACAACTATGAAAACTCTAAAGACGATAAATAAATACTTGGGGTGTATTTTGAAAGCTATACAAAATTATTTTTACGTAAAACGCCCTCAAGTTCTATAAATTACTATAAGAACCCTAGTAAATATAGGTTTAAGCGGGACCAATCTCTTGAGTCTCAGGGACTCGGAGAAGTGGGTGCTTGACAATTTAAAGTAGACAACTTAACAACGGTGTTATCAACACGGTAATCGTTTTTGAAAAAGACACAAATTCTGTCGCCCATGTGCAGTGGTTACCGATAACATCAAAACCTAATTCAGAACTTCAATTTCTTTTATAATTATTCTAACTCAGACTGAGTCTCATTATAAATAATCTGACTTGAATATGATTCAAGTACAATCTACAAACTACAATTCAACATGAATTCATGAATCTATATATTCAATCTATATTGACTGAACCGAACCATGGATATACTTCCATTTATATGATTATCCAGTACATCAATTTCCATTTATACGATATCATGGTTTCGGAAAGTCTTCCTTTTACAACACAAGTCATCCATCTATATACAATAATACAAACAAGACATCGCGAGGTTTATAAAGCGGTAGACTGGTACAGAATATGTTAAAGGTGGCATGATGTGGTCACTTAAGACGTAATTACATCCATGATGTTGTTCCGTGGTATTATCGACGGAGCCTTGTACTTCCATTTGCATTAGTCTCTGGCATATAGAGACTCCTCTCGTATACACTGGCATCCTTCTGTACCAAACTACAAACAACAGCGTTAACACTAATACAATATAATACAACTTTAAAAGCTACTTTCTCTCTCTGTCTATTTTGTTTCTCCTTCATCTTTGGGACTTACCGAGCAATTAATCGCGACGACATTCCTTCTCTTTCTTCTTTGGAATGTTGTCAGGTGATCTGGACACTCAGGAGATCGAACCTACCAGCGAGAACTTGGATCAGCTTGCCTACGACCCAGAGCTCTAGCTTCATTGTATATATTTTATTTCAGTACTTCTCATTTCTGTTATGCCACTGTTTAGGCATTGCTTTCTTTCAGATGTATTTACTTTTCCATGTATTGTACGAAAGAATGTTAATAAATAAAGTTGTTGTTCAGTTATATCTACTGCCTTTGTCTCTTGTGCATTTTTATTTATATTGCTTAGATACGCTTAGCGTATTTGTTTCAGAGTAAATATGTAGCGGCCTCGTCGCGTCCCCTTCGCCGTACACCGGGAAGCGGGGCGTGATAGGTTTTGTTGGTGGCTCATGTAGATCAGAGCTGTATGGAACCCTGCCATGCTGTTCTGTTCTGCGTGAACAACCTAAGCAATATAACACAAGAACCAGCAACTAAAACATTCTTTACAATTCATGTTCCTTGAATCTTATCATTTCATATACTTTGAATCTGTTCTAACCCAAAAATTTTCATTCAAGGTTATGGATTCCCCAAACAACACCAGCACCAACTTCAACAACACTCCACCTCCCCTACCAATCACACATGCCGTCCCTGCTCCGCTTAACGAGCAGACAGTTCTGCTTGAGGCGATCCGCAGCCTTCTAGAGGGACAGCAGCAGCAGACTGCTCTTTTCAAGGTCCTTTATAACATGGCAGCCATGGAACTGCTCCTGTTTCTTGGACTAGATATATCCAAGTCTGATCGCTTCCATTTTTCCATTGGGCAATCTTCGCTGAGTTCCGGGGACGTTCCAGATCCTGTTGTAGAATTGGGCATGTCGCGCGGTCTGCTTAAAGGGTATGCCTTGGCATCTCAATAACCTTTTCAATCCCTCTACGTAGTATCTGAGCAGACGGATTGGTTGGAGCTTGTCGAGCACAAAATCGGCACCATGCCAGACTTATCTTTCGACTTTAGTCTCCATGGATTGGTAGAATAGGATCGTCTTTTCACTTCTTCGCCTGGGAGGGATATAGAATGTCCATAGCTCTTGCACACTATATGTCTCAAGCGCATCAAGCTCTCTATAGTGCTGCCGTGGAACCATGGCGATCTGCAAACTCTGATCATCTCCAGTGAGGGATTGCATTAATGGACGGACCGAGAACACCGAGTTGACTTCGTCTTCAGAGTGACTGCCAAAGACCAGAATAGGGGTAGATGGTCCCGGCCTGTTGCATTGGGGCGGTCATGAATAGACTATCTCTTCTTCCTCCTCGGTATCACTCCCGAAGACCAGAATAGCGTAGATTGCTTTTTGATTATTCTCCGGTTTATGGCATCTTTCTGTGTCTTCAAAGTCTGGCAGGAAATACTTTGCATCTTCATACTTTCGGACTTCGTTTACGGAGAATGGGTTTAGTTCCCCATCACGGTGTACTCGAGACCATCTTTGAAATATTTCATACACTGATGTTGTGTAGAAGGGATGATATTGTATTCGTGTAACCAAGTCCTGCCGAGCAAAGCGTTGTAGCAGGTCTTAGCGTCAATGACATGAAATTTGATGTCAGTAATGAGCAACCCAAAGCGTAACGTCAGTATTACAGACCTAAGCGTCCGTGATGATTGGGAGTCGAACCCAGAGATGGTGATTTTATCCCGAGCGAGGTGCTGAATGCTCATGCAGATTTCTTTTAGCACCCTCACATTGAGGAGGTTGACAGAGAACCCGTTGTCAACTAAGATCTTACCTATCTTGATGTCATGGTAGTACCCGGTGACAAACAGGGGATGGTTGTGCTCGCAAGTTCCGAGAAAGAGATCTGCATCGCCAAAAGTGATGTCAGTTGTGTGAACCTCTTCGAGCTCGTCCTTCATCTTTTCTTCGGAAAGGAAAGCTTGGAATTGGTCGGGCTTTTGTAGTGCCTTGATCAAAGAATCTCGTGCCTCTTTAGATAGTAGGAGGGCATCCAAAATGCTTAGCTGTGAGGGTATCTTTATTAGGTATGCCAGAACATTGTAATCCACCTTATTCTTCTTAGGTGGTTCCTTGACTGTCAGCTCTTCGACGACTCGATTATCGAGAGCGATATCCTCAGGGACTTTTTCCTTCCCTTTATCTTTTTTATTCGATCTCTTATTTGTGGGTCCGAGATTCTTTTCAGGCAATGTACGGTTGCACAGCTGAATATTCTCACAGTTCTTCATCTCTTCTTCTTTTCCTGAGGTGGATTCTTTGAAGAGAGGGCCAAGGGCTATTTCTTCATCAGAATTGCCTTCGAAGGTGAGAACTTGCGATCCCCTGGCATCAACCATATGACAGTTGCCGGCAGTTCTTTTACGCTCATATGTCGTGTTTCTCTGTTCCTGACGAGCCTTGCGCTTTAATCGCTTGACGTGTTTTCGGTAGGCGACATATCCCTACCACCAGTTTTTAAAGGCGTTGCACCCTTCGGTAGGGTGTGTGATCCTCTGATGGTATAAGCAGTAGTTTGGATGCCCATCCGCTTCATCAAGGTGTATGCTGCCAGGAGTATTTCCCTTAAAAGGTGGCAGCTTCATTCCCATCGACATGGCTTTAGTAAACCTTTCCTCGTCTTAAGCCCACTTCTGTCTGCCGCGGGTGTGCTTTGATCTGGTCGGAGCGCTTTGCGACTCATCCCTACCATGATTTCTTCATCTTGATGCTGACGCCTGGCTCTTTCGAATATGGCCATTTCACGTTCTTGATCAGCTTTGCTCTTCTGGCGGGCTTCGTTCAGTAGCATGTTGATCATCTCGTCTGACGGTTCTAAGGATTTTGGCACCGATCCTGCCCCCAGCTCCTCTTTGTTATCTTTTAATGCCGAGTGAGCTTCTTTGCCCTTTATTGATGAGTGAGAGATCATGTGGCAGATCGCCACATAATCCTCGGGCTCTTCTGAAGAATCGTCTCCTTCATCAGCGTTATCGTCTTCATTCTTAAGAACATGCTTGAAGAATTCGTCCAATGTAATTAGGGTTCATGCCTTCTGGTTATATTCTTCCAGTGCATCGATGTATTTCTGCAAACCTGTACGGTTGTCGTCGGGTTGGACGGGCTTCTTGGCCTTCTTCTTCTTCTTTAAAGACTTTGGAGGCTTGGCCCGAAGGTTCTGTCCATCATCACCAACTTTCAGCATTGGGCGCGTCTTCAACATCCCCTTAATAATCTTAGGCTCCAGCGGGCTCTTCCACCTAATCGCTGAATATGCTTGAAGGTCTTTCAGCATTCTTTTAGTCTTAGCTGAAAGGGCCACCTTCCATGGGGCTTCCTCTATAAGTGAGCATGATGCCCCCGGCGTGTCCATATTTTTAGGAGCGTGCAGTTGTGGCGGGTTCACCCTCCAGTTTTCGGACAACGCGAACTTTCCCTGTTGGTACTGGTCTTCGATCCAACTTTTGAAAATGTAACAATCTTCAATTGGGTGACCCAATATTCAGTAGTAAGGACAGTAATTAGGGCTGTTAACGTCGCCTGATTGCGTTGGGCGTCTCGGCTCTGGCAGAATGATGAGCCTGTTGCGCAGTGCTTGCACGAATAATCTCTTCATCTTATCCCGAGGGAACGAGTAAGGGCGTCTCATCTTTTCTCCGAATGATCGCTGTTTATCGTTTTGGTGAGCAATTGGCTTCGGGCCACTCGGTTGTTACTGAACGTTGGCGACGAAGGTCTCTTTCCCTTTCTCCTTTTCATTCCGAGAATCCGTCTTTGAGGAGGACGGTCTGTGGCCCATCTGGTCCATTTGGGCCAGCTTGTCGATCAAGACCTGGAAAGTGGTGGGCTTGAAGAATATCATGAATTGGGAAATGGTTGCCTGAGGGTCAAGGGTCCCTACGAACATGCCCACGGCAGGAGCTTCCTCTATGCGTTGTTCACACTTTTGTAGGGTTTCTAGGCACCCTCATGAGGTCTCCCAAGGCATCAACCATGCCAATTTCAAAATTTATGGTGCCGAGAAACCCTAATACGGATCGTTGGCTAGATGTCTAGGCGAAAAAGAAACTAGTTAACACTTAACTACAAGAATACGGAAATACAACCTTTGTAGATCCGGTCCTCCACCTCCACGGCTCCGTGATGAAGTCATCTCCGCTGTCCAAATCAAAATCCGGGCTCTAGCGTCGGCTTCATCGGAGAAAGAGCGGGCAAGGTCGTCGGCTTCGTGCCGAAGATGATCTACGTCGAGACATCGCTAGATCAAGCTCCAACTTCACCAAGTGATGAAACTTGTGAAGAAAACACACTCTACTACTTGGCAAGAGGTAGAGGATGGAGAAATAGGAAGTGGGTTCACTTTAGAATTGGATTTCTCACTCATTTCATCAATCCACCATTGATGAAGTCAAGGTTTCTTCTTTGAAGAAGATGAAGAAGAAGAAGAAAGTGTTATGATAAGTTAATTTAAAAATCAATAGAAAATCAAAACTTATCATAATGTAAACCATGGTCAAGTGTAGAGATTAAAACAAGGTTAGTTGGAATGGTTAGGGTTAAGCATGAGACAAAAATGTTCACTTAGGTCAAAGCTTCATGAAGCTTCAACTAGAATACAAAACAAGCCACCATTTTCTTTTCATGCCTTCCTTTTTCCAAAAATAATAAATAGATAAATAAATGAATAAATAATCATAACCCTAACCATTCATATAACCATGGTTCAATCTTCACACAAACACAAGTGAACATGCATCATCAAACATGATACAATCAAGTGCACAAAACTATATCGAATATACAATGTGCACATCCGAGTGAGAAAATCCATTTAAAGTGAACCAATATTAGTTAATACAAAGTAATATATCAAATATATAATTATACATTAAATCATTAAATCAACACTTGATTTAACGATCCGGTCATATCGCATATAACCGACTAATATCCAATGTATCGATTTATCGAATCAATCCTTGATTCGATAACTAGGTTATATCGCATACAACCAATCAATACATTCATCGCAAGAATAGAATACGGTATCACATACACGCATTATTCTCGGTCCCGCACATATCTCATATGTGCTCCTATTTCGTTTCGCTTGAGCCAGGAAACCTCTGTGTAGGACTCTAAAGACTCGTCAATACTCCGGTAGCAGGTGATGATCATATCAAACACCCACAAGCCGCAAGCGGTCTGCTAAACGTAACGGCCACCCGGGTATTGAGCGATCATAAGATCGACGAGCAAGCCCGCTCACACTCCAGTGAATCCAACCAGTAACACTTACCGTACAGTCTGGTCTAATCGTCTGATATGTCGCATATCTCGCCTAGGGGTGGTAAACGTCAGACCCCAATAGCTCGATAAGTCGTGTCGATATGAGGTCTATAACAATTCGAGAAACGACTGGTAACACTTACCAGTAAATCTCAGCAACCCTGGCCAGGGATTTCCTGTTATAGCCAATCGAACACAGCGCAATATCAACTCCCTATACCGGGAGAGACGAATCCCCTCCTATCGCTCATTGCCTACATGTGACTCGGGACTGTACCCAAAAACCACCGTTTTGCACGCCCTCTTGGACGTGGTAAGATGGAAATCAAAGCACAGTGGGAACCACACAAGACTCTATGACGATCTCGGGTCAACAGACTACTCTGTACCAGTGTCACCAGAGAACTGCCATCTGACGTAAGGTATAATACCATCTGGGAGTTCTCGAAGAGTCCGTCCAGTGTACCGAGTCTCTACTGAGCACCCGTATATCATCTCTGATGTCAAACACCAATGGATATGGGATCATCCATCGCCCATCTGTATGGGTCGAGAAGGTATACGCTAGTCTACTCTGGTATATCGATGCCCCGTCTCGATACACCCACGACTAGGGACTTTGAAGGATGTACTTATGGACTACCATGTCCCCACTAGTATGATCCGCATCATAGTCCAGGTAGTCGAGTACATATCCTAGGGGCTTTACCAACATGTAACAGAGAGACAATCAGTATACACGTTAAGGTAAAGTTCACCAGATAGCATACTATCATGTCGAGCAAGAAAGTCCTCCCTATATATGTCCCAGCATCCACTACAATATACATCCTATGTACAATAATGGCCTCTAGGGCATACATATAACTAACAATCTCCCACTTGCACTAGGGCCATCTGTAGCAGTGGTTGTGGTATCTCATACTCAACCATCCCATAAAAGTCTCTCTCTGGGAATAGGCCTTCGTGAGTGAATCCGCCGTGTTTTTCTCTGATTCTACTCTCCTAACCTCGATCACCCTGGAGATCAACCATCTCCATGATCAGGTGACACTGCCTTAGAGTTTGTCTGGATCACTGATGGGACGGGTGTTCCTTGGCATAAGCCACAACTCCATTGTCACACAATGGGAGGAACATAGTTCAACTCATGAACCAACATACACCCAAACAGCCTCTTTGGTAGCATCTTAAGTAGCGATGTATCCTGTCTTTATCGTCTAGTATGTCACGGTATCTAGCTTGGAACTCTTCCAACATACCGTCCCTTTACTGAGGGTAAAGACAATGCCTGCGACTGACATTCAGTCGTCTTTATCACCCTGGAACCTTTCCAGTGATTTTCCCCAGAATCGTTTGATATCATCTCACTGCAACTAGTGAGAATCCTAACATCCATTTAGATCTATCTCATAAATCCAAAAACCCAGGATTTAGGAGGTATCACTTTGATCCTATGTGGAGAATCATTGTGATAAGCGGAGATTGATCGAGCATAGCATAGGAAACTCTTTTCCTATCAAGAGTATGTTATCTACGTACCCTACGAGGATCATCACCATACTCCCTACTGCCTTTTTGTTTATACAAGGTTCATCTACCATTTTGATGATGTCAAACTCTTTGACTAATTCATCAAAACAGATGTTCCAACTCCGCGATGCCTGCTTTATCCTATAAAGCATCTTGCACACGTTTCCGCTGCTCCCACTGTCTACGAAGCCCTCTGGCTGGGTACTTATAGACGCTCTCTTCTGAAACATCATTTAGAAAAGCTGTCATGACACCCAACCACCAGATATCGTAGTCATGGTATGTAGCCGTAGCAAGTAGGATCCGGATGGACTTAAGCATAGCCACTGGAAAGGGTTTCATCATTATCCACGCCTGGTCGATGAAGAAAACCTTTAACAAGTCTAGCTTTGAAAGTCTCAACTTTTCCATGTACACCAGGTAATCTTCTCAAGATATACTTGCTCCGGATGGGGATTTAACCCTTCAGATATAGCAACTAAAGTCCATACTTTGTTGGTGTATAAGGATTCCATCTCAGATCGTTAAACATCCAGCCATTCTTACAGAGTCTCACTCCTGATGGCCAGCTCGAAACTAGTTGGGTCATCATCTCATGATGCAATCCTCGCTCCCACTGTCATAGAGAAACCGAAGTATCTCTCAGGTGGGTGAGGAACCCTACTACATCGGCGGAGAGGCTGAGGTTCGTTGGTAACTATTGAATCCTTTGGTTCTATCAAATCATCAGCTGTATTTTGTATAGCTGGAACCTTTCCAGTTCTACATAACAGATCTTGCCTCGAGCTTGTCCGGATTTTGCTTTTAGACATAGACCGGACAATCCCAAATCTTAACTAACTTAAGATATGGGCTCTTCCCTTTCCATATCACATATGAAGCGGTAGGCAACTGATTTGATTGGAACCCTATTCAATAGGTATGCAGCTTCTCAAGTGCATAACTCCCAAAAGGAAAATAGGAAACTCAGTAGTACTCATCATAGAGCACACCTTATCATATAGGGTGTGATTGCTCCACCCCGATATACCATCGTGCTATGGTGTATACGGAGGAGTAATGCTGAGAGAGAATCTCATTCTCGTTTAGAATAGTCCAGGATTTCCGTGCTCAAGTATTCTCCTCTCTGATCTCATCAAAGGACATAATACTTATACCCGTATTGGTTCTCTACTTTTAACTTATATTCTGTGAATATCTCAAAAGGTTCGGACTTGTGTTTCAACAGGAACATAGGTCTGAAACTCGAAAGATCATCAGAGAACGTAATGAAGTATAAAGAACCAGTCCTGGCATGTGTAGACAGGGGACCTACATACATCAACATGTATCATCCCAAGAGTTCACTAACTCTTTCTCTGTTTCCAATAAACAGGGCTATGGTCATCTTATCTTTGTGACATGACTGGCGAGTTTCACAAGATGTAAATTCAAACTGATTTAAATATGCATCTATATGTAACTCTAGCTAGTCGGGTCATATTGATATGACCTAGTCTACAATACCTCAAGAAAGATTCGTTCATTTCTGAACTTATCCTCTTGTGTGTGTTCCGTATACAAAAGAACTGTAATTTGATTTAGAACATCAATGTTTTTAGATAACGTGCCTGAACCGATCAACTTTTGATATAGGAAATGTTCAAAACATTATCCAACAATACAAAATTATATCCTTTCTTTACTAATAAAGAGACTGATATGATTTTGTATATCAGGTTCGGTATCTAATAACATTCGTTCAGAATCAATGTATTTGGAATACAGGATGACAGTGACCAACAGACTTGGCTGCAACTCTTGCCCCGTTTTCTGCCTCATGAAACTTATCACCCGTTCTCAGTTCTCTACCTTTCTGTAGCCCTATGTAACAGATTACATATCTGGGATCCTGATCCGGTATCATATACCCAGGACGCAAAGGACACTGAGAAACAGTTCTTTATAAAGAACACACCCGAAGATGATGCATCAGCATGCACTCTCTTCGTTTGGGCGGCACGGGAATTCTGGTAATCCCTAATTTCCTGCTCTTTCTTATAACAATTATAAGTTGGAGCGGGACCAACGTTCCCCAGCTCAGTATAACAAGCTTGTTCGGTCAATAATCCGTATTATTATCTTGATTAAGGCGTGATATGGTCGCTACCTGGAGAGAGAGAGAAGAAAACACTCAGCGTGCGCTCTTGCAAGAATAGATTGGTTATTATTTTATCTAATCAGGATGGCTCCCACTGCTTTTTATCAAATCTTCCTTCAAACCCTAAAAGGAAAGACTAGCCGGGATTAATTACACACTACAAGTTCGCTAATCTTTCAGCCAGGCCAGTGTCGGTACTTAGAGAGAGGTCCCCCGTGCTTTCGCACGAACCTAATTAATGTAAACCTCGTTTTCCCAGAGGCGTAACCCCGTTGACACCTTTCTAGACACCTACTTGATCGGCTAATTGTAATGTATAAAACTCTCCCAGGAGTAACTCTTACTCGCAGCGGGTATCGGGATCCAACTATCTCATAGAAGGTATGCAATCTCATTGCAAATTTCAACACTTGAAATTCCCGATAATATTTTGCCCCTAGTGTTCTATGACCTTGACGAATGCCAAACAACCCATAGTCCACTAGTCAAGTTCAACCCGTACATTTCTTGATTGAATTAAACCCACCCGCACGACCCTTGACGAATGCCAAACAACGCCGTACGAATACCCTAATCCAATCGCATCATATGCTCAAGCAGATAAATACTAGTTAGCTACCGTACACTACGCCTTGACGAATGCCAAACTACCGCAGCACGAATACTAACTAGTACATATCTAAAATGACGGAGGGCTACGACAGGTTTTTCTGAAAACCTATTGCGTAATGAACTTGATATCGTTGTAGAATCAAATGATTTTAAAATGGAGTGCTTTTGAGGCTTTTCTAGTTTTGCTAAAGGAGTCACTCCCGGTGAAAGGATCGTCGGTCCTTTCCTCGTCGAATGAGGTGCGGGATATATCATATATATCACTGTGCAAAGCAGAACTTTTAAAAGCAATCAAAAGACAAACCGAGTGTGTAGCATCTGCCAGTTATTGCTAAAGGAGTCACTCCCGGTGAAGGGATCTCGGTCCTTTCCTCATCGAATAAGGTGCAGGATATATCATATATACTGCTGTGCAAAGCAAGAACTGTAGCTACCTGTTTTATTTTGAAATTCGATTCTACAACATCTTAGGTTTCTTTTATTTCATTAATCACATTAATGAAGTCCCATCATTTAAATTACCTAAACATCACAGATAAATACGACGTACACTTATGCCATCCGCATTCGCCTCGATGTCCCCTCGTGCACTGCAGAGCGGGGCAGGGCTAGCGCGGGTGTAAAACATAAGTAACGCCTATATAATATATCATATATACTATATACTGTATCTATCACAGAACATCACATGATCACATCACAGATATCGCAGAAGAAGAAACATATGAAATATTGGATATACTAGGACGTCCGTGTTTTCAATACGAGCCAGTATAAAACACGGATTCCACGGTCGTGATGAATAGCCAAACCCACACCCCTAGACCCCTACGAGAGCGGCAAGCAACCCTACCAATTCTGGAGTTAGGAGACCCGGACCCGACTCCTCGAGTTGGTCTCCCACTGGACACCAGAACCCGGTTACTTGTGCCCTCCTCCTTGGGTCTATCCTAGTGCGGAAAAGTAAATAATATACAAACGGTGACAACTTCCGCAACCTGGAAGTGCCCCAATAAAAGAATATTACATACAAATTTTTACATGAATGAAAATGAAAAACACTCATCTCACATAAAAACCCCCGGCTATTCAAACACGACGATCCAATATAACATATCCAGCAACACATAACATCACATGTCATCAACGTAAGTAAATATGTCCATCCCAATTGTCGTTGACATATAGCAACGAAACCGGCGATATCACATATTACACTTACGGTCACAGAAAAGAAAGTGTAAAACTACAACAGTTGGAATCCGCAACCACCTCAGACATCGCATGCCTGACCAAATGAATTTCTTTAGACATCGCATGCCTAACAATTATAAACCCCGCATTTTAGTCTCTTTATCGAAAACATTTTTCAATACCAAGTCGGGCAATTCAACAAGATTCCCGAAAAACTGATCGAATGCTCGTCGCAAACTTTAGTAGGCGGCCGCACCCCTGATACCGTCGACGAAGTGCACCAAGGCGGAACACCGCTACCGCGAGCACCCGAACGGATGCTTTCGGCGACGGGGTTCTCCTACAGTCACTTGGTCGGGGCTATGGAGTGAGGCTGTCTATTAAGTTTACCCGGCGAGTATCCGCGTACGCTACGTGATTGCGACGGACTTTTGATCACATCAAAATTCCATGGCAACCGATCAATTGAGACTAAACTGCTATGTTTATAACATTCATTCAGTTATCTCATAACTTATTGTGAATTCCAATTATTGTATCACATTCCAGATAAATAGAAAATGTTAAACTTTCCGATCGAACAATCGAACACCCAAGTTTTCCCGATACAGCTCAACACATGAAATAAGTCTAACAACATTCAGTTCGTGCCTCAGTACCAACGGTCCAGCCGTAGAAGGGTCAAGCCAACGCCTCACATGTGGCACGCCGTACTGCCCCAAACCCGAAGGTTCAAAGGGCAGTTCAAGACGGTCACATAATCGAGTTAAGGTTTGTTGTCTTCTAGAGGGTCCATCGCGTTACTTGCACTACTTAGAACGTCTTTAAACTATGGAAAAATCCAACACTTGGAAATTTCCCGACAGGGGAAAATTGGGTATTTATATCCGGTCGAACTTTTTAACATATTCAAAAAATTATCCGGAAAGCCATACAGACAAAATTTGATAATCCGATCGAATCCATGAAATCCCAAAACAACCCCAGAAAACTCAACTGTATAGTATATATTAAAATTACCCAGAAAACACAGGAATTAATTATAAACATTACTGTGTAAAGAGGAGTCAAAGAGTCAACATTATGGCCGCGGAAGCGCCGCGCCACGTGGGCTTAGGCCGCGCTTCCGCGGCGTGATGACGGAGTTAGGTCTCCGTTTTTCACAGTAATTCATAAAAAACCCTGCTTAATTTTCTGCATATTTTTAATATTGAAAAATCCAGATTTTTAAAAATTGGACAGAGAGCATTTTGGAAATAGGTTTTCGGGTTCGTTCGGATCTCAAACGTCGTTTAGACTTCGCCTAAGGCTCTAGCTTGGCTCTGATACCACTGTAGGGTTCCTAGGCACCGTCATGAGGTCTTCCAAGGCATCAACCATGCCAATTTCAAAATTTATGGTGCCGAGAAACCCTAATACGGATCGTTGGCTAGATGTCTAGGCGAAAAAGAAACTAGTTAACACTTAACTACAAGAATACGGAAATACAACCTTTGTAGATCCGGTCCTCCACCTCCACGGCTCCATGATGAAGTCATCTCCGCTGTCCAAATCAAAATCCGGGCTCTAGCGTCGGCTTCATCGGAGAAAGAGCGGGCAAGGTCGTCGGCTTCGTGCCGAAGATGATCTACGTCGAGGCATCGCTAGATCAAGCTCCAACTTCACCAAGTGATGAAACTTGTGAAGAAAACACACTCTACTACTTGGCAAGAGGTAGAGGATGGAGAAATAGGAAGTGGGTTCACTTTAGAATTGGATTTCTCACTCATTTCATCAATCCACCATTGATGAAGTCAAGGTTTCTTCTTTGAAGAAGATGAAGAAGAAGAAGAAAGTGTTATGATAAGTTAATTTAAAAATCAATAGAAAATCAAAACTTATCATAATGCAAACCATGGTCAAGTGTAGAGATTAAACCAAGGTTGGTTGGAATGGTTAGGGTTAAGCATGAGACAAAAATGGTCACTTAGGTCAAAGCTTCATGAAGCTTCAACTAGAATACAAAACAAGCCACCATTTTCTTTTCATGCCTTCCTTTTTCCAAAAAGAATAAATAGATAAATAAATGAATAAATAATCATAACCCTAACCATTCATATAACCATGGTTCAATCTTCACACAAACACAAGTGAACATGCATCATCAAACATGATACAATCAAGTGCACAAAACAATATCGAATATACAATGTGCACATCCGAGTGAGAAAATCCATTTAAAGTGAACCAATATTAGTTAATGCAAAGTAATATATCAAATATATAATTATACATTAAATCATTAAATCAACACTTGATTTAACAATCCGGTCATATCGCATATAACCGACTAATATCCAATGTATCGATTTATCGAATCAATCCTTGATTCGATAACTAGGTTATATCGCATACAACCAATCAATACATTCATCGCGAGAATAGAATATGGTATCACATACACGCATTATTCTCGGTCCCGCACATATCTCATATGCGCTCCTATTTCGTTTCGCTTGAGCCAGGAAACCTCTGTGTAGGACTCTAAAGACTCGTCAATACTCCGGTAGCAGGTGATGATCATATCAAACACCCACAAGCCGCAAGCGGTCTGCTAAACGTAACGGCCACCCGGGTATTGAGCGATCAGAAGATCGACGAGCAAGCCCGCTCACACTCCAGTGAATCCAACCAGTAACACTTACCGTACAGTCCGGTCTGATCGTCTGATATGTCGCATATCTCGCCTAGGGGTGGTAAACGTCAGACCCCAATAGCTCGATAAGTCGTGTCGATATGAGGTCTATAACAATTCGAGAAACGACTGGTAACACTTACCAGTAAATCTCAGCAACCCTGGCTAGGGATTTCCTGTTATAGCCAATCGAACACAGCGCAACATCAACTCCCTATACCGGGAGAGACGAATCCCCTCCTATCGCTCATTGCCTCCATGTGACTCGGGACTGTACCCAAAAACCACCATTTTGCACGCCCTCTTGGACGTGGTAAAATGGAAATCAAAGCACAGTGGGAACCACACAAGACTCTATGACGATCTCGGGTCAACAGACTACTCTGTACCAGTGTCACCAGAGAACTGCCATCTGACATAAGGTATAATATCATCTGGGAGTTCTCGGCGAGTCCGTCCAGTGTACCCAGTCTCTACTGAGCACCCGTATATCATCTCTGATGTCAAACACCAATGGATATGGGATCATCCATCACCCATCTGTATGGGTCGAGAAGGTATACGCTAGTCTGCTCTGGTATATCGATGCCCCGTCTCGATACACCCACGACTAGGGACTTTGAAGGATGTACTTATGGACTACCATGTCCCCACTAGTATGATCCGCATCATAGTCCAGGTAGTCGAGTACATATCCTAGGGGCTTTACCAACATATAACAGAGAGACAATCAGTATACACGTCAAGGTAAAGTTCAACCAGATAGCATACTATCATGTCGAGCAAGAAAGTCCTCCCTATATATGTCCCAGCATCCACTACAATATACATCCTATGTACAATAATGGCCTCTAGGGCATACATATAACTAACAACTTTGACCACAGGTTCCACCACCGAATGGCGTATTGAACCCAGGTTTCTCCGGGCTTCACTCTAGCGTTAATTAGTGCGGTGATCGGGGTGCACTCGCTAGCGCTTGTGAATCTTTGTGTAAACAGTAGCTCATTTCTGCAAATGTCTTGACAGGGTCATTCGGGAGATCGGAGTATCATTCGAATGCTGTCTCCGACAAGCTGCCAACAAACTGGCGAAGCAGCAGTTTGTCGTCACCCCCAGTATTACCGCACAGAGCCTTGAATTGAGCAACATGCTGGTGTGGATTACCCATCCCCTTATACACATGGAATTTAGGGATCGTATATCCTGGCGGATACGTTATTTGATCGTACCAACCTGGATAGGGTCGTCCAGTCTTGACGATTTGGCCGGCCACTTCGCTCTCCTGCTGAGCTCGTATTTGTTGAGCGATATAGTCGTCAAGGGCGGCTTTGGAGATGATCTCTTCCTTGGCTGCTGATAGAACCAGAAGAGGGTTTGATGTCTCCCCTCTGTCGTCTTCAAGGATTATTGGAGGGTCTTCAGCTGGAGGATCCGGCTGTATCATCATCCCGACCATATCTTGGAACAAGAGCGCCATTTGTTTTATGTTGGCCGCTTGTTCCGCGGCCCCTTTGTCTTTCTTCTCGAGCATTCTTCGGAGGAACTCGGCGTCGGTTTCCTGTTCCTGGCGCTGCTCCGACGACGTCTCCGGGCTTTCTTTTGACCCAGTGAGCGCGGCCATCTTCGTTAGCATCTCCTGGAGCTTTTGCTGTTGCTCCTGAGCCTTTGTTACAGACCGGGTGAGTGGTCGATGGCCCGTGGAGATACGGCTATCCTCTTTCCCGGAAGCCATGTAGATGGTGTTCACTATCATGCCCCCAGACTTTGGGCTTGTAGATTCAGTGCCATTGAGATTCGTCGCAGACACGGGGATCTTCTCCGGCCATCTCCTTTTATGGGTGGTCGAAGTTGAGGGGGCCATTGCAGCGAGCACCCATATAGACAATACCTTCTATGGTACGACGGGGCGATCCTTCTCTTGCCGAACCTTCATTTTCTTCGGTCGGCGGGAGTAGTCTTGGTTAATCATAAAGTCTTGGACCCTTCGCCAGACCCTGTGGATTTTGGAGGACAGCCACTGAGGGGGCTGCTCCGGCTTTTCCTTTGTAATGTTCTCTACAGGTGGAGGAGATCTTTTTAGCACGGCGGTCAGAAAGTTCTTGCGCACCCTCTTGAGTGGTTCAAAGTTGTTCCCAGTTGGAACAGCAGCGTCAATTTCCACTATCGGAGCTGGCAGAGTCAATCCAGAAGGGGAACTGCCCCCAGCTTTTCTCACTCAGCGCCAGTGAAGACGTCGAGCATGTCTTACAGACAGTACTGGCTTAGTTACGGGGGTGGCTTCATCATGCCCTCTGTTCTAATGAAGGGTTGCTGTTGGTGCCAGCCTATCAAAAATTGACGTCCGCTGAGAAGAAACGTCCAACCAGTCAAAAACTGACCTTTGGGCAGGGGAGGTAGCCTTGGTGACTTCGCCTGAAGCGGGAGTTGGAATGGACAATCTTCTGAAAACCGATCCTTTAAAGGGGGAAGTTGCTTTGACGATTTCATCTATCGGAGTTGGCATAGCTATCCGCTTTGGGATAACTCCTTCGAGTATTGCAGGCTTCTTCACAGGCACGCTTGAATTTTGTCCTAGTCTGTTAAAGACCGAGGCATTGGACTTGGATGATCCGTTGAGAGGGGCCGTGGTAGTGGTAAGCCGATCAAAGACTGACTTCTTCGGAGCTTCTTGTGACGGTACTGATGCGTTGAAGCTTTTTGGTGGGAACATGGTCCCGAAGAACAGTCCAGTGGTGGCCTAAGTCACATGTTCCATTATCATAGAGAAAAAGGAGGCCGCTTGGGGCCCATAAGTCACTCCTCCGGACGGAACGGGAGTTGTTGCAGTTGGTGCAGTTGGAAGTCATTGACGCTATCTCTTCTTCTGCACGGAGCAAGACACCAAATCTTAGTACCTCGAATCCAGGGGCAACCATACTAAACCGCGATTCGTTCACGAAACACGACACACGAAGTGTAGAGTGGACAGAGGAAAAGGTCCCACCGGGCGTGCCAGAATCCGTTCTCCGCCGAAAGACGTGACCGAGACGTTGGGACGTCCGGCCAGAATTTTGGGGGCAGATGCTTTTTGGTTTTATCTATCCACCTCTCCGAAAATGACAAGTTGATTTATAGCACCGTGTATTGGAGGTTTAGACGGATGTGGCCGTTGTAGCAGACTTCATCAGATTCCCCCTCATTGTGAGGGGTTTTTGATTGTGGGGACGCTCTTCCCTACAGACGCAAGCCCCTGCAGTTAATTACGTTACCGCATCGCGGTAACCACTTTCTCCTGCTCCATAAGGTCATTCCGTGTCGTGCGTGTTTTTTTTATTTTTGGTTGCTCGTGGATTGTATACAGAGACTAATTTATGTTGTCGCCCGTAGGGTGGGAATTAGTCCAAATCCGTATTTTCTTAGATTTGGGTTTGGGTTTGTTTTTTTAAGGATCGTTAACCTCATTCGAGATTAAGATCAACTTAAATGTTTGTTAAAAATACGTTAGTCTAATTTTAAACTATTATCTACTTAAAGGGATTTAAGGATCATTTAGATCCAACGAAAGAGCATTTGAGCTCTATCGTTTTAGTTTAGGGACGTTACGGTCTGGTTTAAAGACATCGTAGTCTGGTTTAAAACATCATAGTTTGGGAGGTTTAAGGACATCGTAGTCTGTAAGGTTTAAAGACATCGTAGTCTGGTTTAAAGACATCATAGTCTGGTTTAAAAACATCTTAGTCTATGAGGTTTAAAGACATCGTAGTCTGGTTTAAAGACATCGTGGTCTGTGAGGTTTTGGTTTAACCGTTTGGAGATGCACCAAAAGTTATTGGTTATGGGACCCTCCATCTCTCTGAAGACGTTGAAGAATTACGACGACATGTATCAGAGGTATGAAGAAATATATCCTTGAACCAATGTTGGTTAGGAGATCTATAGTCAGGTTTGGGACTAAGACCCATTAAAAAGATTGTGAGCACATGGGCTAAGTTAATCTGAATTAAGGACTTGCGGCCAACTTGGGCTCAGCCCACTCAGTTTTGAATAAAATGTTGAGCATTTATTTGGGCTCAGTCTCTTTTTATTCAACAATGCTGAGCATTGATTTGGGTTCAGACACCCCTTTTTCTTTTTTTCTTTATTGAGTGTTGAACACTCTTTATGGCTCTGGGACTTTATGTACAGAGCGCTTTGCATTTCCTTAGCGCCCACGTGAGGAGCACGTGGAGCGCTTGGCGCTGAGCGCCAAACTTGGAGCGCTAAGGCGCTTCTTTTATAGTAGCGCCCACGTGAAGAACGCATGGAGCGCTTGGCGCTGAACGCCAGACTTGGAGCGCTAAAGCGTTTCTTTTGAAGTAGCGCTCACGTGAGGAGCGCTTGGCGCTGAGCGCCAGACTTGGAGCGCTAAAGCGCTTATTTTGAAGTAGCACTCACGTGAGGAGCACGTGGAGCGTTTGGCGCTGAGCGCCAGACTTGGAGCGCTAAAGCGCTTCTTTGGCAGTTCTGATTAACTTTGTGCTCTGAGAACTAAATTGTCGTTTATAAGAGACTTTGTCTCATAGGTCTAAGAACTAAGTTCTTTTTTATGAGGAGATACTATGATCTCTTTTGTTTTTCTTTACGAGAAACTTTGTCTAATAGATCTAAGAACTAAGTTCTTCTTTTTTCTGATGAGATGTTGTGCTCTCTTTTTCTTTTGTTAAAAACTTCGTCTTATAGATCTGTGATTTAGAAAAAGAACTAAGTTCTTCTGATGTGAGAGTTAAACTCTCAAATATGAAGGAGATGTTATGATCTCTCTTATTTTTATTTACCTTAAAGAAGATTCTTCTTCTTAGATCTTGCTCTTCTCTTTTTCTTTTCTGAGAACTTGAAACTTATAGGGAGGTTTTCTCTCTGCAAGACTTGAAGTCTTGGGTCCTTTATATAGTGGAGGCTGATTTGTTGAATCAGTTAAGGAAATCTCTCATTGAGAGATCTCTGATTGATCTGGGGATATTTCCCACCATTGGATCTTTTGATCTAAGGGCTTCTGTTTTACAGAAGACATTTCTCTTGTTTTTAACAAGATTGGGAAAATATTTTCCCATACAGAACTTATCCTGTATCTTGGTGATTTTTAATCACCATTGGATCTTTGATGTTCTCTAATTTACAGAACACAATCTTTCTTGTTTGAAAAGATTTGAGGAGTATTTTCTCAACAGAATTTTATTCTGGTAATTTGATGATTTATCATCTTCGTTGGATCTTTGATCCAAGGGTTGAGAACATTTAGTTCTAGCGCTGGCGCTTCGTGCTTCGCACGTAAGGCGCTAC
Source organism: Agapanthus africanus (assembly GCA_030015575.1). NCBI lineage: Eukaryota > Viridiplantae > Streptophyta > Magnoliopsida > Asparagales > Amaryllidaceae > Agapanthus > Agapanthus africanus. Next base: position 142,785,629 of record CM057342.1, on the reverse strand, counting down.
CTCAGAGTCTTTTGACTCTTAGCGCAGACGCTCTTGGCGCGAGCGCTCTCGTACTTTACACGTGAGGCGCTGCCTCAGAGTCTTTAGCGCTGGCGCTCTTGGTGCGAGCGCTCTCGTGCTTTGCACGTGAAGCACTGTCTCAGAGTTTTTGGCTCTTAGCACTGGCGCTCTTGGCTCTAGCGCTCTCATGAGGCGCTGCCTCAGAGTCTCTGGCTCTTAGCGCTGGCGCTCTTGGCGCGAGCGCTCTCATGAGGCGCTGCCTTAATTCAAATTTCAAATTTTGAATAGAGCTTTGGTCTCTGATTGGTGGAAACAATGTCATTTGGAGTTACTAACGCACCGGCAATATTTATGGACTTGATGAACCGAATTTTTTCACCATACCTGGACCAGTTCGTAGTGGTGTTTATTGATGATATTCTAGCCTATTCGAGGAGCAAAGAAGAGCATGAGGAACACTTGAGGATCGCACTGCAAATGTTGAGATAAGAAAAGTTATATGCCAAGATAAGCAAGTGCGAGTTTTGGCTCAAAGAAGTGAAGTTCTTGGGTCACGTTGTATCCGAAGATGGAATTGTCGTTGACCCTGAAAAGATTGCAGCTGGTCATAATTGGCCGATTCCGAAGAATGTATGGGAGATCAGAAGTTTTCTTGGGCTTGCCGGATACTATAGATTTGTGGAGAACTTCGCTCGAATAGCAGAACCATTGACCAAGCTAACACGAAAAGAGGTACCGTTCGTATGGACCGAGAAATGTGCGTCAGATTTTAAAGCGCTGAAGCAAAGATTGACCACTGCTCCTATTCTGATAGTGCCAGATGGTTCCGTAAGGCTAGTTATTCACAGCGACGCAACTGGGAAAGGTTTGTGATGTGTCCTAATGCAGCATGAGAAGGTCATAGCATATGCGTCGAGACAATTGAAAACTCATGAGAAGAACTACCCAACTCATGATCTGAAGTTAGCAGCAGCGATTTTCGCTATGAAGATTTGGAGACATTACTTATTGGACGAAAGGGTAGAAGTATTTACCGATCACAAGAGTCTAAAATATGTGTTCACACAGAAAGAGCTCATCATGAGGCAGCATAGATATTTAGAGCTGATGGTTGACTATGATCTTGATCTAAAATACCATCCGGAAAAAGTTAGAGTAGTACCGGATGCTCTAAGTCGGTTGTCAGCGATACGGATGTTGATTGCACAGAAGGAGATTATACCTGATCTTCAGAGGTTTGAGTTAGAGATTGTATTACCAGATTCTTCGAGACAGTTGATGCAGTTGCAAGTACAGTCATCCTTGATTGATAACATTAAAGCAGCACAATCGCACGATCCAAGGTTGCAAAAGTTTCGAGAATAAGTAGAAGCGGGACTTTGAACATATGTGTTAATTCATGAAGATGGTTCGTTACGATATGAGAGTCATTTATGTGTGCCTAAAGGAGATGTTCATGAAGAAGTCATGAAAGAGGCTCATAGTTCCACGTATTCAGTACACCCGGGAGACACAAAGATGTATAGAGATCTGCGAAAATATTTCTGATGGGAAGGCATGAAAAGGGAGATTGCTCGCTACGTATCAAAGTGCTTGGTGTGTCAGCAAGTCAAGATTGAAAATCAAACAGTAGCTGGTTTGTTGCAACCACTTCTGATTCTTCAATGGAAGTGGGAACATATAATCATAGATTTCGTGACAGCATTACCACGGAATCCAAAGGGAAATAACGCAGTTTGGGTGATTGTCGATCGATTGACCAAGGAAACTCATTTCATACCATTTCATGTTGGTCAGTCGATGGAGGCTTTGGCAGAGTGGTACATGCAGCAGATTGTGAGATTGTATGGGGTACCCATGAGTATCATTTCCGATCATGATACTCTATTTCTATCACACTTTTGGAGGAGTCTACATGAAAGTTTGGAAACTCGCTTGAAATTTAGCACGGCCTATCATCCTCAAACAAATGGCCAGTCTGAAAGAACGATCCAAACTCTTGAATATATATTGAGAGCATGCATGTTAGACTTCAAGGGTTTATGGGAGGATCATTTGCACTTAGTGGAGCTTTCATACAATAACAGTTTTCAATCGACTATACAAATGGCTCCATTCGAAGCATTATACGGTCGTAGGTGTCGCTCGCCTGTCGGTTGGGACGATGTTGGAGAAAAAGAATTGTTGGGACCGGATCTTATTGTGCAAACGGTGGAGAAAGTTAGCGTGATCTAAAATCATATGAAGGTGGCACGTGATCGACAGAAAAGTTGGGCTGATACTGGACGAAGACCTTTGGAGTTCGCTGTTAGTGATTTTGTATTCTTGAAGATATCACCGATTAGAGGAGTAATCTGATTTGGTAGTCGAGACAAGCTCAGTCCTCGATTCGTGGGGCCTTCGATATCATCGAGCATGTTGGAGAGGTAGCTTATCGATTAGCTTTACCATCATCCTTGGCGGGTGTTCATGACGTGTTTCATGTATCTCAACTCCGCAAGTATGTTAGAGATGAGATGCACATTCTAGATTACTCGGAACTGATAGTAAGGGAAGATTTAACGTATGAAAAGCGACCAACGGCTATTGTGGATCGACGAGAAAAGGTACTCATGAATAAACTTATCCCACTAGTACTCGTTTCATAGGGGAATCGTTCGTATGGAGAATCTACTTGGGAACGTGAAGACGGGAATCGTTCATGACGTGTTTCATGTATCTCAACCTCTCTTCTTAAATCCGTACCTTCTTGTCTTTTTCCTGTTCCGTGAGTTTCGAGAACGAAATTCTTTTGTAGTTGGGTATAATATAACACCTTAGTACATTTATACTATATATTTTGGTATTTTAAATCTTGCGGAAAAATTCCTTACTATTGTTGCTATTGGGTTGTGAATGATACAATTAGTAGCCATGGTTATTATTCGACCCGATCCGCATGTTTGAAACCAATATGGTGCGAGATTATATTAAATATTTGCTGGTACGGTGTATCCACGTGAATCGAGTGCTATATATATATATATAATATTTTAAGCTCTACATATCTGTTTATAATACAAGATAAGAACAAATAATAATATTTTTCTATCCAGACTTGCATGGAAAATTACCGCATATCAGGTTGTTGCGCCTATATATCAGGTTCATATCCTCAGTTATAGACAGATAAATAATTAGAAATCTTCACGTATATTTACGTAGATTTTGTTGGGGGTATATGTATTTAATTATAGAATGTTACATTATGGGTAAAATTCATACGTATGCTCTTTATATTTAAAAACTATATTTTTTTAAGGGAAACGGGTAATATTTGGAGTAATCTGGTATTATCTATAAAATCCTACAATATATATAATATATTACTATAACAATAACTATCACTATAACTATATATAATTATTATAAAATCTCTCGCTCTCTCTCCCTGTCCCTATCTCTCTCTCTCTTTCTTCATATATATATATATATATATATATATATATATATATATATATATATATAATTATTATAATAATCTCTCACCCCCTATCTTTATCTCTCTCCTCTCGCATCCCTCTCTCACGCCGAATCCTAACCCGCGCCAAACCCCACGCCGTCGTTGTCCCCCTCTCGTCGTCGTCCCTACTTCTTTGTCCTCACCTCCTCATCACCACCACCGACCACACCTCCTCCTCCTTCCCCAAGGGCTCACCGAGCCGACCCCGACGCCGAGAACCCTTCACCTCCCCCTCGCCGTCGACCTCGCAGCCAGAACCCGACCTCCACCATCATCCTCCATCACCTTCCTCCTCTCGTCGGACACACCAGAGCACCCACACCACACCGCACCTTCTCCTTCTTCTCCTTCTCTTTCCTCGATCGTCATCCAACACTTCACGGCCACGACACCTTGTCATCGACCACGTCTCCCCGCCACCTCGTCACCGACTATCTCTCTCTTCCTCCCTAGATTCGCTGAACCACAGAACCCTAACAGCCCCAACCCTTCTTCTTCTTTCTTCTTCTTCTTATTTCTTTTATCGGTCTCCGATCGGTTCTCTCCGGAGTTGCTCATGTCGCTGAAAATCTAGACGATCCCAGTCACCATCGTCGTCTAACCCAATTACTACGCACGCAGTTGCTCAGTTCAGTTCAAGCCCTACGTACGTGGGTTTTGCATCGTGACATTATTCAGTTTTCGGAACGTGATATCTGTATATTCGCCATGAGATTTCGATCGGGCAAGTTCTAAACTTGCAACATGCTACTTTGTTTATATCAATATTTATATGATTAATTATGGTACAGCTGTTTTAATATTCAGCAAATATTATCGATTTACAGTTTTATAGCATTAGTTTGTATCCGTACCAATAATGGTTTTATTTAGTTGCATGCCGGTTCACCACAACCTTATTATCACTTTATATCAGTTCAGTAATCTTTATCTAAATTGCCATATATCTGGTAACAGACGTAAAACGGTTATTATAGATAGATACATGTACATCATAGGCGTTAGTAATGGTTACTATATTTAGTTATTGGTTACAGTTTTACATTTGGTATTTATTTTGGTTAATATATATATTGCCTGACATGTTCACAAGACATTACCAAACCTGTTACCTGGATTATTATTAATCTCGACAATCCTGACTTGTCGTCCTGATGGACGTGACTTGTTATTTACATAGACAAGAGCTGTACCTGTTTGATCCTGTGTTGGTATTAGATTGATATCATCCATATCTAACTTGAACACAAAACGTGGAGGTAGGAGGAAATCAATAATGAAACCTGGCTTGTAACTCAACAATTTGATACTTTCCAGAAACTGATCAGTCGATACGGGCTTCGACCTCGGAATGATGCTGCTGACATCATTTGTCTGTACATGATACATGTTTTTACTGTTTAGCGGCACGTCTTGGATTCAACCCCGAGAGTCTTGACCGTGGTCCCAGGAACACACGGGATACTATTGAGTTATATTGACGATTCCATTTAATTAATTTCAAAGACTTATAGGATAGATAACCTAAAAGCACAGACTTTAGGATACACATCACATACATATAGCTCATTGCTTTACACCTATGTTTATTATTTATACTCATGTTTAATCATAGTATCATATCCTGGTAATTACTATTATTTTGATACTTATAACGCACTGACGTCTGGGTTTTGCATGGCCCGGTTCCTTTGACCTTGTCGCAGGAAGATCGTGAGTATTTTAACAAGCAAGCCGGGCAATGAGGAGCTAGATGTTTAGTTCTAGAGATGCTTAGTTTCTTTTATTCCGTAGTTTTATTTATCGATGTGATCCCATAAGGGACGAGTTCATATATTATTCTTTATTGGATCTTTATTCGTTTCCACTACATACATTTCTTGACTTTTATTTACAGTGGCAGATGGACATGTGTTAGTTAGATTTTATTTACTGTTCTTGATATCTGATTGGCAACCGTAATGTGACTATGGAGGGATTATTTCTAGCCATAGGTACAATGGTTGGCTCTGTCACGCAACGTATTTACATAATTTGGGAAACGAGGCGTGACACCAGCGCCCAGCTCCCACGTGCCAGACGTGTGAGACGCTGGCGCCCACACGTCCTCAGGATGCTACTCATCCCTCATTTCCCATACACTCCACACTCAAAACACATCCCCCGTTAGAAAAAAATTCTAACGGGGCGCTGCCCCGCACCCCGCAAGAGTGCTATTAGCCCCTTTGACCCATAGCCCTCTATCCGGGTAGCGGGACCCCATAAACTCTGCGAGGCCCCCGATATATCCAAAACCCCTTAAGACACATATACGCACACTGCATATTGAGTTCGCATGACAAGTTGACCCGTCAATCGGAGGTTCCTTTGCTTCAAAGACGAGGGGTAATTAACGACAGCTTAGTCTGCGGCTGCCGGAGATTTGGATTCCCACAATCAATAAACCCCGGCCTACCCTAAACATGGGGAATCTGTATACGTCTGACAAACACCGCGTATTCCAATCTCAATGGGGTGATGAAAAACACCCTACAACTATATGTATGATTGCCCCAAGATGAAGAAAGACTTAGATGATTTAAAAAGGTGTAAAGAGGAAGAGCAAACGAATGTGGCCCACGATGTCGAAATAGAGCGCGATTTTCTTATGACTAGTGATGAAAAAGTCAAAAAAGAAGATATGTGGTACATTGATTCTAAAGCATCATTTCACATATGTTAAAATAAGGAGTGATTTGATGACATCAAAGAGAAAAAGGAGACGATGACGTTAGCGGATAATTCTGAAGTAGAAGTAGTGGGCGTGGGCACCGTGAAGATAGAGATGTTCGACGGAAAGAAGAAAGTTCTTGGAGCTGTCAAGTATGTCCCAAAACTGAAAAGGAATATAATTTCACTTGGAAGATTGGATATAAAAGGTTATGCAATTATTGCTCAAGGTGCGATGATGAAGGTGTGCCACAAAATTTATGTCGTGATAAAAGGATTCAAAATCTCAAGCGACATATATCAAGTTGTGAGGAAGCATGTGGCTGGAAGAACAAATTTAGAGCAAAGTAAAGGAAACTTGAGTCAATGTAGAGGTTTGTGCAAAGCCAGAGGATATCATGGGTGGAAATTATGAAGAGAAGATAGAAGATAGCTCGTTGAATGCAAGTTAAAATGGAGATTGTTATGAAAACTGACTTGTATTCAACAGACGAGAGCCATCAGACGTCTCAGCCATAGAGCTTCAGACGTGTAAAGAAGAAGTGTTCAGAAATTCAGAGTGTGGTCAGACGTCTAAGCACTTATGCTTCAGACGTTTGTCGATGGCTCTCGTCTAATGAACTAATAATAAACACTAAAAGGAAAATCAATTATCAAGATTAATAAGTTTTGTTTTGATTTTGAAACATACAAATATAGCATAGTTAGATAAAATCTCTTTTGATTCTATTGTTACTTTTTTAGTAAAGATTCTATTGTTATTTAGATTATCATAATTAATTATTAAAGATTGAGGGGTAGCGTCACGCCCCGCTTCCCAGAGTGCGCTAAGATAGGCACGTGACAGAGCCAACCATGCTACCTGTAGATAGGAAACATCCCTCCACAGTCACATTACGGCTGTCTAGAGATATCAAGAACAGTAGAAATAAAATAAACTATCTAGTACATGTCCATGAGCCAGAATAAACGAGTCAAGAAATAATATGCGGAATCAATAAATTCAATAAACAGTAACATCTGGAAAGTACGGAAATAACTAAACTAACTGGATACTAACAGGATCCTCACTACTCGACCTGACGGCGGAAATACTCCTGCTCAGCCCGCGACAAAGGTAGAGGATCTGGGCCATGCAAAACCCAGACGTCAGTGCGTCATAATATCAACAATAATATAATCAGGGGGTAGCAATACATGCAGGCACGAGTATGAACAGTAATAAAAGTAGAACAGTAACAAGTCATAAGTAAACCGTAACATGAATATAGATCAGTGGACAGGATATAAACAGGTGAAGTGCAGTGAGTAGTTTAAACTGTGCTATGGGGTTATCTACTCTAAAGTTATTCGAAATCAATTAATATAATCCTCATCGTAACCCATCGGTCTATGCCCCGTTCATTCCCCACGGGACCACGGTAAAATGATGTAATAGACTGTGATTCTATGTCCCGTTCATTCCCCACGGGACCACGGTAAAATGATGTAATAGCCCTTTGAGTTACTTTCAGCTACATTCTTGATTTCCCCATGCCCCCAAGTCATGTGTGTAAGTCAGGTATTCAAATTTCCCTCCAAAAGTTTGTTAGAGAGAGGCTTCTAGAAGTAGTTAGTGGGAGGGAATATTCTAGAGCTAGGTTGTTAGGCCGAGCCTTCTGGATGAAGCCACGTGGCGTTTCTGGAGTGTTCTGGAAGCTATGGCCGTTACAGAAGATCATGTGAGGAAAACTGAAGCTGTGACGTCATTAACACGCCGCGGATCCACGGCGGAAAGCGCCCATTGGCCGCGAATCCGCGGCCGAGCTTTCATTGATTGTAACTTTCTGTGCATCTTTCTTCTGGCTTTGTGATACTTTTCTGCTATGTGGAATTTTATACTTCCTTCTGTATCACTGCCAGATCTCAAATCTTGGACTTGGTGTAATTTTCTCAGCACCTTTGACAATTTTGGCTTTTCTCCTGGAATTTCCTGCACAGATTCTTGAGACAAGTGTTGCGCTATACAAAGATGATGCGATGCCACGATAAACACTCAATTTCCCTCAGAAATGTCGGTATTAATATATAACACAAGTTATTTGGTATTTTACATTTGTTTTGCTAATATGTGCAATATTAATACCGAACACTTCTAGATGAGTGCAAATGGTAGGGAAATTGACGTGTTAAAAATGCAATATTTTCGACTGATCAAATTCCCCAAAACTTATTTTCGGTCGTCTCGAGCGAACTGTTTTATTAAAAAGAGAAGGAGAAAATAAAAAAGGAGAAAATAAAGAAAGAGAAAAACTAACTAGCACACTTGCGTAGGTAACACGATTGCACTGAGCACGTGCAACAAACCTTTAAACCTCTAGGTGTCCCTAGTAGGAGGAGTGTTGTCTTCTGAGGGTTTTCAGCGGATTGCACCCACAAAATCCAATAATAAAAGGAAGACCGTGAAAGTTACATATAAAGATAAGAATTGTAAAAGAAAAGCTTTGAAAATTAGAGTTTCTAACTATGCTAGCTTTTCGGTTGTCATGAGCCCTATCTTAATAGTCATGAAAAAATGTCAGAAATCGCATCATCCCTCAATAAAACCTCGTCTTTATTCTTCATTCCTATCTTTCTTCCAAATATCGATCATATAACCCTACGTGTGTGTAAAGAACATCCCTACACCCGGAGAATTCAATTCAAGCTATCATACTCTTGTCCATCTGCCTCAGTACTTTTTAATAAATGAATATTTAGATGAATTTGCCCACGCACTTTCATGCGACCGTTAATACTTCTTGAGGTACTAACCGACCGATTACTCATGTGCTTGTTTATTAGGTGTTTTTCTTCGTCTTGCACCACTGAAGGCTTAGCAGTGACTCCCAGACCAGTTGGTCTAAAGCACTAGATGATGAAGCACCCTCGCTATATTTTTTTATTGCTGCCTTGGCGATAACAAAACCAATGTTCATTTTTCTGCACCATTTTTATATTTTGTTCATTCTTTTTTATTTCCTTCATACTTTTAGCTTTTAGACAAGAGCATTTCAAGGTATCCTCTACTATCCCGAGTTTTAAGACGTGTGTAAGTGCGAATAGCAGGGTATCAACGTTCAAAATATTTGGCTTCCAGAATAGGAACTATTTTTCAGACTTATTTTTATCCTCAGATTAGTGACTTCCTCCATCTTACTAACCCTTGGGACAACGACTCATAACTACTTATTACTAGTTCGTATAAGAAAACTTCTAATTTTCTTGGTTTTCTTAAATTTTTCCAATCTTTTGGATGTAATTTTTCACTATCTAATATTTTATCATCTTATTTATGTACAAAAAATTTTATTTTTTGAAAGAATTTTAAATTTTTATAGGTTTTCAAAATTTTTAAATTTTTATAGGTTTTTAAAGAAATGTTTTGTGCGTATGCAAAGTGATATGCAAATGATGCAAAAATAAGCACAAACCTCCCCCAAACTTGTTTTCAACAGTGTCCTCATTGTTGCCAACCGCTATATCTACAAAAACCTGTAAGCCTGGGAGGAAATTATTAATGGGGGCAAAATATTTAAATGAAGATCCTCCCCCAAACTTATTCTTTTCACTCACCTCCATTCAAAAAGATGATACAGTAATTTACAGGACATGGAGGTGAGACGGAGGAATTTTAATCAAGATAAAATGGCTCCTGTAAGAACAGGATCTCCTCCGTGAGGTCAGTGGAAAAATACGGCTTTAATCTATGTCCATTCACTTTGAAAAATATACCGTTTTTAACATTTTCTACCTCAACTGCCCCGTGCGGGTATACAGACCGCACAATAAAAGGTCCCTTCCACCGCGATCGTAGCTTACCCGCGTGAAGGTGTAGTCGTGAATCATAAAGAAGGACTTATTGACCAGGTGTAAACGTTTTCCTCAAAATATTTTTATCGTGAAATAGCTTAGTCCGATTCTTTACAATTACAGGGTTATCATAAGCTTCATCGCGGAGTTCGCTTAGCTTGTTTAATTGCAGCTTCCGAAAGTTGCAGGCTTGATTTAAGTCAAAGTTGATTTCTTTAATAGCCCACATTGCTTTATGCTCAATCTCGACTGGCAAGTGACAAGCCTTCCCAAACACTAACCTATAAGGAGACATCCCTAGATCGGTTTTATATGCAGTTCGGAATGCCCAAAGAGCATCCGTCAATTTGGTCGACCAATCTTTTCTATTCTTCGCAACAGTCTTCTCCAGGATTTGTTTATCTGTCTATTCGAAATCTCAGCCTGCCCGCTCGTTTGGGGATGATAGGGTGTGGAAAGTTTGTGGTTGATTGCGTATTTCCGCATCAAAGTCTCGAAAGACCTGTTGCAGAAATGTATCCCGTTATCGCTAATGATAGCGCGTGAGTGTCCAAATCGCGAAAAGATGTTTTCTTTTAAGAACTTAATGACAACCTTCTTGTCATTAGCGCGACAAGGAATAGCTTCAACCCACTTTGAAACGTAATCAACCGCAAGCAGTATGTACAGATTCCCAAAGGAGTTGGGAAAAGGACCCATAAATTCAATGCCCCAAACATCGAAAATTTCAACCACTAAGATAGGTTGTTGTGGCATCTCATTTCTCCGGGAAATCCTACCCATGTGTTGACACTGTGTACAGGTTTTGCAATGATCAAATGCGTCTTTGAACAAGGTCGGCCAATAAAAACCGCATTGCAAAACCTTCTCCGCCGTCTTTTTAGGACCGAAGTGACCCCCCACATGCCTGATCATGACTAAAAGATAGAACACTCTTGAATTCCTCATTCGGGACACACCTGCGAATGATCTGGTCAGGACAATACTTAAACAGATATGGTTCATCCCAGTAAAAGTGTTTTACTTGGGATAGAAAACGATGTTTGTCCTGTTTTGACCAATCACTGGGTATCAGTCCCGTAGCAAGATAATTCACAATATCCCTGGACCAAGGTTCATCGGATACAATCAAGAGTTGTTCGTCCGGAAAAGAATCATTGATCGGCAGGGCACAGGTGAAGAGGAGATGCGTGAAAGATGGTCGGCTACAACGTTTTCACATCCTTTCTTATCTTTGATAACAAGATCAAATTCTTGTAATAGAAGGATCCAACGTATTAGCCTACCCTTAGCATCCTTCTTCGCCAAAAGATGTTTCAAGGCGGAGTGGTCAGTGTACACAACAGTTGGTGAGCCAATCAAGTAAGGCCTGAATTTTTCTAATGCAAATACAACCGCCAAAAGTTCTTTTTCGGTAGTTGTATAGTTAATTTGAGCATCGTTCAGGGTCTTACTTGCATAATAGATCACGTGTGGCATCTTTTCAATGCGTTGTCCTAAGACCGCACCAACTGCAAAATCTGATGGATCACACATAAGCTCAAAAGGATGGTCCCAATCTGGAGACGATAGAACGGGGGCTGTAGTGAGGGAGTGTTTGAGTGAGTCGAATGTTGCCTCACAATCCGAGTCAAAGTGGAAGGTCATATCCTTGGCCAAGAGAAGAGTTAAGGGTCTAGCAATTTTGCAAAAATCCTTAGTGAATCTCCTGTAAAAGCCTGCATGGCCAAGAAATGATCGGATATCCTTTACGCTTTTGGGATGAGGAAGGTTTTGAATGACATCTATCTTAGCTCTGTCAAGCTCAATGTCTTTTCGTGAAATAACATGTCCAAGCAAAATTCCCTCTTGGACCATGAAATGGAATTTTTCCCAATTCAAGGTTAAGTTCTTCTCTTTGCAACAAGTAAGAACTGCGTCAAGATTCAATAGGCAGTCAGAAAAAGAGTCTCCGAAAATCGAGAAATCGTCCATGAAAATCTCCAAAAAATTCTCGACAATGTCCGAGAATATCCCCATCATACACCGCTGAAATGTAGCGGGAGCATTGCATAACCCAAAGGGCATGCGTCTATAAGCAAAGGTACCAAAAGGACAAGTAAATGTGGTTTTATCTTAATCCTTTTTGGCAATGGGGACCTGATTATAGCCAGAGTATCCGTCCATAAAGCAATAATACTCACGTCCAGCTAAGCGTTCCAGCATCTGATCAATGAAAGGTAGAGGAAAGTGGTCTTTTCCCGTAGCAGCATTGAGTTTCCTATAATCAATACATACACGCCACCCAGTTTGGGCGCGTGTCTGAATTAACTCATTTGCCTCATTGGTAATAACAGTGATGCCAGATTTCTTAGGGACGACATGAATTGGACTCACCCATTGGCTATCGGAGATTGGGTAAATAAAACCATTGTCAAGGCATTTGACGATCTCTTTCTTCACCGCATCCTTCATGACGGGGTTCAACCGTCTCTGTGGTTCTCGGGTTGGTTTGGCATCATCCATCAAATGTATATGATGTTCTACAATCAAGGGACTAATCCCTTTGATGTCCGCCATAGTCCAACCAAACGCCTGCCTATTAGATCTCAATACCATCAAAAGTGCATTCTCTTGCTCTGATACTAGAGAAGCGGATATGATAACCGGTAAAGACTCATTCTCACCTAAATATGCTTATTTAAGATGAAAAGGTAAAAGTTTGAGATCTAATGCTGGCGGAGAAATAATAGAAGGTGGGATCATCGAATGATTTTCGGAGTCACAAAGAAGCTCATAGCCTGTAAAAGATACAGACTCGGATGGTGATGAGTCAGGAGTGTCGGACTCAAGCGTGGAAAATGTGTCCTCACTAAGATGTGCAAGATCAAACATTGATGTGGTAGTGTCGTCGAGATCTTCAAAGCAAAGTTCATTAACTCCGCAACTTTCGGGAGCAATCTCGTGGACAGAGCACACATCAAGTATATGAGCAGAGGGTTCAGATGGCTGACTTCCAATTTTGTAGATGTTCAGTTCAATTGTCATATTTCCAAATGATAGATTCATTGAACTGTTTCTACAGTTAATGACAGCATTGGAAGTGGCAAGGAATGGTCGACCCAAAATCACCGGGATTTGACTCCGTGGGTTTGCTACAGGTTATGTATCGAGAACAATGAAGTCCACAGGGAATATAAATTCCCCGACTTTTATCAACACATCCTCTAGTTCACCCCTAGGTTTGGTGATTGAACGGTCTGCTATTTGGAGAGTGCAGTGAGCTGGTTTCAACTCTCCAATCCCTAGCTGCTCATAAACAGAGTATGGAAGCAGGTTAACACTTGCGCCAAGGTCAAGAAGAGCACGGTTGATGTTTTTACCCCCAGTAGAAATCGATATCGTAGGACATCCTGGGTCCTTACGTTTCTTTGGTAGCTGTGGGATAAAAGCAGTGCTAACATTATTAGACATGAAGACCTTCTTTGACACTTGAGTCTTTCTCTTTCTAGTGCATAAGTCTTTAAGAATTTTCGCATAAGCGGGGACTTGTTGAATAGCATCTAGGAGAGGGATGTTGATGTTAACCTGTTTGAACATTTCCATAATTTTCTCCATATGTGGACTCGATTTGTTACCCCTTAACCGATTAGGATAAGGAGATTTAGCAATAAGCGCTGGGTCCATCATAGGAGAAAGTGGTGTGTGTAGACGTGATCCCAGAATAGGAGTGAGGATCATCTGTAGAGGGATAGAAGAGGTGGGCTGAGGTGTCGAGCCTAGAGGGAAATGGAGAATATGCTCGTGAGAAGGCGGTGGGGTAGAAGAACAAGGATCAAAAGTAGAAGTGTGTGTGTGAGGAAATGTCTCAGCCGGGGTGTTATTGATAGATTTTTCAGTATCATCAATCTCTTCCCCAACGTGATTATTCAGCACTCTTCCTGATCTTAACGTTGTGATGGCATTTACATTGTAATGCCCAGGATTCGGTAAGGGTTGAGACAGAAGTTTCCCTTTTTCTCCCGCACTCATTTCGGCTTTTAGTCGTGCAATTTCTGCTTCCATCGATTTTAAATTCTCAGCTTGGAGGTCAGAGTTTTTCTCAAATTTATCGAGGGAAGACCTAACTTCAGCCGACATTCGTTTCATGTACGTTTCAAAAGTCTGTTCGAGTGAAGCAGAGAGATCAGTACCAGTCAACTGTGCAGGATTATATGGTGCATGTGTGTTAACTGGATCTTGAAAGTTTTATGATTGGTAGGGGTGCTAAGTCAGGTGAAATGGTTGCTGTTGTGGTGGAAGAGCCCTTTGGAAATTGGTTTGGTTTGGAACCGTGTTTTGATTTTGTGATTGGTTCCAACAAAATTAGGGTGATTCGTCCAACCCTGATTATAAGTGGAAGAAAATGGATCGTTTCTTGGTCTTTGAAAAGCAGCATTGGTATGCTCATGACCTTGAAACGGAGAATTCAATGGACATTCTTCCGTCAAATGAGAAGGATCGGAACAGCATCCACATACAGTTTTTGAGAGTGACATTTGACTTATGGCCGCACCTAAAAATTTGTTTTCCATAGTCTCGAGTTTCTTGTGTATAGCTGAAATTTCAGCTCTAACTCCTATGGAAACATCTGATTGGTTATTGCCACCCCTAAACGATTGACTCTTCCACTGTAAAGATTTTTCAGCGAAATCTTCTAAGTATTTCCAAGCTTCCCCATCGTCTTTGGTCATGAAGTTGCCTTGACACATGGCTTCAAGGCTCTGTTTAGTGGTAGGGTTAATGCCCTCATATATGATTCGGTACAGATCCCATCTAGGAATTCCGTGATGTGGACATTGAACCAACAGATCTTTGAAGCGGTCAAGACATTTTGAAAATGGTTCATTTGGAAGCTGGGAGAATTGATTTATTTCGCTACGGACTCGAGCTGTCTTGTGATTCGGGTAGAATTTCTTAAGGAATGCTGCAACCAATTCTTCCCAATTCGTAATGGAATGTGCGGTAGTGTTATACAGCCACTTCTCGGCTATCGCATAAGGTAAATGGAAGAAGACGTAGACGCATAGCATCCACAGAAAGTTGTGACGTACCTATCATTGCACATACATTTTCAAATTTTATAATAAAGACATATGCGTCTTCAGACTCGAGACCGTGGTATTTGGGTAGAAGGTTGATGTATTGGGGTTTAATCTCAAAATTATCCTCATTGGCTGGTGGAATGGAGAGACAAGTCGAAAGAGGACCTCGCATAGGATAGCACCTCTCTTGGAGAGAGATGCGGGGTGGATTCTGCGCACCTGCGGACGGCGGCAGATTAGTGGTAAAGAAGTTCGATGGAGAAGGATCCATCGATGTGGGTGTGGTGGTGGGTAAAGAAGAGGTAAATGTAGAAATACCGACTTCGGAGTCGATCGGGAAAACGCGGACTAAACGGGCACTAGAATCCCGTGTCCAGCCTATCTTGCACTAAAAAGGGTTTAGTACAAGTGGCAGGGTGAATATAATTAGGGGAAATGAATGCAGTGGTTGGTGTTTGTTTTGAAAAATATATGGATTTTTTGAAAAAATGATGCAAATCACAACAAATGCAACAAGCAACCCTAAGTCTAGTGGTCACCTAGGTCAAGGCTCTAGACCGCTCCTAACTGCCAAAAGACAAGTCGCGGGATCAATCCTCCACGGCCTCTTTGTCTCTCCTGTGGCCAGGTAAGTGCCAGGTAAGTGGGAGGTTCTCCACTACGTAAGTAGTGGGCCTAATTAAGTAACCACTTGCCTTAGACACACTTGCCTTAGACACCACAAAAGAAACGCGGATAAACAATAGATTACCCACGGCCTTCTCTTGTCCTAAGTGAGCGTGACGGTCCTTAAAGTCATGTCTAGATTTCTTTTAGTTAATGAGGGTAATACAGATGCAAGTTTGTGATTTTTGGGGCTTAGGAAGGGTAATGAACTCCCCACCTAATCTGAATTTGGCCGTGCCCCTTAAATTCCGTATTAATATGCAAACAACCAAGAATCAAAACATGCACAATTTTTATTTCTTTTTGCGGCGCTGCGAATCATTTGCGAAGAAACCTGCAGCAAATTTGTTATTGGAGCAGATTGAGGAAGAGATAAGAAAGTTAGAATTATACCTGCAAATTTTGGAAAAGTGATGCTACAGTTCTGCCGCGCTTCCGCCGCGGGAAGCTCCTAATGCCGCGGATCCGCGGTTCAATGAGAAGATCACTGCAAAAAAAAACTTGCAGAATGCCTCTGTTCACCTCCTGAGCTCTCTGGAATTTTCAGAAAATTTTTCCACAAGCTCTACAGATTCCAGATTTCCTTGCAACAAATCATAATGAATCGTTTAGTGTTTGTGTGAATTTTGATCTCAAAATTATGATGGAATAAACTTTTCAACTCAAAGTTCAAAAACGAACGAATTAGCGTACGATCCCCGGCAACGGCGCCATTTGATTGATACGAATTCTCGGTGTGTATGTAGAAAATGTATAGAAATCACAACCAAAAATATTTTGACCGCAATCAAAAACGGTATCGATTGTAGCGCGTTAGCGAGTGCGGATCGTCCACAGGAAAAGTGAGATCCGTTCGAATTTGAATTAGATGAATTGAAAACTAAAGAAGAGAGAAAAGACAATTCAATTCAAGATTTATAAAATAAAGTTCAAGAATTATCTAGATCTAAATCTAAAATCAAGAAAAACATTAAAAATCAAGAATCAAGAAGTGATGATATCCAATCCAGTAATCAAGAATCGAAGTGAGGCTCGTAGGAATCGATCGAATCTATAGACGTGATGAAATCTATTGATTACGTATTCTTATCCATCGATGAATTGATACTAGATCGATGATGATCAACGAGAATTAGGGATTTCTTGCGGAAACTAGGGTTTCATCATCTATCCCTTATCCTTTCGTTGATTTCATTCACATTCTAACCTCTGGTAAATTCAAGAATCGATCGTGGATCCCTAATTTTGAGCGAACACAATCAAGAAAGTATCGCATCGAAACTAGGTCGTCGATTCTTCAATTTACAAGAGTTTACAAAACTCATAGGACTTAAGAATCGTTTCAAGATTTGTAACATCATCATCTATTGATCGTCTCGATTCCTCCACGAGCGGAGTTTTACTCAAACATCATAACAAGACACACAATCAAGATTTGAGATCGAATCATGATGCAAGAATGTAAAGAAAGCAAGATAAAAGAATTTCACCTTTTATTTATCAACAATTTCGTTACAATTCTCTCAAGAACTACAATGAGGAAAGAACTCGATTGTCGATTTGGCTTCGCTCGTCTTCGTGAGTCGCGGATCGGTTTGGATCACTTGCTCGAATGAAGATCGGCTTCGCTCCTAAAAGGTTGAAGGCTTCTCGCTTGAATTGTACTCGGTGTTCTTGATTTTTGGCTTTAGAATTTGAATTGGGGATTAGGGTTTACAAGTTGTGTCACTCAACTTGTATTAGAAATAGTGTAATGAACAACCTTGAACCCTAGATCTAGGTTTCCTTTTATAATCCATCATAACCCTAGATCTAGAATTCAAATTTCAAATTTCCCTCCAAAAGTTTGTTAGAGAGAGGCTTCTAGAAGTAGTTAGTTGGAGGGAATATTCTAGAGCTAGGTTGTTAGGCCGAGCCTTCTGGATGAAGCCACGTGGCGTTTCTGGAGTGTTCTGGAAGCTACGGCCGTTACAGAAGAGCACGTGAGGAAAACTGAAGCTGTGACGTCATTAACACGCCGTGGATCCGCGGCGGGAAGCGTCCATTAGCCGCGGATCCGCGGCCCATTGGAGCTTTCATTGATTGTAACTTTCTGTGCATCTTTCTTCTGGCTTTGTGATACTTTTCTGCTATGTGGAATTTTATACTTCTTTCTGTATTACTGTCAGATCTCAAATCTTGGACTTGGTGTAATTTTCTCAGCACTTTTGACAATTTTGGCTTTTCTCCTGGAATTTCCTGCACGGAATCTTGAGACAAGTGTTGCGCCATACAAAGATGATACGATGCCATGATAAACACTCAATTTCCCTTAGAAATGTCGGTTTTAATATATAACACAAGTTATTTGGTATTTTACAGTTGTTTAGCTAATATGTGCAATATTAATACCGAACACTTCTAGATGAATGCAAATGGTAGGGAAATTGACGTGTTAAAAATGCAATATTTTCGACTGATCATGGTACATCAGGTCATGTCAGGTGGTGTACATGTATCAAGTCATGTCAAGTAGTGCACGGATATCAAGTCATGTCAGTAGTAGTGTATCAGGTTATCTCAGATAGTGTACAAGTGTCGAGTGGGTGCTCATAATCAAACTGTAGCAAGTATTGAATCAAGGTGAAAGTATGGATGTACAATAAAAGCATGGATGCACAAATATCGATCAGGGGTTACATCATGACTATGTAGGATGCACATTATCACGCATGGTGCACTAATACAACAGTAACATGAAATAATATGGTCTCGGCGTGCAACTAGATATGTAATAAACCATACGGATACAGACAGATACTATAAAACTGTAAATCGGTAAAATTTGCTGAATATTAAAACACAAGCACTATTATTTATTAAATAGATATTGATATAATAATTTTAATATGGATAACATAATCAAACCGATTAATAACTATAAAAGTGGTATTGATTAACCATGCACAAGAAAGTTCCATTCAGAAATTCAGCGTCACCCTGATTTGTAAAATATCTTAAAAATAACAAACGTTCTTCAAAAGGGACGTGTCTTATACCAAAACAAAGACAATTAAATAAGGTTTTCATTTTTGTAAGTATAAGCATCTCAGGTTGCTCCTAAAAAAAAGTTATGAATATTCGAACTTGAAAGTTTGCTGCTGGAATTTCCCTGGGAAGCAGTTTAGAGAAATTTTCATTTGCATTTTACGTTATTTAAACGATTTATTTTGCAAGTAAATATTTCATAGAGTTATAGTATTCTTAGTTAGATTCGTAACGAACTACAGAACGTATACTAATAATTTTTCAATGATTTATAATGAATTTTATAAGGTAAGGTGTACAGTAAATTTCAGATTTGTCGTATCCGCTTTTCAACGACGTTTCTTGTGTAAACTATAATATTTTAAAATGTATAACATTATAAAATGCACAGATTATAAACTAATTAAAGATAATAATAAGAAATATTATGACGATATATATTTTAAATGATATGGATGTAAACGGGTATCACGTAATCGTAAAATGATAAACTAACAAGTGCGGAACATATAACTAAGCAATATGAAATGTAATTATTCAATTTGATGCATTATATGATAGTATAGTATGTAACTAGATAGATTTTCATGACCTAGATCTGAAATGATATGAATGGATGCAAACGGAATATCGAAAAGTTATAAAACTAAATATGGGGTGCATGATTTTAAATACAGGTATTCCATTGTTAAAATAGATGCGTCTAAAGTAATGTAGCATGTAATTAAAATTGGTTTGCATGCCCTAGATCTGAAATGCACTATACAAATGTAAACGGAACGTCGAAAGCCTGTAATATGAAACATGCGATGCTTGATTTAAAATACAGGTGTGATATTTGTTTAAATAGGTATATAATGAGTTATATAGCATATAGCAAGATTAACTTGCCTTGACGGATCAAGAAACGGATGTGTACGGAACGTCTCACGTCGGCGAAATGTCGCGACGCGCGCACGGTACACGGAACAATTCCAAACAACGCACGAGGGTGATCACGCAAGTCAGGTACGTTCACTGGATCACTCGAATCGTCAGCGATGAGCACGGCTCCGGCGGTGATCACCGGAATCAAGAAATACGATCAAGAAAAAGAAAGAAGAAAGAAGAAAGAAGAAGTAAGAAGAAAAGGCTGTGTATTAAATAAGGAAAGAAAAAATTAAATAAATAAAATATATATGAATATATATATGTAGAGGAGAGAGAGAGAGAGAAAGGGGTTGTTAGTTTGTTAGGAAATTAGTTTAGATTTAAATTTAAAAAAATCTTTTATTAGTTAACTAAATTTTAATTTGTATCAATTTATAAAATTAATATTATATAAATAAAATTTGATATTCTAGTAAATACAAATATAGTCCAAAACATGCCCGGGTCGGGTCTAAAATTCAGTTCTAAAATACGAAAAAAATACATGTCGACCAAAATAAAAAAAATGAATGTCCGGATAACGAAAAATGCATACCCCAAGAACGGATGCATGTACGTGCGCGTAGCCATCCAAATAAGTCTGTTTCACTGAACGGGACGAGAACAAGATGCGCGGATGCTACAACAGGGTCAGGGGTATCATGCAGGCCATGCTAGATATTTTAAAAATATTTTACTTGACTTTAAATGTTATATTAAAAAATGCAGATGCCAGATAAAATACCAGTATGCAGTAAAAATGAAAATGCACGAATCCATGTAACAGGTCAGGATAAATCATAAACATGAATCAAGATAGATTTCAAGCAAGCGGGTCGGGTAAAATGCAAATACAAATGTCAAAATACTATTCGCACCCAAAACACAGTAAACCAAGAAACTACCATAAATAAGTAAATACTTAAACTAGAATTGGTATAAATAAACTAGGGTATTACATTATACCCAACTACAAAAATAATTTCTTCCTCGAAATTCCCAAGACAAGAAAAGGTAAACAACACGAATTTACAGGAATAGGTGTCGAAGGTTCTGTCGAATTTCTTCTTCTCGTTCCCAAGTCGATTCTCCATGCGAGCGATTTCCCCAAGAAACAAGTACGTGTGGGATAACCTTGTTATTGAGGATATTTTCTCTTCGATCAACAATCGACATCGGTCGTTCCTAAAAGGTCAAATCCTCTCTTACAGTCAGCTCCGAATGATCTAGCATGTGTGATTCATCTCGAACATACTTACGGAGTTGAGATACATGAAACATGTCATGAACATTCGCCAAAGATTGTGGTAATGCCAATCGATAAGCCACTTCTCCAACACGCTCCAAAATCTCGAAAGGCCCCACGAATCGAGGACTAAGCTTTTCTCGACTCCCAAAACAAATCACTCCTCTAGTTGGTGATATCTTTAAGAATACTAGATCACCAACAGCGAACTCTAGAGGTCTTCTCGATATATCGGCCCAACTCTTCTTCCGATCTTGCGCTGCCTTCATATGATTCCGGATAGTATTAACTTTCTCTACGGTTTGCATGATCAAATCCAGTCCCAACAATCTTCGTTCTCCAACATCGTCCCAAAAAACATGTGAGCGACACTTGCGACCATACAATACTTCGAATGGAGCCATCTGAATAGTCGCCTGAAAGCTGTTGTTGTACGAAAACACCACCAAGTGTAGATGATCCTCCCATGAACCCTTGAAGTCTAACATGCAAGCTCTCAACATGTCTTCAAGAGTTTGGATCGTTCTCTCCGACTGGCCATCTGTTTGAGGATGATATGCTGTGCTAAACTTCAATCGAGTCTCCAAACTTTCCTTTAAGGTCCTTCTGTGCAGTCAACATCTGAATTGCTGGCAACCGACTAAGCGCATCCGGCACAACATTAACTTTCCCCGGATGGTACTTAAGATCAAGATCGTAGTCATCCATCAGCTCCAACCATCTACGCTGTCTCATATTAAGCTCCTTCTGTGTGAACACATACTTCAGGCTTTTATGATCGGTGAATACTTCGACCCTTTCGCCCAATAAGTAGTGTCTCCAAATCTTTAAATCGAAAATCACAGCTGCTGGCTCCAAATCATGAGTTGGGTAATTCTTCTCATGGGTCTTCAACTGTCTCGATGCGTAGGTTATAGCCTTCCCATGCTGCATCAAAACACATCCCAATCTTTTCCCAGATGCGTCATTGTGAATCACCAATCCTCCGGAACTGTCTGGTACGGTCAAAATAGGAGCGGTTATCAATCTCTGGTTCAACGCCTCAAAAGATGACGCGCACTTATCCGTCCACATAAATGGTACTTGCTTGCGCGTAAGCTTGGTCAAAGGCTAAGCCTAACGAGCAAAATTCTCCATGAACCTTCTGTAATAGCCGGCAAGTCTAAGAAAACTTCTGATCTCTGCTACATTCTTCGGAATCAGCTAATTTTGAACTGCTACAATCTTCTCGGGATCAACGGCGATTCCATCTTCGGATACGACGTGCCCCAAAAACTTTACTTCTTCAAGCCAAAACTTGCACTTGCTCATCTTTGCATATAATTTTTCTTGCCTCAATGTCTGCAGTGCGATCTTCAAGTGTTCCGCATACTCTTCAATGCTCCTCGAGTAGACCAGAATATCATCGATGAACACCACTATAAACTGGTCCAAGAACGGTGAAAAGATTCGGTTCATCAAGTCCATAAATATCGCCGGTGCATTCGTGACTCCGAATGGCATCACTAAATACTCGTAATGTCCATATCGAGTTCGGAACGCGGTCTTGTAAATATCCTCTGATTTAACGCGGACCTGATGATATCCGGATCGCAAATCCAGCTTCGAGAATACCCTCGCGCCACTGAGTTGCTTGAATAATCCGCCAATGCGAGGGATCGGGTACTTGTTGTTAATAGTCATCTGGTTTAATTCTCGACAATCGATGCACATTCTCCTTGTGCCATCTTTCTTCTTGACTAGAATAACTGAAGCTCCCCAAGGTGAATTGCTGCTGCGAATCTAACCCTTCTCTAGCAATTCGGTAACCTGCTTCTTGACTTCTTCCAACTCCACTGGTGTCATCGGATAGTACGCCTTTGAGATTGGCGCTGCACCAGGAACAAGATCGACCGCTAACTCCACATCTCGTTTCGGCGGTAAACCCGAGATGTCCTCGAACACGTCCATGAACTCTTGAACTACAGTTGGTGCTTCCTCCTTATCAACTTCTATCGATAAAAGAACACTGTTTGTTGGCCAAGCCCTAAACTCGACTGGCCCGATAGAACTGCTACCTCCAGCAAAAAAAACTCCGGATGTCCGGGAATCTGGAAAATCACTTTCTTTGCCCTACAATCAATGTGAGCATGGAAAGTGCCGAGAAAAATCCATTCCCACGACAACTTCATAACTGCCGGTATCGATCACCAAGAAATCTGCAAAACATGAGCTAGTAAGCAATGAAACTGAGAGAACCAAGGTAATAAAATGACCATGGAACAAGGAAATGAATCAAGACCGGGACTCCAAGTTACTTAAATAGAGTACCGCATTGTAACCATGTTGCAGTTCATAGTTATAATCACATAACTCCGTTCAAGTCGCCCAAATCCTAGTATCAGAATCAAAGGAATAGGATGGAAGAAACAATACGGAACCAAAATAATTTCAACTCGAGATGCAAAGTTGTTTGCATATCGTCAGGACTGGGGTCAAGAGATAGATATGATTCAAGAATAATGATAACAATGTGGCGGGACATGTTCCTAATCATGGATTTTCTGATTCGTGTATTTGGTCCAATACCCAACTACAAAAGAATCAAACCCGATTAACCTAAATCCTATGGCTCTGATACCAAAAAAAACTCTGTCACGCCCCGATTCCCAGAGTGCGCTAAGATAGGCACATGACAGAGCCAACCATGCTACCTGTGGATAGGAAACATCCCCCCACAGTCACATTACGGCTGTCTAGAGATATCAAGAACAGAAGAAATAAAATAAACTATCTAGTACATGTCCATAAGCCAGAATAAACGAGTCAAGAAATAATATGCGGAAGCAATAAATCCAATAAACAGTAACATCTGAAAAGTACGGAAATAACTAAACTAACTGGATACTAACAGGATCCTCACTGCTCGGCCTGACGGCGGAAATACTCCTGCTCAGCCTGCGACAAAGGTAGAGGATCTGGGCCATGCAAAACTCAGACGTCAGTGCATCATAATATCAACAATAATATAATCAGGGGGTAGCAATACATGCAGGCATGAGTATGAACAGTAATAAAAGTAGAACAGTAACAAGTCATAAGTAAACCGTAACATGAATATAGATCAGTGGACAGGATATAAACAGGTGAAGTGCAATGAGTAGTCTAAACTGTGCTATGGGGTTATCTACTCTAAAGTTATTCAAAATCAATTAATATAATCCTCATCGTAACCCATCGGTCTATGCCCCGTTCATTCCACACGGGACCACGGTAAAATGATGTAATAGACTGTGAGTCAATGTCCCGTTCATTCCCCACGGGACCACGGTAAAATGATGTAATAGCCCTTTGAGTTACGTTCAGCTACATTCTTGATTTTCCCATGCCCCCAAGTCATGTGTGTAAGTCAGGTATTTATAAATCTGAGACTAATGCCAACACAGGATCAAGCAGAAACAGGTTTGTCTGTATAGACAACAGGAAATATCCGTAGGGACAACAGGTCAAGATTGTCGGCATTAGTAACAAGATCTGGTAACATGTCAAGCTGTGGTACATCAGGTCATGTCAGGTGGTGTACATGTATCAAGTCATGTCAAGTAGTACACAGGTATCAAGTCATGTCAGTAGTAGTGTATCAGGTCATGTCAGGTAGTGCACAAGTGTCGAGTGAGTGCTCATAATCAAACTGTAGCAAGTATTGAATCAAGGTGAAAGTACGGATGTACAATAAAAGCATGGATGTACAAATATCGATCAGGGGTTACATCATGACTATGTAGGATGCACATTATCACGCATGGTGCACTAATATAACAGTAACATGAAATAATATGGTCTCGGCGTGCAACTAGATATGTAATAAACCATACGGATACAGACAGATACTATAAAACTGTAAATCGGTAAAATTTGCTGAATATTAAAACACAAGCACTATTATTTATTAAATAGATATTGATATAATAATATTAATATGGATAACATAATCAAACCGATTAATAACAATAAAAATGGTATTGATTACCAATTAATAACTATAAAAGTGGTATTGATTAACCATGCACAAGAAAGTTCCATTCAGAAATTCAGCGTCACCCTGATTTGTAAAATAGCTTAAAAATAACAAACGTTCTCCAAAAGGGACGTGTCTTATACCAAAAAAAAGACAATTAAATAAGGTTTTCATTTTTATAAGTATAAGCATCTCAGGTTGCTCCTAAAAAAATTTATGAATATTCGAAGTTGAAAGTTTGCTGCTGGAATTTTCATGGACAGCAGTTTAGAGAAATTTTCATTTGCATTTTACGTTATTTAAACAATTTATTTTGCAAGTAAATATTTCATAGAGTTATAGTATTCTGAGTTAGATTCGTAACGAACTAAAGAACGTATACTAATGATTTTTCTATGATTTATAATGAATTTTATAAGGTAAGGTGTACAGTAAATTTCAGATTTGTCGTATCCGCTTTTCAACGACGTTTCATGTGTAAACTATAATATTTTAAAATGTATAACATTATAAAATGCAGATTATAAACTAATTAAAGATAATAATAAGAAATATTACGACGATATATATTTTAAATGATATGGATGCAAACGGGTATCACATAATCGTAAAATGATAAACTAACAAGTGCGGAACATATAACTAAGCAATATGAAATGTAACTATTCAATTTGATGCAGTATATAATAGTATAATATGTAACAAGATAAGTTTTCATGACCTAGATCTGAAATGATATGAATGGATGCAAACAGAATAACGAAAAGTTATAAAACTAAATATAGGGTGCATGATTTTAAATACATGTATTCTATTGTTAAAATAAATGCGTCTAAAGTAATGTAGCATATAATTAAAATTGGTTTGTATGCCCTAGATCTGAAATGCACTATACAAATGTAAACGAAACGTCGAAAGCCTGTAATATGAAACATGCGATGCTTGATTAAAAATACAGGTGTGATATTTATTTAAATAGGTATATAATGAGTTATATAGCATGTAGCAAGATTAACTTGCCTCGACGGATCATGAAACGGATGTGTACGGAACGTCTCACGTCGGCGAAATGTCGCGAAGCGCGCACGGTACACGGAACGGTTCCAAACAACGCACGAGGGTGATCACGTAAGTCAGGTACGTTCACAGGATCACTCGGATCGTCAACGACGAGCACGGCTCCGGCAGTGATCGTCGGAATCAAGAAACAAGATCAAGGAAAAGAAAGAAGAAGAAGAAGTAAGAAGAAGAGGCTGTGTATTAAATAATGAAAGAAAAAATTAAATAAATAAAATATATATGAATATATATATGCAGAGGAGAGAGAGAGAAAGGGGTCGTTATTTTGTTAGGAAATTAGTTTAGATTTAAATTTAAAAAAATCTTTTATTAGTTAACTAAATTTTTATTTGTATCAATTTATAAAATAAATATTATATAAATAAAATTTGATATTCTGGTAAATACAATTATAGTCCAAAACATGCCCGGGTCGGGTCTAAAATTCAGTTTTAAAATACGAATAAAATACATGTCGACCAAAATTAAAAAAAATGAATGTCCGGATAATGAAAAATGCATACCCCAAGAGCGGATGCACGTACATGCGCGTAGCCATCCAAACAAGTCCGTTTCACTGAACGGGACGAGAACAAGATGCGCGGATGCTATGACAGGGTCAGGGGTATCATACAGGCCATGCTAGATATTTTTAAAATATTTTACTTGACTTTAAATGTTATATTAAAAAATGTGGATGCCAGATAAAATGCCAGTATGCAGTAAAAATGAAAATGCACGAATCCATGTAACAGGTCAGGATAAATCATAAACATGAATCAAGATAGATTTCAAGCAAGCGGGTCGGGTAAAATGCAAATACAAATGTCAAAATACTATTCGCACCCAAAACACAGTAAACCAAGAAACTACCATAAATAAGTAAATACTTAAACTGGAATTGGTATAAATGAACTAGGGTATTACAGGTAGATTATATGATATTTTATGGTAACTACTTGGATCGACTCTGGAATTAGTTAATGAGGATCTCAGGAAACTTTAGGGGAAATCTCCACCCTTTCTCTTCCATCCCTGATCATAACATTTTGTCATTATAGGCAACATCATTACAACTGTTGATATTATATTTGTGGAAAAATTTCTTACAGTTTCTAGGTGTTATTGGCTAACTGGCATGGATTCGGATACGGATAAGAGACACGATATGTAACATTTCAGAAAAATATAAAATATTATTTTTTGGAATTTTTCCCGAAAACTGCCCGATTTGCGAAATTGGGGTTTTCGAAAATGGGTATAAATATATACCAATAACTGTGAAATAAATGAAAAATTAAAATGATTTATTCATTTAATAATATATTTAACGGATTTGGTAATTTTAAAATTTATTATATGCAGTTTTGATAGAAACCCGATTAGTGCACTGCTAATCGCGATTAAGCCAAATCCGTGTTTCTATAGTTTTCATGCTAAGTGCACCATGTCATGTTCCATTTAATGACATGTTTTTGTATTTGTGTTGCTTCATAAGTATTATGTGATTTGGTTTTGAAATTTAAAAGAGAAAAGATAAAAGAATGGCAAAAGGGTAATTTAGTGAAAAGGGTGATGACTTGGAAAGTGAGTGAGTGAGTGAGAATAATAGTGAGAAAGAGAAAGGGGGCTGCTGCCACTTTACTTCCCCATCATTTTCTTTTTCTCTCCTTCATCTTCCTCAAGCTCACAACCCTCCACTTAAAACTCTAGATCTATCTCCAAACAATCCCCAAAACCCTAAACTCCTTTCATAAAAATTAATCCCCATCTCTTCCTCTACACATTGAACCAAGCAAAGTGAAATTTTGATGACGTTGGAGAGCTAGGGTTTTCTTGAGTGGCCTTATTGAGGTATAATTTTTTCCCTTCAGATTAGTTTTGTGAGATGTCATGTTTTGAATGTCATTTTGTGATGTCGCTAACCTGCTGTGACCCCGAGTGTTCACTGTAAAAACAAACAGTGTGATAATGTTGTGCTCGTGACTCGGAGTGTTCACCTGAAACCCTATCACTTTCCCATCGGTTTTGGCCGGCGGCTATTGGGACAAATCCGGCAACCTCGGGTGGGTAGGAGAGTTAGGGTTTGGGTTTTGTAAGGTAGCTACCTGAAGGTGTTTAAGGGTATTTGGTCCTACTAGATTCTTCTGTAGTAAAAATACGTGAAATCTGGGAACAGCTAGGAGTGTTTACATGACCATAGTGACACGATTCCTGACCTGAGTCTTAGAATCTAACCCGATGCACAAACTTTAGAATTGATCCATGTCGGTTTTGTGAGTATTTTGGGTGTGCAGGGAAATCTGGAGCAACCCAGGGAATTTCTGAGAGTAGCAAACAATACCAGGGGCCTAGATACACTACCAGAAGACCACCATGATAGAATGAACCCATTCAGAGCATAGGGGGCCGAGGAAGCCGGAATTTTGGCCTATGTGGCCAGCCTGGTGTGGGAGTTGGGGGCTAGGTGGTTACAGTAGGTCATATACACTATGTACATAACACTAGACTTGTTTGCTTAGCTTTATTTGACCTGAGTCAAAATCTGGGAACACTTGTGTGTGATTTAGGATATGTTTCCATATTTTGAATGATGAGTTTTGATATTTGGATTCTTTTTTGGTTGTCGCATGTTTGTACATCGACAACAAGAGTTGTTTGGTTGATTTTGTACGCGTAAGCTATAGGTTCGAACCTATGAGCAATTGTCACGCCCCGCTTCCCAGTATACGGCGAAGGGGGCGCGACCGGTCCGTTACGTATATACTCAGAAGTACATACGCTAAGCGTATCTAAGCAATATAAAATAAATACACAAGAGACAAGATATAATAAAAACAACAACTTTTATTTATTAACATTCTTTTGTACAATGCATGAAAAGGAAATAAAACTGAAATAAAAGATGCCTAAACAGTGGCATAACAGGAAATGAAAAGTACTGAATGGGAAAGTGTACAATGAAACTAAAGTGCTGGATCTTCGGCAAACTGCTCCAAGTCTTCTGCAGATGGCTCGATCTCTGCCGGGTCCAAACCACCCGACGACATTCAAAGAAGAAAGAAATAGAATGTCGTCAGCAAACAGGTCACTCGGTAAGTCCCAAAGGTAAGAGGAAAGTAGAATAGACAGAATAAGAAGATAACTTTTAAAGTTGTATAATATTGTTGTAATGTTGTGTTAACGCAGTTGTTTGTAGCTTGGTACAGAAGGATACCAGTATATACGAGAGGGGTCTCTATATGCTAGAGACCAGGGCAAACGGAATGTACAAGGAACCGTTAAGCCTCGGTACAACAGTAACGGAATATAGGTTAGGTGTCTTAATCTTACCGCTTCGTGCCACTTTTAACACCTTCCGTACCAATCTACCCCTTAAACCCCGTAGTGTTTTAATTGTATTATTTTTCTTGTAAATTGTATTGATTGTATAATTGATTGACTGGCCGAAACCATGATATCAGTAAACGGATGTAACCGTAGAATCATGTAAATGGAATAACTGGAGAATCATATAAGTGGAATATATCCATGGTTCGGTTCAGTCAAGTCATATAGATTGATAATTAGATTCATGGATTCATGTGTTTCTATTGAATTGGAATATGGTAGATTATAAATTGACCTGAATCATATTCAAGTTAGATTAATCAGACTCAAATCCGAGTCAGACAATTAGAAATATAAGTCGAAATCCTGATTATTTCTTAAACCTACAATTGCTAGGGTCCTTAAGGTAATTTATAAACTTGAGGGGGTTTTATGTAAAATATACTTTTATATACTTTTCGAAATACTCCCCAAGCATTTATTATTCGTCTTTAGAGTTGTAATGAGTGTGGATTTTATATTGTGATATTTCTAGTGAAAATATCCTAATTTTATAAATAAAGGTATTTATGTGTAATATTGATTTATTTGAAATTCATGGTATTTTAGTGTAAATTTATTCTTGGGATTTTTAGAAAAGGTGGAATATGTATCTCATAACAAAATAGGTATTTTAATGATAAATATACATATATTTATAATAAAAATAATTTTAATATATCTTTTATATTCTAAAAATCTCATTTTCTTAAAATGCCATATTTTAAATCTTTCGAGACCGAATGCTCCTTACGGAGGTCTGAATCTCGCACTACTAAGCCTGAGGATGTTCAATAAACCGCACCATCCCGACCGAGTTCCCCAAAATGGGTTGTAGCGGCGCTTTTCAAAGATTGTAAAATACTAAATTCTTTAGAAAACGGTTTTATAAAGTAAATGGTATTTATTTATAAAAATGTCAATTTTCCGTATTGTCAACTAGACTATTTCTAAATGGTCTAAACGACAAGTTGTGATATGCCTCAAATCGCCTCTTCACCACCAATTATGGGCAGGTAAGTACAAGTGAGGAAAGGAGGGATCCGCTCACGAATCACCGTGAGACGGGCCTTTTAAAATTACCTTTCTCACTTGCCTAGCCTAGACACCACAAAGTCAGGTTTAGATAAACGACCGATGTCCACAACTTATCGTATTTTCATAATAAGATGTATTTATTTAAAAGTGTATCAACTATAACTCTTTTAGAAATAGTTTTATTAAGTGTATGGTATTTAAATGTAAATGCTTGTTTTCTCGTATTCTAAGGTTTCAATAGTATCGTGTTAGGTTGTATGTAAGTGTGTGAGGAGGTAGGTCGTTATCTCGTGATCTACTTTAAATGTATAGCAAGTTTGATGGGTTAAATGAAGAATTGAAACAATGTGGTAGTTAAGTGAAAAATACGATAATTTGAGAAAGCTATCATTTCATGTGATGAAACTTATTAAAAATTTTAAGTGGTGTTTAATAATCAACATGAGGAAGTTTAAGAATTATTGTATTAGTGAGAAGTGGAATTTTATAGAAAACCGAATCGGAAATCGGATTTGTTCCGATTTCATCGGGTTTTGTAATTTCGTATTTTTGTTAAATATGGAAGAGAGATAAAAAGCGACTTACGGGTTTTCGATTACACTAGAGAGTGGGAGGGAACTAGAGGGATCGCCGATGTTGTGTCGTGCCGGTAGTTCCTAAGACGTTCGCCGGAAGATCCGCCGGAATTTCGTCGGAGCTTCGCCTCGAGCTTGTTTTCAAAGTACACGACTCTTGGAAATTTTTTTAGAGAGTGAGCTCAGAATTTTAGGGTGAGAGAGTAAAGGGTAGGGGGTGTATTTATAGGGTAGGTGAAGGGTTTTAAACTAAAAAAATTTGTAAAAATATAGAAAATTCATTAAAATTTGGAGTAATTAGGTGTTAATGGGCATTCTGGAACCGATCCAATAAATTAGAGTGTGCAGGGGATTAGAGAAGTGGAAAAGCCAACTTTTTCATTCAGGGGACTCGGCGGTCCGGCCGAGTCCGGCCGGCGGCGCCGGCCCTAGTCGGCCAGTCCGCCGGCCGACTCTGCCGATCCCGGCCGAGTCGAGACGTTGGGAGATGGGGGGTCTTCGGTGGGGCATCTGGTATATTTAGTTTTTAAAGTGTAGTTCAAGTTTTGAGAGTTATGGTGTGTGGACTTTTGGGCTTCCAAAGAATTTAAAACAAAATAAATACAAAAAACAGTGTGGGTATGGGATTTGAACTCTGGTGGCTTGGTTCAGCAATGCAAGGTATTACCAATGAGCTACAAGCTCCTTCTTGTAATTATTGTGTGAAATAAATACTTAAAGTGGTAACAGCAATATTAAATACCCCAAGTATACTTCAAATTTAAATTAATTTTATGTATACAAAAAATGGAGTTGGTACAGTCTACCCTCCTTACAAAAAATTTCATTCTCGAAATTTACAACTTTTATTTGAGAACTAGTTTACAAAGAGGTGAGGATATCTTGCACGCATTTTATCTTCCATTTCCCAAGTGGATTCTTCTGGAGTGTCCTTCCTCCACATTACTCGGACCAAGTCAACTTCTTTGTTCCGAAGTGTCTTCACTTTTCTGTCCAGGATCTCCACAGGCTATTGCTCACAAGACAAGTCGGGCTGTATAGTGAGCTCGGAATGATCAAGAACATGGCTGGGGTCACTCACATACTTTCTGAGTTGGGATATGTAGAATACATTATGCACTCCTTCCAGTGAGGGTGGAAGTGCTAAGCGGTATGCCACTTCACCGACTCGTTCGAGTATATCGAACGGTCCAATGTATCTCGGACTCAATTTACCCCGTCTTCCAAATCGGATCACTCCGCGGTTCGGAAATATCTTCAAGAATACGTGATCTCCTGGCTGGAACTCAAAGTGTCGTCTCTTCGCATCAGCCCAGTGTTTCTGTCTATCTTGGGCTATGCGCATCCTTTCCCTGATAGTACGAACCACATCAACGGTTGCTACTATCATCTCTGGTCCAAGAACTTCCCTATCTCCGATGTCGTCCCAACTTAATGGTGATCGACACTTTCTTCCCTACAATGCTGCAAAAGGTGACATTCCTATGCTTGCTTGGTAGCTGTTGTTGTACGCGAACTCCACAAGATGCAGGTGATCTTCCCACGATCCTTTGAAGTCTAGCATACACGCTCTGAGCATATCCTCCAAGATCTGAATAGTTCATTCTGACTGACCATCTGTTTGTGGATGATAAGCCATGCTGAAGTTCAGACTTGTTCCCAAGCTTGCTTGCAGACTCTGCCAAAATTGCGATCGGAACCTGGTGTCACGATCGGAGACAATGCAGACCGGTACTCCATGAAGTCTCACAATTTTCTGTATGAGTTCATGGGTATCAGAGATAGTACATTATGAAGAGTTAAAATCTTAAATAAATTATTACCTCCATGTACTTCTTTGCTAGTGTCTCAGTTGATTGGCCAACTCGAAATGGGATGAAGTGAGCCGACTTTGTGAATCGATCCATAATGACCCATATGGCATCGTTACCCTTTGTGTTGCGAGGGAGAGCAGTCACAAAATCCATCGTGATGTGTTGCCACTTCCATTCTGGGATTGGTAATGGTTGAAGTAGTCCAGCTGTCCTGTGATGTTCAGCCTTTACTTGCTGACACACCAAGCATTTTGCGACGCTTCTGGCTACTTCACGCTTCATTCCATGCCACCAATAATTCTGACGTAGATCTTTGTATATTTTGGTACCTCCAGGATGTACTGAGTAGGGAGAGCTGTGAGCTTCTTTCAGTAACTCTTCCCGAACAGGACCTTTTGGTACACACAACCTGCTACCATATCTCAAAGATCCATCTTCATGGATGATGAAGTCTGTTCTGAGTCCATTCTCCACTTGTTCTCTGATCCTTTGCAACTTAGCATCACTTGCTTGAGCTGTTTTGATCTGGTTGACAATGGTTGATTGAACTTGTAGATTCATCAAACTTGAAGCATTACCTGGCATGACTACCTCAATCTCCATCTGATGCAAGTCTTGTTGAAGCTTCCACTGAGCGGTGAGATTCATCGATAATGGTTGGCGACTAAGAGCATCAGGTACTACATTCACCTTTCCTGGGTGATATTGCAAGTTGATGTCAAAGTCCGCCATGAGTTCTAACCATCTTCTCTGCCGCATATTCAACTCCTTTTGAGTAAACACGTATTTCAGACTTTTATGATCTGTGTAAATGTTCACTCGTTCACCAAGTAGATAATGGCGCCAAATCTTGAGAGCAAAGTTGATGGCTGCCAACTCCAAGTCATGTGTCGGATAATTGTGCTCATGAGTCTTCAGTTATCTTGAAGCATAAGCCACAACCTTACCGTGCTGATGTAGAACACATCCTAATCCCTTACCGGATGCATCACAATGCACTTCGAATCCTCCAGATTGATCCAGTATTATGAGAATATGTGCTGATGTCAACTTTGACTTGAGTTCTACGAAAGCTTGTTCGCATGCTTCTGACCACACAAATTCCTCATCTTTACGTGTGAGCTTGGTCAGGGGTGTTGCTGTCTTTGAAAAGCCTTCAATGAACCTTTGTAATCCAGCTAAACCCAAGAAACTTCGAATGTCCTTCACTGACTTTGGTGTAGGCCATTCGCTAACTGCTGAAACTTTTGCTGGATCCACAGAAATTCCTTCTCCTGATACGATATGTCCAAGAAAACCAACTTGCTTTAGCTAAAACTCGCACTTGATGTACTTGGCATAGAGCTTATGTTGTCGAAGAGTTTCCAGGACAATTCGCAGGTACTCTGCATGCTCTTTCCGACTCTTAGAATACACCAGGATGTCGTCAATGAAGATGACAACAAACTTGTCTAAGTACTCCCGGAAAACTTGATTCATTAGGTTCATGAATATTGCTGGTGCATTGGTCACTCCAAATGGCATCACTAGAAATTCGTAGTGTCCATAGCGAGTTCTGAGAGCTGTTTTGTGAATATCAGCTTCCTTGACCTTCACTTGATGATAACCTGAACGAAGATCCAATTTAGAGAAAACACAAGATCCACTTAGCTGATCGAATAAATCATCGATGCGCTGGAGTGGATACTTGTTCTTTATAGTGACTTCGTTCAAGGCTCTATAATCGATGCACATTCTGTATGAACCTTCCTTCTTCTTCACAAGTAGTACAGGTGCTCCCCAACTTGAAGTGCTGGGACGAATCCATCATTTTGCCAATAATTCGTCCAACTGTGTTCGGACTTCCTTCAAACCTTCCGGACTTAATCTATAAGGTGCTTTGATCACCGGTTGTGCTCCTGGTACTAAATCAATACTGAATTCAATAGCTCAATCGGGAGGCAAACCTGATATATCGTCAGGAAATACATCGTCGAACTCTTGAACTACCACTGGTCTTAATTCTTCTTCCGCTTGAGCTGCTGCAACTACTGCTTCTCTTGGCTTCGCTTTGTAGGTACTTGGCTCCAGGGTATGGTCTCCACTTTTGAAATAGAAGACCGGATGGTCTAGAATCTCGAATACTAACCTCCTTTGACGACAGTCGATGGTAGCATAAAAAGTTCCAAGCCAATCCATTCCTAGAACCACATCGAAGTTCGGTATGTCCAATACTTTGAAATCAGCATAAAACTCTCTGCTGCAGACGACGACTGGACACAAGCTGTATCCCATGGTTGCCTTTAATACGCAATTTCCTGAACTGACATTCCAGCTGGATACAAGCGGTGAGACTGGAATCGCATGGGTTCGGATGAACCGTTGCGACATAAAGCAGTGGGATGCCCCAGTATCAAACAGTGCTAGTGCAGGGAGTGAGGCTACTAAGATTGTACCTAAGGTATGTAGGATATGTTTTAGGTATAGGGAAAGTGTGTAGATAATCAAGACTAAAAGAAAAGTTTGAGAAGAAAAGTTTACCAGTAATGACTTGGCCAGTGGCCTCAACTTCTTCTACTGACATAGTGAAAGCCTGGCGCCTTGGTACATTCCTCCTGGCCTGAGGAGCATTCCTCGGAACGTTCTTTTGAGCTTGATGGAACTGACGGGGAGGTGGTGCAGCTTGTGGTCCTCTGGATGGTGCAGGTAGTGCAGGTCTTGGAGCGGGGGCTTGGATGGCTGGGCGCTGTGGGTAATTGCTTGTTGGCCTGGGTGCAGCAACTGGGTTTTGCCTTTAGGGACAAGACCCAATATCGTGAGTAGCTGAGCCGCAGACTAAGCAAAGACGGTTGGCTCGCCGACACTCTTTCATCATATGTCTGGCTCTCTTGCAGTAGGTACAAAAGGCTGTGCTGGGACGATGGTTCGGTACTCCGGGTCGCCTTGGCACAAAAGGTGGTCTGGACGAGGCTTCAGCTGCCATCTGGTTGGCAGGGCGCTTAACTCCTGCAGACTGAGATCTGCCCCTTGCTTTTATCACTGCCTCATAACTGCGGGTAGCTTCCAAAGCATCCTCATGAGTCAGAAATTTTCCCGTGGCTAGAGCAGCCTGAATTTCCGTGTCCAAACCTTGTTGAAAGAGACGGGCTCTGATCTCGTCCGTCGGTATCAAGTGTGCCGCGAATCTGTTTAAGGATTGTGTTAGATGTGTGATATTTAAAAATTGAACTATTGTGACATATCTTACCGGCTTAGCATGGTGAATTCAGCGTCGTACTCATCTACTGATTTGTCCCACATCGAATCTTGTTGTAGATGAATGAACTGCTGCTCTATGGCAAACCTGACAGTCACAGGGAAGTACTTCGCGTCGAACTTATCGCAAAAAGTTTTCCATTCAATAGGCTGTACAAGACGGCTTTCTTCCGCCTTCCACCAGTTGCGAGCATTGTTCGTGAGCTACAGTTTCGCCACACGGACCCAAGCTATGTCTAGCACTTGTGCTGCCGCCAGATCATCCTCTATACTTTGTGCCCATTCCTCAGCTTCAAGTGGGCTTCCCTTTCCGGAGAACTGCTTGGGATGTAAAGCCCTGAATTGCTTTACCCCCGGTGCGTCAGTCTCGGGACGGTTCAGGAGTTGTTGCTGTCTCTCAAGAAGGCCGCGGATCGCCTCAAGTAGCATTGTTTGCTCGTTGGGTGGCGTAGGAACAACAGGAACAATTGTTAGTGGAGGTGGAGATGTGTTGTTGACATTGGTGCTGGTGTTGTTCGGGGAATCCATAACCTTGAAAAAAAAATTTGGGTTAGGACAGAGTCAAATGAAATGATAAGATTCAAGGAATATGAAATTGTAAGATTCAAGGGACATGAATTGTAAAAAATGTTTTAGTTGCTGGTTCTTGTGTTATACTGCTTAGGTTGTTCACGCAGAACAGAATTGCATGGCAGTGTTCCATACAACTCGGACCTGCATGGGCCACCAACAAAACATGTCACGCCCCGCTTCCCAGTATACGGCGAAGGGGACGCGACCAGTCCGCTACGTATATACTCAGAAGTATATACGCTAAGCGTATCTAAGCAATATAAAATAAATACACAAGAGACAAGATATAATAAAAACAGCAACTTTTATTTATTAACATTCTTTTGTACAATGCATGAAAAGGAAATACAACTGAAATAAAAGATGCCTAAACAGTGGTATAATAGGAAATGAAAAGTACTGAATGAGAAAGTGTACAATAAAACTAAAGTGCTGGATCTTCGGCAAACTGCTCCATGTCTTCTGCAGATGGCTCGATCTCTGCCGGGTCCAAACCACCCGACGACATTCAAAGAAGAAAGAAATAGAATGTCGTCAGCGAACAGGTCGCTCTGTAAGTCCCAAAGGTAAGAGGAAAGTAGAATAGACAGAATAAGAAGATATCTTTTAAAGTTGTATAATATTGTTGTAATATTGTGTTAACGCAGTTGTTTGTAGCTTGGTACAGAAGGATGCCAGTGTATACGAGAGGGGTCTCTATATGCTAGAGACCAGGGCAAACGGAATGTACAAGGAACCGTTAAGCCTCGGTACAACAGCAACGGAATATAGATTAGGTGTCTTAATCTCACCCCCTCGTGCCACTTTTAACACCTTCCGTACCAATCTACCCCTTAAACCCCGTAGTGTTTTAATTGTATTATTTGTCTTGTAAATTGTATTGATTGTATAATTGATTGACTGACCGAAACCATGATATCAGTAAACGGATGTAACCGTAGAGTCATGTAAATGGAATAACTGGAGAATCATATAAGTGGAATATATCCATGGTTCGGTTCAGTCAAATCATATAGATTGATAGCTGGATTCATGGATTCATGTGTTTCTATTGAATTGGAATATGGTAGATTATAGATTGACCTGAATCATATTCAAGTTAGATTAATCAGACTCAAACCCGAGTCAGACAATTAGAAATGTAAGTCGAAATCCTGATTATTTCTTAAACCTACAATTGCTAGGGTCATTAGGGTAATTTATAAACTTTAGGGAGTTTTATGTAAAATATACTTTTATATACTTTTCAAAATACTCCCCAAGCATTTATTATTCGTCTTTAGAGTTGTAATGAGTGTGGATTTTATATTGTGATATTTCTAGTGAAAATATCCTAGTTTTATAAATAAAGGTATTTATCTGTAATATTGATTTATTTGAAATTCATAGTGTTTTAGTGTAAATTTATTCTTGGGATTTTTAGAAAAGGTGGAATATTTATCTCATAACAAAATAGGTATTTTAATGATAAATATACATATATTTATAATAAAAATAATTTTAATATATATCTTTTATATTCTAAAACTCTCATTTTCTTAAGATGTCGTATTTTAAATCTTTCGAGACCGAATGCTCCTTGCGGAGGTCTGAATCTCGCACTAGTAAGCCCGAGGATGTGCAATAAACCGCACCATCCCAACCGGGTTCCCCAAAATGGGTTGTAGCGGCGCTTTGCAAAGATTGTAAAATACTAAATCCTTTAGAAAACGGTTTTATAAAGTAAATGGTATTTATTTGTAAAAATGTCAATTTTCCGTATTGTATGTTCTAGGGTCTCCTAAATCAACTAGACTATTTCTAAATGATCTAAACGATAAGTTGTGAGATAGCTCAAATCACCTCTTCACCGCCAATTGTGGCCAGGTAAGTACAAGTGAGGAAAGGAAGGATCCGCTCACGAATCACCGTGAGACGGGCCTTTTAAAGTTACCTTTCTCAC
The DNA here is from genome assembly GCA_030015575.1 of Agapanthus africanus. NCBI lineage: Eukaryota > Viridiplantae > Streptophyta > Magnoliopsida > Asparagales > Amaryllidaceae > Agapanthus > Agapanthus africanus. Next base: position 142,747,075 of record CM057342.1, on the reverse strand, counting down.
TTGCCTAGCCTAGACACCACAAAGTCAGGTTTAGATAAACGACCGATGTCCACAACTTATCGTATTTTCATAATAAGATGTATTTATTTAAAAGTGTATCAACTCTAACTCTTTTAGAAATAGTTTTATTAAGTGTATGGTATTTAAATGTAAATGCTTGTTTTCTCGTATTCTAAGGTTTCAATGGTATCGTGTTAGGTTGTATGTAAATGTGTGAGGAGCTAGATCGTTACCTCGTGATCTACTTTAAATGTATAGCAAGTTTGATGGGTTAAATGAAGGATTGAAACAATGTGGTATTTAAGTGAAAAATACGATAATTTGATAAAGCTATCATTTCATATGATGAAACTTGTTCAAATTGTTTAAGTGGTGTTTAATAATCAACATGAGGAAGTTTAAGAATGATTGTATTAGTGAGAAGTGGAATTTTATAGAAAACTGAATCGGAAATTGGATTTGTTCCGATTCCGTCGGGTTTTGTAATTTCGTATTTTTCTTGAATTAGGAAGAGAGATAAAAAGAGACTTATGGGTTTTCGATTACACTAGAGAGTGAGAGAGAACTAGAGGGATCGCCGATGTTGCGTCGTCGCCGGTAGTTCCTAAGACGTTCGCCGGAAGTTCCGCCGAAACTTCGTCGGAACTTCGCCTCGAGCTTGTTTTCAAAGTACATGACTCTTGGAAATTTTTTGAGAGAGTGGGCTCAGGATTTTGGGGTGAGAGGGTAGAGAGTAGGGGTGTATTTATAGGGTAGGCTAGGAGTAGGGAAGGTGAAAGGTTTTTAAATAAAAAAAATTGTAAAAATATAGAAAATTCATTAAAATTTATAGTAATTAGGTGTTAATAGGCATTCTGGAACCGATCCAATAAATTAAAGTGTGCAGGGGGTTAGAGAAGTGGAAAAGCCAACGTTTTCATTCAGGGGACTCGGCGGTCCGGCCGAGTCCGGCAGGCGGGGCCGGCCCGAGTCGGCCGGTCCGCCGGCCGAGTCGAGACGTCGGGAGATGGGGGGTCTTCAGGTGGGGCCTTTGGTATATTTAGTTTTTAAAGTGTAGTTCAAGTTTTGGAAGTTATGGTGTATGGACTGTTGGGCTTCCAAAGAATTTAAAACAAAATAAATACAAAAAATAGTGTGGGGTATGAGATTTGAACTCTGGTGGCTTGGTTCAGCAGTGCAAGGTATTACCAATGAGCTACAAGCTCCTTCTTGTAATTATTGTGTGAAATAAATACTTAAAGTGGTAACAGCAGTATTAAATACCCCAAGTATACTTCAAATTTAAATCAATTTTATGTATACAAAAAATGGAGTTGTTACAGCAATGCGCGTGCCGTTTTGGATTTTAGAACTTGATTTTAATATCGTTACGATATGTATTGTTATTGTAGGTACCCTCGCGTGGATTCCGAAGTGACGGAGCGAGGCGTCATCGACTTGGGCGAGCGAAGACCACGGTGAGTAGATCTATATCTACCGGGGAAGTCGGGTGGATGGCGTATAGCACCCCCGCAAAGTTTTGATGGAAACTGATTTATAGAATATGGTTAAGGAAACCTAGATTAGGAAACTAGGGTTAGAGTTAAATGATAGTTAGTGAAACCACATTAGAAACTAAGAATAGTAGAAGTGATATAATACGGCTAATATGTGATGACGGAAATTGAGGATGACGTTTAGCGATATTGCCATTTAAGGTACTATAGGACTAGATAGTCGACGTAGATGTGTCATCCGAACCATACCTATTTCTAAACTGAGGAATCGTATGCATCTTTTAAACAGATACCTTAAGGGACGTTACGGATTTTCAAATGATATCTTTTCCTTAAAAACACCGTAACTCCTATTTTCAAAACTACGATTCGCTTCTTTTAAAATCTGCTTGTATGGTTCGGGTGTGTATGTTAGATTTGATACTTATACTTATAGTAGAGATAGAATGTTTATGTAAACTCGACATGATGTGAGATATAAATGTGACGAAAGAATATAAGACAGATATGATGATATGATGATATGATGATACGTTGGTATACGGATGCGAGTCGGTCGAGATGATTTATACCCTGCCGGTCCCCTGATATGAGATTATTGCGGATGTGACCTGGGACATAGGTATATATAGAATGTTGTGAATCATGGATGATAGGTCGTGCGTGATATTAGGCCGTACACTCATTTGTCTTATAGCATTATAGGATCCCTATTAGCTTAATGCCGCCGTACGATGATTTTCCGTGCGTGATGAGTTTGACTTGATGATTGATCCATAACCTTGACTAGAGGTTGTCATACGATGGATTATACCGTACGAAATGTTGTTAGGCTGGATGCCGATTCATAGATTCACCAACTCGACCATATTAGATATGTATATCTTATAGCTTCTAGCTGACGATTTACCTTATAATGCATTCCTGCTATTCACATTGTATATTCATATTGGTGCACATATATATTGATACATCCTTAATTGCGTACATACACATTGTATATTCATATTGGTGCACATATACATTGATACATCCTTAATTGCGCATATACACATTGTATATTCATATTGGTGCGCATATACACATTATATATTCATATTGGTGCACATATACATTGATACATCCTTAATTGCGCACATACACATTGTATATTCATATTGGTGCACATATACATTGATACATCCTTATTTGCGCACATACACATTGTATATTCATATTGGTGCACATATACATTGATACATCCTTATTTGCACACATGCACATTGTATATTCATATTGGTGCACATATACATTGATACATCCATACTTGCGCATATACATATTGTGCCTATATAGATAACTGGTTTTATTGGAAAATTGGGAACCGCATGTTATATTTTAAAAAACTGGAATCATTTTAAAGGAGCGGTTTTCCTTTAATATGTCATATCATTGTTCCATGTTGCATGATACACGGATATGCTTACATTTCTCTTATATGTCGCATACATCATGCTCTATTATTTTACGCATTGAGATATGCTGTTTTCATGAGATTTCTGGATTTGAGAACCGTGGATATTTCAAAAGAGATTATGTGTTGTTTTAAAAACCCGGTTTCTCTTGATATGATATTTCAGTGCGTCCACCATGTGTTTTCTCGGTTCTGAGAGTGGCATGTGAAACCCGATTCGAGGAGTGATAGGCACCGTCTGCGGGTACATGGTGGACCCGGTGAGGTACCCCGGGACAAGAAAACTCGTATATGTTAGAAGGTAAGCCTGGCAGGGGAACACTACCTACCGGTGATAGTATTTGGACTCCGCGGTTATCCGGAGGATACCGACCGGAGTAGCGAGATGGATATGAGGGCCGACCAGGGTGTGCGGCGCCTGAGGGCCGATCTGAGGATACGGCGCCGGAGATATATGAGGATTTACGTGTCGATGCTAGACACGGTTTTCATGATGTTTTCGAGTGTCGATGCTAGGCACTCAGGTTCCATGATTTTGATGTGTCGTGAGGGACACCGTTAATATATATTCTCATACTTTCATGCACACTCTTTTATGATATTTACGTGCATACATACATTGATTATATGGGTGGACGAGATCCACATGCATACATGCATTGATTATTACTGTTGGATGTTATCCGCATGCTTATAGACATTGACTACCTTGTTGGCACATATCCCGACCCGGTCACTCTAGATATCATAGTATTACCTTTATGATATAGTTGACCTAGGAGTCGTTGTTTATTCGATTTCTATTTGTAGATGTTTTTCTACTCACGAGTTGGAAACTCACCCCCGTTGTGCCACAGTTCTTGCAGGTTGACCGCACGGATCAGTAGCGGTATCGCTGGCACATAGCTTCATTTGGGTGTTTTGCTTTGGTAGGTGGGACCTTGTATCGTACCCACTCTTGTACTTATATTTCATATTGTATCTAGTAAGCTCCATCAATCAAATTTAGTAAAATGTATAAGTAATGAGATTTAGTGGGATTGTGGTTGCGAGACTTAGAGCGAGGGGTTTTCGCTACTTGTGATATTTATGTCTTGCTTTCTTTTATCTTTTATGGTGAACTTTGCCGTTGGGCGTCGTATACTTTTATATATTGTCTTACGTGGTTGTGATCCGCCGTTTGGCGAAGAGCTAGCTCCCGCTTGGGGTTGCCTTTATCTTTATTATGTATTTGTGGTTTTGGATCAAAATATACAAAGGAGGTGCTGCCAAAATTTTTAAAAGACGAAATATGTTTTCAAACTAGTAAATTTCACCTGCATCATTCATGTTTCTTTTTTTTGCATTTAAGCACACTTGATCTCATTATACTTTTATTTCAAAAACTTCACCTTCTTTATTTTCTTAAAAAGGTTTAGATTTCTGGGTTTCAGCTTACTTGAATTCCGTTACGTTTTTAGACGTTGCGTGATTCAAGTGCTGGTCACGAGCTAATATTTCGGGTCGTGACACGATAGGAGTCAGACCCGTGGATTTGTAATATTCGATGAATTGAGATACGATTGTTCGGATACGCCAAGTCTTTTATGTGTAAAATATATGTTCATAACAACAAAATGTTATCATATTAGAAAATCTAACTTAAAATTAAATGTCACGTCCCGCTTCCCAAAATACGGAATACGAGGGTGACTGGGCCAGCCATGCTTCTACGGTTGGGGGTTAATCTCGTCGTAGTCACATTTCGGCTTCTAGCATTACACGATAATCAGTAAACACAGTTAACGAGAAACAGCAGTCACTAATAGCTATCACATCTAAATGAATCAGAGTACAACGCATACAGATTTGTAGCATCAAAGGAAACAACTAACCAGATAGTGACAAAGGCAAAGTCAGTGCTGACGTCGTTGATCGAGATCTTCACAATATTCTCGAAGTAAGATAAGTCTTGATCTGAGCTAAGTCCACTTCTTACTCTGTACATGAATACTCAGGTCGTCAGGGCAATACAATATAATAGTATAACGATACATAGTATGATGCAGTAACAATAAGTATGAACTAGGAATTATAAAATAGTAACACAAAAACATGAAATAGTACGAACAGATAGGCAGTATAACACAGGTATCATGACAATATATCATGGGTCTGACACTTCTATTCTAACGTTTTTGTAGTTCAATAATGAACGTATGCATGTATACAAGAGTAGTTCAATAAACATTACGGACCAACGACACTTTTAGTACAAGGCCCCGTCAAACCCCACGAGACAACGGCACACGGAATTCATGTTAAGTGAGTTTTAAATGGACTCTCATGCTACGAAATGCATTCATTACCCAACTACCTGTTATCTCTGGTTAAAGTCATGTTCATGTATCGAATTGGTTGTGTACAAGTACGTATCAATTTTCCTGTTTAATTATGCTTTCACTTTTATTATTTTCGCTAACGTACTTGTCACACCCAATCAATACCACTTATCACTCGACAACGCGCTCTAGTCACTAAAGTGTCAACGCAAATGATCACTAATCACTGGGTGTAAAGAAATCATAAGATATGGTACGAATGCGTTAAATAAACCTTCACTAAATGAAGGACAGCCAGTATCGTGCAGTCTAAAAAATTCATAATAAATCACACATGCAGAATCGGGCAACACAATATAAAAGGAATATGAAGTATACTTGTTTATCTAAGCAGTCAAATTGGTTTCATATCAATAGGCATTCTGGTTTAAGAGTTATGTTCAATTTAAAATAAGGATATGCTGCTGGAATTCCAGTTTCAGAACTGGAAGTCCAACTTCAAACGCAGTTTTCTATACATTATGATCGGAATCAAGGGTCGATACAGATGAATAAAATCTATTCCTATCAGTTAGGTTTCCAACCCAATAGACGGATCAATAATATCTGCTGTATACCGGGAGATTTGTTCAATTTAAGGTCATTACGTATAATTTGTCACTGCAGAAAACAACATGGCATGTTGACAATATAAATTGTGTTATAAATATCAAATAGTGATGAAATTTAGTGAAACCAATAGCATATGAAAGTTAACTCAATTTTCTACGCATCGATATAGGACTCTGCACATTTTCATGTTTAAATAGGGATCTGCAGAGGTTTAAAAACAGGTATTAACAGAGAATACTGCTCTGGACTGCCGTCCAGAGCCGCATTTCCCTTCCGTTTGCAATATCATAACAAAGCAATATTTGGTAAAAATTTCCAGAAGCTTATAGATTATCTGGTCTACTTCGTAACGAGCCTAAGTATGTCACAATACGATTTATATCCAATTTCTTATGCATTTAATACGGCAATATGTACAGTAAATTCTAGATTCTGCGACGCTTCTTGAGGCATCGTTTCATGTTTGATTCCTTAACGGTTTAACCCCAATTTTCTACATGTTAATTATCAGTAGCACAATCCATTCATCACATTTGGGAGTTCTAACTGAAAGAAATAGCTATAAATTATATTGGTAATTATCTACTTTATTAAATAATAACCATGTCATTTTATAACCATTGAATCACATTTATATATAAATAGGTTTTGTATGTTGACTAATGTATATACAGGTACATATAGGGGGTTGTCTAGTGCTCATATAGGTTTATAGTATCAGAGTGTAATAATCTCACAAATGCATATACTACACAACTCAGTAATTTGCTATATTGCGTTGCTCATGGAAAGAATCCTATCTAAATTAAATTATAAACTGCAGTGCTTTGATACCATTACTACTATATAATCTTACATGTAAATACACTACCAAAACAACACATCTTGCTGCATTGTAAATACACTACCAAAACAACACATCTTGCTGCATTGCGCAAGAAATGAACTATTAAACTACTACATACTATATCACATGGATTATCTAACACTTAACACTAAACAACACCAAAATACTACTTAACCAACTATTATTACTTCATGTGTGTGTATAAATATATATGTGTGTACGTAGCAATGATAAGCAAGCTATGAAACTTGCCTGATAGCGGCACGGATGGTACGGGTACGGCACGGGCTCAAGCGCACACGGGTTAGGCACGACAACAGTAACAGCTAGGGTTTGTAGTAGGCTCGAATCGAGCTCTGGTGAGGGCTTAGGGAAGAGAGCTCGGCTAAGTGCAGAGACGGTGACAGCGGGGAGGTGTCAAAGGCGGTACTCTAGTGGCAGGCAGCGAGGGGAGATCAGTGAGGATCCGGCGGCGTCGAGTGGATGACAAGGAGAAAGTGGACGCGGTGGGCTTGGGTGCAGTGGGTGATGGCGGCTAGTGGCTTTGGAGGAGGAATGTGATGAAGGCGAGGTCAGCGTTGTTGTGGATCTGGCATTGAGTATGGCAGAGGACAGGCGGTCGGCAGCGAGGGAGACACGAAGCTGGGATGTTGGTGGAGGGGAGGAGACGAAGCTCGGTTGGGGTTAACAAGGAGGTTGGTGAGCGATGCGAGTAGCGGTCGTGCCGGTGAGGTGAAGAGCTTAACGACAGTGGTTCAGGGCAGTGGGGTCGCCGGCGAGAGGAGCTTGGTGTTGATAATGGGTTAGTTTGTGAGAGGGGAGGAGCTCGGTTGTGTTGAGAAGCGCGCTAGAAATATTAGAGCAGGAGAAGAAGCCAGCAATGTAACTTGAGGAGAAGACCAAGAGGCTTAGGCAAGCATGTTTCAAGGCAAATTACAAGAAGAGAAGGCTGATGGCAGCTGAGGATCAAGATCACTCTACTGTGAGTGTTAATGGGTATTTTCATAATGGAGTTTCTCAATATTTCCATTGACTTAAATATGATAAATTTTGTTGTTTTAGTATGTCCTTGTGAGTTTTAGTATATCCGTGTGATGAGACTCGATACCGGTGATTCTCCAGATCATGACACGTGGCAGATGACATGTCCCAGAGCTTACGAGAAAGGATCAAGATCGGTACATTAGAAGCATACCCCGGGCTTTCGACCCGAGGATGTTCCCGAACTTCGGTGGCCTTCCAGACCACTCCTACGATCACCTTACAAATGACCATCGGCCCGCCTCGGAGCCCTCCCGCACGCTGAGTTCCCTCAGCCCTCCAGCTCGCCTTCGAGCTATCGCATATCCATGATGCCTCGGCCTCCGGCTCTGTTCCCGAGCCTCCCGCCGAGCTTATCTTCCCCGGTCTCATCGACCGACCCACAGCACCGATCACAGGCGTCTCCGCCATGGCTCTGCGAATATCGCCAAATGCGAGATATCCGCCGCCCATGATCCAGCGTTCCACACCATCGCGTTCCCCCATTAACGAGCATATCTTGTCATTAATTAGGAATCCCATCTGTCACGCGGGTGTAACGCCAGGGGCGTAATGGCCGGCGTGAATCTCGCGCCCGCCTGCCTATGGCTACCACTATATAAACCCCTCTCTCAAACGACTCAGGTAAGCCAATTTTACTCCAATAGGCAGTTACTCTGCCAAAATATCCCATCTAACTTGATCGTCGAAGGGTCCTCGGTGGCACAACCACCCCGGGACTTCCTTGCATGTAGCTCGGCTTCAACCACCTCAAGCCAATTGAGATCCACGCTCCAGGTGGCAACCTCCAACTCAATCTCAGCCATTTATCAGCGCTCGCTGCAGATCAACGGAAGGTAACATCTGAAAGAGATCCAGAGATCTATCAATTGGCGCCGTCTGTGGGAACCTAGTTCCACTCAACGAAAGTTCACCTTCTGATCTCAACTTCATGGCGAGCGTTCACCGCGACGATCCAAGCACTAGCCACCGCCTTCCCCACAATGGAGGCGCGGATGGATCCCCTCCTCCCCCGAACACCATTCTCGCCCTATCTGCTCGGATAGATCGGCTCGTGTCTGTCGTGGATGCACCCGTCCGCGTCCAAACTGCCGGGAAATCTCCCCAGGTCGCCACTCCCCCACCTTGGGACTGGGACCCCTAGAGAGGGAGAGAAGACTATGTCCGCGTCGGCACGACCGAACACCGCCTCGCTGTCTCCGGCAGCCACAGATCCCTCGGGCCAACCAATTCAATGACCAGCTGGACGCCGCACAGCTCAACACCGAGGTCTTTCGCCAGAGCACCTCGCCCCGAGGCCCATCACGCCCCTGTCCCTCCTGAGGAGGTGTCGGTCAGCTCGCCTGCACCCAGACATGACCGGCACCCCCTCCCTCGACGGGGTCGCGCGGACGGGACTCACCACGGTAGCTCGAAGACGACCTCGCCAGGGGACCTAAGGAACCTCATCGAACGGAACCGGGGCCGTGGCCAGGCGCAGGTCTCTGGCAGAGGCCAAAAATCAGAGTATGCCGAATCATCGGGATACCATGGCCGACTCGACGCCCTCGAAAAGAAGATCGAAGGCATGCATCGGGAAAATTGTCCTTCAAGCGACGGTGCTAAATATGCCGCCGACTCGCTCACGAAGCCCTTCACTAAAGAGCCACTCGCCTTCCACGTCTCCTCCCGGAACAAGCCCCCGAAAGTCTCCCTCTTCGACGGGAAGTCCGACCCGAAAGACCATTTGGACGCGTTCACTGCCGGGATGAGTTTCCAGGACAACTCCGACGCCGCGCAATGTCGTGCCTTACCCGCCACTCTCATCTTTTCTGGACGAGACTAGTTCCGAGGACTCATGCCACGCTCAATCTCTACCTTTGATGAGCTAGCCACCTAATTCCTCGGCCATTTCGTCGGGAACAGACGGCAGAAGCGGACCGTTGATCATCTCTTCACCATAAAGAGCAGGGACAAAGAATCCTTCAAAGGTTACTGTCACGTCCCGAAAGTACGGAACATGACCGACACTTAAACTACGAAACGTCTCGAGGCGTACGTAATCTAAGTAAACCGAAAACCCAGAAATCCAAACCAAGAAAAGTAGTAGAGTGAAGGAAAAACCAACTTAAAACAAGTAGTTCTAATAGCATAAGCCGAATTATGCATTTTAAAAAAAACATTAAGTATTTTCTGAAAATTTTGGCAGAGTCTCCTTTGTAAATACTGGCCCCCAAACGGGATACAACATGAATAGTATACGAAATCAATAAAAAAAAAGGTATCCCCAAGCGGGAGCTAGCTCTTCGTCAATCGACGGTCACAACCATGCAAGCAATAAAATATACAACGCCGAAAGGCGAGGATCACAGCAAAAAAAGAAATTCAAAACATCAAGAATCCATAGAAATACCACGCACGACTCTAAGGTCAAATGAATAAACAACACTGGTCTCTATCTGAAATAAATACATGTTTGGTTGATGAAATTTACTAGATACAACTGAATAATATTATACAAGGTATAATGATGGGTACGATACAAATAAACCCATCTACTAGCAAGTCACCCGAAAAGAAGCAGTGCCAGTAAAGCCGTAATGAAACCTGTACGGCAAAACCTGCAAGAAACTGTGGTACAACGGGGGTGAGTTGCCAACTCGTGAATAGAAAAATATTTACGAATAGAAATCGCATGAACAACGCAATCCTAGATCATAAGATCATAATATATCCTCAAATATATAACCAGCAGCATATAACAATGGTTAGGGTAAATATCTAACCCAAGTGTAATCCCATGTGCCCGTGTCAGTGCCTCAGGTAGCAATATATCATATGGATGATGCATGAATGCATGAAAACAGAATACATGTACTAAAGCAACTGCTTTCATAATTTAGTGAGATTTCCTTTGTACTTTTAAAATGAGGTATCATAAATGAAATCAGCATAAACAGTGTCTAGCATCGACACAAAACATAAATCTCAATGTCTCAAAATCTCAGGCTCCGGCTATCCGGACTGGCCTGTATCATCAAATCTCAGTACCTCAATATCTCGAAAACTCAATGTCTTAATCTCAATATCTAGGACGCCGTCAGTCCAGACCGGCCCCTACCATCCATCTCAAGACCACGACGGTATCCTCCGGATATCCGACGCGTCGGGTAAAATCACCGGTCGGTAGTGCTCCCCTGCCAGGCTCAACGCCATCATCTGCGATCCTCTTGCCCCGGAGTACCGCACCGGGTCCACCATGTACCCGAAATGGTTCCTCCACTCCTCGAACTCGGGTCTCGAAATCCATCAGCAAACTCATGGTGGACGACTCATACATCATGGGAAAACCGCACTTTTTATATAAAAAGAGAGCGAAGAAGTTTGTATAAGTTTTGCGGTTTTCCCCCTAATCCAGAAAATCTCATGGAATCCGAATCCAAAACCTCAATTGCACGTAAAATAGTGAATATATGCATGAGAATCCATGAATGCGGCATAACAATGAATAATAACATGCATGAAGTAGCAAGTAATAACTACAATGTCTAAACTAGCATATAAGGCAAGTATACTAATATCATGTCTAAACTATTAGCTAACAACCTATGTCAAATGAAATAGTATTTTCTAAAGTGTTCGTGATATGGCAATTACCGATAAAGATGTGTGTGAGCCGGCAAGTAAGTGTACGTGGTACATACGCGTCATCGGTAATGGTGCTGGTGTCCTAACAGCATGATATCAACAATAGAATATGAAACATAATATAAGCATGCGATGTGAAGCGAACAACAATAATGAGCGGGAGCTAAATACTAGACACAAAAATAACAATCTATATTTAATATACATCTAGTCTAACAACTACACTAAACTAAAGGGCTAAGCTAACTGGCTACTGAAGGTAAGGAAACCGCCTAACACCTGAGTCGATACATACACACATATATATATATATTAGTCGGTGATCCCGCCTCGATAATATCACATCCGATACCATATCTATAATCAAATATTCGTAAGTCAAGAGCGCGGATCAAACATCAATATATAGCTCGTACGTAAATCCATCGTACGACGTCCCCAAATCTGGGTACGGGTCAGTATCACATTCATCAAATTATTCATCTGGTATCCTCTTTATCAAAGATCACAATCCGAGTACTGATCTATGTCTAGTACAATACTAATGTCATCAATATAGTCATGATCTGACTGCTGATCTACAGCCTCATACAAACCGATATCATCATCATATATCGTCATAAAGAGGTATACATCGCCTAATGCGACCTATTATGAATATCTTAATATATCTTATCTCATATCACGATCACATGTCAACCATTCAATGTATAACACTATTCACATGTATCGTCATCCCAAGATCCGCTATAACATCAGGACGTATCTCAAGTACGAATCCTGCCATATCACCGTTCTCGCGGTCTCAATCAAATCTTATCGACTCATCTCAAATCCCAAATACTATCCTCAAATCCAGTATGTGAACACATAGTCCCATACCCATATGAACACATAATAATATAAGCACATATAAGCACATATGAAAGAAGAATGTATGCAAGTATGGGTGTGTGCGTGTAAATGTGGTGCAACCTCTACTCTAGGGTCTCGCAACACTAAACTAATCCGATCACACCCAGAACCCATCTATGTCATCAATACTTTCAAACAATATATATAATCAATATATGTGTGTATACGTATTCATATACATCACCACGAACTGCGGGGGTGCTATACGCCATCCACCCGACTTCTCCCCGTAGATATAAATCTACTCACCTGGTCCTCGCTCGCCGGTGCCGACGTCGCCACGCGCTTGCTTGTCGTCTCGAAGTCCACATAGGGTATCTACATATCATAACGCACCGTATCATATTAAAACCAAATTCGAAATCAAAACGGCATACGAAAATCAAATCGGTACGCGTATCACGCATAGGTCAAAACCTATCGCCTACGCATGCAAGAATAGCCAAACCAACTCTCGATGTCGATGTACAAATATCAAACCATCGAGAAAAAACCCAAACACCCTCATTTGCGCATTCACGAACACTAATTATAATATAAAATAGGTTAAAATTCACAAAAACCCCAAACTCACTTTAAAAGCCATTTTTCCGAAAATCTAGTAAGCAAAAATTTACCGTTTTAATTCGAAACTTGATGTTTTAACAAAACTAATGGCCATAATATCCACTAAATATCATAATTATGTCATATAAACCATTTTCACATTTTAATCTCATCAATTTTTATAAAACTAAAAATTCTAGTTTTGCAATTTATCTACTTTTAACAATTTCGAGTGAAAATACACAAAACAACAACTACGCTTGGTTTTGCATGATCCAAAGGCATTAAACCACCCATTATAATATTAATAATGACATGAAACTTTAATTATATTTAATCTAAAGCATTTAATAACTTTCCAAAAACCCTAGTTAGCAAAATAGCTTAATTAGTAAAATTTTAAAATAACAATTAGCAAACTAGTTACTAGATTAGGTTTTAGCAAATATTAACATGTTGATCTACTCATGGCAACCTTAATGATGTGATAAAACCCAATCTTGATTTTAATCTCACATACTTCCATTAACCCCACAATTCAAGTTTGCAATTTGACCCAAAATTAAACACCAAATTTAATTAAATTGGAGTAATTAACCAACAATTAAGACATGGGTTAAGATTTATACCTCCCAATTAGAGATCTAGCAAGAATCTAAGCCCCCCAAATTGCTCTCTTTTCACTAAGATCCATGCTAGATGGGCCAAGAAAAAATGGGTAGAGATTGGATTTTGATTTTGTGAGATTTTAGTTGATTTTTCATAGAGTTTTTGTGGATTTTTGGAGAAGAGATGAGATGAGGAAACGAGAGGGGAGGGGGCTGCAGAAATTCTGCAGTAAGAGGGAGAGGGGAGGTGTGTGGGATTGTGGGAAAAAGTCCAAGTCAACTCTCTCCATTCCTTAATATATAAAGCCCATTCTTTCATCTTTATTCTTCTCACTTTCTTTTCATTTCTTTTCTTTGTGAAAAAGTGTGGGTACTTGGGGATTGGGGCAGCCCAAAATTCGGCCAGCAAGTGGGGAAAGGGGAGGTGGTGTGTGTGTGTGTGAAGCAATGAACACCAAACACCAATTCAATATGCACCAAAACCCTTTTATTTTCACAAAATAAGTCTTTTTCTTCAATATTTTCTAAAACTGATTAACAACTTCATTTCATTTCAAAAAGAACGTGTTAAAATTTTGTTTAATTTTTTATGATGCAAAAAATTTGTTTCAACCCATTCCAATTTGTAATTTTCCCTAATTAAATGTATTAGTGACTGCTTAAAATAATATTAAAATAATTAATTTCGGAAAAATTTTCAGAAAATTTAAAATTTCACCAGTGAATCAATAAATATCAAATACTAGCAATTACATAGCTAAAATATGTATATTTAATTTTATAATAAAGATATTTGTATTTTGACTTTTTACAGAAACCCCCTTATTTTACCGATTTTCCGAAATTTCACCGAAACGATTTTCAAAACGTTACAGATACGTCACACGCTTCTACAACGCCCTCCTTGAGGTCCCAGAGCACCGGGACGAGACGGTCATTACGGCCCTTAGGTCGGATCTTAGGCACAAAGAGTGGCTACGCTCCTTTGCATTAGCGCAACCTAAGATCATGGCCGAGGTAAAGGCCTGGACCGAACGTAAGATCCAGCGTGAGTCCGAGGTGAACGCCAATCTACCCTGGACAGAGCAAGCCGATCATAAGTGTTAGTGTATATTCCCTAGAGGCCATTACTGTATCATACTAATTTGTATATTACTTAATGGAAGCTTGGGATATTCACCTTGTATATACAATCTTGCTCAAAATAGTAGTATGCTACTTGGTTTGTTTCTACTTCAATGTGTACATGTGTTTATTTTATTATATCACCTATACGCATTAGTGGAGCCCTTAGGATCTTTGCTTGATTACCAGCATTGTGATGGCAGTCACACTAGTGGGGCTGGGTAATCTATAAGCACATCCTTATGCAGGTCCCTGGTCGCAGGACTATCGAGACAGGGCATCGATACTCCGGAGTAGACTAGCGCATGCGCTTCTCATCCCAGTGTGGGAGACGGTCTGTCCCACAGCCGTCGGTACGTCGTACTTGAGAGAGTATGCGGGTGCTCGTTGGGTTACGAGTACACTGGACAGGACTCGTCGGGAACTGACTAGTTGGTATTATGCCTATCGTCAGTTATCAGTTCCCAAGTGACATGAGTACAGCTTAGTCCGCTGACTTGACACTGTCACTTCGCCTCGAGTGTGTTTCCACTGTACTTTGATTACTACCCTACCACGGCTCAAAGGAATCGTGCAAACAGGTGGTAGTTGGGTGCAGTCCCGAAGCACTTGGAGGCAGTGACGGTTAGACAGGATTCGTCTCTCCCGGTATTGGGGGTTGACATCGCGCTGTGTCTAAGAGAGCCATTACACGAGTAGTCCCTGGCCAGGGCAAACGAGATATACTGGTAGGCTTCCAGTGTTATCTCAGGATGTTTTGGGCTTCACTCCGACACGACTTGTACCGCTATTGGGGGACTGACGTTTACCGCCCCTATGCCCGCCATGCGATGTATCAGACGAACAGACCGGACTGTACAGAGAATGTCACATTCAGGCTCAAGTAGGAGTTCAGATGGGTTTCGCCTCGTCAGTCTTCTTGTCGGCATCTACCTGGGGACCGTTACGCACAGCTAGTGCCGCTTGCGGTCTGTGGTTAAACCCACTGCCAGCGTAGTGTCGAGTCTTTAGAGTCCCACACAGAAAGCTATTCGCCTTTAGGCAAAAGAGTAGAGGTCGCATGGTTTTGCGACAGGTCGCATGGTTTTGCGACAGGGTTCGGTCACATCCGTGCACTTGTGCACGTACAGTGTCCGGACAGTTCACACTAGCGGGGTTTGGTTTAAGCCAGATCCTAGTGTACCTTTTGGGATTGGATTTATCCAGTATGTATTCGTGTTCCTCGGAACGCGGATGCAGGTGTGTATGCACAGTTGACGGAGAGACAGAGGCAGAGGATTCTCATTAGGGTTGTTGACCGTTGACAGTTGACCATTGACTTTTTGCTCAACCCTAATGAGAATATGATATGTGATTTACAATTATATTAATTAAGTATTGTGGTGACATGGTTGTTGAGGGGTTGACTTTGTTGACTTTGTTGACCGGTTGACTAGGTTGGACTAGTTGACCATCATGATGACTATGGCTATCATTTCATGGCAAAGACTTTTTACTTGCTTATTTCTTTTGTGAGAAATGAGTGCATGAAATGATTTAGCCATTTTGACTTGAACCATTTTACACAATACTTGATTATTATTTTTGTGATGATGGTTTTGGATTATGAGAGCCAAATGAGAAAAGTCTTCTCTCATTCTTTCATGCTCACTCTCTCTCTTGTTCTTGAGCTCTCATACTCTTGCTCTCACCCTCTTCCTCTTGCTCCCTCTCTTGACTCTATGGTTCACTTGTCTCATGAGTTGAGAACCAAGAACCATAGATAAATTCCCATACAAACTCTTCTCTACTCACTCTAATTCACAAGGTTTAGCAAACCGAGTGAACTAGTTTCTTCAAAGTTTGAAGAAGGAGCCAAAGGTTGAAGCTTTCAGGTGGATCTATCTTCGGCGTAAGGAGACGACGGGAAGAAGCCGATCCGGACCACTATCGAGGTTTGAAGACGAAGGAGTTCAAGACAAGAAAGGTATAAACCCCCTAACCGAGTAGTTAACGACTCCTAGTTAGGTTGTTAGTTAGATATTTAACAAAGATCCGGGTTTTAAGTCCATGTTACCACCTCTATAAAAATCGTTTTTTATCAAATTCCGCATGCCCGAAAGTACCGGGAGAGGTAGCATGGACTTACAGTGGTATCAGAGCCTAGTTAAACTCTATCTAACATGTTAGCAAAGTAGCTAGAAGATCGATCAAAGAAAAAGTCCCGAAATGAACCCGATTTTCAAACTTGCTGTCGATTTTTTATGTTCTGTAAAAATGATAAATCATGCATCAAAAATCGACTCAGGATTTTTAAAAGCTACTGTAGAAAAATCACCCAGAGATCCCCCTAAACCACCGCGGAAACGCGGCAATAGCTTGCTATTGCCGCGGTTCCACGGCCTCCTTGGCTCCTCTCTGGTGTTTCTTTGCTGCAGTTTGCTTTCAGGGGTATTTTGGGAATTTTGGTACATGTATTTTCAGCCCAGATTTTCCAGAACGAAAATTTTATTTTTGGGGTCCTGAAAATCCGTATTTTTGATCGAACTTCTAAAAGACTTTAGCTGACGGGTTTTTCTGTAATGTGATATTTGTATTGAACGTCTACTAATCGCTATATGTCGATTAGTGGGGGTTATACAAATCTGTGATCTGTAATGTTGCTGGAATGTGGATATGAATTCATTGGATTGTCGCGGGTGAATAGCCGGGGTTGTGAGACGAGAGTTTTCTTTTCTTTCAATTCATGTAAATTTGTAAATTGATGTAATAATTATTTGTATGGCCGCACAACCGGGTCGGGATTGTAGCCGTCATTGTATAATTTCTTTTTACTGTTTTGCTCCTAGGATAGACCCATGGAGGGGGTGCACAAACTACCGGGTATGCCGAAGTGCCGAGTGGCTTACTCACGGAGTTGAGGGAGGTTGCTTCGCTTCGGGTACTTGGCGGGTAGTTTGCCGCACCCGTAGGGGTCTTGGGTAGGGTTTTGGCTATTCACCGCGACCGTGTAATCTGCCTTTCGTTACAGGCTCGTACGAATTGCGGATTCCTAGTATATCCAATGTGTTCATCTGTGATCTGAAATGGCTATCATTGCAATATATCTATATATGATATTATTTAGGCGTTGCTTATGTTTTACAGCCGCGCTAGCCCAGCCCCCGCTCTGTCGTTAGTTAAGTAACCTAACGGGTAATGACGGGGCCCCGTGGCGAATGCGAATGGCATAAGCGTACGTCATATTTTGGTTGTTTTCTGCAATGGTAGGATTAAATGATGGGACGCATTAAAAGAACTAATGCAAGAATATCACGCATTAAAAGAACTAATGCAAGAAAATAAACCAAGTTAAAGTCGTTGGAACACTTTCGAAAAACCGCTCGGTTCTTTTCAAAACAAACTTTTAAAATGCGGAGTTTGAGCCACTCCTTTTAAAAGCTATCTCGTTCCATCGATTATATCAAGTTCACTACGTTCACGGTTTTGCCAAAACCATTCGTAGCCCTCCATCATTTCAGTTAAATATTCGGTAGTATTCAAGCTATGTATTTTGACCTCACGCCAAGGCATAGTGATTGGTAGCTGCCGGATATTTATCTGTTGCATAGATAGAATGCGTTAGTTTGGGACAGCCGTACTACCATTTTGGCCTACGTCAAGGGTAGGTACGGGTGGATTCAAATTAACCTGGATAATGATGGGAAGAACTTGACATGTGACTTATGACATTTTGACCTCACGCCAAGGTCATAAGAGCATGGGGCAAAAATCCACATCGGGAGTTTCAAAAGAACTGAAACTTGCTAGTGTTGCATACCATTTGGAGTATGATGATTCTGGTAGGATTCCTTCAGTTTCGTCACGCGATGATATTTGGATCCCGATCCTACTGTGAGTATATGCTACTCCTCGGAAAATTTCTCACTTAACGATCAATGCTATAAACCAAGTAGGTGTCTAAAAAGGTGTTAGCGGGGTTACGCCCCCAGGGAAAAGAGGTTATTTAATTAAGGAACTTCGCGAAAGCGTTGGAAAACCTCCCTCGAAGTATCGACACCAGCCTGGCCGAACGGTTAAGCAAGTATTGTACGGTGAGATTGATCCTGACTAATTCTTCCTTTTTGGTTTGAGGAGGGATTCGAGAAACAGTGGGAGCCATCCTGTTTAGACAAAATAAAAACCACTCTAAACTTGCAAGAGCATCATGCTGAGTGTTTCTTCTTCTCTCTCCTAATTACAGCGACCAATCGACATGACTGGACTTAAGTTACTTCTAGATAAAAATATACTGACAGGGCCAAACTACAAAGATTGGCTCAGGAATGTCAAGATGGCAATCACTTACGACAAGCTGGGGTATCTTCTTACCACCAAAGCTCCCCCTGTCCCAGGTCCCAAAACCAGCGTCGCGGATAAGGAAATCCATAAGACCTGGGAACTAGACTGCGCGAAGGCCAAGTGCCTCGTGCTTGCCTCTATGGACAATGAACATCAGAGGAGGCACGAGAATATGGACCTAGAATCCATATTTCTTCATACAAAAGAACAGTATGGAGAGCAATCTCGTATCGCAAGATACGAAGTGTCGAAGAAGTTATTTTCGGCAAGATTGGCCGTCGGATCATCGGTAGCGGAACACGTGCTTAAGATGATTGGCTACATTGAGGAGCTCGCGGACCTTGGGACCACGTTGGAGAATGAGCTCTATACGGACTTAATTCTCCAGTCCCTTCCTTCCACTTACGCCCAGTTCATACTGAACTTCAACTTACAAGAAAAAGAAGTTGAACTTTCAGAGCTCCTCAACATGCTGAGGAGCGCAGAGGGCACCCTACAGAAAGGTAGGGAAACATCCACTTTGTTTGTAGAAGGATCATCTTCTTCTAGGTCCAAGGCAAAAGCCAAGGGAAAGAAGAAGAAAGCCCCCGCCAAACCAAGAGGCGGTGTTAGTAAAGTGGATACGAAGGGAAAAGCTAAAGAAACAAAGAAAGCGGGGAAGCTTGTGGAAAAGGAAGAATGCTTCTATTGTCATAAGAAAGGACACTGGAAGAATGATTGCAGGGCCTGGAAAGCCAGAACACAGGAATTGAAGCAGGTTGCAGCTTCAGCTTCAGGTGTGTATGTTATTGAAAACTGTCTTTCAATAAACTCTACTTCCTGGGTATTGGATACCGGATCAGGATCTCATATCTGTAATTCATTGCAGGCGTTGAGAAACCGTAGGGTTTTGAAGGCAGGTGACATGACCCTCAGAGTTGCGAACGGAGCTAGCATGGATGCTAAAGCCGTGGAGGACTATCACCTGGGAATGTCAGATGGACATGTTTTGGTTTTGCGTAATTGCTTTTTTGTACCCAACGCAACTTGTAATATCATTTCTGTATCTTTAGTTTCTAAAAAAGGTTATGAATTTGCGTTTGTAAGTAATGTTGTAAACATTCACCTTAATCAAGTTTTGATTGGGTCAGGTACATTGAGTAATGGTATATACGTATTAAACCAACCACAGATTTTCAACGTCCAGAATACACACAAAAGAAAGTCTCCGGAAATAAATCAGGCTTTCTTATGGCATTGTAGACTGGGTCACATCAATGAGAGAAGGTTGACTAAGTTACATACAGAAGGATATTTGAATCCGTTCGAATATCAATCGTATGCCACTTGTCAATCCTGTCTCAAGGGAAAGATGACAAAGTCTCCGTTCACTGGACATGGAGTAAGAGCGAGCGAGCTCTTGGGACTCGTACACAGCGACGTGTGCGGTCCAATGTCTACACATGCACGAAGCGGTTTTTCTTACTTCATTACTTTTACGGATGATTTTTCAAGGTTCGGACATGTCTTCTTAATGAAACATAAATCCGAAGCCTTTGGAAAGTTCCAGGAATATAAGAATGAAGTAGAAAAACAAACCGGCAAAAGTATCAAGATTCTAAGATCGGATCGAGGTGGTGAATACTTGAGTGCCGAGTTCCTGGACTATTTAAAAGAGAACGGAATTCTCTCTCAGCTTACTCCTCCATACACTCCGCAACATAACGGTGTATCGGAGAGACGGAACCAAACCCTATTGGATATGGTACGGTCCATGATGAGTAACGCTGAGTTACCGCGATCATTCTGGGGGTATGCGCTAGAATCAACTGCGTACCTTTTGAACCGAGTTCCCACCAAGACTGTGCCTACCACCCCATATCAGATGTGGACTGGGAAGAAACCCTGTCTTAAGTATCTTAAGGTATGGGGATGTCCAGCTTTTGTAAAAAAGCAGCATGCGGACAAGCTCGAGGCACGTTCAGTACAGTGTAAGTTTGTGGGATACCCAAGGAACTCCAAAGGGTATCTTTTCTATTCTGCTGAGAAACAAAAGGTTTTTGTTTCTCAGCATGCCCGCTTCTTGGAAACTGAGTTTTTAGAAACCCAGATAAGTGGGAGCGCAATAGAACTGGAAGAAATTCCAGAACCACAGACTATTACTGAAAGCTTAGTGGAACCAGAGGGTTCAAAAGAACAGGACATTCCTACGCCGCTCCGCAGGAATAGTAGGCAGTCTCATCCGCCCGAGAGATACTACGGTTTTCTCATAGACGGGGATAGAGAGGATTGCATCATAGATTATGATGAGCCTACTAGCATCCAGCAGGCCGTTCAGAGCGTTGACTCAGTGAAATGGCTGGATGCAATGCGGATCGAAATGGAGTCCATGTACACCAACAAAGTATGGACGTTGGACATTGCTCCAGACGGGGTAAAACCCGTAGGATGCAAATGGATCTTCAAAAGGAAGATTGGTGTAGATGGACAGGTTGAGACCTATAAAGCTAGACTTGTAGCAAAGGGTTTCCGTCAAAGACCTGGCTTGGACTATGACGAAACCTTTTCTCCAGTGGCTATGCTGAAATCCATTCGGATCCTTCTTGCCATTGCTGCCTTCCACGTTTATGAGATCTGGCAAATGGACGTAAAGACCGCTTTTCTAAATGGAAATTTAGAGGAGTGTGTCTATATGGACCAGCCAGAGGGTTTCATTCAGAGTGGGAGCAGCGGAAAGGTGTGCAAGTTGCTTAAGTCCATCTATGGACTAAAGCAGGCATCGCGGAGTTGGAACATCTGTTTTGATGAGACGGTCAAGGAATTTGGCTTTATCAAAAATCCAGATGAACCATGCATCTACAGTAGATTTGTAGCGAGAACTGTAGTATTCCTCGTTTTATACGTGGATGACATTCTCTTAATAGGAAATGACATTCCTATGCTACAATCTGTCAAGGGGTTCTTGTCGCACAGGCTCTCCATGAAAGACCTGGGTGATGCCTCATACATCCTGGGGATCCGGATCCATCGTGATAGATCCAAGAGGATATTAGGACTTTCACAGTCCAGGTACATCGACACCATACTGAAGAAATTCAGTATGGAAGATTCCAAGCGCGGTAACCTACCGGCTTGTCACGGGATCACCCTCTCTAAAGAGATATCTCCCAAGACTAATTTGGAGAGGGATCACATGTCTATTATACCCTACGCTTCTGTGGTAGGCTCTATAATGTATGCGATGTTGTGTACCAGACCGGATGTGGCTTATGCACTGAGTGTGGTAAGCCGGTATCAATCAAACCCTGGGGAGAAACACTGGATAGCAGTAAAGAACATTCTCAAGTACCTGAGAAGGACTAAGGAGATGTTCTTGGTGTATGGCGGAAAAGACCTCCAGATCGAGGCCATTGCTGACTCCAGCTTCCAGAGTGACAAGGATGATTCCAAGTCCATGTCGGGTTTTGTCTTTACCCTCAATAGAGGGGCGGTGTGTTGGAAGAGTTCCAAACAGGAAACCGTTGCAGACTCGACGATGGAAGCGGAATACATCGCTGCATCTGATACCGCAAAAGAAGCTGTCTGGATGAGGAAGTTCTTGAAAGAGCTTCAGGTGGTTCCGTCCATTGTTGATCCAATACCTCTGTATTGCGACAACAACGGGGCTATAGCTTTAGCGAAGGAACCCAGGTCCCATCAGAGATCTAGACACATCTTGAGGCGGTATCACCTGATCAGGGAGATCGTGGATCGCCAGGAGATCGAGGTTCGGAGAGTCGTTTCAGAAGATAACACTGCAGATCCATTCACCAAGGCCTTGCCCCAGACTCAGTTCGAGCGGCTGATCGAGAAGATAGGTCTTCGATACGCCAGTACATGGCCTTAGTGCAAGTGGGAGATTGTTAGTGTATATGCCCTAGAGGCCATTACTGTATCATACTAGTTTGTATATTACTTAATGGAAGCTTGGGATATTCACCTTGTATATACAATCTTGCTCAAAATAGTAGTATGCTACTTGGTTTGTTTCTACTTCAATGTGTACATGTGTTTATTTTATTATATCACCTATACGCATTAGTGGAGCCCTTAGGATCTTTGCTTGATTACCAGCGTTGTGATGGCAGTCACACTAGTGGGGCTGGGTAATCTATAAGCACATCCTTATGCAGGTCCCTGGTCGCAGGACTATCGAGACAGGGCATCGATACTCCGGAGTAGACTAGCGCATGCGCTTCTCATCCCAGTGTGGGAGACGGTCTGTCCCACAGCCGTCGGTACGTCGTACTTGAGAGAGTATGCGGGTGCTCGTTGGGTTACGAGTACACTGGACAGGACTCGTCGGGAACTGACTAGTTGGTATTATGCCTATCGTCAGTTATCAGTTCCCAAGTGACATGAGTACAGCTTAGTCCGCTGACTTGACACTGTCACTTCGCCTCGAGTGTGTTCCCACTGTACTTTGATTACTACCCTACCACGGCTCAAAGGAGTCGTGCAAACAGGTGGTAGTTGGATGCAGTCCCGAAGCACTTGGAGGCAGTGACGGTTAGACAGGATTCGTCTCTCCCGGTATTGAGGGTTGACATCGCGTTGTGTCTAGGAGAGCCATTACACGAGTAGTCCCTGGCCAGGGCAAACGAGATATACTGGTAGGCTTCCAGTGTTATCTCAGGGTGTTTTGGGCTTCACTTCGACACGACTTGTACCGCTATTGGGGGACTGACGTTTACCGCCCCCTAGGCCCGCCATGCGATGTATCAGACGAACAGACCGGACTGTACAGAGAATGTCACATTCAGGCTCAGTAGGAGTTCAGATGGGTTTCGCCTCGTCAGTCTTCTTGTCGGCATCTACGTGGGGACCGTTACGCACAGCTAGTGCCGCTTGCGGTCTGTGGTTAAACCCACTGCCAGCGTAGTGTCGAGTCTTTAAAGTCCCACACAGAAAGCTATTCACCTTTAGGCAAAAGAGTAGAGGTCGCATGGTTTTGCAACAGGTCGCATGGTTTGCAGACAGGGTTCGGTCACATCCGTGCACTTGTGCACGTACAGTGTCCGGACAGTTCACACTAGCGGGCTTTGGTTTAAGCCAGATCCTAGTGTACCTTTTAGGATTGGATTTATCCAGTATGTATTCGTGTTCCTCGGAACGCGGATGCAGGTGTGTATGCACAGTTGACGGAGAGACAGAGGCAGAGGATTCTCATTAGGGTTGTTGACCGTTGACAGTTGACCATTGACTTTTTGCTCAACCCTAATGAGAATATGATATGTGATTAACAATTATATTAATTAAGTATTGTGGTGACATGGTTGTTGAGGGGTTGACTTTGTTGACTTTGTTGACCGGTTGACTAGGTTGGACTAGTTGACCATCATGATGACTATGGCTATCATTTCATGGCAAAGACTTTTTACTTGCTTATTTCTTTTGTGAGAAATGAGTGCATGAAATGATTTAGCCATTTTGACTTGAACCATTTTACACAATACTTGATTATTATTTTTGTGATGATAGTTTTGGATTATGAGAGCCAAATGAGAAAAGCCTTCTCTCATTCTTTCATGCTCACTCTCTCTCTTGTTCTTGAGCTCTCATACTCTTGCTCTCACCCTCTTTCTCTTGCTCCCTCTCTTGACTCTATGGTTCACTTGTCTCATGAGTTGAGAACCAAGAACCATAGATAAATTCCCATACAAACTCTTCTCTACTCACTCTAGTTCACAAGATTTAGCAAACCGAGTGAACTAGTTTCTTCAAAGTTCGAAGAAGGAGCCAAAGGTTGAAGCTTACAGGTGGATCTATCTTCGGCGTAAGGAGACGACGGGAAGAAGCCGATCCGGACCACTATCGAGGTTTGAAGACGAAGGAGTTCAAGACAAGAAAGGTATAAACCCCCTAACCGAGTAGTTAACGACTCCTAGTTAGGTTGTTAGTTAGATGTTTAACAAAGATCCGGGTTTTAAGTCCATGTTACCACCTCTATAAAAATTGTTTTTTATCAATTTCCGCATGCCCGAAAGTACCGGGAGAGGTAGCATGGACTTACAATAAGAAAGGGCTAAGGAGGAGAAAAAGAATATTTAGCAGCCAAAGCCCTATTCCCCGAAGTTTCAGAAGTACACCCCACTCAACGTCTCCCAGACTCCATTAGAGGAGGCTAAGGGAGAGAGGTTCTTCAAACTCCCCCCAGTATCGAATAGGGCGGCAAAGCATACCCGGGGCCCCTACTGCGCTTTCCACAAGTCGCAGGGCCACTCCACTGAGAACTGCAAGCAGCTCCAAGACTACATCGAGGAGTTAATCCGCTCGGGGTACCTGGTAACGTACTTGCGAGACAAACGAAAAGCCGACCGTGAACAAGAGCCCCACCCCCTCCCGGCGAGTTGACAATCGGCCAAATCATGGTCGTGTCAGCAGGGGGTACGATGAAGACCGACAAGACACGGCATCCCTCACCGATCGAGGGGACTGGTGGACACCCGAGGAAGAAGGCTAAATCAGCCGAGCCGATCATTTTTACCGACGAGGACCTCCACGGTATATCCCTACCTCATAAAGATCCACTGGTGATCACAGCTCGGGTCCACCGCTACGAAGTGCAGAGCATATTGGTCGATTCGGGAAGCTCGGTGGACATCCTCTTTTATGACTGTTTTCTACGTATGGGACTCACCCTGTCGGACCTAAGGTCGACCGCCCATGTCCTGTCAGGGTTCACTAACCTCTCCATCCCTGCGGAAGGGGTAATCACCCTCCAATTTAACAACGGGGAGGCGGTCCGTATGCACACCGTGCCTGTGGAGTTTATCGTCGCGAGAATCCCATCGGCCTACAACGTCCTCCTCTGTCGCCCGACACTGAACTCTCTCCGGGTCCAGATATCGACCTACCACTTAGCGATGAAATTCCCACTCGACCAAGGTAGGATAGGTCAGGCCTACAGGGACCAACGAACCACAAAGGTTTGCTTCACCGCAACAACTATGTCTGAGAGGCCAAACAATGACATTAAGTGTGAGGATGATATCAAGGGTTCTTTGGAGAATCGAGACGAGCAAAAAGAGATCCGAAGGACCCCGGTGGAGCCATTAACAGAGGTCCCCCGATAGAAGGGGATGATGAACGAACCGTTCAGATCGGGTTGCTCTTAACGTGAACTCGGCGAGACGACCTAGTTCACTTCCTCAGAAATAACTTTGACATGTTCGCCTGGGCACCCGCCGACATTCCTGGGATCGACCCCAAAATCATATCGCACAAGCTCGAGGTGGACCCTACGGTCCGACCCGTCAGGCAGAAAAAATGAAGCTTCGTCCCGATCAAACAAAAATCGATCGAGGACGAGATAGACAGGCTCCTCGCCGCCAACTTTATTCGGAACATGCCTTACTCGGAATGGTTGGCGAACGTAGTCATGGTTAAAAAGTCAAGTAGGAAGTGGCGCATGTGCGTCGACTTCACTGACCTCAACAAGGCCTGCCTGAAAGACAACTATCCTCTCTCTCAGATAGATCAGCTCGTCGATAGTTCGGCAGGCCATGAGCTACTTAGCTTCATGGATGCGTTCTCCGGCTATAACCAGATCCGTATGAATCCGGCGGACGAGGATCTCAACGCATTCACAACGGACTGGGGGGTATACTGTTATAAGGTGATGCCCTTCGGTCTTAAAAATGCCGGGGCTATGTACTAACGCTTGGTTAATCAGATGTTAAAGCCACAGATCGGCAGGAATATGGAGTTTCACGTCGACAACATGCTCGTCAAATCAATCTCGTCGGACGAACACGCCAAGGATCTGGGCGAGGCCTCCGACTTCCTCCGCAAATACAAGATGAAACTGAACCCCGCCAAGTGTGCATTCGGGGTCACCAGTGGAAAGTTCCTCGGCTTCATGGTCACCCACCGTGGAATCAAAGCCAACCCGGAAAAATCGGCACTATCCTTAACATGGCCACGCCCAAGAATAACGTCGAAATCATGTGGGTGACAGGGCGGGTAGCAGCTCTGAGTCGTTTCATGTCAAGGTCTAGGGAGAAGTGCCTCCCGTTCTTCAAAGCTCTGAGGAAGATACCAGGGTTCGAATGGTCGGGGGAGTGCCAGACCGTCTTTGAGCAATTAAAGAGGCAGCTTGCGACTGAGGGGAATGGACATGATAGGCCAATTCCCTATCGGTACAGCCGGGCATAAGTACATCCTCGTCGCAGTGGACTACTTCACGAAGTGGATCGAGGCCGTCCCCATCAGGAAACCGGACGCCACATGACTATCAAGTTCCTACAGAACAACGTGATACTCCGGTTCGGCATCCCGAGGTGTATCTGTAAGTCTACGGTAGTGCCCCGGCCGTCTAACAGACGCCAAATGCGGAACAAAAACTTTTTACAAACTGGCGCTATCGTGTACCGTAACCCGGATCTGCCATTAAAGCTAAACTAACATATTACAAAGGGGTAGAAACGTTATACCAAATGATCCGAGTCCTTCGGTCTTCAACCATCATCCCACGCTTGTTGCGGCTGCTCCGATCTCCTGAATCTCCAGTCTCGTCGTTCAGGTGGCACCACGTCGACGGATCTTTAAACGGGCTCCCGCCTCTGAACCGAGGCAACTCGATCGTCAAGTTTGCTAAAAGAGACGACCAAGATGATATAGAGAATGAGTAAAATACTTTGTCTCGTTACGTCCAAGGCTATGGACGAACGGTTAATGAAGTTGCCATTTGGAATCGGGTGAAAAGAGAAACCGATCACATCTAATTTCTATGCACCAAATCTTATATCTTTTCAAAACAACAACCATCAGCTTTCATCAAGGGGTGGCCGGCCATTTAAAGAGAGGGGGAGGTGAGTGTAGGAGAGGGGGAGGTGACCATAAGCTCAATACTTATCATAACACCTAGTATGAATGCATTAATGAAAGTGATGAATCATTAAGCTTAGGCACACTTGCATTAAATGAACATTTAAAGCAACCATGAGTCACTAACCTTGTCATCACTTCTAGAACCTTCTAGAAGCATGACTCACCCTCATGACTCACCCAAGAAGAAAAAATAAATACGCATTTAACCGAGTGTCAAATACGGCTGATAGAAAACAGGAAACTGGCAACTTCCAAAAGTGATCCTGAAACGAATTTCAAGATAACCCCGTATCAGTATAAACATACCCGCATTTGTATTACGACCGAATACAAATACAACTGAGACAAAGATATTATATCTACACAGTATAATACTGGGTTCCGGCTTAAACCAAAGCCTAC
Organism: Agapanthus africanus; assembly: GCA_030015575.1. NCBI lineage: Eukaryota > Viridiplantae > Streptophyta > Magnoliopsida > Asparagales > Amaryllidaceae > Agapanthus > Agapanthus africanus. The sequence continues at coordinate 142,718,912 of CM057342.1, read as the reverse complement.
CAGTATTATCTGCCCGAAAAACGACACATGCGAAAACGCACGTGCATTTTCCGAACCTTGCCATAAACCCATACAGTCTCTACAACGTTTCGCCCAAACTTGGGAAAGTGTCTGTGGGGGACTCTAATGACTCATCAACACATCGGCACTGGGTATAACCACTAGCACGTCAGAGGTACAAGCTGCACGTAATGTTTTGCCTATGTATTGATTGGAAGGGAAGCTGACGGGCGAACTCATCTATAAACCCTACTGAACCTGACAGTGACAATGTATATACAGTCCGGTCCGTTCGTCTAAAGAGTATCGCATATCGAGTCTAGGGGGGTGGATAAAGTCAGACCCCTAATAACGTGATAAATCGTGTCGGTATGAAGCCCATCACCACCTGAGAAACTACTGATCCAAATCAGTAATTCTCCACTACCTTGGCCGAGGATTCCTAGTGATGGCCACCCATGCACTGCACGACATCAACCCCCAATACCGGGAGAGACGAATCCCCGACGATCCGCTCACTTTCCTCCAATGTGGCTCGGGACTGTACCCAACTAAAACCTGTTTGCACAACTCCTTTGAGCGTGGTAGGGTAGTAATCTAAGCACAGTGGGAACTCACACGAGACAAATGACGATCTCAGGTTGATGAACTAACCAGTATACATGCCACCAGGGAACTGCCATCTGACGATATGTAAAATACCAACTAGCAGGTTCCCGGCGAGTCCTGTCCGGTGTACTCATAACCCAATGAGCACATGTATACATCTTAGGTGATCCAACTGACACCAGTGGCTTGTGAGACCGGCCACTGCCCCTCGTCGGGGTCTCGACTGTATACACTAGTCTACTCTGGAGTATCGATGCCCTGTCTCGAAACTCCCACGACTAGGGACACTTTTAAGGATGTGCTTATAGACCCCAGCTCCCACGTATATGATCGCCATCATACTGCTGGTAGTCAAGCAAGAATCCTATGGGCTCTATCATCATGTAATAGTGAACTAAAGCATGTATACGATGATAAAGATAAACCAGATAGCATACTATCATCTCGAGCAAGACTGTTATATCGGTATAGGTCCTACCTCAATCATTGCAATCACGTACCTGCGATCCAATAATTGACTTTGAGGGCACTATCTCCAACAATCTCCCACTTGCACTTAAGGTTAATTATTGCGATGTCACATACTCACAGCCCGTGTGATACCGAACATCCAACTCCTCTACTAATCAGTTTCACAAAACTAGTTTGTAAGACTCTTGTGTTCGAGAAATAGCCTCAGTGAGTGGATCTGCCCTGATGTTTCTTTCTATATCTCTCTAAATCTCAAATTCGCAGAGAAAGCCATCTCCCGAATCGAGTAATACCTGTCTTAGAATATGTCTGAATATCTGATGGGACCTAGTTCATAAATGAACTCCAAATCCAAACTTCTTAGACTTTATCGATAACTGAACCTAATCAGTATTCAGCACCATACCTCCCACAGTATCCTCTTGGACCATCTGTCCATAATACTGTCTCTCATCATAGGGAAGAACTATAACTCTGACAATCACTCTGCCATATATGTCACCTCTGAAGCCTGGAATGATAACCGTCTCCCGAAGGAGGCTGCCGTCATCAAATCCGTTGAACATGCACTTATGTTCTAAAACTGCTTCCTCATGTTTCTTCAGGATTGGATTAATATAAACTTATCGCATCTAGTGCAAAAACAATATCTGGTGTGGTACTTGATATCTCATGATTGACTCAATTGCCTAACCAAGTGATCTGCCAATCATGCACATCCCTCTCTCCTTTAATCTCTAAGACACCTTTAGAGAGGGTGACTCCATCATCTGCAGGTACACCACCATGCCAGGAGCCATCTATTCTAAAATACTATTAGAATATTGTCAAAGTACCCATATTGGGAAACTACCCAAATCTAGATCTAAAACCATAGATCTAGTAACCAGAATGTCAGATATTATATCCATGTCCTTTGTGGAGAAACAACTGTGTGACGACCAAAGTACAACCGATCGTAGTATAGGAATTTTACTTCCTACTCTGTGTATGTCATCCAAATACCAGGACATCACACCCTACTACCTTCTCGACAGATCCATCCCCTATTCTGATGAAGTCAACCCATGACTGTCACATCAAAATTAGATGATCTTATCTCCGCTATATCTGCTCAAGCCTATAAATAGACATAAGCTTCTTGTCCACTATGCTTCCGCTGCTTCCACTGACTACGACAACCCTCTGGCAGAATAATATCTACGTACACTTCTAAAGCTAGTTTAGAACGACGTTATACTTATCCTCTTGCCGAGTCTCATAGCCTGGAACAATAGTAGTGTCAAGTCTGGGTAAATAAGAACCTCCCTGTCACCGTCCTTGAGACTACCGGAGTACCTCTCAGGTGTCTGAGGTTACCCACCATATCTGCGGAGTGGCTATTGGAATGTCAAACCTGATTGAATATATAGGTCCTATTAAATTTTTCGTAATCGTTTGAGGTTCTGGAATCACTTCCAGTTCTACCATACTCCCACTACTGTTTTCTGAAAAAATCCTTTTTACTAAAACTGTGGCGAGTCAAGAACAAATCACTATTGATCTTCCAGATGGTAGAAATGTCAACCCTCGTCAAAGCCAGGGTCAACCCATAAACTGCCATTACAGAAACGTGCCTTGAGTTATCCAGTGTCTGGTTTTAAGCATAAGCTGGACAACTCCCCTTACCTTAACATCGTTAAGATATGAACCATTCTATATCCAATATAGAAACAGAGGCACTAATTTAATTTGGAACCAGATTCAAATCATGCAGCTGTTTCCAGTGCATATCAACTGAATGGAGAGAGGCTAATCAACATTACTCAACTTAGGAATCCATCCAATTATGAGTAACCTGAAAGAGAAACAAGTTTCTCAAAACCATTACTATCAACAGAATACCAATCACAAGAATCTACATCTTCGATCTCTTTGAAGAATCCAGATACTTGCGATATCTGGTTCTCTACTTTATTCTTATACTCACAACTTCTCATAACTCAGACATTGTATTTCTACGAAACACTTGTCTAAAAACTAGAGAAGTCACAAGTAAACAGAACATAGTACGAGGACCTACCCCTTTGTCCTTACGGACACTGGACAACATGCAATACTCTGTATAAGTCCGCTGAGTTGAATAACTCAAAACCTGCGTGTCGTAGGTTGAAAACTGTACCCAAGCGATTTCCTCAAATATCACCAATTATAACGAATTCCGATATAATGAGGATGATCACCTAATTCCCAATAACTTACTCCCACTCATCATCTGTAAAAATCCATACAGATATGAGAATGTAACCTGGTAAATACATACCTTGGAGCAAGTATCTAATCGGGAAATCAGTTTTCCTTTAACAATGCACTGAAACATGAAAATGTTTCATAGGGGTATCGTGGTATTCTTAGTAATGCCTCTTCCATAATCAAATTCATGACTATAACCGTATATTTCTTTGTCATCTCTCCAAATCTCTTTATTTGTCTTTAGTCGTTACCTTCTATACACTTTCGTTAGGCTAAATGGTTTTCTTCCTTCCCTACCGTTCGGCACCAGCCTATGGTTTGGAAGAAGACTATCCAGTAAGCATAATAGGTGTACTCTCCTAATCCTAGGAGTACTCGCAACTTAAGAGAAGGTGATGATAAAAGACTACTGAATAATACCTTATTCCATTTCTCCCGAACTGGGGAAAAAACAAAGGTGAAATAGGAGTGGCGATGAAGTACGTGGTTTGGTCGTGAATGATAACAGTCGCAATTTACTTTGCCCTTTTTCTAATCCCTTTATTTTGTCTTTACATATTACCTCTGCACACCCTACTTAGGCTAATTGGTTTTCTTCATTCCCTACCTTTTGGCACCAGCCTATGGTTTGGAATAAGACTATCCAATAAGCGTAATAGGTGTACTCTCCTAAACTAAGGAGCCCTCGCAACCTGGGAGAAGGTGATAATAAAAAACAACTGAATAAACTAATTCAATTTCTCCGGAACCTGGATCCATCCTCGAAGTAGTCCCTCCGAGTTCGTATATAACCATACGATGGATCTATCCAATGGAAGTGGATGTCCATAGTAATATGGGGTGTTCTGAGAAATGCAAAGGGTAAAAGAAGGAGCGGCAATGACTTATGCAACTTGGACAATCCAAAAGCCAGTATTTTAAGAAGGTTCGGTCTACTTGGTCACTGAGTCATAATCTAGGGTCGGTCAAAGATTGCTGCCAAAGAGAGAGAGAGAAAAGAAACACTCTGCGTGCATTCTAACCTAGATCAGAATGGTTATCACTTTATCTAATCAGGAAACCTCCCACCGTAATATCAAATTCTCCTCCAAACCTGAAAGAAGAATTAGTCGGGATCACCCAAAGAGTAAACCAACTCATCAGTGAGAATCGGGATCCAACTATCATCGCATGATAACTTAATGGAAGCCACTCAAGTTCTCACACTCCAGAAGGTATGCACATATCTGGCAAGTTTCAGTTTCTTTAGAAACTCCCGATGTGATTTTTGCCCCATGCTCTTATGATCTTGGCGAAGGTCAAAATGTCACAAGTCACATGCCAAGTTCTACCCGTCACTATCCAGGTCAATTTGAACCCACCCGCACATGCCCTTGGCGAAAGGTCAAAATGGCAGAACGAGTGTCCCAAACCAACTCATCTATCTATGCTACAAATGAATACCCAGCAGCTACCAAACACTATGCCTTGGCGAAGGTCAAAATACATAGCTTGAATACTGCTGACCATCCATAAGAAATGACGGAGGGCTACGGCTGGTTTTTGGCGAAAAACCTTTAACGTAATGAACTTGATTTCGTTGAAGGAAAATGATAGCTTTTTATAAAAATATAGTGGCGAAAACCTTTTGCTAAAAAGGTCACTCCCGGTGAAGGGATCTCGGCTCTTTCCTCGTGGAATGAGGTGCAGGATATTCCAACTGAATACCGCGATGCAAAGCAACTTGTAATCGACTATAATGAAGTTATTACCCTGACGCAAACTTCTGCCCAAGGGGTCTCTCCCGGTGAAGGGATATCAGCCCTTGCCTCGTCGAATGAGGTGCGGGATATTCTAACTGAATATCACTATGCAAAACAAAAGGAAAGGTCTTTGTAATAACACTTTTTAAAATTTGTTCCAACAACATCAAATATAGGTTTGTTTTATCCTTGCATTGATAAGAATCAATGCAGTCCCATCAATCAATCACACCAGAAAAGAACGAAAATAAAATGTACGTATATGCCATCCACATTCGTCACTGGGTCCCGTCATCACCCGTTAGGTTACTTAACTAACGACAGAGCGGGGACTGGACTAGCGCGGGTGTAAAACATATACAACATCTAATAGTATATATACCAATATACAATAATCGCTCCAGGCGTAATAATATGCAACATTACAGAAAAGTAATAAGCATCACAGAACAATACAGATAATCTGGGATCCCCGGGTTTCACAGAGCCGCTACTGAAACCCGACGTTCCCCTGGTCGTGTGGATAGCCTGTGCAATGAAACCTAGACCCCTACGGGTGTGGCAAGTTACCCGCCAAAACCTGAAGCGAGGTAGTCCCCACAGCATAGTGAATGGAACACCCGGCACTTCACGGAATCCGGTAAATTGAGCACCCCTCCTTGGGTCAACCTGTACCCCCTACGAGTGCGACGAATAGTCTGCCAATTCTAGAGTGAGGTCCCTTTGCCTCTCAAAGCCATGAGATACGGACCCGTTGCCCTCCAGAACCCGGCTATCCGTGTACTCCTTCGCGGGATAAACCTAGTACAGAAATAAAAATATGTACAATGGGTACATCGACCTCGACCCGGTCGTGCCCCAAAAGAATATTATACAAACAGGCAGTAACGGCAGTCCACATGTTGGACACTCGTCCCGCAATATCAAATGTACAAATAAATTGAAACTGTACTACCATTGCACCCTGCTATCCACCGCATTCCTGCGCTAGGAGCAAGAAAGGAGCGACATATCCGCAACATCACAGCACAACACAGAACATCAACGCGAATGTCACGTTCGCAAACTCGTCTAAAAGAACTATAGCAGTCAGACGCGGTTTACCGATCAAATGACATTCCCGGTCGGAGATATAATGTAAATACTGTAAACTAACAAGTTTAAAATTTCGATCGACTAAATTTCCCAAAGTGGGCCCCACGTACATCTGCTGTACAGTCACAAAATCTGGGCCCAAACAAATATTACCAAAAGCCACAATTTCCAGTAAAAAGCTCACTGGAAAATTTTGAGTCACTGTCCCCACATAATGGTCGCGGTTCCACGGTCAAACCCATGCGTTGACCGCGGATCCGCGGCTCTATTGTGGGATCACGTGATCAAATTTTTCCCGTGTACTTAGAAACGCCTGCTTGAATTTCTGTGATATGTAAAATTAATTTTCGACACTGTTTAAAATCGACAGAAACTATAGCACTTGAAAATTGTGTTTTTCGAAATTCGGTTTGATCGATATTTTAAACGCGTTAGCACAAATTAGTATAGCTTAATGGTGAGGCTCTGATACCACTGTAAGTCCACGGTAGCGCCCCGGCCGTCTAACAGACGCCAAATGCGGAACAAAAACTTTTTACAAACTGGCGCTATCGTGTACCGTAACCCGGATCTGCCATTAAAGCTAAACTAACATATTACAAAGGGGTAGAAACGTTATACCGAATGATCCGAGTCCTTCGGTCTTCAACCATCATCCCATGCTTGTTGCGGCTGCTCCGATCTCCTGAATCTCCAGTCTCGTCGTCCAGGTGGCACCACGTCGACGGATCTTTAAACGGGCTCCCGCCTCTGAACCGAGGCAACTCGATCGTCAAGTTTGCTAAAAGAGACGACCAAGATGATGTAGAGAATGAGTAGAACACTTTGTCTCGTTACGTCCAAGACTATGGACGAACGGTTAATGAAGTTGCCATTTGGAATCGGGTGAAAAGAGAAACCGATCACATCTAATTTCTATGCACCAAATCTTATATCTTTTCAAAACAACAACCATCAGCTTTCATCAAGGGGTGGCCGGCCATTTAAGGAGAGGGGGGAGGTGAGTGTAGGAGAGGCATCCCGAGGTGTATCATCACCGACCACGGGACAAATTTCGAAAACGAAAAAGTTAAGGAATTCTACAGCGAATATCGTATCCTCATGAAGTTTTCTACGGTCGCGCATCCCCAGTGCAACAGGAAGGACGAGGTCGCTAACCGGGACGTCATCCGAGGTCTCCGGACACGCCTAGAAAGACGCCAAGGCAGTTGGATCGAAGAACTACCCCGGGTCTTATGGGCCTTGCGCACGTCGAAGAAGACCCCCACCGGAGAGACCCCTTTCAGCCTCTGCTACGGTACCAAGGCAATGGTCCGGTGGAGATCGGGCTGCCCAGCTACAGGGTCGAGCACTTCAATGACGAAAAAAATACCTCGGCCCTCCGAACTAACCTGGACATCTTGTTAGAGAAACGGGACCGAGCTCAGATCAGAACTGCCGCCTATCAACAGCAAACCTCCCGCTACTACAACATGCGAGTCAAACGTCGCTTCTTCAAAACCGGAGATTTAGTCCTAAGGCGGAACGAGTTCATCGATCAAAGCAAGCTGCGTAAGTTTTCCCCGAAATGGGATGGTCCCTTCCTCGTCTCCGAGGTCCTGCCTGGCGGAGCCTATCGCCTACAAGATGCGAATGGTCGCAAATTTCCATGGCCTTACAACACCGAGAAGCTCAAGCTGTACCTCGGAAAAAAATGTCTATGAATATATATTTCTTCTTTCATAAAACCGATGAAAATTCTTCTAAGTTCTTTTTATTTTAATAATAAGAAGGAAACAATAGAGTATCGCAAAAAGGAGAATTTTATTCATTAAAAAGATATTGTGGGCTCTTCAGCCTTACATCAAAAAGAAAAAAGAAAAACTCTTACAACATCGGGTGAAGGGGGTGCAAGAAACATTGCTCATGATACTCAGAAGAAATTTCCGCCGGTCAAGCCCTTACCGCCTAGGACCTCTGCTTCTGATGCTAGCCGCGAACCCTCGAGGCCACGGAAGGGCCAGAAGGCTCTACGAGCGGGCACCCATCGGCGAGATGCCTCGGTAGGTAACACACGAGGACGAGCACCACCGATCGATCCCACCGACTCTTCGAGATCAGGCCAAGACGACATAACGATCTCAGCTTGCCAACCGCCTCATCCTTCAGTTGTTCGGACAAGGGGTTGTGCAGCCCCGGCGACGCCCTCCAGATCGAGTACATCAGCAGCTGGAGTAGGGGTGATCGCCGGGGAAGCAGGCGGACGACATGATCCTCAACGCACCGAATCACCGCATGCAGCGTATCCTCGGAGATCCGCTGATCATACAGATACACGCCTTTGAAAGAAATGATCTCGGGAATGGAGAAAGGGAATCCGTCCATTATTGTGCTTCAGGGTGCAAGCCTAAGTATGGGCAGCACACCCTTCTCTATTTATAACCTCAAACAGAATCCTTAAGGACCTAAATTCACGCGCGCATGGGCGCGAATCCTGGGATTCACCCAAATTACTCCAATACCGCACCGCCACGTGGAAGAACTGACGCGGCTCTTCTAAACGCTTCGCCTCCCCCCATGGGTTCCTAAAGCGTGTCGCCCACGACGGTCACTCTTCCCGATGTTCGCACACCTAGGAAGGTTAGACCAAACCTTGCAAAACCGAGCAGCTTCCCTGCTCGGTCCATCCTTAGCTGGTAATCTCTTACCCCATGATGCCAAGGATCGAAGCCCTCATCAAGAGGCCACCGAGCAGCTTCCCTGCTCGCTCCATCCTTGGCTGGTAATCTCTTACCCAACGACGCCAAAGATCAAAGCCCTCGTCAAGAGGCCACCGAGCAGCTACCCTGCTCGGTCGATCCTTGGCTGGTAATCTCTTACCCAACGATGCCAAGGATCAAAGCCCTCGTCAAGAGGCCACCGAGCAGCTACCCTGCTTGGTCCATCCTTAGCAGGCCACTCCATGCCCTCCCGCGCTAAGGATCAAAGCCCTCATCAAGAGGCCACTGAGCAGCAACCCTGCTCGATCCATCCTTGGCTGGTAATCTCTTACCCAATGACGCCAAGGAAAAAAGCCCTCATCAAGAGGCCACCGAGCAGCAACTCTGCTCAATCCATCCTTAGCTGGTAATCCCTTACCCAATGACGTCAAGGATCGAAGACCTCATCAAGAGGCCACCGAGCAGAAACCCTGCTCGGTCCATCCTTAGCTGGTAATCTCTTACCCAACGACGCCAAGGATCAAAGCCTTCATCAAGAGGCCACCGAGCAGCAACCCTGCTCGGTCCATCCTTGGCTGGTAATCCCTTACCCAATGACGCCAAGGATCGAAGCCCTCGTCAAGATGCCACCGAGCAGCAACCCTACTCGGTCCATCCTTGGCTGGTAATCCCTTACCTAACGACGCCAAGGATCGAAGCCCTCGTCAAGAGGCCACCGAGTAGCTTCTCTGCTCAGTCCATCCTTGGCTGGTAATCTCTTACCCAACGACGCCAAGGATCAAAGCCCTCATCAAGAGGTCACCGAGCAGCTTCCCTGCTCGGTCCATCCTTAGCTGGTAATCTCTTAACTAACGACGCCAAAGATCAAAGCCCTCGTCAAGAGGCCACCGAGCAGCTACCCTGCTCGGTCCATCCTTGGCTGGTAATCTCTTACCCAACGACGCCAAGGATCAAAGCCCTCGTCAAGAGACCACCGAGTAGCTACCCTGCTCGGTCCATCCTTGGCTAGTAATCTTTTACCCAACGACGCCAAGGATCAAATCCCTCATCAAGAGGCCACCGAGCAGCTACCCTGCTCGGTCTATCCATAGCAGGCCAATTTATGCCTTCCCGCGCTAAGGATAAAAGCCCTCATAAAGAGGCCACCGAGCAGCGACCCTGCTCGGTCCATCCTTGGCTGGTAATCTCTTACCCAACGACGCCAAGGATCAAAGCCATCATCAAGAGGCCATTGAGCAGCAACCCTGCTCAGTCCATCCTTGGCTGGTAATCCCTTACCTAACGACGCCAAGAATCGAAGCCCTCATCAAGAGGCCACCGAGTAGCTTCCCTGCTCAGTCCATCCTTGGCTGGTAATATCCTACCCAACGACGCTAAGGATCAAATCCCTCGTCAAGAGGCACCGAGCAGCTACCATGCTCGATCCATCCTTGGCTGGTAATCTCTTACCCAATGACACCAAGGATCAAAGCCCTCGTCAAGAGGCCACCGAGCAGCTACTCTGCTCGATTAATCCTTAGCAGGCCACTCCATGCCCTCCCGCGCTAAGGATCAAAGCCCTCATCAAGAGGCCACCGAGCAGCAATCCTGCTCGGTCCATCCTTGGCTGGTAATCTCTTACCCAACTAGGCCAAGGATCAAAGCCCTCATCAAGAGGCCACCGAGCAGCAACCCTGCACGGTCCATCCTTGGCTGGTAATCCCTTACCTAACGACGCCAAGGATCGAAGCCCTCGTCAAGAGGCCACCGAGCAGCAACCCTGCTCGGTCCATCCTTGGCTGGTAATCCCTTACCCAACGATGCTAGGATCGAAGCCCTCGTCAAGTGGCCACCGAGCAGCTTTCCTGCTCGGTCTATCCTTGGCTGGTAATCTCTTACCCAACGACGCCAAAGATCGAAGCCCTCGTCAGGAGGCCACCGAGTAGCTTCCTTGCTCGGTCCATCCTTGGCTGGTAATCTCTAACCCAACGACGCCAAGGATCGAAGCCCTCGTCAAGAGGCCACCGAGCAGCTTCCCCGCTCGGTTCATCCTTGGCTGGCAATCTCTTACCCAACGACGCCAAGGATCAAAGCCCTCATCAAGAGGCCATCGAGCAGCTTCCCTGCTCAACTTCATGCACGTCTTTAATAAGCGATCCCCACCTCGACTTCGGGGCCATGGAGATACCGACCTTATACCGGTCTTTGCACACTTAGAAAATGGTTGAATTCAACTCGACGTGTGATTGCTAGATGAAAAACCGATCTCCGACCTAACGCATCATGAAAGCTGTACCGCGCAAATAATTTTTTTTACCACAAACAAAGGGAAAATGTGCACGCATATAACACTGCAAAAAGATTTTATTCACAAGGCCGGAAGTATTTACAGAGGTATTATGGGCTCCCCAGCCTTACAAAAACGCTCGGAGGCTTACAAAATTTCAGCGCAAAAGAAAATAAGGAGGCGAGGAGATTCAGGCCTCGGGGCAGGGGAGAACCTTGATGAGCTCCGCATCCACCACCACAACCGAGGTGGCGTCTTGAAGGTCGGCGCCCATTGCAGGAGCCTCGGTGCTGGGAGCCGGGGGGGCCGACTCCTCCCCAACGCTCCCACCAGGGGCCCTTCCCCCTGCGGCGCTTCCAGAGGCATTGCTCTGCGCCTCATCCCCGAGGGATATTCACCCCGGAGCTCGCCGTCAGGAAACTCCGGCATCAGGACCTTGACGGCGTCGAGGACCTCATGCCAAACGAGGGCAGCGGCTTGAGCTAGGTCGGCGTAGAACTGGTCCGACTTCTGGTAGTTCTCCGCCGCCTTCGACGCTCGGAGGTCGGCACGCCTCACTCCTTCCTTTGCCGCCTCGTTCTCCCTTTGAAGAGTGTTCTCCGTCTTCTTCAGGGTGGCGACAAGCACCGTGGAATCTTCCAACTTAGCCTTGGCGGTTCGGGCGGCCTCTCGGCAGCTGGCGATCTCCCGATCCCTGGACGCCGCCCGGTCTTTGAGGACGGCGACCCTCTCCATCGCCGCTTGCAGCTCTAGCCTAGAGCTCTCCTCCCGCGAAGAGAGCTCGCCCACGACCTACATCGTCGGGGCAATTTCCTCGTCCTCCATGTTGACAACAAGGGCGCAGTGCTGGAGGACCTGAAGAAAACAAAGGAGGGTCAAAAAGAGAAAGGGGCACCCAATCTTGCGAACAAAAATACTGAATGAAGACCCGAGTGAGATGGAACACTGACCTTCACGGCCTCCTGGGCTATGGCCGCCATTTGGGCCCTGAGGGTCCCCTGAGGGATTCTGCCCCCGGCTGACCTTTCCATCTCCGAGAGCAGGCTGTCGGCGAAAGAAAGCCCCGAAGGCACCTCGAAGCGAAGCTCCCCTTCATCCACGATGATCGGGGAAGCCGGGGAGCGGGGCACCGTCCTTTGGTACCTCTTGAGGAAAGACGCATGGGAACCAGTCTCACCTCCCACCTCCAAAACCCGGGGCTCCTGCTCCGAGCGCGTTTTCGGCTCGACGCATGGCTAGACTCCGGGGCCAGTGGCGCACTTGAGCGCCTAGCTAGAGTGGCCGCCAATGGAGCCGGAGCCGACGACGGGCGAGAGGGACCGGCACCTCCGGCCTTCTTCCCCTTCTTCTGTTCGACCTGGGCTGCCCGAAATTTGCCTAGATCCATGGGTTCTGCATAAGACAAAAATACAAAGAAGGAGTCAGCAATGCCAGAAAAAAGTGGAAGAATACACAGGTCTAAACTAGTCGCCTAAAAACTCTGACTTACCCGCAAACTGAGCGAGACTGAGCCCAGCCCAACTGAGGGCCTGGTCAGAAAGCAACACATCGGCCCAGGGGAGGGGCTCCCACTCCGACACCGACACCATATCGGGATAATTCGACCGCTTCACCCGCGGGCAGTTGGCCCAGTGCCACTGGATGGGCACAGGCCAATCCTCACCCTCGGGTGGCCCGACAAACAAAAATTTCTTCTTCCATTCGTGGATAGAAGAAGGTACTACGATCACCCCCGACCTGGCGGCACCTTCTCGGTGTTTTCTAAAAGAGATGTATACCCAGCTCGGCTCGCCCTTGTGAGTGCTAGGGTGGTTTTTATAGAAGAGAGGGGATATGAGAAGGCTCCAACTGAAAGGGATCTGCCGCAATTTCAACTGGACCAGAAACCCGAGGAGAATCCTCCAAGAGTTCGGCACTAACTGGCCAGGGGCTAACTCAAAACAATTCAACGCCGCACTCATCTCGGGGGAGAAGGGCAGGCGCATCCCGGCCCAAAAGGCTTTCAGGTATAAGGCAATCTCCTTGCCCCATACCTGGTCTGCCCTCTCCCCCTCCCCGGCCAGACGAAACGAGTAGCCGGGGGGATATGGAAGCGACCCCGAATTGTGACAAGCTCGTCTGCATGACTCAGTATGGAAGATGCGTTACGGACGCCCTTGACCTGCGCTCTGGGGACCACCCCCGTTGCACGACCCCGGGAGGCGTGACTAACCCTAACCTCCCGGGGGGACTCCGACTCAGACGAAGAAGAAGAAGAAGCGGAAGAGGAAGCTGCAGAAGACTCTCTAGACTCTACCCGGGTTATTTCTACAGACTCCTCAGTAGAAGACATCTGACCTGATCAAAGGAATGATTCCTCGGGAGAGAAAACGCAATGATCCCCGACCTAAGGAGAAGAGCGCCGAGCTAACACGCGAAGGGACGAGGAAATTATAATGAGGTATGGGCCCTGAAGAAGATCCCACCTCTATTTATAGCAGCCGGTGTACACATCCTACGACGCCGATCGTATCCCGCCAAAACAACACTTCGCATTCAACGGCCATCGGCGCACCACCTGTCGCACGCGCATTGAGCATGTCACATCAGGCGCAAGAACACTAGCAGCCCGTCGCGTCAGCCAACTAGCGCCAGACACGTGGGCTGGCGCTTCGACGAACGTACGCACGAATCAGCGCCTCCTCTTTAATGCGAGATCTCTCCCCTGATCTACTGACGTCATCAAGAAATACAACCAATTGCCCGGGAATACACACCGACGATATCTTCAAATAAGAGCTTACTCCTGGTGACCAGTCAGACCACTCTCGACCTGACCCATGAATGGGTCGAGACGAGAGTGGGGGGTTAAAGATGAGGCTCGATACCGGTGATTCTCCATATCATGACACGTGGCAGATGACGTGTCCCAGAGCTTACGAGAAAGGATCAAAATTGGTACGTTGGAAGCATACCCCGGGCTTTCAACCCGAGAATGTTCCCGACCTTCGGTGGCCTTCCAGACCACTCCTACGATCACTTTACAAACGACCATCGGCTCGCCTCGAACCCCTCCCGCACGCTGAGTTCCCTCAGCCTTCCAACTCACCTCCGAGCTATCGCATATCTAAGATGCCTCGGCCTCCTGCTCTGTTCCCGAGCCGCCCGTCAAGCTTATCTTCCTTGGTCTCATCGACCGACCCACAGCACTGATCACAAGCGTCTCCGCCACGGCTCCGCAAATCTCGCCAGACGTGAGATATCCTCCGCCCATGATCCCGCGTTCCATGCCATTGCGTTCCCCCATTAACGAGCATATCTCGTCATTAATGGGGAATCTCGCCTGTCACGCGGACGTAACGGCCGACGTGAATCTCGCGCCCGCCTGCCTATGGCTACAACTATATAAACCCCTCTCTCAAACGACTCAAGTAAGCCAATTTTACCCCAATAGGCCGTTACTCTGCCAAAATACCCCGTCTAACTTGATCGTCGAAGGGTTCTCGGTGGCACAACCACCCCGGGACTTCCTTGCAGGTTGCTCGGCCTCAACCACCTCAAGCCCATTGAGATCCACATGCTCCAGGAGGCAACCTCCAACTCAATCTCAGTCATCCATCAGCGCTCGCAGCAGATTAACGGAAGGTAATATCTGAAGGAGATCCAGAGATCCATCACCTTGTGATTTTTAGTTCATGCGCATTGAACCCAGGAACTAAGATTGAAATCTAAATTTTGTTCATGGGTTAATATTTTTGCTCATTAGAAGCAACCATGAGTAGACTTTTTCCTTTTGAATCCAGTCTATTTGGATTGTATCTCACTTCTAGTTGAGAATTGCTGTCAATTGAAATACAAAGGATCTTACAGCAACAGTTGAAGTTTGCTTACGCTTTAGAAACTAAATAGCCCCTCAATGCAACCTCTTAGGTGAAGTTTGGCTTTGGCTATTTTTTTTTTATTTTAATTTTTACAGTAAGCCGCAGCTGGATGCCAGTGGAATTCGAATTCTATACCTTCCGTTCAGCTGTAAAAAGTTTGGCCAAATTATATCAAGAAATACCCTTATCCTTACAGAACCTACTCTATGCGGGACCTACGTTTTCCCTCAAATTTTATCTTCTTATTTTATAGACCATTAAATTGTATCCACTATGAAGGCAAACTTTGCTCTCCAATAAATAATTGCAGGTAAATAATAGAATTGTAGAGATATTTTTGTCAGTAGAATTAGGAAAATTAGGTGTAAATTACACAAAGTACACTTAACTATTCCTTATTTCATTACTATACCTTACACATTAATATAAATTACACTACCAAAAGTAAAGTACGTGGACGCCGTCAATGAAGAGTTCTTTTTTACCCATTTGCCAAGTCACATAAAATATTCTTTCAATAGGATGGAAGATACAGGTATGCTTATAAATAAGCTATCCATGATAGGAATTACATACATTTTTTTTGGACAACTATCTTTAACTCTAAAATTTAATCATATCATTTTAAAATTAAGAAACTTTTACTGTTTAATTATTTAAGAAACTATCTTTTATTCTAATTTTTATGATTGTATTATTTATATTTTATTTTCATACTAGGTCCATTGCACGTGCTAGGAGCCATAATTAGAGGATGGTAGTTTAAACTAACATATTTTGTGCTAATGTTAATGCACTAGTAAAATAGGGGGTTGCCCCTACGGATATTGGAATCCGTAGGGGCAGATTTAACTTGGCCCTACGGATTAATCCGTAGGGCTAAAAGGTTGCCCCTACGGGCCCAGACGTCCAAGAATAAAAATATTAATTCTTAATTTAGTGTTTGCCCCTACGGAGCCGCAAACAAATAACCTACGGGTATATCCGTAGGGGCAACTAAATATCAAATTACTAAAGCTCAGATCTCGATCGCCTACGCTCACAATTTCTTTCTCTCTCAATCTCGATCGCGCGCGAAAACAACTCCTCGTCGCCACCGTCGTCCTCCTCGTCGCCACCGGCGTTCTCGTCGCCAGCGCCGTTCGGGTCGTCGCCACCGCCGGTCAGATGAGTAAATCTTGAGGTAAATTAAAGAATTTTTTGATTAACATACGTGCTGGGTCTGGGGTCGGGGGTTGCGCGCGCGCGAGTTGAGGTTCGGCAGGGGTCGCGGTCGGGGTCGGGGTCGGGGTTGGGGTTAGGGTTAGGGTTGGGGTTCGCTGCTGCTGGGGCTGGGGCTGGGGTTAGGGTTTGCCTTAGGGTTGGTGTTGGGGTTTAGCTGGCCGCGCTGGGGTTAGGGTTAGGGTTAGGTTGGGGCTGGGCTGGGCTGGGGCTGGGGGCTGGGGGCTGGGGCTGGGGCTGGGCTGGGCTGGGGCTGGGGGCTGCCCCTGGGGCTGGGTGGGGCTGGGGCTAGGGTTAGGTTGGGGTTAGGGTTAGGTGGATTGATGACAACAAAATACATGGATGGATCGATGAATTTAGTGATGTTATGTGTCCCGCCAACATAGGAAATTCAAACGTATACTCCGTTTTCTCATTTTAAAACTAGCAACCAAAATGTGACTAAAAAATCTTTCTAAATATATTTGAAACACATTTATTAGTTGGGTTGAATATTTGTGATTCCATTATATTATATTGTAAGATGCAGAAATTGTATCCTAAAACTACTTGATCCAATCATCCAACAAATACATTCATAAGATACTTATTAATTTTCCTGTATCTTGTATTGAATCGTAAGATTGATTTGCATGTCGTAAGATATTTGACAACACTAGGATGTCTTTCATAAAACAGAAAGTAAATTGGTGTAGGGAGAAAGCTGCTTGATGGGTGGTGACTGTGTCCATTCTTTCTTCATAATCCCCTTCAACTCTATGCCTTTCAATTATTGTGGGAAAATTAGATATTACTTGAGTGATCATGATATCATTTTTTCTGAATATTTCTTCCGAGAATTTATGCATGGTCTTGACATTGAACTTTATCATACTCCTTAATATTACTTTAGTGATTGATAATATTCAATAAGCTTATGTTGTTGACCCAAATTAAGTAAGGGGGTTAGTCAATTGGAATTGGTGTTTGGAACTTTGAAGTATATCTTTAATGGGATAGGTTTATTTGGTGCCAGTCAAATAAAATGAGAAGTAGAACCTTTTATTGTTAGTTATGAATGAATCTAATATTGGAAGTTGATGGTTTCAGTTAGAACTTTTTTGGTATATGATAGATTTCCGCCTACCAAAATCGTTCCATCCAAAAAGTGAATACAGTGGAACTTCTGTTCTCCTTGCCCATCCACTTTTTCTCTCTGGAAATTTGTAGTCTATATAACTATCTAAAATGTATTTGCTAATACAATTATTTTAACCTGACATACTAAAATATTATTATATTGTTTATGTTATCAATAAGTTATTAGTAGTATTCTCTTGATTGGTAAAAGGGGCATGGGCGTTCGCTCTATACATTCTTAATGGGATAGAAGCCTACCCCCCACAGCCGGAACACACACATACAACAAGAATACACAACAAACGCATAATTAGAGAGCGATTCGAGATGTTCGGGTTAAAACCAATATATGATACTCGATGATAATATGAAACCTTCATATCCCCATCGAAACTCATATATGAAACTAAAAGCGCCACTTAGTCCCCGTCTATCGGTTAACATACGTGCGATGCTCGTCGTGACCTAGAACTATACGAAGGTTGTTAAATATCGGACAGTATAGCTCGATACTAACAACCGTCGTATAGTCTACGCGACGGGAAAATTCAATCGTATGGTAACCCATAGATTTGTCCCGTGTGGACAAGTTAAGAATGTATAAAGCAAACGCCTTCATTCACTTGTGTTTTCATCCGTTTCGAGATATTTCGTCGATACCTTTCCGCTGGTTCTCCGTGTACAAAGATAGATTAGATGTTCATTTCAACGTTGTTTCACAGCTTTGAAATGATTATCTATTCTATTACAGTGTACTCGGAGAACAGCGGGAAGGTGCTGCCGAAATTTACTCAAAACGGTTGAAAGCACAAGTGATGGGTGTTCGCTCTATACATTCTTAATGGGATAGAAGCCTACCCCCGACAGCCGGAACACACACATACAAATGCATAACTAGAGAGCGATTCGAGATGTTCGGGTTAAAACCAATATATGATACTCGATGATAATATGAAACCTTCATATCCCCATCGAAACTCATATATGAAACTAAAAGCGCCACTTAGTCTCCGTCTATCGGTTAACATACGTGCGATGCTCGTCGTGACCTAGAACTATACGAAGGTTGTTAAATATCGGACAATATAGCTCGATACTAACAACCATCATATAGTCTACGCGACGAGAAAATTCAATCGTATGGTAACCCATAGATTTGTCCCGTGTGGACAAGTTAAGAATGTATAAAGCAAACGCCTTCATTCACTTGTGTTTTCATCCGTTTCGAGATATTTCGTCGGTACCTTTCCGCTGGTTCTCCGTGTACAAAGATAGATTAGATGTTCATTTCAACGTTGTTTCACAGCTTTGAAATGATTATCTATTCTATTACAGTGTACTCGGAGAACAGCGGGGAGGTGCTGCCGAAATTTACTCGAAACGGTTGAAAGCACAAGTGATGGGCGTTCGCTCTATACATTCTTGATGGGATAGAAGCCTACCCCCGACAGCCGGAACACACACATACAAATGCATAACTAGAGAGCGATTCGAGATGTTCGGGTTAAAACCAATATATGATAATATGAAACCTTCATATTCCCATCGATACCCATATATGAAACTAAAAGCGCCACTTAGTCCCCGTCTATCGGTTAACATAACGTGCGATAATTTATTCTTTTCAACGACAAACGCACACACAAAGCATATACACGGATTTTCTCCTTTGTCAGTAACTATCATGTTCTTATATTTCTCAATATAGTCAGCATAACCTACAATTTATATGTTATTCAGTCTAACATGGCCCATGAGTACGTCAGAGTTAAGGACTGGATGTATGTGAATTAGAAACAACGTATTCAACCTAAGTTTGTCGCAGGAGTTGCTGCTTTCCTTGAATTTGCACGAGCACATAATAAGATCATAATAGAGAAGATTCTCTGTCCGTGCGATAGATGTGGCAATAAGTACTGGCAGAAGGTAGAATTGGCAGAGCTTCATATTGTAAAACATGGGTTTACTAGACTTTATTCAACTTGGAAATATCACGGGGAAGGAGAAGAATGCAGTACTGCGGTAGAAGAAGAAGGAGAACACGATAATGCGGCAGGAGAAGAAGAAGAATTCGGTAATACGGCAGGATACGGAAATTTATTTCCATCAGAAGAAATGGAGGATATGGTAGAGGCTGCCCTAGGTGAATCTATTCGTACCGAAGATGACATTCCTTCCGGTCAGGGACCGCGTGCGGATAAATATGAAAATTTCATGAATGATGCTAGGAAACCAATTTATGAGAATGCGAAGTATTCCACCCTCTCATGGTTCGTCCAACTTTTCCAGATTAAGTGCCTAAATGGATGGAGCAACAAGTCATTCACAATGCTTCTTTCGTTCTTGAAAGATTCTATGCCTCCGGGAAATAATGTGCCCGAAAGCTGGTACGAAGCCCAGAAGATGATGTCTGATTTGGGTCTAAAGTGCGAGAAGATTCAAGCATGTCCTAAAAATTACGTGTTGTACCGGAAAGAGAATTCAGATTTGAAAGAGTGTCCAACATGCGCAGAGGCCAGGTATAAGCCGAAAGATTCTGATAAGAAGCCTGATATACCTGTGAAGATAGCACGATACTTTCCCATAACACAGAGGCTACAGAGGCTATTCAGGTGCAAGAAAACAGCCGAGGCAATGATTTGGCATCACCGTGCTCCTCCAAGCGAAAATGGAAAAATGAGCCATCCAAGAGATTCACCGGCATGGAAGGATTTCGATAGGAGGCACGCAATATTCAGTAGCGATTCTCGCAATGTCCGGCTCGGACTGGCTGCCGATGGCTTCTGCCCATTCAACTATATGGCTGGAAGTCACAGTACATGGCCCGTTGTAATGATAATTTATAATCTGTCGCCTTGGTTGGCTATGGACCAATCATACTTTATGATGCCTCTTCTTATCGACGGACCAAACTCACCGGGGAACAATATCGACGTCTATCTCCGACCTCTGATCGAGGAGCTGAAAACTTTGTTCATTGATGGTGTAGAGACATATGATTCAAACACAAATACAACCTTCATACTGCGTGCGGCTTTAATGTGGACAATTAATGACTTTCCTGTGTATGGAATGCTATCAGGTTGGTCCGTACATGGTCACAAAGCATGTCCTCATTGCCATGAACACACAACATCAAAATTTTTGAATTTTAGCAGGAAGGTTTGTTATTGCGGCCATCGACGTTTTCTGCCTCCAGACCACCCCTATAGGTTAGACATGGTTCACTTTGATGGTCATCAGGAGCTTCTTGGGCCTCCATCCCCATTGTCCGGAGAGGACGTGACTGCTAAATGGGATGGTTACAATAACGTGACCTTCGGGATGGATCCGACGAGACAGGTCAAACCACAATATTGGAACAAGTTAAGCATTTTCTTCGAGCTTCCGTACTGGTCTACAAATTCAGTGCGTCATTGTCTGGACGTCATGCATATAGAGAAGGGAGTATCAGAGCACATACTTAACTTGCTTCTGTGTAAAGACGGGAAATCGAAAGACAACATGAATGCCCGGATGGATCTACAAGAGTGGGGAATAAGAAGTGAACTGCACCCTAAACCGGTAGCGGGTAAACCGGGCAAGTTTGTACTTCCCAATGCCGCTTATCATATGTCACAACCGGAGAAGAAAAGATTCCTGCAGGTGTTGCATGATTTGAAAGTCCCCACAGGTTTCTCAGGATCATTCAGCAAGAAAATAAAAATTGTGAAGGGCAAGATCGATGGGCTGAAAAGTCATGATCACCATGTTATCGTGGAGCACCTTCTTCCATTAGCCCTCAGGACTTCTCTCCCCGACTCGGTTGGTCTAGTAATCAACGACCTATGTTGTTTTTTCAGGGAGTTGTGTGCTAAAACACTGGAGGTTGCGACGCTGGATAAACTAGAAAATTCTATTGCGTTGATACTTTGCAAGTTTGAGCGTATTTTCCCACCGTCATTCTTCGATATCATAATACACTTGACGGTTCATCTTGCAACTGAGGCGAAGTTAGCCGGACCGGTACAATATCGATGGATGTATCCCGTCGAGAGGTACGTGTAATTTTTCGTTTCGCGCAATTTATAAATTTATTGTTGTCCTGTATGCCCGTGTTTATTTATTCAACATATTCTCATTAGGTACCTTTACACTCTTAAGAAGTATATACGCAATAAAAATCGACCAGAGGGTTCTATCATGCAAGGTTATCTTCTTGATGAAGCAACCACATTTTGTTCCCGCTATCTGGACGAGAACATTGAGACAAGGCTTAAACGACCACGAAGAATTCAAGACGGGCCATATGGTAAAGCCGAGTATAAGAGGGTAGACACTATGTTTATCAACAAGATATACCGGTTTATCTTGCTTAATTGCGCATGTCTTGAACAAATTAGAGAGTAAGTTCTTTTGGATTAATTGTTATATCTGTGTTTGTGTGTGTATGAAATGACATAATATTAATGTCACAATTATTTGTCGAAAACAGAACTCATTTTAACGAGGTACGTGAGGGGCATCCTGATTGGAACGAAGAGCGTTTGGAAAAATACCATCAGGATAATTTTTGTGATTGGGTCACAGAGCATGTAAGTTATTCAAATTACATTTTATTGCTATCAGTTTTAATCTAAACTTGTATCGTTATGTATTTATCGTAAAATTTGTTTTGTTAGATCCACGATTCGAACTTGTCTGCATCATTTGAGAGTGATTCAAGATGTTTAGCTCAATTTCCTAGTATGGAGGTTGCATATTACAAAGGATTTGGTGTCCTTAGATACAAATTCGAAGTTAAGGACATAGAAACATCTAGAACCACTCAGAATAGTGGGATTGCGACGGTAGGATCGGACGGTGTGATTTACTATGGGTACTTAAATTGTATACTCGGCATCCACTATCCCGGACGATCAGAACCCTTTTATATATTCCACTGTACTTGGTACGATCCGCGAACCGATACAGACAGGTGGAGAAGCAGTCTTGGGACTTGGAAAGATGAATATGGATTGACCAGTGTGAACACACTTCGATTTTACGGTCAGGACGATCCGTTTATCTTTCCGAACCAAGCGTTCCAAGTATACTACTCACAGTGTTTGAAGCATCCGAGGTGGAGTGTTGTATGCCGATGGAAACCTAGAGATGTCTACGATGTCCCAGAATACGAGGACAGCGATGAGGACGAAGAAGAGAGAAGGCTTAAAGTGCTCCGACCGTCTGTTTCGAAGGACGGGTTGTCTTCGACCGATCATGAAGTTACGTGGGTTAGAAATGACATCGACGATGAAATCCAAGTAGATATGTATGATGCGCCCACGAAACGAAAAAGGTTATCAGTAATGTTATATTATTACTTCACATTTTACGCTCTAGATCATATATAGTCAATACTTTTAATGATTGTCTAATGCGTCCACGAACCGTTTATCTAGATTTGATGACGATGTCGGGAGCAGCGAGGGGCGGCAGGAGCTCCAGCCGCGGCAGAGGCAGAGGCAGAGCGGTTCTGCCGCCCGGAGAGCTCCGTAGGGAGCTTCAGAGGGCCGGTCTTGCACCCAGATCGGAGACTCCTTCGGATGCCTCCTTCCGTGTTGATTTGGCCAGACCTCCAGGTATACTGCACGCATATCCATTTTGAATGTAATATTACAGATATTCATGCATGTTTATGTCAAAATTACTTATATTGTCAATGTTTGATTGTCTAGTTATTGGTGATGCGTCCACATCTGGGACAGAGGCCACCCCCGCTCCTCCAGGTATGTTTATATATCATATAGTGTATGTATATTGATTTAGAATGCTATATCATAAATATACACATTCCTTTTGCTCTTACTTAGCAATTTTTATTATTGTCTAGCTGTAGGTGGTGACACCACCGCACCTGCGGGTATGTTTATATGTCCTATAGTGCATGCATATTGATTTAGAACGTTATATTATTGATCTACACATTCTTTTTGCAATTACTTATATAATCTATTTTTAATTGTCTAATTATAGGTGGTGCGTCCACACCTTCCACAGGGGCCACTCCTGCCGCTTCCATACCCTCCGCATCGTCTGCAGGTTAGTATGAATAAATTTAAAATATTTATTTATTTTACATATGCTCTATAGAATAAATATGAACTTCATGGAAATTTAGCGTCGACATTTATTTTATAGTTGGAGAGGATGCGTCCGGGTCCGGGACCCCGGTTGTTCCTCACCGGAGGAACTATCGTCCCGCTCGTGCGCTAGTCACCGGAGGTATATATCACACTTGAATTTTTGTTTAACCTTGATTTCTTAATACAACTTTGTCTTATTATTGATTGTCTTGATATTTCGTGCAGACGCAGGGCCTCTCCACAGGGGGAGGGGGACTCGAGGCCCGAATCAGTCCCATAGGCTGAGGCCTGATAGAGCTAGGGGGGAGGCAGCATTCCCCCTATTTTTTACCCTTGACTATCGCTATACCGGTCCTCATGCCGAGAGGTTCGGCCGGTATTTGGGGGACGAGAGCCGGATCGTGAAGAACTATCCACTTCACGTTGAGTGGGGCGAGCAGCACCAACGCTCATTCGCCCTCTTCTTTGATCAGGCTCGGGTATGTATTAATATATATTTTCATTTGATCTATCCAATATATTTATTATTAACACTTGCAATCTAATAACAATGTTTTTTTTTGTATTTTCAGTTGGATTACGATTTTCAGCCTGTAGCCGACCCTGATCACCCGGGGAGGGTGCTCGACCTTCATGCTCTGTACAATGGCCTGATGAAGAACATGCAGGCCAAGGTCCGATACAACAGGAATGAGCTGAAGGCCGACTGCTACTCCCTGTGGATAGCGACCCCCGAGGCAGAGAGAGCGGCCCTCCTATCTACTCCGGCGTTTGCGAGAGTCGACGTAGAGACATGGCCTCTATTGTGCGCTTATTTCGACTCCGAACGCAAACAAGTATGTATTTTAAATTTAATTCATTATTTATGATATAATTTATTTCTTTGTGTTTCTTAATTAGAAAACTAAATGTTAATACGTTGTGCAGAAACATGCCGCTCAGAATACGGAGAACAGGAAGTCGGCGAAGAGGGGTCGCCCCACTTACACAGGTGGCTCGAGGAACATTACTCGAGCCATGGAGTTATCGGTAAATTAAGAGTTATTCTCTAATATTCTGCAATATTAAGAGTTATTCTCTAATATTTCTAATATTAAGAGTTACTTTCTAATATTGCAGACATCTCGGACCGTGGCGTCAGGTGGTACACCGAGCGTGCTGTCCGCATATCTTGCCGTCCACGGCACCTCGACAGATCCCGCCACGGGCGAGCTTTGATGTCCCGACGTCGCTACCCAGGAGTACTGCGTAAGTGTTAATATTTTTTCTACCCAAATTTGAAATTTTAGTTTTGGAAGGTTCAAGTTTAAATTTTATACTTATACTTTACTGTTTAATGTGGGTGTAGGAGCGGGTGGTTGAGCAGGCCCAGGCCTCGGGGATCGATTTTACCGGACAGAACGATCCGAGGCTGCTGACCCCAGTTCTGTACGCCGCACACGGAGGGCACCACGGAGGTTGGGAGAGAGGCCGGGGATTGGGCCCTAGTAGGGCCCATATGAGGTTGGACTCCACCCCGGCGGTTACTTCCTCCGTCTCCAGTGACCGGCATGTCCATCAGGAACTGGATAGCTTGAGGGCCACCGTTCAGAAGTTGAAGGAGATGCTGGTATGTATACTACTTTATAGTAAAATATCATTTCATATTATATACATATCAACATATCCATAATTAGTACGTAGCTTGAGCTTATTTGGTTTTAGACTTAAGTTTGATTAATCATACATACATATGTAATTAAAATAAACAACGCTTTTCCAAACTAGATATCCAAACAGGGTTTCGAAATAACTTAATAATGAAACGAATTCGAATAATACACAGTTCTTACACGCTTCTTACACACGTTATGTCCAGACGCGACAGGGTAGATCGACCGAGCTTCCACATGCATCTCCTTCGGCTGCGGCTCCGCAAGCCACTACATCGGCTGCGGTTCCGCAGACAGCTCCTGTAGCTCCACCGCCCACTCAGACTCCCGCAGCCGCAGCTCCGCAAGCGACTACCTCGACGGCGGCTGCGCAGACCACATCGCCAGCTCCACATGCCGCTCAGACTCCCTTATTTGTAGCATTGCAGAGTGTATTGACCGAGGAGCAGGCGCGCGTTATTCTAACGTTATTCAGAGGTGGAGCTGGACCGAACCAGGGTAGCTTTTTGGTTCTTATTTTTTGAAACATGTATTTATATCACATTGTACTACATTTTGAAACGATATTGATATTGGTTTGTATTTATATCATATTCAGTTTTTGGGTTTCTTTTGTATATTATATATATGCGTGAGATGTGATTATGAATACTGCAATATATGATTTGATTGATGTATATAGTATTGTGCACAGGGCGGGAAAAAATCTAGCAGCCCATTTTTAAAAAAAAATACAGACAATATGTACCTACGGATTAAGCCGTAGGTACATACGTTGCCCCTACGGAGTTATCCGTAGGGGAAAACTATCAGGAAACCTGATATTTTCCCACCTGATCTCAGTGCATGGTGTTGTGGGTTGCCCCTACGGATAAATCCGTAGGGGCCACTGTCTATCCCCTACGGATTTATCCGTAGGGGCAAAATATCAGGTTTCCTGACATTTTCCCCCCTGATCTCAGTGCAGGGTGTTGGGAGTGCCCCTACGGATATGTCCGTAGGGACCACTGCCTATCCCCTACGGAGTTATCCGTAGGGATAGTACAAGGACCTACGGATGTATCCGTAGGTATATACAGTATATTCAAAAAAAAAAAATTACATATATGATTTGATTACCCCTACGGAGTACTCCGTAGGGGCAATAACACCTACATATATATCCGTAGGGGCAAGAATTTGCCCGTAGGGGCAAGTTCAGGGCCTCAACTTGCACCTGCGGCCTTTGCACCTACGGGGTATTTTTTCGCCCCTACGCAGATATCCGTAGGGGCAGTGGGTTGCCCCTACGGATAAATCCGTTGGAGCAACCATTATTCGTAGTAGTGATGGGCCGATTTTAAAATTCTTACAAGGAAGTATGACTCTCCAAGTTGTCTAAAAATTAAGGAGTTATTGTGTTTTGCCTTATTGTTCCCGTTGTAATAGCAGTTATTAAGGACTAGTATGTTGCATGTACGATGCATGTTTGTATATTAATTTTAACATAAAAATGTTGAAAAATATATTTTTTTTAAATTAACTGAAGAGATGGGAACGTGGGAATGAGAGAGTTTGTTATGAGTGAACAGTCTCTCTCTCTCTACTATTATAATGCAAAGGGGAGAGGCGTGTTGCGTTATTTTAAAGTTCTAATTATATAGTAAATGCACGTTTTTCAATTGTAGCATTTGTGGGTCAATCCGAAAGGAAGAGGACAATTTTAGCTAAAATTTTAACAAATTAAAATAGATTTTTGAAACCTTTTATTAATTAATAATTATTTAAATGCTGAAATTAAAAGCAATATTTAAATAAAGTGCAAGAAATAAAATAATTAAATGCTAGAAATTAAATGCAATGATTAAAAACAAATAAAGGTAATACATTTAAGGAAATATGATAAAGTAATTTAAACGTAGGTTTTGAATCCCTAGAGCTTATCATGATCAATAAAACTAAGTGTTTTCTCTGATCTGTCCTCATCCAATATATTTTCAAGAATAGAGTATCTGTTCAATGCTGTAGTGTGTCAAGCCCTAAGAAAACATAAACTATACAATCTTTGAATTAAAAACCATCAAGAAATTTAGTTTAAATTATTCAAGGATGTATTTATATTTTAATCTGGTATTAACTAGCCTAAATCTTGCCCTAGATGGACCACCATATCTACCATATCTAAGTTTATCGATGAGTAAGTATTAACTCTAAATCTAAATAAACCTAATCATGGCTAATCATCTTGTATTATACTTCTGTTAATCCAACAGGAGGCACACACGATTAGGCTATCTATCGTGGTCCAAAAAACAGCAGCAGAGCCTCCCCTAGATATGGGTCGTTATTTTTCTCTCATCAAGTCATAAGGATATATGGTGAGTAAAATAGTATGTAAATCCAAAATTCTTGGCCTCAACATAACCTCATTTTAGTATGGGCTGTATATCTTAATTTATTTTGATTGATATGCAATTATGTTTATCAGTATGTCCAGCGTGTACCGATATAACTATTTATGTCTATATATTACTGGTTTTGTGCACATGCCACGCAAGTGGAAAACTAATAACCCATCATTCGATTGTTTTAAATATGATATGAATAAAATTTGAAATGTGTTCAACAACCGATACTGTAGGTGGTAAGAACTCATTACAATGGGACCATGGTTAACTTGTTTAGTTTGGGATGATTATATTTTCTGATAGGGTTATTTATTGAAGATCAACCTTCTTCATCTTCTTCCTCTTGAATAAATAATTTTTTTTATATCAAAACATTGTTTTCGTGATCGTTCTATTTTAAATTCTCAATATTTTTTTGTTTAAGTAAATCTGAAATCATTATTTTGGATCAATACAGCATCAACATAACCATAATTAGATACCACTTGCTAAGTTAGTGAAGAAGACAGAGAGATGTGGAATAAATTAGCCACTCTTTCCAATACGGATCGAAGACCCGGCCTCAATACCGGGGCCCTTACAAACTGGGTCATGTTAGAAGTAAAGAGAACCTGGCTTCAAATTTACTTGTTATATTTTGATGACTAAATAATATTAAAGTAATATTATTTAATACTATTATCAAATAATATTATCAAATAGTCGTCGATGAAATATGTATGGTTTGTTCCATATCCAATTCACGTCACAAGTCCAGTCTAACAATATATCATACAATAATCCTATCCCGGCCTGCCACGTAGCCATGCAAGCATCTAACTCATGGTCACGAGATTTAATCTCGTGATGAAATATGTATGGTTTGTTCCATATCCAATTCACGTCACAAGTCCAGTCTAACAATATATCATACAATAATCCTATCCCGGCCTGCCACGTAGCCATGCAAGCATCTAACTCATGGTCACGAGATTTAATCTCGTGCTCTTGCTGCTGCTTCTCCTGGTGGGCCTTGACACTGATATCGGCCATGAATTTTGCATAAAAAAAAACATATATCAAATAGAAAATAGTCATACAACAGGTTAAATTAGAGTTTCATAGCAGGTGAAACTCTAATTCAATGACTAAATAATATAAAAAAGGAAGGATCTTTTTCCTCCTACTCCTCCTCCTAGCTTCTTTTACGTGTAATTAAAGTTTCTAGGGTTTCGATTTGCTGAATGACGAAGAAGAGGAAAATGACGCGAGTTGATTGGACGAGGTGCTCTCCTTTCACGTACACCGGTGAGCGCCACGCCGGTGAGCACCACGCTCCAGAGGTTCGTCTTCCTCTCTTGAATCAATCTCTCTCTCTCTCTCTCTGTCTTGATTTGGTGATGATCGATTAATTGTTTTGATATTTTTGCAATTAAGATGAGTCTGTTATATTGTGTTTATAGTATGTGTTTATGCGAATCGGCATAATATGATTGCTTTGATCATAATTATAAGCTACACGTCAGTATTTAATAAATTTGGTATTTTCCCGTCTGAAGGGACCACATTATAATTCTGGCATAAACTTTATCACCAAGCAGTTAGCAGTCGCCATCAAGCTGTAACTCATGATTTCAATTGCTTGCGGTTCCCTGTCGCCATCAAGGGCTCCGCCACTGAATCAAGCATTTTCCTTTATTAAGCATTTTCAGGTAAATTCCAAGTAGCAATCGGTGACTACTGGGTCGCTTCACTTGGGCATGTGCTCGGAATCTCTTTTTTGGTTACCATACTCCTAATAATACAGCCAGCTCGGGACCCAGCAGCCCTTCAATCAATCAATAAAAAAAAAAATTCAACACATAGTGATGCATGCATGCATGTGCAGCGCTTCCAAATTACAAAAGAAACAAGAGTTCTTTTTATTTTAGGCAAAAGTGTGACCACGGCAACCACCGGGTCGCTGCATCTGGGAGGTGGGACCCGCACTTAAGTACATTGTGTGTGTGGATCCGGCCCACCCATGCGAGGGACGCTTACCCTTGCCTCTCTTATTTTAATACATCATGCAATGCAATGTTTTATTTTAATAAAAAAAATGGCCCTATAAATAGTCTTGGCCTAAGTAAACATATTTTCATTGTTGGGTAGGTACTCTCAATTAATGATGCAAGTGCAATCTCTAATGTTACTCATCTCCTCCCTCCTCCTACTATCTTCTTTATTCTTGGTAGAGTTCGCAGCATGCTAATGAATTCGACTTCTTCAGTCTAGTGGTTCAGTGGTCGGCGTCCGTCGCCAATCGAAAATGTAATCCAACACCTGCAGATTTTACGATTCATGGACTTTGGCCGACCAACGGGACTGGGAATGGCCCTAACAAGTGTCCTCCACAAAGCATGTTCAACGCATCCAAGGTATCTTTCTCTATCAATCTTGAAATATCAACATGAGAAATACTTGGGTGCATTCGTTTTTGGCATCGGTAAAGTCGTTCCAAAATAAGAACCGGTAGATCCAATCAATTCAAGACGCGTATCGGTGATATTCTGCAAATTTATGAAACATGAAATTTTTATTCTTTTAATAAAAACAACCCCTTTTATTTTTTCTTTCTTTCTTCTTCTTTTCAATCTCAAAAGAAAGAGCTCGACAATGCCTTCTTCACTTCTCTATTAAACCCATTTGTGCCAAATTATGGACAACCATTAAACACATCAAACGCGTCTCAAATATTGATTACTGTCGTGAGCGAAAGTAAACAATTAAACACCAGAAGTGTTATGCTAAATTTGGAACAGAATATTGAATCTTCTCTTTTCAACAATTTTGGTGAATTTTGGTGAACCTTACAATTGGAGAAACTCTGCTTTTTTAACATATCAAATGGACTGGGAGGAAAATTTAAACTGTTCATGAAATTACATATTTGAATTTTAATTAAGCAATTCAAAATTTCTGATTGACATGAAATAAATTAATATACAAAATTTACAGGAATGCATGTCTTAAAGAAGCAAAAATTGATGCACTGTACTGGATTTGGTCAATCTATGATTATACTAACTCACTAATTAATTGTATGATAAAATTGGGGAATGATAAAACGGAGGAATTGGTTGTTTATGGTAGGAAATTGATTGAAATAAATTGAAACATTTGATTAAATAGGTCAAGCAAAGATTAGAAAATTAACATGTATCGAGAAGTGGAACTAGGAATTCCAACTAGATGATAGAAACTGACATATATGCATGATAATATGTCTGGCGGTGAGCTTGTGGCAGTATGAGTTAGCTCAAAAGTCAAGTAAATGAAGAAAAACCGTCTTGTAATTTTTTTTATGGAAGTATAGAAAAAATGAAAATCCGTTGTTAGAACTATAGGTACACAAAGTACGAAAGATGCTAAATAATTAGCAAATGACTATTAATTAGGAAGTATTCTCGTGTTAGAACGATCTTGGATAAGTGCCAAGAAGGCTGACTATAAATTCTATACTTTGATTCTGGACAAAGAAGTTAGAGAAGCATAGAAAACAATAGTTTGGTTGTGACAATAGTTTGGTTGTAACAAATCTAACGATTATTCTAAAATATAATGATGGAAAAGTTTTGAGTTCTTAGAAATTTTAGAATTAACATAAAAAAACCAAATTTGTGGAATTACAAAGTTAGCAAAACAAAAACCCATAAGAAGAAGAAATGATGGTAGACTGCAGTCCCATAGTTAAGAGATGTTTAGGACAAATATGAAATCTTTGTCCTAAAAGAAAAAAGAAATGAGGAATATGACATTAGCGAAACAAAATTTCTGATTAACATGAGTCATTCCAACACCAAGCAGGCATAACCAAAAAAAAAAAAAAAAATCCCCAATCATCATGATCTTAATAACATACAGCCGCTTTATTTGATCACCAACAATAGAACTCCATACAAACCCTTGTTCTTACAAACAGGCTAACATGAAATCCATGTCCCCAAAAGTAGCCGCGGCTTTATATGCTGGTTTTAATTCTATTTTCAAATAAACATGAATCAATGCAAATCCAAAACCTTCTAACTAGAATGCGAACGAGCTGGCAAGATATAAAACGTTGCAACAATAATGATTTCTAGAAACGCGAGTGGATTAAGCACGGCACCTCCTCCAAGCTCGACCAGCATGCCTATTTCCAAAAATCTCTCGACCTCAAGGACAAAATCAACCCCCTCAAAGCCCTCATTGATGCGGGCATCAAACCAGACAGCGTAAAGACCTACAAGTTCAAAGATATCATGAGCGCGGTTGAAAAAGGACATGAAGGTTTCACCCCCGGGATCCAGTGCCTTGCTTATACGTGTATACCTCGTAAGGATAAATTATTACAGATCTATTTTTGTCTGGATAAATCGGGACAGAATCGGATTAATTGTCCTTTCAAAGCATACAGCTAGAAGACCCAATGCGGTCAGATCCAGCTATATGCTTTGAAAGGACAATTAATCCGATTCTGTCCCGATTTATCCAGACAAAAATAGATCTGAAATAATTTATCCTTACGAGGCATACGCGTATAAGCAAGGCACTGGATCCAGGGGGTGAAACCTTCATGTCATTTTTCAACCGCGCTCATGATATCTTTGAACTTGTAGATCTTTACGCTGTCTGGTTTGATACCCGCATCACTGAGGGCTTTGAGGAGGTTGATTTTGTCCTTGAGGTCGAGAGATTTTTGAAAATAGGCATACTTGTCGAGCTTGGAGCAGGTGCCGTGCTTAATCCACTCGCGTTTCCAGAAATCATTATTGTTGCAAATGTTTTATATCTGGCCAGCTCGTTCGCATTCTAGTTAGAAGATTTTGGATCTTCATTGATTCATGATAGTTTGAAAATAGAATTAAAACCAGTATATAAAGCCGCGGCTACTTTTGGGGACACGGATTTCATGTTAGCCTGTTTGTAAGAACAAGGGTTTGCATGGAGTTCTATTGTTGGCGATCAAATAAAGCGGCTGTATGTTATTAGGATCATGATGAGTGGGTTTTTTTTTTTTTTTTGGGTTATGCCTGCCTATCTAGTTTGGTGATGGAATGACTCATGTCAATCAGAAAGTTTGTTTTGCTAATGTCATATTTCTCATTTCTTTTAGGGACAAAGATTTCATGTTTGTCCTAAACATCTCTTAACTATTGGACTGCAGTCTACCCTCATTTCTTCTTCTTATGGTTTTTTGTTTTGCTAACGCCGTAGTTCCATAAATTTGGTTTTTTATGTTAATTCTAAAATTTCTAAGAACTCAAAACTTTTCCATCATTATATTTTAGAATAATTCGTTAGATTTGTTACAACCAAACTACTGTTACAACCAAACTATTGTTTTCTATGCTTCTCTAACTTCTTTGTCCAGGGTCAAAGTATAGAATTTATAGTCAACCTTCTTGGCACTTATCCAAGATTATTCTAACACGAAAATACTTCCTAATTAATAGTAATTCGCTAATTATTTAGCATCTACTGGTTTGCTGTTGTTTTTGTACATGTCTAAAGCTGTGGCCATGCCTTGAATTTTTAAAAAAATAATTCTACCTTGTTCTTAAATAAAATCAAAGAAAGAATAAGGTTCAGCTAAAAAAGCTACTGATTGGTGTTATGTTTAAGCTGGTAAATGTTTATATGTGAAGGTAATTAAGGTTTTTTTCCTGACAAATATATGTTCGGGGAATGAATGTGCTTATAAGATGTTCGTGTAAATGTCTGAATGATAATGTTTGGAAAATCTTTACTCAATTAACTAAACGATGGTGTACGGAATGTGTTTGTGTAAATGTTCGAATGAACGTATTTAAAATATCTCCGTGCAACTGTTTGAATATTTGTGTTTGAATATTTGTACTTGTAAGATGTTTATATAAATGTCCAAATGAGCAAGTTTTGAATATTTTTGTCTAATTTCTTGAGTGTTGTGTTTTGAAGGTGCTTGCGTAAATGCTCAATTGATCGTGTATGTAGACAGTATTGACGATTCTTGATTGAGAGGAGAGACTCTTGATTTTGCCTGAGAGACCGCATTGAGAGAAGAGATTCTTGATTTTGCTCAACCAGGAAATTCATTGTAGCTCCAACTAAAAACAACCAAAATAATTTACATTAACATGAGTAGCAATGAATTATATAGCTCAGCAGCTCATAAATGAGCACAAGCCGAAAACATGCTAACTAGAACAATTTCGTTTGGTTTTATGTTTGCATCATGCATTTTTCTGAAGAGCAGCAATGCATCGGAGTAATCATGAGCTTGCGAAAGCCCGGTGATCATAGAGCTCCAAGATATCAAATCCTTGTTTGAAATTTCATTGAAGATCAACTTGCGGAAACTACGTCTCCTGCTTTGGAGCATGCAGCGATCACAGCCTTCATAGTCACCATATTCTTCTCTTTCATCTCATAAAATACTTTCTTAGCCAAAAATCACAAAATAAAAAAATTTACAAAAAATATATAAACCAACATAATTATTTCAACTCCAGCCCACGCTGAACCCCATCAGGTTTTATAATAATGTAAGTCTCCTCCACCTCCTCCTGCAACAAATTAATCAAAAAAAAAAGTCAACAAAATCTAAATTTGGGCTGTTTTCTCAGATGGGTCTTCTTCAAATCCAAATCAAACATCAAAATTTTCGATTTTTACCATGTCGGCGACGAGATGAGGAAGAAAGATGTGGGTTCTGGTCCTCTTCGGTCGAGATTTAGCATGGCTGAGGTTGGTAGAAAGAGAAAGAATGGGAGATTGCTGCAGCGATGAGAGGTGGTGGTAATGGCACCGGAGGTTGAGATTAAGGGAGTGGCAGTGAGCGTAGGCGGCGGTTCTTTGAAGCGATGGGGTTGGAGATGGAGCACAAGGGGTTGCTGCTTTGTGGGAAGCCTCTGATGATTATGTTGAAAATGAAGGAGTTTGGTTGTGGTATTTGATCAAATACTTGTAGGCATGGGTCAAATGAGAATGGAAGATAGCATAGGATGCGAAAACCTTTGAGATTGGATATGGGTATTTGTGTAAACCTGTAACAATGAGGTGGGCATGGAGAGGAGGAGGTCGAGGGCGGAGCGGGATCCGGAGGTGCGGCCAAGGCGGGAGAGGCCTCGGATGAGGGATGTGCAGGGGATGATGAGATCGGGGATGAGGGAGGGGGAGGGCGTGGTCCAGGTCGCCTTTGCGGCGGCGGCGGCGGCGGTGCTTGGGGAGGTGAAGGGGGAGGGAAGAGGAGGTTTGATGCTGTAATGAAAAGGAAGGATTTTAAAAAAATTAATTGGGGTCACGTGGCCGTTTAAAAGTGGGATTTAACGGGTCAGGAGAGATGTTGGGTAACGGCTATCGATTTTAGAGGGTTTCGTCTAACGGCAGGAGTACTGCCGGGTTTCTGAATATTACTCGAAACTTCGAGGGGTTTTCATGAAATAAGGCTTTGAAAACATCTAAGACCAATGGTTCAAATTATGACTTGGCCACCATTTTTAGCTCAAGCATTGCCTCGCCCCCTCTCCAATGGTTCAAATTATGACTTGGCCACCAATGGTTCAACTTGTGTTCATGCTCGTCTCCTCAAACCCAACAACCAAATCATCACCAAAACTTTCTTTCTCCACAACAAACTCCTAAACCTCTACTCTCGATGCGCCTCCCTCAAACTCGCACACCAACTGTTTGATACAATGCCTGAAAGTGACACAGTCTCCTACAGCACTCTAATCTCCACTCACCTTCGCTTCAATCATGATGTCTTCACTGCATCACGGCTCTACTCTCGATTTCTGGGAGAGGGCCTCAGACCCAACTGCATTACTTTTGCTGTGTTATTTAGTAGTTTGAATGTAGTGATTCATGCGCGCCTTTTGGAGCAAATGCATTGCCATTCAGTCAAGTTTGGGTTGAATTCAATGGGTTTGCGGGTTCCTCGCTTGTGAACGGGTATGAGAAGTGTAGAGGGTTAAAGGAGAGGCTCTTTGAGCGTTTGAGGAAATTGATGGAGTGGATTCGGTTTATTGGAATATAATGATCAACGCTTGTGCTCTTAGCGGTAGCAAAGTGCACACGGTTGCGATCTTTTCGAGAATGAGAAGAGAGAGTAGTAAAGGATTTGATTCTTTCACTTTAATGAGCCTGGTGAAAACTTGTGTAGCGATTCATGCTTGCCTTTTTTATTATGTTTTCTATAATGAATAGAAATGACTTTATCTGACCTTTTAGTAAACTAAGTGTGATGCGCATTAGATTGTGTGATCATAACTTGCGTAAATGATTACATTCTCGGTTCTAATTGGATTGGGGTAGAGGTTCCAAAGGAGAATGTAAGAATTAATTTTAGTAAAAGGCCAAGTTCATACATTGAAATGAAGGTTCGATTTCCAAGGTTATCATCTAATTTTATCATCCTTGTCGATTTCATTAGTCTTAATAGAAAATAAGGATTGCTGATTACTTGCAAATTCTTTTGGTTGCTTAATTTTGGATAATGCTAAGATGAATGTGTAGCTGAATTTACAATGTTAAGATGACCGAGGGAATGCATGTCCCATAAAATGGAGGGGCAACACTCGAAGAAGATCAAATGTATGTCCATAGATCGCCGAACTAACTGAGTTTATTTGAACCGTTGCCATATATTATTTAAAATATTCCTTACTTATGAATTCAAATGAAGAGTTATTAACTTGAGTTAACATATAAACGCTGTTCAGATGGGAAAATAAAAAAAAAATCATATGCAACTGAACAAAGCAAAAGCACTACTTTGATAATAGTTATAAATTAATCATGATTTCTTTTTTACGCAGCAAAGACCACTAGCCCCGCGTGTCCTTCTCGAAGTACTAAGTAGAAGTTATCGGGTTGGACCCTCCCTCCTCTCCCAAACAAACTTTTATTGCCCACCACTGGGCTATGTGCCCCCACACAACCATGAATTTTTTTTGATTGTTTCAAGCACAATCCTTTTTCATTGTTTCTCATTTTAAAACCTGATTTTATAAGAGTTACAATGGTAAAGTTGTTATTCATCAACTCAAAGACCTTAAGCTCTATAACAAACTTCACTGTCGCATACACATCCATCACCACCGTTATTAATCTTCTGCTCATTGTCATCTCCCTCCATAAGCATCCATCCACTTTGCACGCATCACAAAAGTACTCATCTCGAAGAGAGAGCTTTAGCTCATGTTGTTGGTGCCACTCGTGATTCAAAATCTTTGGCCTGCCCTGCACTATTTCCTGAGATTTCTCCTGCATTTTATCCTCGTCAAAAGGGTACGCATCGGATCCATATGCTTCTAAGTAAATCCTTGCCTTTTTGGTAATCATGCATCCATTTCGGCCTCGTGAAACAAGTGTGGGAATAAAAGGAAGGTTAGGTCTGCGATCCAAGTAATTATGTCTTTTATCTCCAAATGGAAGGGTCAGCTATGGCATGTTTGAATAAGATTCGTCGAATGAAGATTGGTCATGATCACAAGGTATGTATACAATATCGAAATTAGTATACTTTGCCTTGATTTCGTTGTATTTTTTTGATAAGCTTTGGTTTGAAACATTGACAAGGTATGCAATGCTTCGATGAGGAGAAGAAGAGAATGGTTTTCCCAACAAGCTCCGACACTGCAATCTGAATAATGAGAAAAAAAACAGATTCCGTATTAGTTAGGGATATTCTATCTATATACTAATATATAATTTAGGTTGAACTTAGAATATTCTTATAACATTTAGTCAAAAACACCAACTTCCTATTTTAATATTCATATTAGAGCCCATGCATGATGCGCGTAGTTTCAACCTAGCGGCAACTATAAAAAGGTGACAGAGTCGTTTTCTTCGTCGACAAGCAACGATTCTAATGTTTGCGCCTTAATCCTTGTCTTCTCTATAGCATCAAATTCTGCCAGCTTCTCCAGTGAGAATGGATAAGCACTAATTCCATAATCTTATATGAGATTGGAAACATCTGTTCTAATAATTCCTCCATCCTTTCCTATAATAGCCAACAATGGGAACGAACAAAGCCTAAAATGATATGTAAGCAAATTTTTTCTCTCGTTTTTGAAAGGCGTTATGAGCCATGGAAGGGTTTCAATGCATTGTTCGAAAGACTCAGCATTTTCCTCGTGAAAAATTATTGATCCAATCTCAAAGGCCTTGCCTTGGTCCTTCAGTTCTTTATAGATTTTCTCCAGTTTCTCCGTAAACTCACGAGATTTTTAGAGATGTCTTGATAAGTAGTAAATTTCGACAATTTTGCCTCCAATTTCTTCGGCCGGTACCTGAAAAAATAGTTTAAATGTGAACCAAATATACATAAAAATATTTAGTATGTGGACCACGGTGTCCATGTGGTAGTATTGTCGGGGGCGGAGCCCGCAAGCGACGCATACACAACACAACTTGGGTGCCCATTCTAACCCAAAAGCCCGAGCTGTTAGGTAGAGGTCCAAGTTACATTATATACACATCAACTTCTTCGTGAACTCCCGATGTGGGACTATACGAGTCACCCAAACTCAACAATCCCGAGCTTGACTCGTATCGTACATACCCGCCTGCACCGTTGTAGGTGGCATACAACATCGGCGGTGTGTACCAGGCTTACAGGCGCTTCAACTCACAGTGGGAAGCCGTTGTACTCACAACCTTTCTTAAGTGATGTACAACACTGGTGTTCAACACAAGCACTCAACCCATTTTTCCCCACATCACAACGCTCCACCCCTCTCCCGAACAAACCTGGCTCTGATACCAGTTGTTGGGAGGGGAAGTCGATCCACGGAACAGTGCTCGCGACAAAACCCAAATCACGCAAAAATACAATCACGCAATTAAATGACGAAAGACAATATAAATTAAAGTGCAGGAATAAGAAAGCAATCAATCACAAACAAGATAGATTTGTTAACGAGGTTCACCCACCGTATGGCTAGTCCCCGGCAGAGCGGAATCTGCAAACGTCTACTATACTTGAATCAAGTTTACAAGCAAGAACAACCCTAGGAGATTTCTCTCAAATCTCTCTATACAAATCTCTCTTGGCCTTCTTTTGTGATGATACTTGTGATGGATACAAGCGATGGATGGATACTAAAAAATGCCTCTCATAAGATGTGCTTTTATAGCACCCAGGACAATGTCACTATCTAACAAAGTCACCACCTTTCATTGTCATCACCTAACAATGTCATGGATGTCAAAAGTAGCACCTACCAAAGTCACCATCTATCATTGTCATCACCTAACAATGTCATAGATGTCAAAAGTGGCACCTACCAAAGTCACCACCTATCATTGTCATCACCTAACAATGTCATGGATGTCAAAAGTGGCACCTACCAAAGTCACCACCTATCATTGTCATCACCTAACAATGTCATAGATGTCAAAAGGTGGTACCTAACCATAGACTTTAATTTGCATCAATTTTCAACAGTTTTTCCTGTGGGGCCAATGGCCACAAGGGATAGATTTCCTTCAAGAAAAAAGCCCCCGTAGGATTTTTTGCCATAGACTTTGAATGTTCGGGTGAGCGAATATATTCTCTCGTCGCCGAAGGGGATGGCTAGCCATGGCATTGAAGAAAAGTAGTATTCGAAGTTGGATTGGTGGTTGTCGCTAGATATGAATATGAGCTCGAAGAATGGGTCCTCAGATTTGATGGCGTTGTAGGTATCTTTGAGTTTACGGAGGAAGGCTTTACATGGGGCGCACCAGTGGGGCAAGAAGTAGAGCAGGACGTTCTTGCCTATGAGCTCCGAGATCGAGACCTATTCATAAGGATAAACCGACATAAATTATCTTTATCTTCAACTACTGAGCTTGCTCAATAATAAACTGCATCTAAGAGAAGTTTTAACCTAGGGGAAATAGCAAGCATGTCAATAAATGCTAAACAATATTAAAAATAGAATGTTACACCTGGTCAATTTAGTCGAGGAGACAACCCTTAAAGAATGCAAAATGGAAGAAAATGATTCATGTTGACCTAAAATTTTGGGATAATGGTTTGTGGACGTTGTTTATGTTGGATATAGTGCCCTCAAAGTCAATTATTGGATCGCAGGTAGGTGATTGCAATGATTGAGGAGGAGCTATACCGGTAGCACAGTCTTACTCGAGATGATAGTATACCATCTGGTTTGCCTTTATCAGTCGTGTATACGTTCAGGTGACTGATCACGATTACACGTTGATAAAGCCCTTAGGATCTTGCTTGACTACCAACAGTATGATGGCGATCATATACGTGAGAGTTGGGTGGTCTATAAGCTCATCCTTAAAAGTGGTCCCTAGTCGTGGGAGTTTCGAGACAGCGAATCAATACTCCGGAGTAGACTGGTGTATACAGTCGAGACCCCGACGAGCGGCGGTGGCCGGTCTCACAAGCCACTGGTGTCAGTTGGATAATCTAAAATGTATACAGATGCTCATTGGGTTATGAGTACACCGGACAGGACTCGCCAGGAACCTGCTAGTTGGTATTATACCTATCGTCAGATAGCAGTTTCCTGGTGACACGTGTACAGGTTAGTTCATCGATTTGAGGTCGTCATTTGTCTCGTGTGAGTTCCTACTGTGCTTTGATTTCTACCCTACTATGGCTCAAAGGAGTCGTGCAAACAGGTCTTTTTTGGGTACAGTCTCGAGCCACATGGAGGCAGGTGAGCGGATCGGCAGGGGATTCATCTCTCCCGGTATTGGGGGTGAGATCGTACTGTGTCTAGGAAAGCCATTACACCAAGTCCTTGACCAAGGCAGGTGAGAATTACTGGTAGGTACTCCAGTAGTTTCTCAGGGTGTTCAGGGCTTGTCTCCGATAAGACTTATACCGTTTTTGGGGGTCTGACGTTACCATCCCCCTAAGCCCGATATGCGATACCCATAGACGAACGGACCGGACTGTATGTATATTATCACTGTTAGGCTCAGTAGGGTTTCAGGATGAGTTCGCTCATCGGCTACCCTTGAGGTCAGTACATGGGCAGCCGTTACGCACAGCTAGTGCCGCTGACGGCTTGTGGTTAAACCCACCGCCAGGGTACTGACGAGTCATTAGAGTCCCCCACAGATAGTTTCCCAAGTTCGGACGAAACGTTGTAGAGACCGTATGGTTTTATGGCAGGGTTCGGAAAATGCACGTGCGTTTACGCACGTGTCATATTTCGGGCAGATAATACTGATGGGTTTTGGTTTAAGCCGGATCCATGTATTAT
This sequence comes from Agapanthus africanus, assembly GCA_030015575.1. Taxonomy (NCBI): domain Eukaryota; kingdom Viridiplantae; phylum Streptophyta; class Magnoliopsida; order Asparagales; family Amaryllidaceae; genus Agapanthus; species Agapanthus africanus. Next base: position 142,678,235 of record CM057342.1, on the reverse strand, counting down.
ACTCTGTAGATATAATATCTTTGTCTCAGTTGTATTTGTATTCGGTCGTAATACAAATGCGGGTATATTTATACAGTTACGGGGTAATCATGAAATTCGTTTCGAGATCGCTTTTGGAAGTTGCCAGTTTTCTATCACCCGTATTAAATATTCGGTTTAATGCGGATTTATCTTTTCTTCATGAGGGTGAGTCATGAGAATGCTTCTAGAAGATTCTAGAATTGGTGACTAGGTTAGTGAGGTGTTATATGTTTCATTGGTTACATTAAATGGATGATGATGTGTTTTGGTGACTCATTCTTTTGCATTAACTCTTCTTTGTATTTGTTTAAGATCTTTTGCTTATGGTGACCTTTTTTGCTCCTACATTCACCCCTCCTCTCACATATATGTGGCCGGCCCCTCATTGGAAAAGGAGATTGATTTTGGGAAAAAGATTATGATAGTTTTGCTTCATGAAATTTCATATAGCTCATTTTTCCATTACCCGATTAAAAAGGCAACTTCATTAACCGTTCATCCATGGCTTTGGATGAAGCGAGACAAAGTGTTCTACTCATTCTCTACATCAATCTTGGTCATCTCTTTTAGCAAACTTGATGACCGAGTTGCCTCGGTATAGAGGTGGAAGCCCGTTTAAAGATCCGTAGATGTGGTGCCACCTCGACGAGGAGCCAGGAGATCGGAGCAGCCGCAACAAAGCATGGGATGATGGTTAAAGAACGAAGGACTCGGATCGTTCGGTATAACCTTTCTACCCACTTTGTAGTTTGTTAGTTTAGCGTTAATGGAAAGATCCTGGTTATAATATGCGATAGCGCCAGTTATAAAAGTTTTTGTTCCGCATTTGGCGTCTGAAAGACGGCCGGGACGCTACCGTAGACTTACATGGTATCAAAGCCATGCCATTACGCTTTACTAACTTGTGCTAACCCGTTTAAAATATCGATCGAACGGAATTTCGAAAACTACAATTTTCTGTACAAAAGTTTCTGTCGATTTTAAATCTGGTCTAAGAATTATTTTGAACATCTCAGAAAATCATGCAGGCTATTTTAAGAATACTGGTGAAATTTGGTCAACTGTTGACTCCAAAGCGCCGCGGAACCGCCGCACAAACCCTAGTTTGGCCGAGGTTCCGCGGCCGTTTTAGAGCTACAGTGAACCATTTTTCTACAGTAGGTTCTACATTGAAAATTGTGGTTTATGGAATATTTCTTTTGGGCCCAGATTTTGTTACTGTACAGCAGATGTACGTGGGGCCCACATCGGGAAATTTTGTCGATCGAAATTTAAACGTGTTAGTTTACAGTATTTGCATTATATCTCCGACCGTGAATGTCATTCGAGCGGTAAACCGCGTCTAATTGCTATAGTTCTTTTAAACGGGTTTGCGAACGTGACATTCGTGTTGATATTCTGTGTTGTGCTGTGATGTTGCAGATTTGTCGTGGTGGATAGCAGTGTGCGATGGTAGTGCAGTTTGGATTTATTTGTACATTTGATATTGCGGGGCGAGCGTCCAACATGTGGACCGCCGTCACTGCCTGTTTGTATAATATTCTTTTAGGGCACGACCGGGCTGAGGTCGATGTACCCTTTTGTACATATTTTTCATTTCTGTACTAGGTTTACCCCGCGATGGAGTGCACGGATAGTCGGGTTCTGGAGGGAAACGGGTTCGTATCTCATGGCTTTGAGAGGCAGAGGGGGCCCACTCTAGAATTGGCAGACTATTCGCCGCATTCGTAGGGGGTACAGGTTAACCCAAGGAGAGATGCTCAAGTTACCGGATTCCATGAAGTGCAGGATGGTCTATTCACTTTGCTGTAGGGGCTGCCTCGCTTCAGGTTTTGGCGGTTAACTTGCCGTACCCGTAGGGGTCTAGGTTTCATTGCACAGGCTATCCACACGACCAGAGGAACGTCGGGTTTCAGCAGCGACTCTGTGAAACCCAGGGATCCCAGATTATCTGTATTGTTCTATGATGCTTATTATTTTTCTGTAATGTTGCATATTATCACGTCTGGAGCGATTATTGTATATTGGTATATATACTAGTAGATGTTGTATATGTTTTGCACACGCGCTAGTCCAGTCCCCGCTCTGACGTTAATTAAGTAACCTAACGAGTAATGACGGGACCCAGTGACGAATGCGGATGGCATATACGTACATTTTATTTTTCGTTCTTTTCTGGTGTGATTAATTGATGGGACTGCGTTGATTCTGATCAATGCAAAGAAAAAACAAACCTGTTTGGATGTTGTTGGAACAGTTTTAAAAAGTGTTATTACAAAGACGTTTTCTTTTGTTTTGCACAGTGGTATTCGGTTGGAATATCCTGCACCTCATTCGACGAGACAAGGGCCGAGATCCCTTCACCGGGAGTGACCCCTTGGGCAGAAGTTTACATCAGGGTAATAACTTCACTATAGTCGATTACATGTTGCTTTGCATCGCCGTATTCAGTTGGAATATCCTGCACCTCATTCCACGAGGAAAGAGCCGAGATCCCTTCACCGGGAGTGACCTCTTTAGCAAAGGTTTTCGCCACTATATTTTTATAAAAATCTATCAGGTTCTTTCAACGAGATCAAGTTCATTACGTTAAATGTTTTTCGCCAAAAACCAGCCGTAGCCCTCCGTCATTTCTTATGGATGGTCAGTAGTATTCAAGCTATGTTTGTTGGCCTTCGTCAAGGCATAGTGTTTGGTAGCTGCTGGGGTATTCATTTGTTGCATAGATAGATGTGTTGGTTTGGGACAGTCGTATTACCTTGTTGGCCTTCGTCAAGGGTATGTACGGGTGGGTTCGAATCAACAAGATAATGACGGGCAGAACTTGACATGTGACTTATGATTTGTTGGCCTTCGTCAAGGTCATAAGAACGTGAGGTAAAAATCATATCGGGAGTTTCTAAAGAAACTGAAACTTGCCAGGCATGCGCATACCTTCTGGAGTGTGATAACGTGAGTGGATTCCGTCACGTTATCATGCGATGAGAGTTGGATCCCGATTCCCACTGATAAGTTGGTTTACTCTTCGGGTGATCCCGATTGATTCTTCTTTCAGGTTTGGAGGAGAATTTGACAGTACAGTGGGAGGTTTCCGGATAAGATAAAGTGATAACCACTCTGATCTAGCTTAGAGTGCACGCAGAGTGTTTCTTTTCTCTCTCTCTTTGGTCGCGACCTTTGACCGACCCTAGACTATGACTCAGTGACCAAATTGACCGAACCTTATTAAAATATTGGCTTTTGGATTGTCTGAGTTGCATAAGTCATTGCCACTCCTTCTTTTACCCTTTACATTTCTCAGAACACCTCGTATCACTACGAGTATCCACTTCCATTGGATAAATCCATCGTATGGTTATATACGAACTCGAAGGGACTTCTTCGAGGATGGATTCAGGTCCAGGAGAAATAGAATTGGTTTATTCAGTTGTCTTTTATTATCACATTCTCTCAGGTTGCGAGGGCTTCTTGGTTTAGGAGAGTACACCTATTACGCTTATTAGATAGTCTTCTTCCAAACCATAGGCATGTACCGAAAGGTAGGGAATGAAGAAAACCAATTAGCCTAAGTAGGGTGTACAGAAAGTAATATGTAAAGACAAAATAAAGGGATTAGAAAGAGGGCAAAGTAAATTGCGACTGCTATCATTCACGACCAAACCGCGTATTTCATCGCCACTCCTATTTCACCTTTGCTTTTTTCCCCAGTTCAGGAGAAATAAAATAAGGTATTATTCAGTTGTCTTTTATCATCACCTTCTCTCAGGTTGCGAGGGCTCCTTAGTTTAGGAGAGTACACCTATTATGCTTACTGGATAGTCTTCTTCCAAACCATAGGCTGGTGCCGAACGGTAGGGAAGGAAGAAAACCACTTAGCCTAAAAGGGGTGTACAGAAGGTAACGACTAAAAACAAATAAAGGGATTTGGAGAGATGGCAAAGAATTATACGGTTACAGTCATGAATTGGATTATGGAAGAGGCATTATTAGGAATACCAGGATACCCCTTCGAAATATTTTCATGTTTCAGTTACACTGTGCATTGTTAAAAGAAAACTGATTTCCCGATTAGATACTTACTCCAGGGTATGTATTTACCAAGTATGATTCTCACATCTGTATGGTTTTACAGATGATGAGTGAGAGTAAGTTATTGGGAATTAGGTGATCATCCTCATTATATCGGAATTCGTTGTAATTGGTGATATTTGAGGAAATTGCCTGGGTACAGTTTTCAACCTACGATGCACAGGTTTTGAGTTATTCAACTCAGCGGACTTATACAGAGTATTGTATGTTGTCCAGTGTCCATCAGGACAAAGGGGTTGGTCCTCGTACTATGTTCTGTTTACTTATGACTTCTCTAGTTTTTAGACAAGTGTTTCGCAGAAATACAAGGTCTAAGTTTTGAGAAGTTGTGGGTATAAGAATAAAGTAGAGAACCAGATGTCGCAAGTATCGAGATTCTTCAAAGAGATCGAAGATGTAGATACTTGTGATTGGTATTCAGTTGATAGTAATAGCTTTGAAAAACTTGTTTCTCTTTCAGGTTACTCATAATTGGATGTATTCCTAAGTTGAGTAATGCTGATTAGCCTCTTTCCATTAAGTTGATATGCACTGGAGACAGCTGCATGATTAGAATCCGGTTCCAATTAAATCAGTGCCAAAGTTTCTATATTGGATATAGAATGGTTCATATCTTAACGATGTTAAGGTACGGGAAATTGTCCGGCTTATGCTTAAAACCAGCCTATGGATAACTCAGGGCACGTTTCTGTAATGGCAGTTTGTGGGTTGACCTGGGCTATGTCGAGGGTTGACTTTCTACCATCTGGAAGTTCAATAGTGATATTGTTCTTGACTCGCCACAGTTTTAGTAAAATGGATTTTTTCAGAAAACAGTAGTGGGAGTATGGTAGAACTGGAAGTGATTCCAGAACCGCAAACGATTACGGAAAATTTAATAGGACCTATAGATTCAATCAGGTTTGACATTCCAATAGCCACTCCGCAGATATGGTGGGTAACCTCAAACACCCGAGAGGTACTCCGGTAGCCTCAAGGACGGTGACAGGAAGGTTCTTATCTACCCAGACTTGACACTACTGTTGTTCCAGACTATGAGACCCGGCAGGAGGATAAGTATAGTGTCGTTCTAAACTAGCTTTAGAAGTGCACGTGTATATTATTCTGCCAGAGGGTTATTGTGGTCAGTGGGAGCAGCGGAAGCATAATGGGCAAGTAGCTTATGTCTATTTATAGGCTTAAGCAGTTATAGCGGAGATAGATCATCTAATTTTGATGTGACGGTCATGGGTTTGACTTCATCAGAATAGGGGATGGATCTGTTAAGAAGGTAGTAGGGTGTGATGTCCTGATATTTGGATGACATACACAGAGTAGGAAGTAAAATTCCTATACTACGATCGGTTGCACTGTGGTCGTCACAACAGTTGTTTCTCCAGACATGATATGGATATAATATCAGACATTCTGGTTTCTAGATCTATGTTTTAGATCTGGATTTGGGTAGTTTCCCAATGTGGGTACTTTGACAGTATTCTAAGAGTTTTTAGAATAGATGATTCCTGGCATGGTGGTGTACCTGCAAGTGATGGTGTCACCCTCTGTAAAGGTGTCTTACAGACTAAAGGGGAGAGAGATGTACATGATTGGCAGATCACTTGCTTAGGCAATTGAGTCAATCGTGAGATGTCAAGTACCACACCAGATGTTGTTTTTGCACTAGATGCAATAAATTTGTATTAATCCAATCCTGGAGAAACATAAGGAAGCAATTTTAGAATATAAGTGCATGTTCTACGGATTTGATGACGGCAGCCTCCTTCGGGAGACGGTTATCATTCCAGGCTTCAAAGGTGACATGGATGACAGAGTGATTGCCAGAGTTATAGTTTTCCCTCTGACGAAGGGGGCAGTATTATGCACAGGTGGTCCAAGAGGATACTGTGGGAGGCATAGTGCAGGATACTGATTAGGTTCAATTATCGATACAGTCTAAGAAGTTTGGATTTGGAGTTCATTATGAACTAGCTCCCATCAGATATCCAGACATATTCTAAGACAGGTATTATTCGATTCGGAAGATGGCTTTCTCCACGAACTTGAGATTAAAAGAGACATAGAAAGAAACATCAGAGCGGATCCACTCACTGAGGTTATTTCTCAAACACAATAGTTTTACAAACGGGCTTTGTGAAACTGATTAGTAGAGGAGTTGGATGTTCGGTATCACACGGGCTGTGAGTATGCGACATCGCAATAATTAGCCTTAAATGCAAGTGGGAGATTGTTGGATATAGTGCCCTCAAAATCAATTATTGGATCGCAGGTACGTGATTGCAATGATTGAGGAGGAGCTATACCGGTAGCACAGTCTTACTCGAGATGATAGTATGCTATCTGGTTGCCTTTATCAGTCGTGTATAGGTTCAGATGACTGATCACGATTACAAGTTGATAGAGCCCTTAGGATCTTGCTTGACTACCAACAGTATGATGACGATTATATACGTGAGAGTTGGATAGTCTATAAGCTCATCCTTAAAAGTGGTCCCTAGTCGTGGGAGTTTCGAGACAGGGCATCGATACTCCGGAGTAGACTGGTGTATACAGTCGAGACCCCGACGAGGGGCGGTGGCCGGTCTCACAAGCCACTGGTGTCAGTTGGATCACCTAAGATGTATACAGGTGCTCATTGGGTTATGAGTACACCGGACAGGACTCGCCGGGAACCTGATAGTTGGTATTATACCTATCGTCAGATAGCAGTTCCCTGGCGACATGTGTACAGATTAGTTCATTGACCTGAGGTCGTCATTTATCTCGTGTGAGTTCCCACTGTGCTTTGATTTCTACCCTACCACGGCTCAAAGGAGTCGTGCAAACAGGTCTTTTTTGGGTACAGTCTCGAGCCACATGGAGGCAGGTGAGCGGATCGGCAGGAGATTCGTCTCTCCCGGTATTGGGGGTGAGATCGTGCTGTGTCTAGGAAAGCCATTACACCAAGTCCTTGGCCAAAGCAGGTGAGAATTACTGGTAGATACTCCAGTAGGTTCTCAGGGTGTTCAGGGCTTGTCTCCGACACGACTTATACCGCTTTTGGGGGTCTGACGTTACCAGCCCCCTAGGCCCGATATGCGATACCCATAGACGAACGGACCGGACTGTATGTATGTTGTCACTGTTAGGCTCAGTAGGGTTTCAGGATGAGTTCGTTCATCGGCTACCCTTGAGGTCAGTATATGGGCAGCCGTTACACACAGCTAGTGCCGCTGACGGCTTGTGGTTAAATCCACTGCCAGGATACTGACGAGTCATTAGAGTCCCCCACAGATAGTTTCCCAAGTTCGGACGAAACGTTGTAGAGGCCGTATGGTTTTATGGCAGGATTCGGAAAATGCACGTGCGTTTACGCACGTGTCATATTTCGGGCAGATAATACTGGTGGGTTTTGGTTTAAGCCGGATCCATGTATTATACTCTGTAGATATAATATCTTTGTTTCAGTTGCATTTGTATTCGGTCGTAATACAAATGCGGGTATATTTATACAGTTACGGGGTTATTCTGAAATTCGTTTCGGGATCGCTTTTGGAAGTTGCCAGTTTTCTATCACCCGTATTAAATATTCGGTTTAATGCGGATTTATCTTTTCTTCATGAGGGTGAGTCATGAGAGTGCTTCTAGAAGATTCTAGAATTGGTGACTAGGTTAGTGAGGGGTTATATGTTTCATTGGTTGCATTAAATGGATGATGATATGTTTTGGTGACTCATTCTTTTGTATTAACTCTTCTTTGTATTTGCTTAAGATCTTTTGCTTATGGTCACCCTTTTTGCTCCTACACTCACCCCTCCTCTCACATATATGTGGCCGGCCCCTCATTTGGAAAAGGAGATTGATTTTGGGAAAAAGATTATGATAGTTTTGCTTCATGAAATTTCATATAGCTCATTTTTCCATTATCTGATTAAAAAGACAACTTCATTAACCGTTCATCCATGGCTTTGGATGAAGCGAGACAAAGTGTTCTACTCATTCTCTACATCAATCTTGGTCATCTCTTTTAGCAAACTTGATGACCGAGTTGCCTCGGTATAGAGGCGGGAGCCTGTTTAAAGATCCGTAGATGTGGTGTCACCTCGACGAGGAGCCAGGAGATCGGAGCAGCCGCAACGAAGCGTGGGATGATGGTTAAAGAACGAAGGACTCGGATCGTTCGGTATAACATTTCTACCCACTTTATAGTTTGTTAGTTTAGCGTTAATGGAAAGATCCGGGCTATAGTATGCGATAGCGCCAGTTATAAAAAATTTTGTTCCGCATTTGGCGTCTGAAAGACGGCCGGGGCGCTACCGTAGACTTACAGTTTATTATTGTATCATATAATCCTACTGCCCAACATTTCAAGATCGCAAGGCGCCAAGAGAAAATATCAGACCACCGAAAATCCCTTTCCTGAAAAATTAATATCCAGCCTACCACTACACTTAAAAGGGCCACTATTAATTCTTTCGTACAAAATATCTTCGTAATTCCTGTATACAACTTCGCCACTAACCCCCCATAAACAGACTTGGACAACAGCACTAAGACGAAAATATCTAGATAACAAACGAAGCTGGAGGTAAAAAAGGTTAAGCGTGGTGACAAAGTTAACAAGGCTTGGCTTAGCAAATTTCGATAATTATGAAAGTTCGGCTAAAATGTGACTAATCTTGAAGATTTGACAGGGTTGCTTTAACGTAGAACATACTATCAAGCATGTAGATTGGCATTGCATCCTTCAATCTATGTGTAGTGAGAGTTCAAGTTTCACCAATCTTTATTAAGAAAACAATCATGTCTTTGACTATCTTTTCTGCATGTTAGAAATTTGTAATGTACAATTTCAAGAACTAGACTTTCTATAACCTAGACCAGAAAGGTGACAGCATGAGATACTATTGCAAATCAAATACAACAACAAGCCTTCATCCCAAATTTTTAGGGTCAACTATATGAATCATTTTCTTCCATTCTGCTCCGCTCTGTCAAGAACTGTTTTTTTGGTTAAATTAAATATTTAACATATCGTTCTTAATTGCCTCAATCTATGTTTGTTTATGTCTCTACCCTATTACCCTTAATTTCTTTAGGATTCATTTCAAAGATGCGTGACTATGTTTTACGCTGGCTGTTGGCTACCCACCACAAAGTCGACAATCCTCCTCCTTGGCCTAGGACATGCAGTGAAAGGATAAGACATGTAACCACAACACTGGTGAGTTACTGTTCCATATCAAATATGATTCATAATTAATTTGCCTGCATAGATTAAGAGGCTACAAAGAGAAATATCCTGCAAAAGAAACAATTATACCAATGGTAAAAACCAATGACGGAGACACTCAGGTGAAACTAATAATATGCTGATTATGATTTGGCTTGAAACATATGCATACAGTTGGTGATATCATCTGCTGGTTTAATTATTAGAGAGAATATTTGAGCTTTGGAAGTGGAACAGATTCATGGCAACTACAAATTACTAAAAGTTCAGTCTAATCTGGAAGTATGCTTATCAGATCCAATAATGAGATAGATAATTATCTACATAGTTTCACATGAAACTCGGTTTTGTTCATTAACAAACTTCTCTAAGAAGCTTCTCTAAGACACATTATACTGTTTAAATAAAAAGGCCATTACGGCAATACCGTGATAGATCAATATCATGATGGAGTTTCAAAAGCACTCAGTTTTAAGCCCGGAGAAAATAAACTATACTGCCTATTGTAAAACAAGAATGAGTGATGGCATGTACTGTTTAAACACAAAGGTAAGCGAGAGAGATAGAATGATGCGGCAGTTACAATAAGCAAAATTACATTAAATTATGGATAGTATAGCAGGCTAGAAATGCATCGTTGGATGAAAACCTGTGATATCTTTTAGTATCATTGAAGTTTCATTCCCTACTATTATGACACATAATGTTAGGGATTTTATAATTCTGAACAAGAATTGCTTTACATGAATCTTATTGAATACCATGTAGCCTTCTATTTAGATGCCACATGAAATACTTTACTGAAAAGTCTTTCCATCATCTAATTATTTCTCTTAGTTACAAGCCCATCAAATTTTGTAAAATTGATAATGGAAAATTTTATATGTTTTATAGGGATATAAAGTGATTTATATAGAATTAGACTAAAATGTTTTGTTTGCAAGTGTCGAGAATGTGCCAAAAACTGGTTAAGATGAGTTTGAAGAACTTTCAGGACCATAAACTGGACTGATACCTTGATGCCGCCTTTTCCAATAACATAATCTCTGTCCCCGGAAACAAGAAGAGACTCCAGAGTCTGAGACTCAATTCTTGCCTTCTCCTTCTCAGCAAATTCCTCCAACTTCTCAGGAGAAAATGGGTAAGCCTCGACACCATGATCTTCCACCATCTCAACAGCATTGGGAATCAGAATTTTTCCGTCAGTACCAATCACTACAAGTGTTGGGAGAGTCTCAAGTTCAAAGTAGCGTATGAGCGCTAAACAACTCTTGTCCTTGAAGGGGAACGCAAGCCAAGGCATGCCAGCAAATCCCAGCTGAAATGATGACTCGTCAGTTTCTAGAGAGATGAGCACGATCTCAAAGTTTTCTCCTCTGTCCTTAAGTTTTTTATACATCTTGACTAGCATTGGGGTGAATTCATGACATGATGTGTATAGGCCTGAGAAGTACAGGCCGACAATCTTGCCTTCAAGCTCAGCTACAGGCACCTATGGAAAAGACAAAGATCAAATCAGATTCATGAGTAATATTTCTGTCTCTGCACGTAAACACTACAACAATATTGAGGTTTCGGTAATTTTTAATATTCTAACAACCCTTCAAGGGCGCCTTTTTTTATCAGGGGCAAACATGGAGCTTTTGTCCAGCGGTGTTTTTTTATCCACCAACTGAAATGCTCACGCGGTGGAGTTGAAACAGGTTGGTAGCCTCTGCAACCACAACTCTGAGGTCGTGTTGAGCGAGAAGATTTTCTTTTAAAAAAAAATTTAACAACAGTAATGATTTGACAGGAGGATATATTTCAAAAGTTGTAAAATGCTGAAATTTTTGAAGCCTAAAATATTCAGTAAATGCCATAGAATAATTGTTTCCAAGTTCCTATACTCTAAGCACATCAGAAGGAACCAGAACATCATCAGACAATAAGCAATAATTGGCATGTGATGTAACAATTTGGTACAAAAATGTATAATTAGTTTGCAAGTAAATCGTTAAATTCATGGAGGGAAAATTTGTGAATAAATCAATCATGGACTATTCCATGGAATAAGATAACTAAAAATCCGGTTCTAATTAACGATTGCTTCAGCATTTCATAGCATTGTAACTAGGAAAGAAAAAATGCCTTATTTCCATTGTTAGAAATCAAGAAATCACGAGAAGACGAAGAAATCAAGAAATCACGAGAAGACGAAATCAAGACACTTTGAATGGTTTGATTCTTCTTGGTAGCCCCTGCATCTGCTTTGAGGTTGATAATCCTCTCAATGGTAAATGGAAAAGCCTCTGAACCAAATTCTATCACAGCTTGGACATGATATTCCTTCACAGCTCGGACATCATATTCTATCACAGCTTGGGCACCTTCATGATTATACCCAAGGTCCTCATCAAAAATAGTAAGATATGGTATCCATTCTACATTGTATTGCTCGTTGAGCCGGTGCCGAGTGGCAGATTCCGAAAAAGGAATGGCAAGCCATGGCATTACAGAGAAAGAGTTGCGGAAAGATTCCTCATCTTCATCAGAGGAGATAAATACAACTTCAAACTCAGCATTCTTCAAGGAGAGCTCATTATACACCTCTACCAATTTTGGAGTGAAGCGATGGCAAGGCCCAGACCATGAAGCCGAGAAATAGAGGCCGATGACCTTTTTTCCCACAAGATCACTGACCTTCACCTGCATTATAGTTGGTATTTATGATTTTAATCTATAGACCATATTATTCCTGACCTCAATAATAGCCAACATAACAATTCAATACTAGAATAAAAGTTGTTATAGGCGTGAAGTTAACATAAATAAATGTAAATAAGAAACCAATTTGTTGTCTCGGTTAAAGACAGTCCCTAAATCCCGCCAAAGATATGCAGAAATGGAATCGACTTAAACTCTGGAATAGTTCGAAAGAAATTATTACAAGGTTCATGAATGATTTAGTTTGCAAGCAATTTTTGTTTTTGTTCTCTCTCAGGAATAGTTCAAAAGAAATATCCGGCTTCTGAAGTCTGTGAGCAGTTGGAGAATAATTATCACAGAAACTCAATAATGAGTAAATGAACGTAAGAACTAGGAGAAGGTTGTGATTCACAAATTATCTAACGCACATATTGGTAACAGATTATACATTCTTGTATTTAACATAAATCTGATTCGGCGGCTAAAGTTTTTAGCCATATAACAAATTTCATACCTGATGACCACACTATGCTTTCCCAGGCTGTTACTTCAACAAGCTCTCGCAAACATTATACCTGACCTAAGTACAACACTAACTGGCTTCTTAAAGTTCTCTGTCATTACCTAGCCAGCACACCAAATTCTACATCAGGCCTTGCTTTCTCGGAGACTTGTATTGTTTTGCACACCAATTCTTAAAAAATTTACATAAAGCGAACTAATATGGGTACATGCTCCAATTCCCTTCTTTAGACCTCTGTGCAGTCTGCGAGAACTTGTCATCTAAAACTATAAAAAGCCAAGCTCAACAACCGGTAGTAAAAGTTTGTCAGATCTTTATTAGAGCTTTCGCTTCATATGAAGCCTACCCCCGTCGGAACAAAAGAAATGCACCTACTTGATTATCTTAATTGATCAGTCATTTATTATTATACAAGCAACCTCACAAGATATAAGATGGCCGCTCCGCCGCCGTTGAGAGTAGATAACAAAAAACGAGAGAGCTGAGATCGGTACCTGATCGCCGTTGTTACGAACGAGGAAATCCCTCCCCTCGCCGGAGAGTTCCGATATAATAAGGTCACGATAGAAGGCGAACGCCTCCGCCTCCGCCTCCGCCACCGTCATCTCTGGCTTCTCGAAGGTTCGCTCGCTTTCTCTCGCTGTGCTGCGTTTTGATGGTTGTAACGGAGAAATGGATTGGGCTTTTATAGATGGCAGTGAAGATTTTATGAGCTTGAATTTTTATTTTTTTTTTGAGGTTTTTTGAGATCAGATGTTCGAGAGTGAAGGCGAAGAAAGAGATTTTTTTCAGCGGCTGGGATTCCAGAAGACCTAGATTCTACTGTTGTATATGTAGTCCCATGTGGAGTTTTTTCGCAATTGCCCAAGCCCTCTGTATTCTTTTGGGTTCTGAAGGTTATTGGTTTTGGACTTTTCTTTTGAGCTTGAGCTTAAATTTGGACTTTACCATTTTGTATTATTGGTTATGAACTTAAATTTGGATTTTACTTTTTTGTGTTATTAGTTGGTTGGACTTGAAATTGGATTGGGCTTTTAAAATCTTAGTTTTCAGGACCCACTATACTATTGCAGCTTAATAAATTTACAACTGGGCATTCCCGGTTTTAATAATAAAAAAAATAGATGGCAGTAGCCACCCTTGGTCCCGTCAAAGATCCGGTAAAATCTTTGAAGAAATTACTAGAATCGTGACTTTAAAGTGTGAAAAGGCTTAACCTTTATTTTTGAGCTAAATTATGAACATGAAAGATACACTTTAGTAAATGAATAGAAACACGGGAGGGGTACTTTTGGATAGGACCACCCAAAGGTTCACAGGCTACTCATGTGGAAAGAGGGCAGAGAGAGAGAGATGTCCACAGCCGACTTGCTATGTAATAATGAACGTTTTTGGATAATGCAACGTAAATACATTCGATGTATGTGGTAGTGGTTTTCAAATACTTTGTTTTTCCCCACATAGATTTAAAGGTAGGATGATCAACATAAAACGATCGAATCGTTAAAATAATAAAATATGCCGTAGATCTTTTAAAAAGAGAACCGGTTTGCAATATATCACTCCCCCATTTACTTAGCTCCCTAAAAAAGTATCACATTCAGAGCCTGGTGATAAAGTCTTTTTGCAGCCACGCAACATATTTGCTGTAATGGTGAAATATATCAAATACTAATATATATGACATACCTTTGAGCACAGAATTGTCCTAAATATAGTGGTTTCTCAATCAATTTTATTATCATATAGAAAAGCATGATACCGGTTAATTTCCTATGAAAGAGATTTAGGGAGGGAGAAGAGTGGAGCCTATATTGTCTCGTTGAGATCTTTTATTCTCATCATTTGTTATATATATATATATATATATATATATATATATATATTGGAAACTAAACTTTTGGCTCTCCAATTTTGTCACTCATGATTGTTTCAATATCATTTTTGACCCTAATTTCAAATCAAATCGTCCTACAATTCTCTTTAGTCCCTCCTTGGACTTTTAACTTTGTATCCGGTTGCTCAACCTTCATAATTAGTTTGCCATAATTTTCTACATCCCTTTTTGGGCTTTAAATTTGTAATTTGTCCCTTAAATTTTATCTTAGGTTTGCTATTAACTTTCCTTATTACTCATTAATTAAAGATAAGATACAAACTGGATTTGATGAAATCTCACAACTTTTATTGTAAATTCGTCTTATTCTATATTTCTTTTAATGAAATCTCATAACTCATAACACTGAAAAGAAACTTATGCATATTATATATTTTTTTATAATTTTTGCGTGGTTATAAATGTTCGACGGACTACTTTATATGTTTAAGTTTTTTCATATTTGATCAAATCTCATAAGTCGTAAAATTGTAACTTTAAAAAAAAAAACAACGATGTCTGCAAATAGATTTAAATAGAGTTCAAAATAATAATGTCTCAATTTTTTTAATATTTAAGAAGAACTAAAATATCCACCTAGGACATGTTGACTCATCTAAGACTTTTCAAATACGATTTAGCATCCATTCAACAAATGACAAAAATAAAAAGTTGTAAAGTCTAAGAGACTTATGAAATTGTTTTCAAACAAAAATAAAAAAATCGAAATTATTTTGAGAGAATTTTAGTCAAGCTTTGATAAAAATGTAATGTCTAAAATAATTTTATGAAATTGTTTTCAAAACCATAAAAATAAAGAAATTTTCCGAAACTAAAGAGGATTTGGGATTTAAAGATTAGTGAGACAATGGATTTTAATTGAAATATTGATCATTGCTGCAATAACATATTTCTTGAATTCTTGGACAACTTTATGTACCAGCACATGACACAGAGGCACTTCCTAGTTTTATAAAAATGTTTGATTACATGTAGTTTTGCAGAAAGAGGACTAAATTTTTCAGCTATCCGATAAGTTACTAAAATTTCCAAATAACCAATTCTAGAGGTGTAGGTACTCTGAAATTTATGTATAGAAGTATTTGTTTAAATGTATAAAAAAAAGGGCATTTCAGCCTGTTATGGAGTTATAAGTTAAATTTGTTTAACAAAAGTAAGAAATAACTTGCAGCTCATTGGTAAAGCTTCTGCACTGCTGTGACATAGCTTGTGTGTTTGAATCTCTTTGGTCCCAAATATTTTTAAGATTTTTATGTAATTTTTCGGAAGCCTAAGAATTGCATATGCAATTCAAGGAGAAACGGAAGGTTTCAGAAAAATCAAACAGGCATAAAGAGGAGTAAACACACATCTAAACACGTGGCATGAATCTCGAGACAAACCACCTAAATCCGACGCCCATTTCCCCCATCTGGTCACCACCGACGGTCCGCCTTGCTCCAAATCACCCCCTCTCTCATTTTTATTTCACACCCTCTCTCATTTTTACCTTATAAATACCACCTCATGCCCCAGCTCTCCCCCATTCTGAAATTTCTATCAAAATTCTCCCAAAATTTTCTAAGTGCAGGAGGAGTTAAGTGGAGATAGCAACCAAGTTCTCTTTTGTTGAAGATCGGAGTCGTTTCCTGTCACGCCCCGCTTCCCAGAGTACGCTAAGATAGGCACGTGACAGAGCCAACCATGCTACCTGTGGATAGGAAATATCCTTCCACAGTCACATTACGGCTGTAGAGATATCAAGAACAATAATAATAACTATCTAATACATGTTCATGAGCCAGAATAACGAGTCAAGAATAAAATAATGCGGAAGCAAAAAGATCCAATACAAGAATAAACTGGAATGTACGTCCCATAATGCGGGCTCATATCAGGAATGAAAATGCATAAATAAAACCAAAATACTAACAGGTCCTCACTGCTCGCCCTGCTGACTGAAATACTCCTGCTCGGCCTGCAGCAAAGGTAAAAAATCTGGGCCATGCAAAACCCAGACGTCAGTGCGTCATAATATCAAGCAATAATATAAACAGTGGGTAGCAAGACATGCAGGTATGAGTATGAACGGTAAAACATGTATAACAGTAACATAAATAAGGACAGTGAAGGGTAAGGCATAGGTGATGTGCAGTGAGTAATCTAGACTGGTCTATTGGGTTAACTACTCTCAAGTCTGGAAATCAATTTGATGAATCATCGATGTAACTCAATAGGATCCCGTGCGTGCCCGGGACCACGGTCAAGATTCTCGGGCTGAATCCGAGACGTGCCGCTAGGCAGTAAAAGGTAGTATGTAACGATGAATGATGTCAGCAGCATCATCCCGGGACTAGCCTAGCCCGTAAGACTGATTAGTAAAGGCATCGAACTGTCGAGTTACAAATCAGGTTTCATCATTGATTTCCCCATACCCCCAGATTATGTGTTCAAGTCAGGTATTGATAAATCTAGAGTTAATACCAACACAGGATCAAGCAAGTACATGTTTGTCCGAATAGACAACAGGAAATGTCCGTAGGGACAACAGGTCAAGATTGTTGGCATTAGTAACAAGATCAGGTGACAGGTCAAGCTGTGGTACATCAGGTCATGTCAGGTAGTGTACAAGGATCAAATCATGTCAAGTAGTGCACATGTATCGAGTCGTGTCAAGTAGTAGTGTATCAAGTCATGTCAGGGGTGCACAAGTATCACGTGGGTGCTCATAGCATGGGTACACAAAAACAAGTATGGAGTACTAATATAACAATAAAATGGAATAATGTGATATAGTATGCAAATAGATATAAATTCAAAGATATGGATGCACAGTTATCGACTAGGGTTACATTTATAGTTCCAATACTAATTAGGATGCATTTTATTAAACATGGGGTGTTAATTTCATAGTATTATGCATTAATATGATCTATGGATGCAATTATATATATTCTAAATGAAATGGATGCAAACGGGTATCCGAAAAGTTATAAAAACTATAAAATGGTAACGTGGGATGTACAACTAAGCAATATGTGATATAAATATTGATATGGATGCAGTACAATGTAATCAAGTATGTCACAAGATGAGTTTTCATGACCTAGATCTAAAATGATGTAAACGGATGCAAACGGAACATCGAAACGTTATAAACTAAACATGGGGTACTAGATTTAAACTACAGGTATAATATTTATTTAAATAGATACATAATGAGTTATATAGCATGTAACAAGATTAACTTGCCTAGACGGATCAAGAAACGGATGTGTACGGTACGTCCGACGTCGGTGAAATGTCACGACGCACGTACGGCACACGCAACGGGTCTAAGAAACGTACAAGGGTGATCACACAAGTCAGGTTCGACGTCTGGATCGTCGGGATCGTCGACGTCATTACGGCTCTGGCGAACTACAAAAGACAGAGAACGATTTTAAAGAAGAAAAAAAGAACAGAAGAAAGAAAGAAAGAAAAGGGAAGAAAGGAAGAAGGAAAAGGGGAAGAAGAAGGCTCACTGGATTGTACTGGAGTCAGGGAACGAGAGGGCGACGACGAGACCAACTCCGGCGATCCTTGTCGGTGATGTAGTGGTGTGCAGGGGGGTGCTCGGGTTCTGTTTTTGGAGAAGGAGAGAGGGAGAATGGAGGTGAGGACGAGGAGAGGTTGAGGTGGCGGCGATGAGGTGATGAAGGTGATGGGGTACGGTCGTCGACGGCGAGGCGGGCGAGGGAGGCGACGGCTAGGGTTTGGTGGGTCTCGCGGGTTTGAAAAAGAAAATAAGGAGAGAGGAAGAGGGATATATAATATATAGGGGGGGAGAGAGAGAGAGAGAGAGATAAAGAAAGAGAGGAGAGAGAAAGCGAGATCGAGAGGATAGAGAGAGAGTGGGATGAACAGTTTGGAGAAATAAATTCGTCGTTTTGGGGGAGAGAGAGAAAGGAAGAGAGGAAGAGAGAGGCTGAGAGAGGGAGAGAGAGGAGTAGGGCCGGGGCTAAAGAGAGAGAAGAAGAAAGAGAGAGAGAAAGCGAAATAGAGAGGGAGTGGTGGCCACTGACAGCGAGAGAGAGAGCTGGAGGGTGAGTTGGATTGTGCTGGGTTAGATAGGAATAAGATTTTAAAATTTAAAAAGATTTTCAGTTTTAAAAAAAATATTTTAGTCAGTTACAAAATTTTAAGCTGTCGATTTATTTAAATTAATTAATTTGAATTTTGGCGGGATACAAAAATATTCCAAAACACGCCCGGGTCGGGTCTAAAAATTTAGATTTAAATTATGAAAAAATTTTGCGACTTTCAAAATTCAAAATGCTCAAGTAACGAAAATGCATACCCCCAAGAACGGATGCACGTACGTGCGCGTAGCCATCCAAACATGTCCGTTTCACTGAACGGGACGAGAACAAGATATGCGGATGCTACCACGGGGTTAAGGGTATCATGCAAGCCATGTTATGTAATTTTAAATTATTTTCTATGGCTTAAAATGTTATATGGTAAAAGATGCGATGCCAGATGAAAATACCAGTATGCAGCATACATGAAATGCACGTGTCTATGTAACAAGTCAAGGTAATTTATAAATATGAATCAAACAGGTTCAAGCAAGCGGGTTGGGTCGAATGCAAAGTAAAGATGTAACATACCATTCACACCCAAAACACGATAAATCAAGAAAATACCACAGATAAGTAAATACGAGAACTGGAATTGGTATAAATGAACTAGGTTGTTATATTATACCCAACTACAAAAGAATTTCGTCCTCGAAATTCCAAGAACAAGAAAGGATAAACAATCAAGAAAGTACAAGAATAGATGTGGAAACTTCTGTCGAATTTCATTTTCTCGTTCCCAAGTTGATTCTCCATATGAGCGATTTCCCTAGGAAACAAGTACAAGAGGGATAACCTTGTTCTTGAGAACCTTTTCTCTTCGATCCACAATCGACATCGGTCGCTCCTCAAAAGTCAAATCTTCTCATACAGTCAGCTCCGAATGATCTAGCACGTGTGTTTCATCTCGAACATATTTACGGAGTTGAGATACATGAAACACGTCATGAACATTCGCTAAAAATTGCGGTAACGCCAATCGATATGCTACTTCTCCAACACGCTCCAAAATCTCGAAAGGTCCAACGAATCGAGGACAGGTGATCTGGACACTCAAGAGATCGAGTCTACTAGTGATGACTTGGATCAGCTTGCCTACGACCCAGAGCTCTAGCTTCATTGTACACATTTTTATTTCAGTACTTTCCATTTCTGTTATGCCACTGTTTAGGCATTGCTTTCATTCAGTTGTATTTACTTTTCCATGTATTGTAAAAAGAATGTGAATAAATAAAGTTGTTGTTTTATTATATCTTGTCTCTTGTGCATTTATATTTATATTGCTTAGATACGCTTAGCGTATTTACTTCACAGTAAATACGTAGCGGTCAGTCGCGCCCTCTGCCCGTATACCGGAAAGCGGGGCATAACAGGTTTTGTTGGTGGCCCATGAAGGTCAAACCTGTATGAAACTTTACCATGCAGTTCTGTTCTGTGTGAACAACCTAAACAATATAACACAAGAACCAGCAACTAAAACATTCCTTACAATTCATACTTCTTGAATCTTATCATTTCATGTACTTTGAATCTGTCCTAACCAAAAATTTTCATTCAAGGTTATGGATTCCCCAAACAACACCGGCACCAACTTCAACAATATTCCACCTCCACTACCAATCACACCTGCCGTCCCTGGTCCACTCAACGAGTAGACGGTTCTGCTTGAGACGATCCCCAGCCTCCTAGAGGGGCAGCAGCAGTAGACTGCTCTTTTAATGAACCGTCCCGAAGCAGAAGCACCTGGGGTGAAGCAATTCAGGGCTTTGCATCCCAAACAGTTCTCAGGTAAGGAGAGCCCACTGGATGCTGCGGAATGGGCACAGAGTATCGAAGATGATCTGGCAGCGGCACAAGTGCCAGAAATAGCTTGGGTTCGTGTTGCAAAATTACAGCTCACGGACAATACATGGAACTGGTGGAAGGCGGAAGAAAGCCGTCTTGAACAACCCATTGAATGGAAGACTTTCCGCGACATGTTCGACGCAAAGTACTTCCCTGAGACTGCCAGGTTCGACATGGAACAGCAGTTCATCCATCTGCAACAAGATTCGATGTGGATCAAGTCAGTAGATGAGTATGACGCTGAGTTCACCATGCTTAGTCGGTAAGATATGTATCAATAATTCGAATTTTTAAAATATCACATGCTACACATCTAACACAATCCTTTAACAGATTTGCGGCACACCTGATATCGACGGATGAGATCAGAGCCCGTCGATTTCAACAAGGTTTGGATTCGGAGATCCAGGCTGCACTAGCCACAGGAGATTTTCCGACTCATGAATCGGCTCTGAAAGCTGCCCGCCGTTATGAGGCAGTGGTAAAGGCGAGGGGCAGACCTCAGTCTGCAGGAGTTAACCACCCTATCAACCAGATGGCAGGAGGAGCCTTGTCAAGGCTACCTTTTGTGTCAAGGCGACCGGGAGTACCGAACAACCGTCTCAGCCTAGCCTTTTGTACCTATTGCAAGAGAACTGGACATATGATGAAATACTGCCGGCGAGCCAACCGTATTTGCTTAGTCTGCGGCTTAGCTGCTCATGATATTGGGTCTTGTCCCCAAAGACAAAACCCAGTTGCTGCACCCAGGCCAGCGATCAATTACCAGCAGCGACCAGCCCTTCAGGCACCTGCTCCAAGACTTGCACTACCTGCTCTACCACCTAGAGGACCACAAGCTGCACCTCCTCCTCATCAATTCCATCAAGCTCAAAGGAACGTTCTGAGGAATGCACCTAAGGCCAGGAGGAATGTACCACGGCGCCAGGCTTTCACGATGACCGTGGAAGAAGCTGAGGCCACTGGCCAAGTTATCACTGGTAATCTTTTCTTCTCAAACTTTCCTTTCAGTCTTGCTACTTATCTGCATACTTTTCCCTATACCTAAAATATATTCCACATACCTTAGGTACAATCTTAGTAGTCTCACTACCTGCACTGGCACTGTTCGATACTGGAGCATCTTACTGCTTTATGTCTCAACGGTTCAACCGAACTCATGCGATTCCAGTCATACCACTTGTATCCAGCTGGAATGTCAGTTCAGGAAATGGCGTTCTTAAAGCAACAATGGGATACAACTTGTGTCCAGTAATCGTCTGCAGCAGAGAATTCTATGCTGACTTCAAAGTGCTGGACATACCGAACTTCGATGTGGTCCTAGGTATGGATTGGCTCGGAACCTTTTATGCTACCATCGACTGTTGTCAAAGGAGGGTAGTATTCCAGATTCCAGACCATCCGGTCTTCTATTTCAAAAATGGAGACCGTACCGTAGAGCCAAGTACTTACAAGGCGAAGCCAAATAAGGTAGTGATTGCAGCAACTCAAGCAGAGGAAGAATCAAGGCCAGAAGTGGTTCGAGAGTTCGACGACGTGTTTCTTGACGATATATCAGGTTTGCCTCCCGATCGAGCTCTTGAATTCAGCATTGATTTAGTACCAGGAGCACAATCGGTGATCAAAGCACCTTATCGATTAAGTCCGGAAAGTTTGAAGGAAGTCCGAACACAGTTGGATGAATTATTGGCGAAAGGATGGATTCGTCCCAGCACTTCAAGTTGGGGATCACTAGTACTGCTTGTGAAGAAGAAGGAAGGTTCATACAGAATGAACATTGATTACAGAGCCTTGAACGAAGTCACGATAAAGAACAAGTATCCACTCCCGCGCATCGACGATTTATTCGATCAGCTAAGTGGATCTTGTGTTTTCTCTAAATTAGATTTTCGTTCAGGTTATCATCAGGTGAAGGTCAAGGAAGCTGATATTCATAAAACGGCTTTCAGAACTCGTTATGGTCATTACAAATTTCTAGTGATGCCATTTGGAGTGACCAACGCACCGGCAATATTCATGAACCTGATGAATCAAGTTTTCCGGGAGTACTTAGACAGGTTTGTTGTTATCTTCATCGACGGCATCCTGGTGTATCTAAGAGTCCGAAAGAACATACCGAGCACCTACGAATTGTCCTGGAAACTCTACGACAACATCAATTATATGCCAAGTACAGCAAATGTGAGTTTTGGCTAAATCAAGTTGGTTTTCTTGGACATATCGTATCAGGTGAAGGAATCTCTGTAGATCCAGCGAAAGTTTCAGCAGTAAGCGAATGGCCGACACCAAAGTCAGTGAAGGACATTCGAAGTTTCTTGGGTTTAGCTGGATATTATAGAAGGTTCATTGAAGTCTTTTCAAAGATAGCAACACCCTTGACCAAGCTCACACGTAAAGATGAAGAATTTGTGTGGTCAGAAGCATGCGAACAAGCTTTCGTAGAACTCAAGTCAAGGTTGACGTCAGCGCCTATTCTCGTTATACTGGACCAGTCTGGAGGTTTCGAAGTGCATTGTGATGCATCCGGTAAAGGATTAGGATGTGTTCTATATTAGCACGGTAGGGTTGTGGCTTATGCTTCAAGACAGCTGAAGACTCATGAGTGCAATTATCCGACGCATGATTTGAAGTTGGCAGCCGTAATCTTTGATCTCAAGATTTGGCGCCATTATTTACTTGGCGAACGAGTGAACATATACACAGATCATAAGAGCCTGAAATATGTGTTTACTCAAAAGGAGTTGAATATGCGGCAGAGACGATGGTTAGAACCCATGGCGGACTTTGACATCAACCTGCAATATCACCAAGGGAAGGTGAATGTGGTTCCAGATGTTCTTAGTCGCCAACCATTAGCAATGCATCTCACCGCTCAGTGGAAGGTTCAACAAGACTTGCATCAGATGGAGATTGAAGTAGTCATGTCAGGTAATGCTTCAAGTTTGATGAGTTTACAAGTTCAATCAACAATTGTCAATCAGATCAAAGCAGCTCAAGCAAGTGATGCTAGGTTGCAAAAGATCAGAGAACAAGTGGAGAATGGACTCAGGATAGACTTCATCATCCATGAATACAGATCTTTGAGATACAGCAGCAGATTATATGTACCAAATGGTTCTGTTCGGGAAGAGTTAATGAAAGAAGCTCACAGCTCTCCCTACTCAGTACACTCTGGAGGTACAAAGATGTACAAAGATCTACGTCAGAATTACTGGTGGCATGGAATGAAGCGTGAAGTAGCCAGAAGCGTCACTAAATGCTTGGTGTGTCAGCAAGTAAAAGCTGAACATTACAGGACTGCTGGATTACTTCAACCGTTACCAATCCCAAAATGGAAGTGGCAACACATCACGATGGATTTTGTGACTGCTCTTCCTCGCAACACAAAGGGTAACGATGCGGTATGGGCCATTGTGGATCGACTCACAAAGTCAGCTCACTTCATCCCATTTCGAGTTGGCCAATCAACCGAGACATTAGCAAAGAAGTATATACAGGAAATTGTGAGACTTCATGGAGTACCGATCTGCATTGTCTCCGATCGTGACAACAGGTTCGCAATTTTGGCAGAGTCTGCAAGCAAGCTTGGGAACAAGTCTGAACTTCAGCACGGCTTATCATCCACAAACAGATGCTCAGTATGAGCGAACTATTCAGATCTTGGAGGATATGCTCAGAGCATGTATGTTAGACTTCAAAGGATCGTGAGAAGATCACATACATCTTGTAGAGTTTTCGTACAACAACAGCTACCAAGCAAGTATAGGAATGGCACCTTTTGCAGCACTATATGGAAAGAAGTGTCAATTACCATTAATTTGGGACAACATCGGAGATAGGGAACTTCTTGGACCTGAGATGATAGTAGCAACTGTTGATGTGGTTCGTACTATTAGAGAAAGAATGCGCATAGCCTAAGATCGACAGAAGCACTGGGCTGATGCAAAGCGACATCACTTGGAATTCCAGCCAGGAGATCATGTATTCTTAAAGATATCTCCGAACCGCAGATTGATCCGATTTGGAAGACGGGGTAAGCTAAGTCCAAGGTACATTGGACCATTCGACATACTCGAACGAGTCGGTGAAGTGGCATACCGCTTAGCACTTCCACCTTCATTGGAAGGAGTGCATAATGTGTTCCACATATCCCAACTCAGAAGGTATGTGAGTGACCCCAGCCATATTCTCGATCATTCAGAGCTCACTGTACAGCCCGACTTATCTTGTAAGCAACAACCTGCGGAGATCCTAGATACAAAAGTGAAGTCACTTCGGAATAAGGAAGTCAACTTGGTTCGAGTGATGTGAAGAAAAGACACTCTAGGAGATCAACATGGGAAATGGAAGATGAGATGCGTGTAAGATATCCACACCTCTTTGTAAACTAGTCCTTAAAATAAAAGTTGTAAATTTCGAGGACGAAATTTTTGTAAGGAGGGTAGACTGTAACAACTCTAATTTTAGTGTACAAAAATTTGTTTAAAAGTTAATGTATATTTGGGGTATTTGCATTTACTGTGAGTACTATAAGTAATTGTTTTGATTTTTAATAGAAAGAAGGAGCTTGTAGCTCATTGGTAAGACCTTGCACTGCTGAACCAAATATTCTCCTTCGAACACAGAGACGCGACCGTGTAGATTTGTCTTGCCTGAAATTCAGGACAGATACTAATTGGTGCTATCCGTCCATCTCTCCGAAGATGCCAAGTTGATTTATGGCATCATGTATCGAACGTTTAAACGGATGCGGCCGATATAGCAGACTTCGTCAGATTCCCTCTCGCTTGAGGGGTTTTTGATTGTGGGGACGCTCTTCCCTGCAGACACAAGCCCCTGCAGTTAATTACGCTAACGCATCGCGGTAACCACTTTCTCCTTCTCCAGATGGTCACTTCGTGTCGTGGGTATTTGTTTTGTTTTTGGTTGCCCGTGGATTGTATACGGAGACTAAGTTATGTTGTCGCCCGTAGGGCGTGGACTAGTCCAAATCCGTATCTTTCTTAGATTTGGGTTTGGGGTTTGGGTTTAAGAATACGTTAGTCTCATTAGAGATTAAGATCAACTTAAACGTTTGTTAAGGATACATTAGTCTAATTTTAGACTAAGATCGACTCAGCGTTTGTTAAGGACACGTTAGTCTAATTTTAGACTAAGATCAACTTAACAGGATCATTTAGATCCAACAAAAGAGCATTTGAGCTCTATTGTTCTAATTTAGGGACTTTGCGGTCGATTACCAGTTTAAGGACATGGTGGTCCATTTCCAGTTTAGGGACATGGTGGTCCAATACCAGTTTAAGGACATGGTGGTCCATTGTTAGTTTAAAGACATTGTGGTCGAGATTAAGGACATCATAGTCCGTGAGTTTAAAGACCTCACAGTCATGGTTAAGGACATCATAGTCCGTGAGTTTAAAGACCTCACAGTCAAGGTTAAGAACATCATAGTCCGTAAGTTTAAAGACCTCACAGTCAAGGTTAAGGACATCATAGTCCGTGAGTTTAAAGACCTCACAGTCAAGGTTATGGATATCATAGTCCGTGAGTTTAAGGACCCCACAGTCCAGTTTATAGACGTCATAGTCTGTGAAGTGTGTGGTTATCGGGACCCGTCACCTCTCTGAAGACGTTAAAGGATTACAACGATAAATATCAGAGGAGTGAGGAGATGTACCCTCGAACCAAAGTGGATTAAGTGATCTGTCATCCAATTTGGAACTAAGATCAATTAATTAGATTATGAGCACATTGGCCCAGTTAAGTCTGAGTTGAGGACTTATGGCCAACTTGGGCTAAGTCCAATTAAGTTTGAAGTATTGGCCCTCTGTTGGACCATTAGACATTTGTCTGGTTTTTACCCACATTATTCAGCAATGCTAAACAAGAGTTTGGGGGCTTTGGTAACATGTTTTTTATCTTTGATTGAGCAGTGAACATTACAGCTCTGGCTTTTACTCAATTTTGAACGGGAGGCTTTGCCTCTGAAAGATTAACCAATTTGGTTAAAAATAGTGTTAAACACTAGAGAAAACAATGTTTAAACACTGGAAATATATCCATCAAATTAGTGTTAAACACTAAAAGATAATCAGTGTTAAACACTGGAAATATAATTCTCAATTTAGTGTTAGACACTAGAAAGCAATAGTGTTAAACACTGGAAATGGGGTTCTCAAATTAGTGTTAAACACTAAAAATAAAGTTCTCGAATTAGTGTTAATCACTAAAAAAAGGGGTCACGTGGGGACACGTGAGGGCACCCAGAGGTGGGACCGGATCTCCTTTTACTTTGTTCTGCAATTAAGTGTTAAACACTTTTTTATATTTTTTATTTTTGAGCATCACGTGCTGACACGTGACGGTGATTTATGCGCTGACTGTTAAAGCGTTTGCTAAGGGGTCACGTGGTAACACGTGAGAGCGCCCAAAGCCTTCATTTCCTTTGCTTTTATTCTCTGTGTTTTGGAGGTCACGTGGGAGCACGTGAGGCATTGCCTCAAAGCTTTTTCCTTCTCATTTTCGGGGATCTTTTCAGGGGCCACGTGGGGACACGTGACCTTAGTTCTTTTCATGCACAGAGATCTTTTAAGTCTCCTTATTTTATTTTGAGAATTAAATTCTCTGTAGGGTTAAACCCTGATCATGATTTTGGAGGAATTAAATTCCTATTGTGAAAGAATTAAATTCTTATATAGGGTTAAACCCTAATTTCTTTTAGAGGAATTAAATTCCCATTAATTTGAGAGAATTAAATTCTCAATTAGGGTTAATCCCTAGTTTTGTCCATCTTGAAGGAATTAAATTCCTATAGTTTTAAGAGAATTAAATTCTCAGATAGGGTTTAAACCCTAATTTCATCATGAAGGAATTAAATTCCTGTGAGTTTGGGAGAATTAAATAATTATATAGGGTTAAACCCTAATTTTCTTTTAGGAGAATTAAATTCTCTAAACTTAATTCCCCTTCTAAGTTTTGGATCTGCATGGCAGGATCTCAAGCCGATGAGAATTAAATTTTCAACTTATGGGGAGATGTGCTCCTGCAGATTTTCAACCAGAGGAAGAACTAAGTTCTTTTGTGCAGAAGAGTTAAACTCTTAGATTTAAGAATTAAATTCTCTGTTTGAAGTTTTGATCCCCCTTTCTTTTCTCACCTAGGGTTTTCTTTGTTGAGAATTAAATTCTCCTTTCTTTCTCTCTGAAATTTCAAGATTCCAAAACTCTATCTCCAAAATTCTTCCTCTTGGCTCCTATTTATAGGAGAAGGAAAAGAATCAATTTGTTTAATAAATCTTTCATTGAAAGATTTTGTTTGTTTTCATAATTAATATGATCCTTTAGATCACTCAGTGAATTTTATTCACCGTTGGATTTTTAATCCAAAAGATATTCTGTTTGTTATTTTTTGGTGAGATTTAGGGAAATCTTTCCTTGTATAAAATCTTTCCATAGATTGGTGATTTTTAATCACCATTGGATTTTTAATCCAACGGTGCTCCACTTTACAAAGCATAGTTCTCTTTTGTTTGGAAAAATTTAAAAAAATACTTTCCCAGTTAATATCTTTGATTTCCCTCTTAATTAGAATTTAATTCTATTAATTCATAGATCTTTAGGAACCCATCACGTGTTGGCACGTGACCCCTTGATTAAGCATTTGACCAGAATTTAATTCTGTTGTTTTAAAAAACTCAGGAATTATCACGTGTCAGCACGTGACCCATGGTCACGTGTTGGCACGTGATGCCCATTGGGGTTTTTCCTTGTTATTTTATTATACCTTTAATTCTTTTCAGTGGGTTTAAAGGCCCATCACGTGTTGGCACGTGAACCCACTGATTAATTATTTTCAATTATTTATTTTATTCAGTGCCTATAGGCTTTGCCCGTAAATGGTCACGTGTCTGCACGTGATGCCCGGTCACGTGTGGGCACGTGATGCCCGGTTACGTGTATGCCTCATAACTTTTGATCCCGGATGAATTATGAGGCCTATAATATATCAAATCGAAGGATTTTTCAAGACGCTTTCGATAATATCAGAATTTATCTGTTTCACATTCGAGAGTTTGTCAAAATGCAGCCCGAAAAATACCGTTTCGTATTTTCTTCCTTAGATTACACGTGCATAGCATATTTGCTCATAACTTTTGATCCCGAATGAATTATGAAGCCCATAATATATCAAATCGAAGGATTTTTCGAGACGCTTTCGATACCATCAGAATTTAGCTATTTCTCATTCGGAAGTTTTGTCAAAATACAGCCCGTAAAATACTGATTCACATTTTCTTCAACGTATCGCTGCTGTTAGATACCTTGGGTTCTTTTGCGCAGAAAATTTTCTGGCGGGAATAAATACCCCCCACTACTTTGCCCATGTAAGTATATATGTGGGTGAAGTAGTGCAGAGTAATTCATAGCGTATGACCAGTTTTGGGTTGGTATATAATTTTCAGAATCTTGATCTGAGAAGATAACGAGCGGACACAAGCGTCGTCATTTATCATTGACTCAAATCTCGACTCTTAAGGGATATAGTTCCAAACCCTGAGGTCCATGAGCTGCACCCATTATGTTTCTTTATATCTTACTCCGGCGTGAAGTAGTTTATATGCTCATGAGTAACTTCTCCATTTCAGTGGCATGTAGCTTTGGCAAGTGTGGCCTATAGATGGTAGATAACAATTCATCTTAAACTCTTTATAAGGTAGCGATGGCTTAGAAAACAGGGTTAGGATCTGTTGTCTAAGACTTTCCAACTTTATGAGCCGTGAGGGTCTCATAAGGGCTTTTCTCCCTACGAGTCATGAGGATCCCGTAGGTGTCTTTTCTCCTTAGGAGTCGTGAGGACTCCTAAGTGTGTTTTCTCTTGAGAATCGTAAGGATCCCACAAGAGAATTTTCTTTATGCATAGGGACACTAATTTCCCCGCAAGTTGAGACGAATCGAGAGATTCTCGCAAAGACACTGATTTCCTTGCTGGTCGAAACGAATCGAGAGGTTCTCGCTAAGGACGCTGATTTCCCTGAATCGAGATAAGAAGCAATGGCTTAGGAAACAGGTTCAGATCTGCTGCCTAAGACTTTTCAAATTTATGAGCCGTGAGGGTCTCATAAAGATTTTTTCTCCCTACGAGTCGAGAGGATCTCATAGGTGTATTTTCTCCTTAGGATTCGTGAGGATTCCTAAGTGTGTTTTCTCTTGAGAGTCGTAAGGATCTCACAAGAGAATTTTCTTCCTTACAAGTCGAGAGGACTCATAAGTGATTGATGAGTTGACCTACTCTCGGGTCAAAGCATTGCTTCAACAGGGAGGTCGAGGGTTGACTTTGGGTTGTCTGTGCACCGCCGAGTCATGGAACTGGGAACTTTGCCGCGGCTCCGCTTTGCTGACGTTGTATATTTCTGCAGAGACACTGATTTCTCTGCGGGTCGGTGCGAATTGAGATGTTCTCGTCAAGAACGCTGATTTTCCTGAATCGAGGTATTTGCCAAGGACACTGATTTCCCTGGAGTCGAAACGAATCGAGGTATTCCTGCAAAGACACTGATTTCTCTGCGGGCCGACGCGAATCGAGGTGCTCTCGTCAAGGACGCTGATTTCCCTGAATCGAGGTTTTTTCCAAGGATACTGATTTCCTCGGAGTTGAGACGAATCGAGGTACTTCTGCAAAGACGTTGATTTCTCTGCGGGTCGATGCGAATCGAAATACTCTCGTCAAGGACGCTGATTTCCCTGAATCGAGGAGGTTGCCAAGGACACTGATTTCCCTGGGGTTGAGACGAATCAAGGTATTCCTGTAAAGACGCTGATTTCTCTGCGGGTCGACGCGAATCGAGATGCTCTCGTCAAGGACGCTGATTTCCCTGAATCGAGGAGGTTGCCAAGGACACTAATTTCCCTGGGGTTGAAACGAATCGAGGTATTCCTGCAAAAACGCTGATTTCTCTGCGGGTCGACGCGAATCGAGGTGCTCTCGCAAAGGACACTAATTTCCTCGGAGTTGAGACGAATCTAGGTATTCCTGCAAAGACGCTGATTTCTCTGCGGGTCGACGCGAATCGAGATGCTCTCATCAAGGACGTTGATTTCCCTGAATCGAGGAGGTTGCCAAGGACACTGATTTCCCTGGGGTTGAATCGAATCGAGGTATTCCTGCAAAGATGCTGATTTCTCTGCGGGTCGACGCGAATCGAGGTGCTCTCGCCAAGGACGCTGATTTCCCTGAATCGAGGTTTGTGTCAAGGACACTAATTTCCTCGGAGTCGAAAAGAATCGAGGTATTCCTGCAAAGACAATGATTTCTTTGCGGGTCGACGCGAATCGAGGTGCTCTCGCCAAGGACGCTGATTTCCCTGAATCGAGGAGGTTGCCAAGGACACTGATTCCCCTGGGGTTGAGACGAATCGAGGTATTCCTGCAAAGACGCTGATTTCTCTGCGAGTCGACGCGAATCGAGATGCTCTCGTCAAGGACGCTGATTTCCCTGAATCGAGGAGGTTGCCAAGGACACTGATTTCCCTGGGGTTGAAACGAATCGAGGTATTCCTGCAAAGACGCTGATTTCTCTGCGGGTCGACGCGAATCGAGGTGCTCTCGCTAAGGACGCCGATTTCCCTGAATCGAGGTTTTTGCTAAGGACACTGATTTCCCTGGGGTTTGAGATGAATCGAGAGATTCTCGCAAGAATGTCCTAACGTCACAATTAACCTCTGACCTTTACGACAGCAGTCCGTTAGGGTCTGTGGTACTAGGGTTTTGCCTGTCGTACCATCGCGTTGGCTGATGTATTCATCGATAGGCAATCTTGCTGTTCGAGTAGCCTTGCGACTGTCGTGTCTCTGATCCCTTCAGGGTCTGGACAAGACGTCTTCAAGCAATCTTCCTAGGCAGTCTGACCGTCGGAATAGCAAGCGTTAGAAATTTTGCCATGTCGCTTTTTACTTGAGGTTAGGCTCAGTATGGGGAGCCCTGATGAGTCATAACCACTCCGCGCTGGTGTGGGATGATCTCCGATAGTCTTTCAGGTTTTATATGAGTTACCGTCAAAACCCTGAAACTAGGAATTTGGCCTTTGCTTCATTTGCTGGCATTGCGTCTGCTGTATCGAGACGAGTGTCGCGGTTGTCTCTAGGTTGTTGGTGAACCGTCGAGGTTTGGAATTAAAGGACTTTGTTGTGGCTCCATTTGTTGATGTAGCATCTGTATCCTGCTAGAATAAGGAGGCACACCGTTGTTGGTCTTCGGGCCGTAGATGTGGCCATTGAGATTTGGAACTAGGGACTTTGCCATGGCTCCGTTTTGTTGCGACTCTGAGGTCGGTTGTTGACGTCACGTCTGCATCTAGTTGGAGTGAGGAGAAACGCCGTTGGTGATCTCTAGGCTGTCTGTGAACCGTCGAGATTTGGAACTAGGGGACTTTGCCATATTCCGTTGTTTTGACCCTGGGGTTGTTTGTTGACGTCGCATCTGCATCCTGCTGGAGTAAGGAGAAACGTCGTTGGTGATCTCTAGGCTGTCTGTGAATCCGTCGAGATTTGGAACTAGGGGGCTTTTCATGGTTCCGTTGTTTTGACCCTGGGGTCGTTTGTTGACGTCACATCTGCATCCTGCTGGATTAAGGAGAAACGCCGTTGGTGATCTCTAGGCTGTCTGTGAACCGTCGAGATTTGGAACTAGGAGACTTTGCCATGACTCCGTTTGTTGATGTTGTGTCTGCATCCGATTGGAGGGAGGAAGAACGCCGGTGTTGATCTCTAAGTTGTCGATGTTGACGTCGAGACCCTGAAGCTAGGGATCTTCCTTCGCTTCGTTTGTTGATATTGTCTCTGCAATATTGCGACGAATATCGAGATTGTCTTTAGGTTGTCTATGAACCGTCGAGATTTGGCTTCGTTTCGACGAAGCCTGGTGGGACGGTATGGTTCCCTTCTTGTTTGTGCCCATGGAT
The DNA here is from genome assembly GCA_030015575.1 of Agapanthus africanus. NCBI lineage: Eukaryota > Viridiplantae > Streptophyta > Magnoliopsida > Asparagales > Amaryllidaceae > Agapanthus > Agapanthus africanus. The sequence continues at coordinate 142,645,908 of CM057342.1, read as the reverse complement.
TGTATACTGGGGTCAATGTGACCTCACCTTGCAGGGCAAAAAGTTTCATTCTTTCATTCATTTTTTTATTCTTTCCGCGATGCTCTATCATTTCAGCTTTTTATATCGCGAAAATCGCGATTGCCGAATCATTTCGGCTATTTTTCGCGGTGCCCAATCATTTCGGCTATTTTGTATGCATACATTTTTACTTACTGATTTTGTTGCAAGTTGCCCTATCATTTCGGCTATTTCATAAGCATTTTTGGCTCGCTGATTTTTTATCGCGAGTGTGGAACTTGGAATCTGGTACCAATCTCAGCATCAGCATCGCTACAACTGGAATATTGCCAGGAGCGAATCATCATTTGCCATGAAAGGACTTGGAATTTGATACCGATTTAGGCATCAGTATCGCTACAACTGGGATATTGCTAGGAGCGAATCATCATTTGCCTCTGTCAATGTCGAACAAAGGTGGCTTAGCAAACAGGGTTAGGATCCCGTTGATTAAGGCTTTTGACTTTATGAGCCGTAAGGGTCTCACAAAAGTGCTTCTCCCTTCGAGTCGTGAGGATCTCGTAGGTGCGTTTTCTGCTTAGGAATTGTGAGGATTCCTAAGTGTGTTCTCTTATAAGTCGTAAGGATCTTACAAGAGTATTTTCTCCTTGCAAGTCGAGAGGACCTACAAGTGTTTGTTCACCGTGTGAGCATATCCCTAGTCGCTGGTGGGACTCTGTTAGGGAAATGCTCATTCGTGCCCGTGGATTGTATACAAGGGTCAATATTGAATCGCTTATGGGGCAGTCTGAGAAGTGTGATGGCTTAAGAACAGGTTCAGATCCCTGTAGCTTAAGGATTTTGAACCCTATGAGCCATGAGGGTCTCAAAGGGGAATTCTCCTTACGAGTCGTGAGGATCTCGTAAGTGTATTTTCTCCTTAGGAATCGTGAGGATTCCTAAGTGTATTTCTCCTTTGTGAGTCGTATGGATCTCACGCAGGTGGTTTCTCCTTACAGGGTCGAGAGGACCTTGTAAGTGTCTTTTAACGAGATTGCGCCCTTTCTGGTTTTCACAAAACTCGCCGGTAGTCCTGCTGTTTTTACTCACGGAGCCCTTACGGGTTTTCATCCGTGCCCATTTTGCTTACGGACGTATCGTTTTTTTTTGTTTTTTTTACGAGTCTACGCCCTTTCGGATTTTCACAAACATCGCTGGTAGTCCTGCTGTTTTTACTCACAGCGCCCTTTCGGGTTTTCATCCATGCTCATTTTGCTTGTGGACATACCTTTTTTTTTACCACGTCAGTCTGGAGATGCCGCGGTCCGTAGTAGTTTATAGACGTCTCGGTCAGTTGCAAGTTTTAGGACATTGCGGTCCATTGTTAGTTTAGGGACATTTCGGTCCGCAGCCAGTTTTAGGACATAGTGGTCCATCGTTAGTTTAAGGACATTTCGGTCCGTAGTAGCTTTGAGGCGAAGTTTCACCGGATGCTCCATAAACAAGTAGATTTCTCCTTGATAGACCTTGTCACATAATCCAAGGATTTTGGCACTGCTCCTGCCCCCAGCTCCTCTACGTTATCTCCTAACGCCGAGTGAGCTGCTTTGTTACTTAGCGACAAATGAGCGATCATGTGGCAACTTGCCACATAATCTTCGGATTCTTCTGACAAGTCGTCTCCCTCATCATTGTCGTTATCTTCATTCTCAAGGGTGTGATTGAGGAACTCTTGAAGCGTGATTGGGGTTCGCGCCCTCTGGTTGTATTCTTCCAGCTCGTCAATATGCTTTTGCAGATCCGTGCGCTTGTCGTTAAACTGCGCGGGCTTTTTGATCTTCTTCTTTTTCTTCGAAGACTGTGACGGCTGTGCCTGGGTGTTTTGCCCATTGCTATTAATTCCCGATGTTGGGCGTGGTTTCAGCATCCCGTCGATGATCTCCGGCTCTTGCGGGCTTTTCCACCTGATCGCCGGACATGTTTGAAGATCTTTCGGCATTCTCTTAGTTTTTGCCGAAAAAACAACTTCCCATGGAGCTTCCATTATGAATGAGCATGATGCCCCCGGCGTGTCCATCTTTTTCGGAGCATGTGGTTGTGGCGGGTTCACCTTCCAATTTTCAGACAACGCGAATTTGCCTTGCTGGTATTGGTCTTCAACCCAATTTTTGAAGACGTAGCAATTTTCGAGTGGATGGCCCAATACTTGGTGGTAGGGGCAGTAATTAGGATCGTTGACGTTGTTCGGTCACGTTGGGTGTCTCGACTCCGGTAGAGTGATGAGCCCATTGCGCACTGCCAGTTCAAACAGTTTCCTTGTTTTATCCCGGGGAAATGAGTAAGGACGTCTCAACTTCTCATCGAGGGACTGCCGCTTGTTTCTTTGGTGAACAATCGGTCTCGGGCCACTCGGTTGTTGTTGAGCGTTGGCGACGAAGGTTGCTTTCCCTTTCCCCTTCTCATTCCGAGGGTCTATCTTTGAGGAGGATGGTCTATGGCCCATCTGGTCCATTTGGGCCAGCTTGTCGATCAAGGCCTGGAAGGTGGTCGGCTTGAAAAATATCATGAATTGGGATATGGTCGCCTGCGGATCAAGAGTGCCCACGAACATGCCTACCGCAGGCGCTTCTTCTATGCGCTGTTCGCACTTCGACCATAGGTTGTGCCACCGTATCGCATACTGAACCCATGTTTCGCCTGGTTTCACCCTGGCATTGATCAACGCCGTGATTGGGGTGCGTTCGCTGGCGCTTGCGAAACGCTGGGTGAATAACAGCTCCATTTCCGTGAATGTTTTGATGGAGTCATTTGGAAGTTCAGAATACCATTCGAAGGCCGTCTTCGCCAAACTGCCAACGAATTGGCGAAGCAGTAGCTTATCATCACCTCTGGTGTTGCCGCAAAGAGCCCTGAACCGAGCGACATGTTGATGGGGATTGCTTGTCCCCTTGTATACGTGGAATTTGGGGATTGTGTATCCCGGCGGGTACTTTATTTGGTCATACCAACCGGGATACGGCCGTCCAGTTTTAACGACTTGGCCGGCCGCTTCATCTACCTCGTGAGCTCGTATTTGCTGAGCAATATAGTCATCCAGAGCGGCCTTGGAAATAGTTTCCTCTTTGGCTGCTGAAAGAGCCGGAGGAGGATTCGACGTCTCCCCTTTGTCGTCTTCAATAATGATCGGAGGGTCTTCGGCTGGAGTATCCGGCTGTAATATCATCCCGACCATGTCTTGGAAGAGAAGCGCCATTCGCTTTATATTAGCCGCTTGTTCTGCGGCTTCTTTGTCCTTCTTTTCGAGGACTCTGCGAAGGAAGTCAGCATCGGTTTCTTATTCATGACGCTGCTCTGATGATGCCTCCGGGCTTTCTTTTGGTCCGGTGAGTGCGGCCATTGCAGTCAGCATCTCCTGAAGTTTCTGCTGTTGTTGTTCCCGAGCCCTTGTTATTGATCGGGTGAGCGGTCGGTGACCCGTGGAAGCACGGCTTTCCTCTTTTCCGGAAGCCATATAAACGGCATGTACCATCATGCCCCTAGACTTGGGACGTTTGTGCTCAGCGTTTTTATGATTTGCCGCAGTCACAGGGGCTTTCTTTAGCTTCATTTTCTTTTGAGCAGTTGAAGTCAAGGGGGGTGTCGCAGCGGGCACCCAGACAGTTGTTGCCTTTTGTGGCTTGGCAAAATAGTTCTCTTCTTGTTGAACCTTCGCCCTTTTCTGTCGACGAGGGTAATCTCGATCAATTACTGAGTCCCGAACCTGTCGCCAGACTTTGTAGATTTTGGAGGACAGCCGCTGAGGGGACTGCTCCGGCTTCGCTTTCGCGACATACTCCACTAATGGAGGAGATCTTTTCAGTACGGCGGTAGAAGAGTTCCTGTGCACCTTATTCAGCAATTCAAAGCTGTTCCCAGTTGGAACAGCAGCATTGACTTCCACCGTTGGGGCTGGTAGAGTTAGCCCAGAGGGAGAGTTGCCTCCAGCCTTCCTTACTCGGCGCCAGTGGCGACGTCGAGCGTGTCGAGCCGTTGGGATTGTTTCAGCTTTAGGGGCGACTTCGTTATGCCCCCGTTTTGGAGAAGGGATGTTGCTGGCGTCAGCCTCTTGAAGACTAATGTCCGTTGAGTAGCAGTATTTAATCTGTCAAAGAAAGACTTTGGAGCGGGTACGGGAGCCGGAGTGGGAGCCGGAACATTCAGTCTTGTAAAGACTGACCCTTTGGCAGGAGAAGCCGCTTTGACGACTTCAGAATCAGGAATGACTATCCTTTTCAGGATAACCCCTTCTGGTATTGCGGGCTTCTTCATGGGCCCGTTAGAGCTTTGGCCCAGTCTGTTGAAAACTGAGGCAGTGGAGTTGGACGACCCATTGAGAGGGGCCGCAGTAGTTGTAAGCCGATCAAAGATCGACTTCTTTGAAGCCTCTTGCAATGGTACAGGAGTGTTGAAGCTTGTTTGCGGGATCATGGTCCCGAAGAACAATCCAGTGGTGGCCTGAGTCACCTGTTCCACCGGCATAGCGAAGATGGAGGCAGCTTGGGGCCTGTAAGTCACTCCTTCGGACGGGACGGAGCGAGAGTTGCAGTTGTAGTTAGTGCAGTTTGAAGCCATTGATCTTCTGTTTTCTCTGCACGGAGCAAGAAACCAAATCTTAATACCTTGAATCCACAGGCAACCATAGCAAACCGCGATTCGTTTGCGAACACGACACACGAAGTGTGGAGTGGAAAGAGGAAAAGGTCCCACCGGGCGTGCCAGAATCTGTTCTCCTCCGAACACAGAGACGCGACCGCGTAGGTTCGTCTTGCCTGAAATTCGGGACATATGCTAATTGGTGTTATCCGTCCACCTCTCCGAAGATGCCAAGTTGATTTATGGTATCATGTATCGAAGGTTTAAACGGATGCGGCCGATGTAGCAGACTTCGTCAGATTCCCCCTTACTTGAGGGGTTTTTGATTGTGGGGACGCTCTTCCCTGCAGGTGCAAGCCCCTGCAGTTAATTACGCTACCGCATCGCGGTAACCACTTTCTCCTTCTCCAGATGGTCACTTCGTGTCGTGGGTGTTTGTTTTGTTTTTGGTTGCCCGTAGATTGTATACGAAGACTAAGTTATGTTGTCGCCCGTAGGGCGTGGACTAGTCCAAATCCGTATCTTTCTTAGATTTGGGTTTGGGGTTTGGGTTTAAAGATACGTTAGTCTCATTTGAGACTAAGATCAACTTAAACGTTTGTTAAGGATACATTACTCTAATTTTAGACTAAGATCGACTCAGCGTTTTTAAGAACACGTTAGTCTAATTTTAGACTAAGATCAACTTAACAGGATCATTTAGATCCAACAAAAGAGCATTTGGGCACTATTGTTCTAGTTTAGGGACTTTGCGGTCGATTATCAGTTTAAGGACATGGTGGTCCATTTTCAGTTTAGGGACATGGTGGTCCAATACCAGTTTAAGGACATGGTGGTCCATTGTTAGTTTAAAGACATTACGGTCGAGGTTAAGGACATCATAGTCCGTGAGTTTAAAGACCTCACAGTCAAGGTTAAGGACATCATAGTCCGTGAGTTTAATGACCTCACAGTCAAGGTTAAGGACATCATAGTCCATGAGTTTAAGGACCCCACAGTCCAATTTAGAGACGTCATAGTCTGTGAAGTGTGTGGTTATCGGGACCCGTCACCTCTCTGAAGACGTTGAAGGATTACAACGACAAATATCAGAGGAGTGAAGAGATGTACCCTCGAACCAAAGTGGATTAAGTGATCTGTCATCCAATTTGGAACTAAGATCAATGAATTAGATTATGAGCACATTGGCCCAGTTGAGTCTGAGTTGAGGACTTATGGCCAACTTGGGCTAAGTCCAATTAAGTTTGAAGTATTGGCCCTCTGTTGGACAATTAGACATTTGTCTGGTTTCAGCCCATATTATTCAGCAATGCTAAACAAGAGTTTGGGGGCTTTGGTAACATTTTTTTATTTTTGATTGAGCAGTGAACATTACAGCTCTGGCTTTTACTCAATTTTGAACGGGAGGCTTTGCCTCTGAAAGATTAACCAATTTGGTTAAAAATAGTGTTAAACACTAGAGAAAACAGTGTTTAAACACTGGAAATGTATCCATCAAATTAGTGTTAAACACTAAAAGATAATCAGTGTTAAACACTGGAAATATAATTCTCAATTTAGTGTTAGACACTAGAAAGCAACAGTGTTAAACACTGAAAATGGGGTTCTTAAATTAGTGTTAAACACTAAAAATAAAGTTCTCGAATTAGTGTTAATCACTAAAAAAAGGGGTCACGTGGGGACATGTGAGGGCTCCCAGAGGTGGGACCAGATCTCCTTTTACTTTGTTCTGCAATTAAGTGTTAAACACTTTTTTTATATTTTTTATTTTTGAGCATCACGTGCTGACACATGACGGTGATTTATGCGCTGACTGTTAAAGCGTTTGCTAAGGGGTCACATGGTAACACGTGAGAGCGTCCAAAACCTTCATTTCCTTTGCTTTTATTCTCTGTGTTTTGGAGGTCACGTGGGAGCACGTGAGGCATTGCCTCAAAGCTTTTTCCTTCTCACTTTCGGGGATCTTTTCAAGGGTCACATGGGGACACGTGACCTTAGTTCTTTTAATGCACAGAGATCTTTTTAGTCTCCTTATTTTATTTTGAGAATTAAATTCTCTGTAAGATTAAACCCTGATCATGATTTTGGAGGAATTAAATTCCTATTGTGAAAAAATTAAATTCCTATATAAGGTTAAACCCTAATTTCTTTTAGAGAAATTAAATTCCCATTAATCTGAGAGAATTAAATTCTCAATTAGTGTTAAACCCTAGTTTTGTCCATCTTGAAGGAATTAAATTCTTATAGTTTTAAGAGAATTAAATTCTCAGATAGGGTTTAAACCCTAATTTCATCATGAAGGAATTAAATTCCTGTGAGTTTGGGAGAATTAAATTCTCATATAGGGTTAAACCCTAATTTTGTTTTGGGAGAATTAAATTCTCTAAACTCAATTCCCCCTCTAAGTTTTGGATCTGCTGTTCATATCATAATATTGCGATTCATACGCCCCATTTTTATTCATTTTATAAGTAAACAGGTACTCTTGACGCACGTTTGTTGCATGTTACAGGATACAGGCTCTTGGAGCAAATACAGTGAAAAAGACGAAAGTTGATATAGAAAAGGGACTTTTGACAGATCCTAGTCAAGCCTAAACGAAGAACAGTGCAAGGTCTAAACATGTCAAGGTGAAACGGTTAAAAAACCAATACAAATCTTCACTGAAGATCTGGAGAAGAGTAAGAAGCCAAACAGAGAAATGGGATGAATAAAAAACAAGCCCACACAACCAAAATGAAGCCCAGAAAAGATGGTGGAGTGATCCCACCAAAGGGCCGCAGAACCGCGCCCCAAACCCCCATATGGCCGCGGTTCCGCGGCCATTTAATGCCCGTGTCGGTGGAATTTTCTGCTGTCGGTGTGTCGGTGCAGGTGTTGGGATTTTCAGTGGGCAAATCTGTATTTTCACATATGCGAGAGTCTGTAATCCTAGTTTCCCTGTTTTCTTATAAATTGTAATAAAAAATTGTAAAACCCTATGCCTCTTTTCAATCAATAAAATTCAGAATTGTTGGGAGATCTAGAGCATCATTTTTGTAAGTGTTTTTAATTTTCATGCCTTAGTGTTAATTCTTTTCTTGCCCTAGCTAGCTAGTATAATTATTGCAGTAGAGTAATCATATCACTTGCCTTAGTTAAGTAGTATAGTTCTTTTTAATCTGCAGTAGATAAGTAATAATTTTAGACCTAAACAGCACACATTAAAACATAACAAAAAAATGTCATTTTTAGAAATTCCCCTAATGAGCGAGTAAAATCCTCGCTTGTTAGGGTTAGGAACAAGGGAGGGAGTGAGAGATGAATATCTCTCACCTCCTTCAATGCCAATACATTTTTTTATAACTAGAACTTCATGCACGCATGCATGATCCGCTTCCTACGGCACCCTACCTACAAGGTAACGGTGAACTGTAGTATAAAGGGCCGGACATACATGACGTCCATGAAAGTTGTATCAATTAATAGGAAAGGACGGACAAGGATCTAGAGAAAGAAACTTCGTTTCTTCCCAATCATCCTAATCCCCTTTGCTAATAATTGTTATGATATCTAAAAAGCTTTAATTAAAAGGCATTGAAAGAGGTGACAGTATTAATCTCATCAACCCTACCTTAGACCTAATCCTAACAAGTTCTTTAATATCATATAAATTAGTTTTTAAATCAATAAACAAAAACCAAACCACCATCGGAATCAACTCGTAAAAACACAAATCAGAAAATTACACATCTCTGTGGATCGACCCGTACTTACCGACTAGCTGCAAAGCGACGCCGTTTCTGATTACGGTAAACAAGTATATTTTTGGATTAATCAAATGGCGCCGTTGCATAATTTAATCGGACTTTAAGGGGCTAATTGACCAAACTCAGATTGGGTGGGGATTTCATCACCCTTCCCAGGACCCCAGAAAACACCTAAAGCATGTGCATTGACCACAATTAATTAAAAAATATTAGACTCAGACCTAAGGACATCGAGCTCAATAGGAAAAGGACTAGTATAGGCATCGACCGTTTATCCTAACTGACTTTGCGGTGTCTAGGCTAGTGGTTATTAATTAGGCCCACTATTGTGGTTCCTTCCCACTTACCTGGCCGTACTTGTCGGTGAAGAGGCGGTTTGAGGTTCTATTTCTAGCCCTAGTTAGGAGCTGTCTAGCAGACCTAGATGACCCTAGATCTAGGCCTGATTGTGCATGTGTGGTTGATACATTTGTGTCACGAGTCCCTTTTCAAAAACCTCTTTTGCAAAACTCTCACATAAAAAAAAAAAAATCTTTTCAAACTTGCAACTTGTCGCTAAGAAAACTTGCAAGTCACTTCCACCACTTCCCTTCACTGACGTTATCTTACCTCCACATTCTGTCTTTCTTTTTTTCTGACTACACTACCCTTTTAGTGTATGTCACTTTGGACTAGGGCTACTAACGCCCGATTAGTCCGTGTTTCGTTGGTACCGACCGACGAACCCTTCGACACCGAAGTCGACATTCCGTCCACTTTCTTATCCTCACCTTCAAACTCTTTCACCGAAGGCATGTCGGGATTCAACCCCAACAATACCTTACCGACGGGAAGGATTCCACCTCCGTTAGGTGCGAATAACCCGAACCAACCGCCTGTTGAAGCGCCCGCACGAGTTGCGCTCCAGGATCTCTTTTACCCCGTCCGCACTTCTTTACCTACCTGTCTTTCACCCCCACCGGCAAATGGGGACAATTTTGAAATAAAACCACATTTCATCAATATGCTGCCAAAATTTCATGGTTTGGAATCTGAAGATGCGTATATTTTTATCAATAAATTCCAAAATGTGTGCGCTATGATGAAAACAATCCAATTAAGTGATGACGCTATAAGGCTAAGGGTCATTCCTTTCACCTTATGTGACCTAGCTGAGAAGTGGCTATACAGCACCGCATCACATTCCATTAGAAATTGGGATGAGTTTGTGAAAGCTTTTCTGAAAAAGTTCTATCCTCATCACAAAACTGCCAGAATCCGCAATGAAATAATTCAATTCTCACAACTTCCTTCCGAACCCTTTTGGAAGTGCTTCGAGAGACTTAAGGACCTACTCGTTCAATGCCCTCATCATGGGATCGAAAGTTGGCAACTTTGCCAAACATTATACGAGGGATTGAACTCGGCAACGAAGCAGTTGCTAGAAACCATATGTCAAGGTCATTTTCTCTCCAAGTCTAGTGACGAAGCGTGGCAGTTTCTTGAGGATCTTAGTGAGCAAACAATTCAGTGGGAGAGTACCAAGACCACATCATCTTCTTCTAGTGGTCAATCTAGGGCAGGCATACATCAAGTAGAGATGTCGATTGCTATGAAGGCCGATATGGCCGCTCTTACGAAAAAGCTAGAAGCGATCGAGACCAAAATCTCATCGCCTTCTCCTGCCCCTGTTATGCCTCCACGAACTGTCTGTGCTTGTTGTGCGGATCCATCGCACCTAACCGAAGAGTGTCCTTATAATGCATCTACTTAAGGACAGGATCAAGTCAATGCTGCATTTCAGCAACGACAAAGAAACGATCCGTACTCTTCGACATACAATCCGGGGTGGAGGAGTCACCCAAATTTCGCTTGGAACCAAAATCAACAATTCCAAGGAAATAACAATTTTCAAAGACCTCCTCCCCCACAACAACAACAAGCACCTTCACAAACTCAATTTCAACCGCAACAATTTCAACAGCAACCTTACCCTAATCAAGTGAACAATTTTGTGCCTAACAATGCTTACCAGCCAAACAATTATGTTCAACCTAACAATAATGATAAGGTTAGCTCGCTCGAAAGAAGTCTAGATGCGTTCCTTAAGCAATCTACACAGTCTACAGCAAGACTAGAGACTTCTATTCAATCTTTGGTGCAAAACAGTGCCTCACACGATCAAAGTATCAAATCTATTGAGGCACAAATTGCACAACTCAATGCAGCTTTGAGCGAGCGCGAAAAAGGAAAACTCCCGTCTCAACCACTGCCCAACCCCGGTCACGCACATGCTGCATATCAACAGCAGAATCATAACGTAAATGCTATGACCACGTTGAGATCGGGAAAAGTGTTGCAAAACAATGTGGGTATTAACAATGACACCCCTGTCGGTGGCCCTTCTTCATCTTCTTCACCATCTTCTTCTTCTTTAGAGCCTATTCTCCACCCTTCACACGGCTCTACTTCTTTTAGCTCGAACGGACCCATTTCTCACAACACGAACACATCTACACGGGGTGCCGTTCCAACTCGACAATCTGATCCACAAATATTAGACTCAACCACCTTTCAAAATGTTCCTTTTCCTGATCGGTTAAGATCCAATAAACCAACTCCACAGATGGAGAAGATTGTTGAGTTGTTCAAATAGGTTAGCATAAATATCCCTCTTTTGGATGCAATCCAACAAGTTCCTTCATATGCAAAAATTTTAAAGGACTTATGCACCAAAAAGAGGAAGTCGCAAGTGCCAAAGAAAGTTTTTGTGGCTAGTGCTATTAGTGATGCTCTTGTAAATTCCTTACCCCCAAAGCAAAAGAACCCCGGGTGTCCGACCATTTCGATAACAATTGGGGACAAGAACATCAATAGAGCACTATTAGACCTTGGTGCGAGTGTCAATTTGCTACCCTATTCTGTGTACGAGCAATTGGGCGTTGGAGAGCTTAAGCCCACTCACTGTACTATCCAAATGGCCGACCGGTCAATCACCCATCCAAGGGGAGAGCTGGAGGATGTGTTAATTAGAGTAGGGGATTTCATTTTCCCCGTTGACTTTATTGTGATGGATACACAACCTGTCGCTAACCCCCGGAATCAAATTCCGGTAATACTTGGTCGACCATTTCTGGCAACTTCCAACGCAGTGATCAATTGTCGTAATGGTTCAATGAACCTATCTTTCGGCAATATGACAATTGAGCTCAATATTTTCAAGTTGGGAAGTCAGCTGGCTGAGCCTAATGCTAGCGTACTCGATGTTTGCTCGATCAATGAGATCGCGGAGGAGGACTGTGAGTTCGAGAATTTTTTGTTCGATCACAGCAATGTTAACGCCACTAGTGCGTTCCTCCTAGAATCCGACACAGCTTTCACGGCGGATAACGATTTTGAGTGTTTTACCTTCGTTGACGACTTTGAAGACTCATCACCTGAATTGGAGTCTTTTGCTTTTTCGGATGAGTTAGTTAAACCATCCGACTCTGTTGCGTATACTCGGTTCGAACCTTTGATGGAATCCTTCGAGTTTGAAACAGTTACCCGATTATTACCATCTATTGTTTCACCTCCTAAACTCGAATTGAAGCTTTTGCCGTCGCACCTAAAATATGCTTATCTAGGTGATAATGAGACCTTACCCGTCATTATATCGGCCTCTCTAGCTCTTGAGCAAGAGAAGGCTCTTTTGATGGTCTTACATAATAATCGGCAAGCTTTCGGCTGGTCTATGACGGACATTAAGGGGATTAGTCCCCTCATAGTCGAACATCATATACACTTGATGGATGATGCCAAGCCGGCACGGGATCCACAAAGACGCCTCAACCCCATCATGAAAGAGGCTGTTAAGAAGGAGATTGTCAAGTGTCTACATAGTGGTATCATTTACCCTATCTCGGATAGCCAATGGGTTAGCCCAATCCACGTCGTGCCAAAGAAATCGGGCATCACGGTCATTACCAATGAGGCAAATGAGTTGATTCCCACTCGCACCCAAACTGGGTGGCGAGTCTGCATAGACTATAGGAAACTCAATGCCGCAATAAGGAAAGACCACTTTCCTTTACCTTTCATTGACCAAATGCTTGAGCGATTGGAAGGGCACGAGTTCTATTGCTTTCTAGATGGCTATTCCGGTTACAACCAAGTCCCCATCGCCAAAGAGGATCAAGATAAGACAACATTCACTTGTCCCTTTGGCACTTTTGCTTATCGTCGCATGCCCTTTGGGTTATGCAATGCACCCGCGACATTTCAGCGGTGTATGATAGGGATCTTTTCAGACATGGTTGAAAAGTTCTTGGAGATCTTTATGGATGATTTCTCCATCTTTGACGACTCCTTCGACGAGTGTTTACGGCATCTTGACGCTGTTCTTACCCACTGCAGGGATAAGAACCTAACATTGAATTGGGAGAAGTGCCATTTCATGGTGCGAGAAGGCATTGTCTTAGGACATGTCATCTCGCAAAACGGCATTGAGGTCGATAGAGCTAAAATCGAAGTAATTTCTAACCTCCCTCCCCCGAAATGCGTCAAAGATATCAGAGCTTTCCTTGGCCACGCGGTTTTTACAGACGGTTCATCAAGGACTTTAGCAAGGTCGCTAGACCCTTGACTCTCTTACTGGCCAAGGACACAACATTTGCTTTCGACTCCACATGCATTGAAGCATTCGAGTCTTTAAAACACTCTCTCATCTCTGCGCCCATTCTTTCATCTCCGGACTGGACGCACCCTTTCGAAATCATGTGCGACGCATCAGACTTTGGCATTGGCGCTGTTCTTGGACAGCACATTAATAAAATGCCGCACGTGATTTATTATGCTAGCCGAACACTAAATGAGGCCCAACTAAACTACACAACAACAGAGAAAGAGTTTTTAGCTGTTGTGTTTGCACTCGAAAAATTTCGGCCTTATTTAATTGACTCTCCAGTCGTTGTATATACTGATCATTCAGCTCTTCGCCACCTTTTTGCGAAGAAGGATGCTAAGTCAAGGCTAATACGTTGGATCATTTTATTACAAGAGTTTGACCTTGTCATTAAGGACAAAAAAGGATGTGAAAACGTAGTAGCTGATCACCTATCACGACTTCCTTCTTCGCCCACGCTCGATCTTCCAATCACTGATATTTTTCCCGACGAGCAACTCTTGACCGTTTCTTGCGAACCATGGTTCGCCGATATTGTAAACTACTTAGCCACCGGCCTGATACCTAATGATTGGTCGAAACAGGATAAACTTCGATTTTTGTCCCAAGTAAAGCATTTTTACTGGGATGAACCCTATCTTTTTAAATACTGTTCCGACCAAATCATTTGTCGGTGTGTACCTGAAAGTGAGGTCAAGAGCGTGCTGTCTTTCTGCCACGATTAAGCATGTGGCGGGCACTTTGGCCCAAAGAAGACAGCCGAAAAAGTTTTGCAGTGTGGTTTCTATTGGCCACGACTCTTCAAGGATGCTTACGAATACTGCAAAACCTGCTCCCGGTGCCAACACTTGGGCCGAATATCGCGGAGAAACGAAATGCCGCTCCAACCAATTTTGGTTGTGGACATTTTTGATGTTTGGGGTATAGATTTCATGGGACCATTTCCTAACTCTTTTGGAAATGTGTATATTCTTTTGGCCATTGACTACGTTTCAAAGTAGGTCGAGGCTGTGCCCAGCCGAACGAACGATAACAAGGTTGTCGTTCGATTTCTTAAAGAACACATCTTTTCTCGATTTGGGCACCCTCGGGCGATAATAAGTGATAATGGTTCTCATTTTTGCAATAGGACTTTCGAGTCCTTAATGCGCAAATACTCTATCACCCACAAGCTGTCAACGCCATATCACCCCCAAACATGTGGGCAAGCCGAGGTTTCGAATCGGCAAATCAAGCAAATCTTGGAGAAAACAGTTTCTAAAAACCGTAAAGATTGGTCACTTAAACTGATTGATGCACTATGGGCTTTCCGTACTGCATATAAGACCGATCTCGGTATGTCTCCATACCGGCTTGTTTACGGGAAGGCTTGCCACCTCCCAGTGGAGATTGAGCATAAAGCATTTTGGGCTATCAAAGAGCTAAATCTATATTTAGGAGATGCGGGCAGCAATCGAAAGCTGCAATTGAATGAACTAGAAGAGCTACGGGATGAGGCATATGATAATGCCATAATTGCTAAAAACCGAGTTAAGGTGTTTCACGATAAACACCTTTTGCGAAAAACGTTTGAACCTGGTCAACAGGTTTTACTCTATGACACTCGGTTACATTTTCACCCCGGCAAACTCCGTTCTAGATGGAGGGGACCTTTTGTAGTCCGCACCGTTTATCCGCACGGTGCGGTTGATCTTGAAAATCCTGAAGACGGTACCTTATTCAAAGTGAATGGGCATCGACTAAAACCGTTCTTCACAGCGGACCCATCGGAGGAGCTCCTGTTTTTGCAGGAGCCGATTTACACTGATTGATCCTCCTCCACTTTCACCCCCGAATTTCTAATCAATTTTCCACAACTTTATTTAGAATAAGTTTGGGGGTGTGTATCATTTGTAATAATATGAATAAACAGGGAATGCCGACATCTTGACCCTCTTGGTTTAGTATGATAGTGAGGACACTGTCAAGTTCGAGTTTGGGGGTATGCTCGGTACGTCTTCTTCCTTCGCATTCATTTGTACATATTTTGCATTTGCATATTTATTTGAAAACCTATAAAAATTGAAAAAATTTCAAAAATTTATAAAAATTATTGTATTCAATTTTGGCCATATTTAACTTGAGTTTGACAAATAGGTTAACTAGCTACGAACAACTAGATCTTAGACTTGGTAAATTAAAAACCCTAAAAATAACCTTCTTTAAAGATTAACAGTAGAAAGTATATGTCCTTGTAGTTTATTTAGAAATAGGCAAATTTTGAGTTCACTTTTTGAGCTAAGTTGAAATAAAGGAAAAATATTGATATTCTTATTAGAGTATAAGTTTGAAAAATAATTCCTGGCTTAAGTATGGATTCTGAAAATGTATACCCTACAAAATTGCACAATCACACACCTTAAAGCTTGGAATAGTAGAGGAGACCTTGAAATGCTCTTGTCTATAAGTCCCTAGTACGAAGAAAATAAAAAAATACAAAAGTGAAAAAAAAAATGAACACTGGTTTTGTGATTACTTAAGGCTAAAAACAGAAAAATATATAGCGAGGGTGCTTCATCACCTAGTGCCTTAGACCAACTGGTTTGGGAGTCACTGCTAAAATCCTTGGGTGTTGCAAAACTAGGAAGTACGCTTTAGAACGCAAACGCATTTTGTAATCGGTCGTTGGTACCTCAAGAAGTATTAACGGTCGCATGAAGGATGTGTAAGCAAAATTCACCAATTAATAAGTGCTTGGACAAAGGACAAGGGTATGATTGCTTAATTTGAATTTCCAAGTGTAGGGGTGATATATACACACACGTGGGGATATATGATTAGAGTTTAGATAAAAGAAAGGAATGAAGAATAAAACTTATATCTTTAGTAGAATTGATAGAAAAATTCCTAAGTGGAGATGGAACCTTAAAAGGAAAACCTAAGAAATGCCGAAAGCTGAGTGATTCTATAAAATATATATAATCTTAAGTTAAATTATGAGGAAGTGTGAAGAATATGGGTGGAAATTTTATGAGTCGATGATAATAGAATTCTGTGTTAGAAAACCTAATTGGAGAATTATTGTCGAAAGAGCCAAATTGATAGGATTTTGTGGGTGTAATCCGCTGAAAACCCTCAGGAGACAACACTCCTCCTACTAGGGACACCTAGAGGTTTAACGGCTTGTTGCACGAGCTCAGTGCAATCGCGTTTCCCTGCGAAAGTGCGGTTAGCTTTTATTGAAAATAAAAGGTTTGCTCGAGGACGAGCAAAAGATAAGTTTGGGGGTATTTGTTCATATCATAATATTGTGATTCATACGCCCCATTTTTATTCATTTTATAAGTAAACAGGTACTCTTGACGCACGTTTGTTGCATGTTACAGGATACAGGCTCTTGGAGTAAATACAGTGAAAAAGACAAAAGTTGATATAGAAAAAGGACTTTTTACGGATCCTAGTCAAGCCTAAACGAAGGACAGTGCAAGGTCTAAACATGTCAAGGTGAAACGGTTAAAAGACCAATACAAATCTTCACTGAAGATCTGGAGAAGAGTAAGAAGCCAAACAGAGAAATGGGATGAATAAAAAACAAGCCCACACAACCAAAATGAAGCCCAGAAAAGATGGTGGAGTGATCCCACCAAAGGGCCGCGGAACCGCGGCCCAAACCCCCATATGGCCGCGGTTCCGCGGCCATTTAATGCCCGTGTCGGTGGAATTTTCTGCTGTCGGTGTGTCGGTGCAGGTGTTGGGATTTTCAGTGGGCAAATCTGTATTTTCACATATGCGAGAGTCTGTAACCCTAGTTTCCCTGTTTTCTTATAAATTGTAAAACCCTATGCCTCTTTTCAATCAATAAAATTCAGAATTGTTGGGAGATCTAGAGCATCATTTTTGTAAGTGTTTTTAATTTTCATGCCTTAGTGTTAATTCTTTTCTTGCCCTAGCTAGCTAGTATAATTATTGCAGTAGAGTAATCATATCACTTGCCTTAGTTAAGTAGTATAGTTCTTTTTAATCTGCAGTAGATAAGTAATAATTTTAGACCTAAACAGCACACATTAAAACATAACAAAAAAATGTCATTTTTAGAAATTCCCCTAATGAGCGAGTAAAATCCTCGCTTGTTAGGGTTAGGAACAAGGGAGGGAGTGAGAGATGAATATCTCTCACCTCCTTCAATGCCAATACATTTTTTTATAACTAGAACTTCATGCACGCCTGCATGATCCGCTCCCTACGGCACCCTACCTACAAGGTAACGGTGAACTGTAGTATAAAGGGCCGGACATACATGACGTCCATGAAGGTTGTATCAATTACTAGGAAAGGACGGACAAGGATCTAGAGGAAGAAAATTTGTTTCTTCCCAATCATCCTAATCCCCTTTGCTAATAATTGTTATGATATCTAAAAAGCTTTAATTAAAAGGCATTGAAAGAGGTGACAATATTAATGTCATCAACCCTACCTTAGACCTAATCCTAACAAGTTCTTTAATATCGTATAAATTAGTTTTTAAATCAATCAACAAAAACCAAACCACCATCGGAATCAACTCGTAAAAACACAAATCAGAAAATTACACATCTCTGTGGATCGACCCGTACTCACCGGCTAGCTGCAAAGCGACGCCGTTTCTGATTACGGTAAACAAGTATATTTTTGGATTAATCATCTGCATGGCAGGATCTCAAGCCGATGAAAATTAAATTCTCAACTTATGGAGAGATGTGCTCCTGCAGATCTTCAACCAGAGGAAGAATTAAGTTCTTTTGTGCAGAAGAGTTAAACTCTTAAATTTGAGAATTAAATTCTCTGTTTGAAGTTTTGATCCCCATTTCTTTTCTCACCTAGAGTTTTCTTTGTTAAGAATTAAATTCTCTTTTCTTTTCTCTCTGAAATTTCAAGATTCCAAAACTCTATCTCCAAAATTCTTCCTCTTTGCTCCTATTTTATTTAATAAATCTTTCATTGAAAGATTTTGTTTGTTTTCATAATTAATATGATCCTTTAGATCACTCAGTGAATTTTATTCACCGTTGGATTTTTAATCCAAAAGATATTCTATTTGTTATTTTTTGGTGAGATTTAGGGAAATCTTTCCTTGTATAAAATCTTTCCATAGATTGGTGATTTTTAATCACCATTGGATTTTTAATCCAACGGTGCTCCACTTTACAGAGCATAGTTCTCTTTTGTTTGGAAAAATTTAAAAAAATACTTTCCCAGTTAATATCTTTGATTTCCCTCTTAATTAGAATTTAAATCTATTAATTCATAGATCTTTAGGAACCCATCACGTGTTGGCACGTGACCCCCTGATTAAGCATTTGACCAGAATTTAATTCTGTTGTTTTAAAAAACTCAGGAATTATCACGTGTCAGCACGTGACCCATGGTCACGTGTTGGCACGTGATGCCCCATTGGGGTTTTTCCTTGTTATTTTATTATACCTTTAATTCTTTTCAGTGGGTTTAAAGGCCCATCACGTGTTGGCACGTGACCCCACTGATTAATTATTTTCAATTATTTATTTTATTCAGTGCCTACAGGCTTTGCCCCTAAATGGTCACGTGTGGGCACGCGATGCCCGGTCACGTGTGTGCACGTGATACTTCATAACTTTTGATCCCGGATGAATTATGTCACGCCCCGCTTCCCAGAGTACGCTAAGGTAGGCACGTGACATAGCCAACCATACTACCTGTGGATAGGAAATATCCTTCCACGGTCATATTACGGCTGTAGAGATATCAAGAACAATAATAAACTATCTAACACATGTCCATAAGCCAAATAAACGAGTCAAGAATAAAAATAATGCGGAAGCAAAAGATCCAATACAAGAATAACTGGAATGTATGTCCCATAATGCGGGCTCACATCAGGAATGAAAATACTGAAAAATAAAAGAACTAACTACTAACGAGTCCTCACTGCTCAGCCTGCTGACTGAAATACTCCTGCTCGGACTGCAGCAAAGGTAAGGAATCTGGACCATGCAAAACCCAGACGTCAGCGCGTCATAACATCAAGCAATAATATATAAACAGGGTAGCAAGACATACAAGTATGATCATAAATGGTAAAGCAGGTGTAACAGCAATATAAATCAGGGCAGTGAAAGGTAGTGTGCAGTAAGTAATCTAAACTGGTCTATTGGGTTAACTACTCTCAAGTCTTTGAAATCAATTTGATGAATCATCGATGTAACTCAATAGTATCCCGTGCGTGCCCGGGATCACGGTCTATGACTCTCGGGCTGAATCCGAGACGTGCCGCAAGGCAGTAAAAGGGTAGTAGGTAATGACGAGTGATGTCAACAGCATCACCCCGGGGCTGGCCTAGCCCATAAGACTGATCAGAAAAGGTAGAGAACTGTCGACTTACAAGTTAGGTTTCATCATTGATTTCCCCATACCCCCAAGTTATATGTGTTCAAGTCAAGTATTAAATAATCTAGAGCTAATGCCAACACAGGATCAGACAAGTACATGTTTGTCTGGATAAACAACAGGAACTGTCCGTAAGGACAACAGGTCAGGTTTGTTGGCATTAGACACAAGATCAGGTAACAGGTAAAGCCATGGTACAACAGATCAAGCCAGGTAGTATATAGGTATCATGTCATGTCGAGAGGTGCACGGTACCATGTCGTGTCAAGTAGTAGGTGTAACAAGTCATGTCAGGGTGCACAAGATGTCATGTGGGTGCTCATAATCAAACTAACATAAGCATGGGTATACAAAGCAAGCATGGGTACTAATAGAACAATAAACTAGAACATTGTAATGTGAAATATAATCAGGTACAGATTAAGGTTTATAGATGCACAGTTATGATTAGGGTTAAAGTTTAAGTTCCAATACTTAATTAAACTACACTTTATCAAATGTGGATTGTGAATATTTCAATGTTATACATTCAGTGATCTATTGATGCAATAGTATGTAAACTAGACGAGATGGATGCAAACAGGTGTTTGAAACATTATAAACTATCTAAAAGGGTACTATAGGCCATGTAAATAATTATTATGTGATTTAAACACGGATGTGAGTACTACGTATAGTAAGACAAAATGCAGCATGATAGGGTTCAAGTTGTAAATCTAAAATGATATAACCGGACATCGAAATGTAAAATGGAAACTAATAGCCTCAGGTTTAATTTATAGGTTTAATCATGAAATTAAATATGTATAAAATAAAATAATAGCATGTAGCAAGTTTTACTTGCCTCGACGGATCACGAAGCGGGTATACGGAACGTCACGCGTCGGCGGGAAAAGTCGCGATGCGCGCACGGTACACGGAATGAGTCCAAACAACGCACAAAGGGATCACACGGGTCAGAGATGCTTGCTGGGTCGTCGTGATTGTCGCCGGCACGGTCGGATTCCGGCAAACCAAGAAACAGTGAATAATGATAAGTAAAAATATATAAAGAAGAAAAGAAAGGAAGGAGAAAGGAATGGAAGAAGGGAAGATGAGAGGAAGCTTACTGTGAATGTGTTCTGTGGTCGCAGAGGGGAGTGTGAACGGAGCTCCGGCGGTGAGGGTTTGGTGTTTGGGTTAGGTTTAGGGTTTGGGGTCGGTTTTGATGGCGGGGTTTGGTGGCAGGGTGAGGTAAGGGTGCAGAGGAAAGGGAGAGGAGAGGAAGGAGATGGCGATGGCGATGAGGGATGGTCGGCGGCGATGGAACGACGACGGTGATGGGTTCTATGATGACGTGGAGGGTGTGCAGGCAAGGTTTAGAATAAAAAGAAGAGGAGTGAGATGGAGAAGGAGGAAGGAGAAGGAGGAAGGTGGTTTGAGGCGACGAGGAGACGGGGTTGACTGCGGTTGGTTGGAGTTTGAGGAGCTAGGGTTTTTGGTTGCATGGGTTCTCGTGGGAGGGGCTCGGGTTAAAAGAAAGAGAAGAGAGAATTAGAAGGAGGGAGGTGACGCTGAGGGGGAGGCGGTGACGCGACTCGAGGAATCAACAGTAATCGCGAGAGGAGAGGGAGAGGCGCGAGAGGAGAGAGAAAGAAGAGAGAGAGAGAGAGCTGCGCTCGGGGAGAGAGAAAAGAGAAAGAGAAAGATTTTGAGGGGAGAGAGAAAGACGTGTGGGGCCCGGTGAATTAAAAGGGAAGGGTTTTGATTGGTTATGGGAATGAATAAGAGGATTATGATTTAGGTAAAAGTTTTAAAAGATTTAAGTTAGTTTTAAAAAAATATTCTGAGTTTATTATAGTTGATTTAAAAGATTTAAATAATTGGATTTTTTTAGCGGGAAAAATATTTTCAAAAAGTGCCCGGGTTAGGTCCAAAAATTTAGATTTGAAATATGAAAATTTTATGCAACCTCCAAAACTTAAAATGAAAGATCAAGTAGCAAAATGCAGTATCCACACTAAATGCACGTGTCTAATTAACCAATCAGGGTAGTCTATAAATATGAATTAACCCGTTCAAGCAAGTGGGTCGGGTCGAATGTAATGTAAAAGTGTAGTTACCATTCGCACCTAAACACGATATATCAGTAAAATACTACGGATAATAAATACTGAAACAGAAATTGGTATAACTGAACTCGGTTGTTAAAAATTATGAGGCCCATAATATATAAAATCGAAGGATTTTTCGAGATGCTTTCGATACCATCAGAATTTAGCTGTTTCTCATTCGGGAGTTTGTCAAAATGCAGCCCGGAAAATACTGGTTCGTATTTTCTTCCTTAGATTACACGTGTATAGCATATTTGCTCATAACTTTTGATCCAGGATGAATTATGAAGCTCATAATATATCAAATCGAAGGATTTTTCGAGACGCTTTCGATACTATCAGAATTTAGCTATTTCTCATTCGGAAGTTTTGTCAAAATACAGCCCGGAAAATACTGATTCACATTTTCTTCAATGTATCGCTGTCATTAGATACCTTGGGTTCTTTTGCGCAGAAAATTTTCTGGCGGGAACACTAAAGCACCAGAGTTCAAATCCCATCCCCCACATTATTTTTAATATTGTTTTATTTTGAATTTTTAGAAGTCCAAGAGTCTACACGTGCATAACTCGTAAAAACCCCACTACACATGTAAACCAAACTAGACCAGGGGGAAGACCAAAAGACGACGGACCCACGGCGACGACCCCGGCCATGCCTCGGCCCGAGTCAGCCGACGACTCGGCCGACTCGGCCGCCTCCGCCGGTGACTCGGCCGACTCGGCCGCTTCCGCCGGCCGGACTCGGCCGGACCGCCGAGTCGCCAACATAAAACTTTTGTCTATTCACCTCCCCATCACTCCCGCACACTTCAATTCCTTGGATCGGTTCCAGAGCTCTTTAAAATCCCATTAAACTCTATTTTTATTATAAATTAATACAATTTTCAATGCACCCTTCACCTAACCCTAGCTTTACCCTATAAATACCATCCCTAGACACACCCCCTCACTCACAATTCTGTCCAAACTCTCAAGAAATTTCTCTAGAAATTTTAGTGTGCAATTGAAGTTAGCAAGGGGCGAAACTTCGGCGATCTTCCAACGATGACCCTAGGAGCTTCCGGCGACGAAACGACGCACCGGCTGGTAACCCGCCGCCGGTCATATAGAGCGCTCCGCCCGCCACCGCATATGTAGAAAAAGAGGGAAGGAAGAACAACCGCTTGACTTTGGCACATGAGATGGCGGGTTTGGCTAGGTAACATAATGGAAATGTATCGGACTGCAAATCCTGGAATGACGCCTACGTCTTCCTCTCCCTCTTCTCCATACTACAAACCTGTAAGTCCCACCTCCGTTTTCTCTATTCTTTTCTAAAAACTCGTATTACTAAAACCCGACGGAATCGGAGTAAATTCGATTTCCGATTCGGTTCTTCCTAAAAATTCAACCTTTTCTTAAATACAATCATACTAAACCTTTATATGTTGACTATTAAACATTAACAAGTCATACTGAATAATTTCCATATCAAAAGGATTTCTATTTCAATTTTTATCGTATTTTTTCACTAAAGTACCATGTAGTTTAATTTTGACATTTAAAACATCACAATCTTGCTATACCTTTAAGTAGATCACGAGGTAATGACCTACCTCCTCACACACTCATATGAAACATAACAAAATATCTTTCGGGAACATAGAATACGGGAAGACAGGATTTTACATATAAGTACCAAACCCTTTTTCTACAAGAAATATGTATTTACACAAATCTTTGCAAAGCGCCGCTACAACCCATTTAGGGAACCCGTTCGGGATGGTGCGGATTATCGCACATTCTCGGGCTTAGTAGTGCGAGATGCAGACCTCCGTAAGGAGCATTCGGTCTCGAGAGATTTAAAATACAATTATCTTAAGAAAATGAGATTTCTAGAAAATAATAAATTAAAATTATTTTTACAAATATATAAATATATATGTATTGCCAAAATATCTATTTTTGTTATAATATCAATATTCCAACCTTTTCTAAAATCACAAGAATCACTTTACATTAAAATACCATGAATTCCATACAAGTCCAATACTTACAATTAATAACATGTATTATGAAAAATATGTTTATTCACTAGAAATATCACAAATATAAAATCTACAACTATGAAAATTCTAAAGACGATAAATAAATACTTGGGGTGTATTTTGAAAAATATACAAATTATTTTTACATAAAACCCTTCAAGTTCTATAAATTACCCTAAGGACCCTAGTAAATATAGGTTTAAGCGGGACCAGTCTCTTGAGCCTCAGGAAGCCGGATATATGGGTGCTTGCCTATCTAAGATAGACAACTTAACAACGGTGTTATCAACACGATAATCTTTTTTGAAAAAGATACAAATCATGTCGCCTATGTGCAGCGGTTACCGATAACATCAAAATAATAAGGACTTCAATTTCTTTTCTAATTTTCTGTCTCAGACTGAGTCTCATTAATAATCTGACTTGAATATGATTCAAGTACAATCTACAATCTATAATTCAACATGAATCCTTGAATACATATATTCAATCTAGTTAATCTGTATTGACTGAACCGAACCATGGATATACTTCCATTTACATGATTCTCCAGTTACATCCATTTACTGATATCATGGTTTCGGCAAGTCATCCATCTATACAAGACAATACAATTTACAATACAACACAAACAATACAATTAAGATATCACGGGGTTTAAGTGGTAGATTGGTACGGAAGGTGTTAGAAGTGGCACGGGACTGCAAAATTTAAGACACCTAATCTATATTTCGTTGATGTTGTACCGTGGCATAACGGTTGCTTGTACTTCCATTTGCCTTGGTCTCTAGCATATAGAGACTCCTCTCGTATACACTGGCATCTTTCTGTACCAAGTTACAAACAACAGCGTTAACACTAATTACAACTTTAAAAGTTATACTCTCTCTCTTACTCTCTGTATATTATCCTTCTCCTTTATCTTTAGGACTTACTGAGCGATTATTCGCTAACGACATTCCTTCTCTTTCTTCTTTGGAATGTTGTCAGGTGATCTGGACACTCAAGAGATCGATCCTGCTATTGAGGATTTGGATCATCTTGCCTACGACCCAGAGCTCTAGTTTCATTGTACACATTTTTATTTCAGTACTTTCCATTTCTGTTATGCCACTGTTTAGGTATTGCTTTCATTCAGTTGTATTTACTTTTCCATGTATTGTAAAAAGAATGTGAATAAATAAAGTTGCTGTTTTATTATATCTTGTTTCTTGTGTATTTGTATTTATATTGCTTAGATATGCTTAGCGTATTTACTTCACAGTAAATATGTAGCGGCCAGTCGTGCCTTCTGCCCGTATACCGGGAAGCGGGGCGTGACAGTGTTCATTTCATCTTTTTATTTTGCAAATTTATACGAGAAAAACTTTAAAAGAAAGAAGGCTTTAAAAGAAAAAATTTTGAATCATTTTCTTTATTATATTATGATGTTTTTAAAGTTTTATTCATAATAGATTTTTTTGAAAAAAGTTTTTTTAAAAAAGGGTGCACGCATGCACACGTCATGCCCGCGCACGCGCACTGCGTGCGATGAGGTGGCCAAAAGGTCCTGTATGGGCCAAAATGTCCGTTGTTTTTGGAGAGTGAGCTCAAAAGAGGGATGCTCTTCTCTTCTTTTGGCTTAGAGAGTCTCTCTTGATTCTTCAAAACTTGGATTTTGGATCTTGGATGATGAAATGAGGCTTCTTTTCCTCTTTCCAAGCTTTGGACCTTCTCTTAATGGAGCATTTGGAGGTGTGTTTCTCTTTCTTCATCCTTTTTCAAATTAGATCTAGAGGAGGAGGAAGAAAGTGGGTAAAAATCACTTTTTTTAGGATTTGATGGAGGATCCTCTCTTTTCAATGAGTTTATAACTAAAACCTATTTAGTTTTGACAAAAAAAAGAGATTGAGGTTTTGATTTACTTCAAAAAGAGATGATGAAGAAGAAAAGGAGAGCAGACTCAAAAAACCTACAAAATATTTAGGGGAATTGATTATTTTTCGTTTCTTCATGATATTGCCTTAGATAGGCTTACAAATTTACACGCAGTCTTTTAGGCTTTACAAAATTGTTTTTTTAGCATATCCTATGCTTATGTGCTCATTTATTTTTGCATATAAGCCATGAGATTTATATAAATTTGGTTTTATACCCATTTTACTTACATTTATTCATAAAAATTATATTAAAATTATTTATTATATAATTTTCTTCTTGAAATGGGGGAGGCTGGTCTCTTCATGTTTGGGCTCGACTTGGGCATGGGCCCACTTGGTCTGGGTTTGGGCCCGCTTGCTGGATCGAGCTTGGGCCCACCTGACTTCGTTTCGGGCTTGGGCCCACTTGTTCGCGGTTTGACTTTAAATTTGATTTTTGGTCAATGAGGTGTAATTTTTGACCCAACACAACATCCCAAGAACATAATTTTAATTAGGATGTCAGAATCACTATTATTATAGTGTTGTGGAAGCGGCATCAAATGTTCTACAATATTGGCTAGGTTGACAAATCCCAACAAAAGGCGTTGTGCATTTAAGTTTCTATAAATAGTTTTGAGTTTGGAAATGTGTAGATTCATTCTTGATTCTCTTGTCCTAAAATAAGATAGCCTGCATATTTCATAATTGCAGCCAACATAACAGAAAAGTTGATCCAAGGTTTAATCATATAAGACTTTATTCTTGTTACGGTACTTTAAAAAGATTTTTTTTTGAGACAATAGGTGGAATAAATTAGAGATGCTTCAAAAATGGGAGATCCGGGCTAAATCCTGGTCTCCAAGCCCTTAATACTTTAAATAAATTAAAGAACGCGTCTTCAAAATGGAGATGGATAAATTTTACGTCCCCGCAGATCACATAAATTTCCTACTTTGTAATTCTAAGTTAAGAAATAAGAAAATCATAAAAAGAAGTAGATTGCGCTGATTCCAGCTTTATCAACAGTTAAGAAACAGTTAAGAAGCATACAAGCAAACCTATGATGCTCCCAAGATACAAAAGTACTCTCAAAGTTATAATACGGACCCGGAAAAAAATTAACAAGAATGAATTTGGAAGTAAGAAAATCTAAAGAGTAACGAATTCTGTGATGATATATAACACAGAAAACTAGAGCAAGGGAAATCGCTAGTACCTTTATTAATGAAGTCGGAAATGATAAATGAAAAGAAATAATAGTCTGAAAAAGCCAAATCTAACGGAATTTAATATCTTTCAAGCTATGTTGGACCGACGCCAGTTCCTCCAGTCTCATCACTGATCCCATCTCTCTGCTCCTGCCGGCCGTTGCTGATGCAGCTGCTGCTCTTGCTGAATATTAGGCTGCAACTTTGATGCCCGATACCGACGAAGATTATTCTGAAGCTGCGGCTGTTGTTCTCGCTGCTGTGACCGGTATTGATCGCTATTATCAAGGCGAAGCTCATGTTGCTGCTGATTGTGGTGAATATAATCAACCTGCTGGTTCAATACCGTATCATCGGCAAGCCAGCTATCAAGCATCAATTTAAGCTCTTGATCCTTTCTTGCTGTGGCCTCTGCTGCAGTGAGCTTCTGCTGCTGCATCCCTTGTGAGTGGTTATGAGCTGCTTTACGCTCTTTATTATACTGATGAAGATGAAGCTGTTTCATATTTTGTTCTTGCTGTTGCTGTCGCTGATTCTGGTAATCATGAAATACATTATCAAACTCATGATGACGGCTCGGACATTTTTGTTGTATATTCTGGTCATGGTTTGTCATCAGTAATAGCCCCTCTTGTGTCACTGCTCCTTCCTCTGTAGCCAGCTGTTGTGCTCTGACCTCCGGCATCCACATCTGCTGCGGATTGTTCAGAGTTAGACCTAGCTCTATTTTCTACGCTTCGCCTGCCACAAACTCCTGCTTTTGTAATTTTTGCATCTGTAACAATTCTCTTTGTGACATCTGCAGCTGGTGGTGTTGTTCTTCTAGCAGCAGCTGCTGTTGCTGGGGATCGCTCGGTGATAGCCCTAACCCCAGCTGTACTGCCTCGACTGCACCAGTCTGCTGCTGCTGCTGATGTTGATACCGAGATTCGCTTAATTGCAGCATTTGCTGCTGCAGTAGCATTCGTCGTTGTTGTAAAATCTGCTCCTGCTGTAATCCCAGCTCCATTTCTTGAGGACCACTAGACAAAGCAGCTTGTGTATCATTAAAAGAATTAAAAGGAGCAGGGCCAATGTAATTAGCCAGCTCCGTCCTTGCCTGGAAGAGAGCTTGTTTCATCTGGTTTCTGTAATCTTGAAGCCATGACACGATGCCGACGCAAGCGTAGACAGGATCACGGAGTCTGGAATCTGCCTCATAAGCTAAGCCTTCGGCTGCAATGCTCGGTCTGTGGGGTTCATCTCTCTAAGCATCTTTTCGACATTGCCAGTTCCGAAGACCTTGTGGCAGTCAAGAAACTGTTTTGACTTCTCGTGTGGAAAATGCGGTGCAAATACACAGTCGGCGGGGCACTTCGGCCGCATATGCTTGCAGGCGGCGCATGGAACTCTGGGGTACATTGACATCTTCAATCGAATAGTTTCCCTGAAATGGAAATGAGATGAAAGGAAAAGAATCTAAGTTACTAGCAGTTTTGAATGATGTATGGTAAATGCCACATAGTTAAATTCTTCATGTATCTTTCAAAACAAAGATTAAGAAAATCAATTCAAAATATTGAATAATCGTCTGAGAAAACTAGAAACTATGTGGAAAAAGTAACATGTTCATTGGTGCCTATTATTGTGTAATTCAAATATGAAAATAAAGAACTCTAGCCGCATTTATTATAATGCTCACCAGCTTAGCTACTATCTTTTTTAATTTCCTACATGAAATCCTTCAATGCTTTCAAGCTACTCGAACTTTTATCACCATCTGCAAACACATAATCCAAGATTATAAGTTCATAGTAACATTCTAAATACTAATCTTTAATTAAAACAAGATCCTAGATAAAGAAAAAATAACCAAACCTTCATAAAACATCATAACAAGCACAGATTCATAATTTGCCCTCTTTTTATTGTTAATATGCACCTTAAAACCATCAGAATTTAGAATCCTTAACCGTTACTGTTACCAAAATTTAAACACCGAGCACGAATTTTTTGAACCTTAATCTTTAATGAGAAGAAGATACCAAATTAATTGGAAAACAACCGCAGTGAATCGAGTTGTATCGCTGTTATTAATAAACCCCGTATGTTTGTTTTATGGAACAAAGAGCTTTAATGGATCTAAAAAAACATACTTTGAATACGCTTCATTCGTATTAAATTTTCACTAAAATATCATACCTTTTACTGTTTAATGGTAAGTGTTGTATATGTTGTGAGCCATGAACCATTTTTAGAGTGAACATCTGTTTTTCTACTTGTGTATGGTATTTTAAATAGCCATTTATCTGAAAAATTTTAAAAGCTTGTATTTATTAAAGATTTTTAAATCATGTTATTTATTTGCAATTTATTAGTTATATGGTATTTATCTGAAAATGGTTGAAAGGCGATCTAATTTGTGTCAGAGTTTATTCTAGGACATGCATACTTTGAACTATCATGAAGTTGCTTATCCTAAATTAAGACAATTAATTAGAGAAAATTGAATTTTTAGTGTTTGACAACGCTCGCGATCCTCAACACGTTATGAAAAATAGTGGCTTCATGTTGTGAGATGATTGAAAATAACCAGTATTGGTATGCAACGGTGGTATACGTATATGTATACGAATTACATGGAAAAGAAAACAAATGCATACCTTATCCAAGCATTCGAACTGAAAAGTGCATAATGTACTATAGAAAATCACCACTCAGCAAAATTTTTTTTTGGGGGAATTTCAATCATTTCCAAAACAAATGAAACAGGAAATAAAATCCATGGTTTATTAAAAAGAAGTAACTTACCTCCAACCTCATAACTATCATCAGATCTCTAAATCAAAACCTAAAGAAAACCTGGAACATAAATTTCAAAGAAAATTATTCAAAATGTTTGAAAAATAATAACTAACTTTTGGAATCATACTAATTTAATAGAAAAAAAATATATAAACCATAGGTTTTTTGAATAACAGAATTAACAAATCTATTTTCCCTCGATGTCTTTATCTCTACTATTTTAATGCCAAATGGAGAGAGTTTTCAATTACAATTGTTGATTGATTCTTAGAGTCACATGAAAAATTTCTAATAATTTTGAGAAAAAATATTTAAGCCACATAACTAACCTTTTGAATCATACCAAATCTTCATAGATAATAATAACAAATTAAACTAATAAACCATTGGATTTTTAGATAACAGAATTAACAAATTGTTTTACTCTTATTCTCAGAGTGACAGGTAGGATGAAAAATTTCACAATTTTGAGAATTTAAAAAAAAAATGGACTTCGAACCATATCAAATCTTTTTAATAATAAATTAATGACAAATCAAACTAACAAACCATTGGATTTTTAAATAACAGAATTAACAAATTTCTTTACTCATGATATATTATCTCTACTACTTTTATATGCCAAATGAAGTGGGTCTTCAAATTCAAATTGCCTACCTAGTCTCAAATGGATGAAAATTCTCATAATTTTGAAGAAAAAAATTAAAACGATAACTAACTTTTCGAATCATATCAAATATTTTTAGATAATAAATTAATAACATAACGAATTATAATACTAGAGAATAGAATTTTCAAAAAGAAATAAAGAGACTGATTGACTGTTGTTTAAATATCTATATTTTATTACTTTAGTCTGTTATTAGTTATTAATTAAATTTTTTAAAATTAGTTTTTGATTCTTTTAACAATTATATATTGGAAAAAAATTCTTGCCACCAGTTATAAAAAATCAAAATGGCAATTTAAGTTTGAAGAGTCTGTTCCTTTTAATATAAATATTATCTGGTATCTTGCATATATAAAATTAAATCGTCAGGCAACTTAGTGGAGTAATATAATAAGTTGATACAATATATATTATTTATTTGAACTGTTTTGTTTTTTCAAGAGATGGGATAGTAATTTAAACTACACTATTTTTAAGAATATGCAATATTATATGTTGAAAAGTATGACGACATAGATTATCTAAGAATAAAGATAAAAAGAAGGATTATTTTATATAGAACCCCTAAAACCAAAGTAATAAGGAAAAATGGCCCCTAGAACCACATACTTTCAAAAACAACCAACCAAAACTTCTATATAAACTACTTTAGTCCCCATGCTGTAAATTCAATCCAAATCCAACTTAAAATCTTTACTTTTGGAGGTGGAATTTTCTCTTCTGCCTTCTTCTTCCTCCTCCCTTCGTCACCATGGCTTTCAAATCCATCTTTTTGCGTGCAAATTCCAACTTTGCCACTAATTTTTATCTGCACCCAAATTTCCCTTCTTTGCCTCTTTCCTTGGCCATCCGCCAATGATTCCACACTTCTTTTCTACCAGCTTGACATCCTATCCTAGTCTACCGAAGAGACAAAATAGTGGGACCCACGACATCTAGATACTGATACTCAACAAGTGGGTTTATGATGTTTGTCTCTTGAGTAGATTTTTAAGGGTTAATTTCATCCCCAACTTTTTCTTATCCTCAACACTCTTATCAAAACACTTAATTCCTTTTTCTCTCAACCCCGGAAACTGACTAAACCTTTTCTAAAATTTTTATGAAGTTTTAGAGAGTAATTCATCTTAGAAAGTTGTTTTTAAAAGGGAGTTTTGTTACATGACCCCTGAAACTTTCGCTATTGTGAAGTACAATCCATGAAACCTTTTTTTGTCGAGTAAAACGGAAGCTCAAAAGCCCCCGCGTTTCATTGAAGATATTTTAAAGAAACCATAAGGAAAACAAAACAGAGTTAACCAAAAGTACAGATCGGGAAACAAACCCCATACAAACCAAATCCAAAACTAAAGGAACAAACCCCATACCCGAAAAAAACCACCAACAGATCAAGTGTCAGAAACCGGGACATGCATACTCCGTAAAGATGCAGAATATGTAAAAATCATGTCCCGGTCCAGCCACATAATCTATGTCTCTGGGATCTGCATCCATCCATCCTCCATTTGCTTCCCATCGCCTCTGCTCATATGACCGATATCCGTCAGCTCTAGAATAGTGGTTGCTGTGTTGCGTCCTCGGACCTCACTTCCATCTTGTGCGTTGTTCCTTTTTGTAGTCAGGCTCTCTTGCGGCGCCTGTCTGCCGCCACCCCTGCCCATAGTAATATGACAATATGAGTGTGAGAGATCATGCTATTTAATGATGTGATTTTTGCATTGAAGATCCTATTATTACGTTCCAACCACACTATCCAACATACAACGCTAACTATGATATCCCAGACCATAGTATCCTCTCTCTCGAACTTTCTGTGCCTCTAAGGCCCCCAAAGATCAACGATGGATAAAGGCAGCACGCCTTCCTTTAAGCGTGTTAAAAATCTTTCCCAAATCTGAGATGTCATCTCACATCTAAGAATCAGGTGATCGACCGTCTCGACATTCTTGCCACAAAGCCCGCATTCCATCGGCCCAATCTAATTACGCCTAAGTAGGTTATCTTTTGTAAGAATCACATCCCTAATTACCAGCCAGTTAAAAATTTTAATTTTAAGAGGAGTTTGAGCTTTCCAAACCGGAGTTAAACTATTATCTTCTACTCGTCTAAAATATAAAATCCTATACATGGATTGGACCGTGAATTTATTTGTTGAGGCCCATCTCCATATCAGGACATCTTTAGTTTCCTCCATTGACTTCCAATTCATTCCATAAAACTTCATTTTTATAAAACAACTCTCAAAACTTCTAACCCGACTGGTTTGATCCTTTTTTTAATTTTACATTCGAACCTTTTTTTGGCTAAATTTCCATTCAAACTTTGTTATATTTAACTGTGAAAGATAGAAAGATGCTCTTTTGCCCTTTTTCTCCTCTTCCACTGTTCACCAAGAATCATATCTTTTCACCAGCGGGCTTAGCTCGATTGGTATCTGATGGAAGCCTTGATCTCCTTCAGATGCTGTCCTCCATCGATCTGTCACGAGCGTTGATGAAGGGTTGAGATTGGTGTTGAGGGTTGTCTTCTTTAGCGTGTGGATCTCAGTGGGTTGATTTGGAGGTGAAGCCGAGCTACCTGCAAAGAAGTCCCGGGATGGTTGTACAATCGTGGATCCTTCGACGATCAAGTTAGCTGAGGAATTTGAGCAGAGTAGCGGCTTGTTGAATTGAAATTGCCTTACCTGAGTCGTCTGGGAGAGAGTTTTTTATAGTAGTCGCTTGGAGTGAGCTGGCGCGAGATCTTCGCCGTCGGTTACACCCTTGACGTTACGCCTACGTGAATGACGGGATCCCTCCATTAATGACGAGATACGCTCGTTAATAGGGGATACGACGCCATGGAACGCGGGATGTTGGGTGGCGGATATCTCGCTTCTGGCGAGATACGCGGAGGCACTTGGGCTCTGCGTTCTTGGTTGCTCAGTAGAACCGGGGAGGCTTAGCTCGGCGGGAGGATCAGAAGCGAGCGGGAGGCCGAGAAAGCTCGGTTCTGTGATAGCTCGAAGGCGAGCTGGGAGGGCTGAGGAAGCTCGGCGTGTAGGAGGGCTCGGAGGTGAGCCGATGGTTATTTGTAAGGCGAGCATAAGAGTGTTCTGGGAGGCCATCGAAGGTCAGGTCAATCCTCGAGGCGAAGGCCCGGGAAATGCCTTCAATGTATCATGCTTTCTCCTGTCCTATAAGCCCCGGGACACGTCACCTACCACGTGTCATGATCTGGGGAATTCCCACTTATGAGTATGTTCGGTCGAAAATATCACACTTTTGATATAACATTTTCCTTACTTTTGATAAATATTTAAGAGTGTTTATTATAAATATGAAACATATGAGGGTTTATCTGTAAAATATCTATTGTCATATGTTTATATATTATAATTAACATTATGAAGAAAAATATATGCATATAATATTTATATATTATTTTGGCAATATGTATATCATATCAAATATTCTAATCAAGGTTCTTTAAAAGATATAACATCATACAAATGGTTAGAATAATATTTCTAAGTTAACAAATATTGCTAACATTATTCATAGAGATATTGTGCAAGATTTAGCTCAGGTCAGGAGATCGGGATATCGAGATATCGGGAATCAAAAATCTGTCGATGAAGTTTAATTAAATCATCAAATCAATACTGGCAGAGACTCGGAGAAGATATGAAGATTCCAGATATCACAACAATCTCCATGTATTATTATAAGGCTACAGAAGAGTTTTCATCAAATGAACCCACTAAACCGTCGCCCATCAGCGGCTAAACCACCCTAAACGCGGCAAATCCACGGCCGTTCTGAGGAGTTAGGGTTTTGGATTTTGTGGGTAAGATCTTATCAATAAACCCTCATATATGACATCTAGGGTTTGTATCTTCTGTGACTATAAATAGGACCGAGGGCTAAAGTTAGAAATCATCACCTTTAACACGAAGCAAATCAACGTCAAAGAACAAGTGATCCATGACAGGTCCGCGATTCGACGTGATAAAGCGACGTGAATTTCAACGGAACATCTACTTCCTACGAGGCAGAGATCGAGAGTAACTTCTTCTTCTTGTAATCTAAACTCGAAGGAATTGTACTTGTAAAGTTGATTAATAAAGGTAGATCATTAGATTAATTATTTCGCATTTAATTTCTGCATTTTATTATGAATTTCTTCCCTATCCTTTTTTCTTCTATCTCCATTATGCGCGAGTAATTCTCCGCTTGATAGGGTTCGTAGGATTATGGTAGAACAATGGATGAGAAAATCTTTTAACTTCTTTTAAGTCATATGAAGTTTATAAACTTTAGCAAAAGAATCGTTAACATCATAATCGGGTGCGCTATCAATTTATTGATAGTCTTGACCGCGATTTGAGATCAGATTAACAATTGTTTTGTTAAGGGCTAGACATGAATAGAGGTCAATGAAGGGACAAGGGTCAATAGTGGGGAAATCCTAATTTCTTCCAAGAACCCTAATTCTCATTCATCGCTATCTATTTAGTTTTAAATCTATCAAAAGATAAAAAAGAGTCATCTTTATTAGTCATTCATGACTACTAAATCCTAACGAACCCTACAAGCCCTCTTCTTATATATTCTATATCCGTATTTAAACTAGATCTTAAAACTATAAATTCTATATCCGTGTTTAACATAGATCTAGAATCTATTCTCTTTTCTTCTTTTATTTTCTTCAACTCGTCTAAAGCAAGATTAGAAATTCCACACATCCCTGCGGACAACCCGTACTCATCTTGGCTAGCTACACGCGACACCGTTATTGATTGCGGTTACTTTACTACTAAAACACTCTTTCACAGATAAATCAAATGGCGCCGTTGCCGGGGATACCTGCGTAATTTTTTTCCTTGCTATTCGTGTTGAATTCTTATTCGATCCATATCATAAAAATAAAATAAAACACCAAATTGTGTATTTAACAATTAGTGTGCGATTTTTTCGAGAGAATCTGGAGTCACTTGAACGAGAAATTTGAGATTCAGAGAGCACCAGAGGAGCAAAGGAAGCCACAGTGGAAAAATTGTCAAGAGAACCCTCATCTCTGCGGCGGAACCGCGGCATCGTCGTCGTTTTGGCGGCGGAACCACAGCGGTCTTGTTGAGTTGTGCCCTCAAATTTCTCTGGTAACTTCCTCAACTCTTTCTCTCTCCTCTGGAAATCCAATAATATTTTTTTTTCAGGATTCTTTGCAAAATATCGCCGCTCAAAAATATTTTTGCGTGTTTTGTAATTGGTTTGTTTGTGCATATTTTTAAAAACGGACTTTAAGGGGCAAGACCAAAATTCAGATTAGGTGGGGATTTCATCACCCTTTCTAGGCCCCACAAATCACAAAACAAGTATCCGCATCACTCTACATTAATTAAAAAATATCTAGACCAAAACTCTGAGGACCATCGCGCTCAATTAGGACAGAGGAGGGTCGTGGGTAATCTATCGCTTATCCGTATTTCTTTTATGGTATCTAGGCAAGCGTGTTTAGGAAAGTGGTTACTTAATTAGGCCCGCTATTTTCGGTGATTCGTATACCAGATACCTCCCACTTACCTGGCACTTATCTAGCCACAAGAATTATAAAGAGGTTATAGAGGATTGATCCTGCGGCTTGTCCTTTGGAAGTTTAGGAGCAGTTTAGTGCTTGACCTAGGTGACCTTAGTTTTAGGGTTTGTTTGTGCATTTTGTGATTTGTTGAGTCAACCCTCAAGTCCCACTTTCAGCAAAACAATCCAAATAGAGTTTAAATCTTTCCCCTTCCTCTTTTCTTTTCACCTTCTTATAATGGGTAACCCAAACAGATGAACTCTTGCCGAGCTTTTCTATCCAGAACCAGATATTTCTTGTTTTTGTCATCGCTTCGGTATACCATCCGACTCTACCATGTCTTTAAGAGCAGAAAGAAACAGTTGGACTCCTCATCAAAATTCAACATCGTCTTATGTTGATAATTCATTTAAAGCAAGTGAGGAACCACCTAAACGCATGTCCATTGCTAAGTATATTGCGAAGACCGAATCCCAAAGTTTCAATCCGGTCAAACTGTTAGGACAACAAACATCATTATTTCCTGAAGAAAGTATTGCTACTCGTTTTGCGGTGTATATGACATCTGTTGCCAGTCGCCAACCAACTAACCAATCTTACTACTCTTCTTATCACAATGTTGATCCTACTCATGTCCATTTTTCAAAACCATTCGATTCCTATCAATCCTACCCGACTTTAACACCTTCTCTAGACATTTCTTCTGAACAGTCATTTGGGAGTTTTACCTATCCACAAGAATTTCAATCTTCTATTGAAACCCCTTCACGACCCATGTCTAGTCTTGAACGGTCATTGGAAGAATTTCGGGTAGCGTCATGCCGCCAGATAGAGGAATTGAATGCATCCATGGCCGTCTTCATACAACGCAACGAACGAGCAACTAGTTTTCAACTAGCTCAAAATTTTCCAAGGTATGATACGGCAATAGGACAAATTGAGAATTTGAGTAGTGAGAGAGAGCAGTATACCCTTTCAAATCAAACCTCCCCATCCCTAAATGAAATCCACAACTCCAGTTTCACAAATCTATCGAGTACACCAAATGATTCACCAATTGAAGATAGAATGTTTGATGAGTTGTGCGACTTTGTAGTGTTTGATTTACCCGACCGTGAAGGGTCTATTTCAAGTGAAACCACACCCAATCCTTGTGATCTCTACACCTCCACTCTAGAACCGAAATTGATTGAAAACCATGCTTTTGATGAGGTGTCTGAGAATTTTAACTTTCACTTGATTGAGGATATTGACGCTGGGGATATTTTGGATGATGAACCCACAGTTTTGGATGAGTTTTTCTCACCAATTCATCATGTCCTTTCACTTCCGTGTGAACATCATCTTGAACCATTAACAGTTTTTCCCGAACCCCATATGCGTCTGGAAATTGATACTAAATGTGTGACCTAAAAGCATAACGATATTCAGCCTTCATTTCCCATATCTGGTTCATCAATACTCGACACCCAAATTTGTTTACCCATTTCATCACCCATTTTCTTTGGTTCTTCTTCTAATTTTCCTTTAATTTTATCGAGTGTTGATGAATCACACTCCGATATTTCGAGTTCAATAATTCTAGAAAGACCACTTGATTTAGATCCCTTTGAGAATGAGGTAGATGAGTTTTTCAAGACTCTTACCTCCATAATTTTTGACAAATCAAGTGTGTTGAATTCTAGCACGACACTTATTGACATTGAAACGTTCAATCGGACCATCGATGAAAGTTTAGAAGATATTTTCGCCAACGAACTCGTATTTCTAAACGACACGGATTTTGTGATTAATCAACCTCCATCCGAAAAAGTTAAACCACTACCATTTCTTCTTATCCCATACGAGAATGTGACTATTCTTCCCATTCCTAATCATTCACATTCTCATTTCGTTCACCATCACTGTTCCGTCTCTACCAATCGAGACGTAAACCCGATCGATTCCGCCTCCTATATCCCCACATCAATCTTTGATCATCCACCAACTATATTGTTACATTGATAAATTCTTTGAATGGTTGGTGTTGACTTTTGGTCTTTGTAAAGTTTTATATTGACCAATAACTTTAACCCCCTTATAATTTTAAAGACTTAATACTATTTTACTCAAGTTTGGGGGTGAAATCTTTTGGCTCTTGAAAGAAAATAAATTTTTACAAAAATTGTGAGTCAAAAATAAGTTTGGAGGAGAATTTCACTGTCATTATTTTTTGTCCCCATTACTAACTTTTCCTTCCAAGTCTACAGTTTTTTAAGGTTAACAGATCACATCAGTGAGGACACTGCTGCAAACAGGTTTGGGGGAGGTTTGTGCTTATTCATGCATTATTTTGCAATATCATAAATATAAGCACAAAAAAATTTGATAATGAAAGTTTGAAAGTGAAAAATTACATATGAAAGATTGGAATAGTTTGAGAAAAACAAGAAAATTAGATATTTTCTTAAACGAAGCTAGTAATAAGTAGTTATGAGCCGTTGTCCCAAGGGTTAGTAAGATGAAGGAAATTACTAATCTGAGAATAAAAATAAGTCTGAAAAATAGTCCATATTCTTAAGTCCAAATATTTGAACTTTGATATCCTACTATACGCACTTGCACACATCTTGAAACTTGGGATAGTAGAGGATACCTTGAAATGCTCTTGTATAAAAACCTTAGTATGAAAAATAAAATAAAATAAATGATAAAGAAAAATAAACACTGATTTTGTAATTACTTAAGGCAGCATAAAAAAAATATAGCGAGGGTGCTTTATCACCTAGTGCCTTAGACCAACTGGTTTGGGAGCCACTGCTAAGCCTTAGGTGTTGCAAAACGAGGAATTACGCCTGAATAAGCAAGCATATTTGGTAATCGATTGGTTAGTACCTCAAGAAGTATTAACGGTCGCATAAAGTATGTGTTAGCAATTCCATCTGATAATATTCAACAACTATAAAGTACTTTGGAAGATGGACAATAGTATGATGCTTGAATTGAATTCTTTAAGTGTAGGGATGTCTTTTACACACATGTAGGGGTATATGATCGATGTTTGGAAGAAATATAGGGAGGAAGACTAAAGGCGATATTTTATTGAGGGATGATGTGATTTCTAACATCTTTTCACAACCATTAAGATAGGGTTCATGGCAACCGAAAAGATAGTGTAGTTGGAAACTCTTATTTTCAAGTTCTTTCTTTTATAGTTCTTATCGTTATATGTAACTTTCATCTTCTTTATTTTATTATGGGATTTTGTGGGTGTAATCAGCTGAAAACCCTCTAGAGACAACACTCCTCCTACCAGGGACACCTAGAGGTTTAACAGCTTGTTGCACATACTCAGTGCAATCGTGTTGCCTACGAAAGTGTGCTACTTAGGTTTTTCTTTTTTCTCTCTCTTGAATAACTAGTTTGCTCTGGATGATCAAAGTTAAGTTTGGGGGTATTTGTTCAGTCGAAAATATTGCACTTTTGATATAACATTTTCCTTACTTTTGATAAATATTTAAGGGTGTTTATCATAAATATGAAATATATGAGGGTTTATCTGTAAAATATCTATTGTCATATGTTTATATATTATAATTAACATTATGAAGGAAAATATATGCATCTAATATTTATTTATTATTTTGGTAATATGCATATCATATCAAATATTCTAATCAAGATTCTTTAAAAGATATAATATCATACAAATGGTTAGAATAATATCTCTAAGTTAACAAATATTACTAACATTATTCATGGAGATATTGTGCAAGATTTAGCTCAGTTCAGAAGATCGGGATATCGAGATGTCGGGAATCAAAAATCTGCCGATGAAGTTTAATTAAATCATAAAATCAATACCGGCAGAGACTCAGAGAAGATATGAAGATTTCAGATATCACAACAATCTCCATGTGTCATTATAATGCTACATAAGAGTTTTCATCAAATGAACCTACTAAACCACCGCCCATCCGCGGCTAAACCACCCTAAACGCGGCAGATCCGCGATCGTTCTGCGGAGTTAGGGTTTGGGATTTTGTGGGTAGGATCTTATCAACAAACCCTCATATATGACATCTAGGATTTGTATCTTCTGTCACTATAAATAGGACCGATGGCTAAAACTAGAAATCATCATCTTTAACATGAAGCAAATCACCATCAAAGAACAAGTGATCCACGACAGGTCCGCGATTCGACATGATAAAGCAACATGAATTTCGACGGAACATCCACTTCCTACGAAGCAGAGATCGAGAGTAACTTCTTTTTCTTGTAATCTAAACTCGAAAGAATTGTACTTGTAAAGTTGATTAATAAAAGTAGATCATTAGATTAATTATTTCGCATTTAATTTCTGCATTTTTATTATGAATTCCTTCTCTATCCTTTCTTCTTCTATATCCATCATGCGCGAGTAATTCTCTGCTTGATAGGGTTCGTAGGATTAGGGTAGAACATCGATGAGAAAATATTTTAATTTCTTTTAAGTCTTATGAAGTTTATAAACTTTAGCAAAAGAATCGTTAACATCCTAATCGGGCGCGCTATCAATTTATTAATAGTCTTGACCGCGATTTGAGATCAGATTAACAATTGTTTTGTTAAGGGCTAGACATGAATAGAGATCAATGAAGGGACAAGAGTCATTGATGGGGAAACTCTAGTTTCTTCTAAGAACCCTAATCCTCATTCATCACTATCTATCTAGTTTTAAATCTATCAAAAGATAAAAAGAGTCATCTTTATTAGTCATCCATGACTACTAAATCCTAACGAACCCTGCAAGCCCTCTTCTTATATATTCTTTATCCGTATTTAAACTAGATCTTAAAACTATAAATTCTACATTCATGTTTAATATAGATCTAGAATCTATTCTCCTTTCTTCTTTTATTTTCTTCAACTCGTCTAAAGCAAGATTAGAAATTCCACGCATCCCTACGGACGACCCGTACTCATCTCGGCTAGCTACACGCGACACCGTTATTGATTGCGGTTACTTTACTACTAAAACACTCTTTCACAGATCGATCAGAGTATCATCATTAGCCCCCCACTCTCATACCGACCTATTTATGGGTCGGGTCGAGAGTGGTCTGATCGGTTTTCTGGACACAGCCTGTTGCCAAAAATCTATCGACGCGGATTTCCGGGGCGACTCGGTGTAGGGCAGTTGCGTCGTTCAGATTTATGAGCTCGTGCGGCGTATCCCGGGCGCTTGGATCTCCGCGCGCATCTTTGATGACATCAGCGGATCAGGAAAAGGATCATGCATTAAAGAGGGGGCGGTGATTCGTTTGCACGTCTGTTGAGGTGCAGGCCACGTGTCTGACGCAGATTGGTGGATGTGACAGGCTGTCGCTGTCGCTTGCGGCCGAAGCGACGTCTCCAATGGTCGTTCGACACATAGGGTTTCGACGGCTGGCAGACACGACACTTTGTTTTAGCAGGAATTAATCAGGGCCGTCGGATGCTTCCCATCGAGTTGTATAAATAGGAGGAGGATCCCCTTAGGGTTAACACTTCCGCCATTATTTTCTTTCGTTAGGGGAGATTGCTCGGTGTTCCTCCTTCTTTTTAGATCAGATCTCCTGCGCCTTTCCTCGGTGAAACCTTCCCTTTGAATCAGGTTAGATGTCTTTCTCTGAGGAGTCTGTAGAAGTTGTTAGGGTCAAGTCGAGTGATGAGATTCCAGTTGTTGGAGCCGGGTCTAGGGTATTTTCTCCCGCCTCTTCAGCTGCCCCATCTGCATTGGGTTCCCTCCATAGAGTTAGGACTACTCGCGCCGCTCGTCGCCAGGCGACGGCAAGGGCCTCTAAAGAGCACATCGGGAATGCTCGCGATGCGCCCTCCATTTTAAGAAATGTGGACAAGCTTACCAAGATTCGGGCTCGCTTCCGCATTCCCCCTAGCTATTCGCTTCGTTTAGCTAGGGAGGATGAAAGGGCGGATCAGGTGCAGGGTAAGAATTGCCCTGTACTTGAATGCATTCTGGGCTGGAATGTGTATGTCCTTTCTAACAGAAGTATGTGGGGTACTTCGTCGCTTCCAACTTGCCCCGGGCCAGCTAGTGCCGAGCTCGTGGAGAATTCTCCTCAGGTTCCTGGTCCGGTTGAAACTTGACGACATCCCTTTCAGCCCGCCCCTTCTTACTTCCTTCCTCTATTACAAAAATCGCCCTGGCACCCACAAGGATGAGTCGGGCTGGGTGTATATTTCTTTCAAAAAACGCAAGGGAGGGACGGCCGGGTCGGGAGTAGCAGTCGTTCCTTCTTCCATTCACGAATGGAAGGAGAAGTTTGTATTCGTCGAGCCACCCGAGGATGAGGATTAGCCTGTGCCTATACAGTGGCACAGGGCTGACTGCCTGCGGGCGAAGCAGTCGTCCTCTCTTGAGGCTAGGGCGGTGTCCATATGGGAGCCGATCCAGCAGGCCAACGTCTTGCTTTCCGAGCAGGTCCTCAGCTGGGTCGTGTAGGGTTACTAGACACTGTCACAAGGTTCTACAAGGCATCAACCATGCCAAAATCAAATTTTTCATGTGCCGAACAACCCTAACCAAGATCTTAGACTAGAGATTAGGCGAAACAAAGAGAAAGTAAACAACTTTACTTCTAAAAGTTTGGGATTACAACCTTTGTAGTCCGTTCCTTCGCTTTATAAGCTCCGTGTTGAGGTCCCTTCGCCGCGATCATCATGTACCCGGACTCTAGAGAGGCTCCATGAAGAGAAAGATGCAATCTTGCTTCCGATCTTCAATAACAAAGATGATCTACCTTGAAGAAACTCAAACCCAAGCTTTTGCTTTGCTAATCAAGTATTAACAAAGAAAACACCCTAATCTAAGCGGCTAGAATAGATGAGGATAATGAAGTAGGAATTTAGCTATCATTTGTTTTCAATTTCTCACTCATTTTCATCACATTGAAAAAGCTAGAAAGCTTTTTCCAAAGGAAGAAGAAGAAGAAATTACTTTGTGATGAATAATGAAAACTTGTGTGAGGTTAGAAATGCAACCATGAGTTAAGAATGAAGACTTAACCCATGTAGAGAAATTACTATGGTAAAGGGTTTGGGTTTGGTTAAGAAATATCAACAAAATATCTTTACAAAATATCTTTGCTTAAAAACAAAAA
This sequence comes from Agapanthus africanus, assembly GCA_030015575.1. Lineage (NCBI taxonomy): Eukaryota > Viridiplantae > Streptophyta > Magnoliopsida > Asparagales > Amaryllidaceae > Agapanthus > Agapanthus africanus. The sequence continues at coordinate 142,603,157 of CM057342.1, read as the reverse complement.
CAAAGCTTCTAGAAGCTTCAAGAAAGCTTAACCCTAATCCAAACCCTAACTATATTTAAACTCCACAAAACATGTTGCATTGGTAACCTTAACTTGTTACAATATTATATATCACATATATAATATATTTTGTAACAAAATTAAATTATACAATTAACATATATCACATATATATCAATGTATTACCCGAGTGAGAAAAAGAATATTTAAGTGAGCTTATATTAGTTAATGTAATTTAATATATCAAATATATAATTATACATTAAATTATCGAATCAACACTTGATCCGATAATCCGGCTATTTCATAAATAACCGACTAATATAATCTGTATCAGTTCATCGAATCAACACTTGATCCGATAACCCGGCTATATCTCATATACCCGGCCGATATCTCATATCGAGAGAATATAATACGGTATCGCATACACGTATTATTCCCGGTCCCGCACATATCACATATGTACTCCTACTCCGTTTTGCCTGAGCCAGGAAACCTCTGTGTAGGACTCTAAAGAATCGTCAATACGCCGGCAGTAGGTGATGATCATATCAAACACCCACAAGCTGCAAGCGGTCAGCTAAACGTAACAGCCACCCAGGTATTGAGCGATCAGAAGATCAACAAGCAAGCATGTACATTCTCCTGCGAATCCAATCAGTAACACTCCCGTACAGTTCGGTCTCTTCGTCTGATATGTCGCATATCTCGCCTAGGGGTGGTAAACGTCAGACCCCAGTAGCTTGATAAGTCGTGTCGATATGAGGTCCATAACAGTTCGAGAAACTACTGATAACACTTACCAGTAAATCTCAGCAACCCTGGCCAGGGATTTCCAGTTATAACCAATCGAACACAGCGCAACATCAACTCCCTATACCGGGAGAGACGAAACCCCTCCTATCGCTCATTGCCTCCATGTGATTCGGGACTGTATCCAAAAGCCACCTTTTTGCACGCCCTCTTGGACGTGGTATGATGGAAATCAAAGCACAGTGGGAATCACACAAGACTCTATGACGATCTCGGGTCTACAGACAAACATGTACCAGTGTCACCAGAGAACTGCCATCTGACGTGAGGTATAATACCATCTGGGAGTTCTCGGCGAGTCCGTCCAGTGTACCCAATCTCCACTGAGCACCCGTATACCTTCTCTGATGTCAAACACCAATGGATATGGGATCATCCATCGCCCATCATATGGGTCAAGAAGCGCATACGCTAGTCTACTCTAGAGTATCGATGCCCTGTCTCGGTACTCCCACGACTAGGAATATTTGAAGGATGTACTTGGCGACTACACTGTCCCCACTAGTATGATCCGCATCATAGTCCTGGTAGTCAAGTACTCATCCTAAGGGCTTTATCAACATGTAACATAGAGACAATCAGAGTACATGTTAAGATAAAGAGTAACCAGATAGCATACTATCATGTCGAGCAAGAAAGTCCTCCCTATATATGTCCAAGCATCCACTACAATATACAACGCATGTACAGTAATGGCCTCTAGGGCATACATATAACTAACAATCTCCCACTTGCACTAGGGCATCTGTTGTAGTATCTTATACCCAACAATCAGCTGTGGTTGAAGTATCTCATACTCAACCATCCCATAAAAGTCTCTACTGGGAAATAGGTCTTTGTGAGTGGATCCGCGCTGTTGTCCTCTGTGTCTACTCTCCTAACCTTGATCTCCCTGGAGATCAACCATCTCCATGATCAGGTGATACTGCCTAAGAATATGTCTGGATCTCTGATAGGACGGGGGTTCCTTGGCATAAGCCATAACTTCATTGTCACACAATGGCTGGAACGAAATTCATCTCATGAACTCATATATATCCAGACTGCCTCTTTGGTAGCATCCTTGGTAACGATGTATCTTGCCTTTAATCGTCTAGCAAGTCACGGTATCTAGCTTGGAACTCTTCCAACATACTGTCCCTCCACTGAGGGTAAAGACAATGCCTGCGACTGACATTCAGTCGTCCTTATCACCCTGGAACCTTTCCAGTGATTCTTCCCAGGATGGATTGATACCATCTCATTACAACTAGTGAGAATCCTAACATCCAATTAGATCTATCTCATAGATCCATAACCTAGGATTTAGGAGGTATCACCTTGGTCCTATATGGAGAATCTTTGTGATAAGAGGAGATTGACCGAGCGTAGCATAGGAAACTCCTTCCCTATCAAGAGTATGTCATCCACGTACTATACGAGGATCACCACCATACTCCCTACTACCTTTTTGTACATACTTGGTTCATCTACCATTTTGATGAAGTCAAACTCTTTGACTACTATATCAAAACAGACGTTCCAACTCCGCGATGCCTGATTTATCACATAAAACATCTTGCACACGTTTCCGCTGCTCCCACTGTCTACGAATCCCTCTGGCTGTGTACTTATAGACGCTCTCTTCCAAATCAATATTTAGAAAAGCAGTCATGACACCCAACCGCCAGATATCGTAGTCATGGTATGTAGGCGTAGCAAGTAGGATCTGGATGGACTTAAGCATAGCTTTGAAAGTCTCAACTTTTCCATGTACACCAAGTAATCTTCTCAAGATATACTTGCTCTTGATGGGGATTTAACCCTTCAGATAAAGAAACCAAAGTCCATACTTTGTTGGTGTATAAGGATTCCATCTCAGATTGCTAAGCATCCGGCCATTCTCATAGAGTCCCCACTCCTGATGGCCTGCTCGAAACTAGTTGGGTCATCATCTCATGATGCAATCCTCTCTCCCACTGTCATAGAGAAACCGAAGTATCTCTCAGGTGGATGAGGAACCCTACCAGATCGGCGGAGAGGCTGAGGTTCGTTGGAAACTATTGAATCCTCCGGGTTTACCAAATCATCAGCTGCAGTTTGTATAGCTGGAACTCCTTCCAGTTCTACCTCATGACCACTAATTTCTTCACAAGAAATTCCCTTTCATAAAGGTGGCATGCTGAGAAACAAAACATCTTTTGTTCCTCGATGTGGTAGAAGACATTCCCTTGCTAATGCTTGGGATATCGAACAAACTTCCACAGAACTGACCTTGCCTCGAGCTTGTCCGGATTTTTCTTTTAGGCATAGGCCGGATAACCCCAAATCTTAACATACTTAAGATATAGGCTCTTCCCATTCCATATCACATATGGAGTGGTAGGCACCTGATTTGATTGGAACCCTATTCAATAGGTATGCAGCTTCTCAAGTGCATAACTCCCAAAAGGAAATAGGAAACTCAGTAGTACTCATCATAGAGCGCACCATATCAAATAGGGTGTGATTGCTCCGCCCCGATACACCGACGTGCTGTGGTGTATACGGAGGAGTAATGCTGAGAGAGAATCTCATTCTCCTTTAGAATAGTCCAGGAATCCCGTGCTCAAGTATTCTCCTCCCTGATCACATCAAAGGACATAATACTTATACCCGTTTTTGTTTCTCTACTTCTAACTTATATTCTGTGATTATCTCAAAAGTTTCGGACTTGTGTTTCAACAGGAACATATGTCTGAATCTTGAGAGATCATCAGTGAATCTAATGAAGTACAAAGAACCGGTCCTGGCATATGTAGACAGGGGACTTTCAAACATCAGCATGTATCAATCCCAAGAGTTCAATAACTCTTTCTCTGTTTCCAATAAACGGAGCTGTGGTCATCTTATCTTTGTGACATGACTGGTAAGTTTTACAAGATGTAAATCCAAACTAATTTAAATATGCATCTTTATGTAATTTCAGCTAGTCAGGTCGCATTGATATGACCTAGCCTACAATACCTCAAGAAGGATTCGTTCATTTCTGAACTCTTCCTCTTGTGTGTGTTCTGTATGTTAAGAACTGTAGTTTGATTTAGAACATCTATGCTTTTAGATAACGTGCCTGAACCGATCAACTCTTGATATAGGAAATGTTCAAAACATTATCCAACAATACAAAATTATATCTTTCTTTACTAATAAAGAGACTGATATGATGTTGTATATCAGGTTTGGTATCTAATAACATTCGTTCAGAATCAATGTATTCTGGTAATACAGGGTGATAACTGCCTACAGACTTGGCTGCAACACTTGCATCATTTCCAACTCTTGAAACTTATCACCCGTTCTCAGTTCTCTACCTCTCTGTAACCCATGTAACAAATTGCATTTGCGGGATCCTGATCTGGTATCTCATACCTAGGACGTAAAGGATACTGAGAAACAGTTCTCGGTAATGAACATACCCAAAGATGATGCATCAACATGCACTTTCTTCGTTTGGGTGGCACGGGAATTCTGGTAATCCCCTATTTCCTGCTTTGTCTTATAACAATTATAAGTTGGAACGGGACCAACGTTCCCTAGCGCAGTATAACAAGAGGGTTCGGAAAATACATCCGTATTATTATCTTGATTAAGGCGTGATATGGTCGCTACCTAAAGAGAGAAAGAAGAAAACACTCAGCGTATGCTCTTGCAAGATTAGATTGGTTATTAATATATCTAATCAGAATGTCTCCCACTGTTTTAGTCAAATCTTCCTTCAAACCCTAAAAGGAAAGACTAGCCGGGATTAATTACACCCTACAATTTCGCCAATCTTTCAGCCAGGTCAGTGCCGGTACTTTGAGGGAGGTTCCCCGTGCTTTCGCACGGACCTAATTAAAGTAAATCTCGTTTTCCCAAATGCATAACCCCGTTGACACCTTTCTAGACACCTAATTGGTCGGCTAATTGTAATATGTAAAACTCTCCCAGGAGTAACTCTTACTCGCAGCGGGTATCGAGATCCAACTATCTCATAGAAGATATGCAATCTCATTGCAAATTTCAACACTTGAAATTCCTGATAATATTTTACCCCGAGCAATCTATGACCTTGACAAGGTCAACAAACCATAGACCGCAAGTCAAGTTCAACCCGTCATTTCCCGATTGAATTAAACCCACCCGCATGACCCTTGACAAGGTCAACAAAGTCACACGACTACCCTAACTCAATCGCATCATATGCTTTTACAGATAAGCATAAATAGCTACCGCACACTACGCCTTGACAAGGTCAACAAACGCACCACGAATACTATGAAGTACTTATCTGAAATGACGGAGGGTTACGACAGGTTTTTAAGAAAACTCTTTGCGTAATGAACTTGATATCGTTGTAGAATCGAGTGTTTTTAAATAGAATGTTTTTGAGGCATTTTCTAGTTTTGCTAAAGAGGTCACTCCCGGTGAAGGGATCGTCGGCTCTTTCCTCATCGAATAAGGTGCAGGATATTTCACAAATATCACTATGCAAAGCAAAAACTATAAAAACAATCAAAAAACAAACCGAGTTTGTAGCATCTGCTAGTTTCTCTAAAGACGTCACTCCCGGTGAAGGGATCTCGGCTCTTTCTTTATCGAATAAGGTGCTGGATGTTCTATAAGAAACACCGCTATGCAAAGCAAGAACTAGAGCTACCAGTTTTTAAACAAGTTTCTACAATATCTTTAGGTTTCTTTTATTTCATTAATCTCATTAATGAAGTCCCATTTTATTATGCTTCACAAGCATCACATTTGAAACGAAATCAGCAATATAACATATATCTCATATATATAATATAAACATTCGTCTCAGGCAGTAATATGATCTCATCACAGAACATTGCAGCAGAAGATAACATATGAAATATTGGATATACTAGGATTTCCGTGTTTTATGCGAGCATGTATAAAACGCGGATTCCACGGTCGCGATGAATAGCCATACCCACATCCCTAGACCCCTACGAGAGCGGCAAGCAACTCTGCCAATTCTAGGGTTAGGAGACCCGGTCTCGACTCTTCGAGGTGGCCTCCCACTGGACTCTTGAACCCGGTTACTTGTGCTCCCCTCCTTGGGTCTACCTAATGCGGAAAAGTAAATAATATACAATAGTGACATCAACCTCAACCCGGAAGTGCCCCAATAAAAGAATATTACAAACAATGAATTTTACATGAATGAAAATGAAAAACTCTCATCTCACATAAAACCCCCGTCTATTCAAAACGCGACGATCCAATATAATATATTACAGCAACACATAATATCACATATCATCAACGTAAGTAAATATGTGTATCCCAGTTTTCGTTGACATATAGCACCGAAACCGGCGATACACCACATATTACACTTACGGTTGCAGAAAAGAAAGTGTAAAAATACAACAGTTGGAATCCGCAACCTCCTTAGACATCTCATGCCTAACCAAATGAATTCCTTAGACATCGCATACCTAACAATTATAAACCCCGTATTTTAGTCTCGATCTCGAAAACACTTTTCAATATCTAGTCGGGCAATTCAACAAGATTCCCGACATACTGATCGAATGCTCGTCGCAAACTTTAGTAGATTGCCGCACCCCCGGATGCCGTCGACGAAGTGCACTAAGGCGGAACACCGCTGCCGCGAGCACCCGAACGGATGCTTTTGGCGACGGGGTTCTCCTACAGTCACTTGGTCGGGGCTATGGGGCGTGGCTATCTATTAAGTTTACCCAGCGAGTATCCACGTACGCTACGTGATTGCGACGGACTTTTGATCAAATCAAAATCCCGTGGCAACCGATCAAATGAGACTAAACTGCTAGATTTATAACATTCAAATTAGTTATCTCATAACTACTTGTGGATTCCAAATATTGTATCACATTCCAGATAAATAGTCAATGTTAAACTTTCCGATCGAATAAACAAACACCCAAGATTTCCCAAATAGCTCAACACTTGAGCGGAGTTCAAAAAGTATCCATCACATGCCACAGTACCAATGGTCCAGCCGTAGAAGGGTCAAACCAACGCCTCACATGTGGCAACGCCGTACTACCCCAAACCCTAAGGTTTAGAGGCGGTTCAGACGGTCACATAATCGAGTTAAGGTTTGTGTTCTTCTAGAGGGTCCACCGCGTTACTTGCACGACTATGAATGTTCATTAAGGAAAAAATCCAACACTTGGGAATTTTCCGGCAGGGGAAAAAGTGAGTTATTGATATCCGTTCGAACTTTTTAACACGTTCTAAATTACCCGGAAAAACTTAAACGAAATTAAACTTTCCGATCGAATCAACGAATACAAAAGATCTCCAGAAAACTCAACACTTGAGTAATATTAAAAATTCCCAGAAGCATGTAGAAATAACTATGGATGTTACTGTGGAAAATCTAACCCTAATACCTAAGTTCAGCCGCGGAACCGCCGCGCAACGCATGGTATTGCCGCGGTTCCGCGACTTGAGGGGATTAGTGGTTTGTTTTTCACAGTAATCCGTATAATTCCCTGCTTAATTTTTTGAGTATTTTTAATACAGAAAAAATCAACATTTTAAAAAATTTCCAGAGAGGGGGTGTATTGCGACGTTTCAGGGTTCGATCGGACTTTAAACTTCGTCTAGACTTTGCCTAAAGCTCTAGCTTGGCTCTGATACCACTGTAGGGTTACTAGGCACTGTCACAAGGTTCTACAAGGCATCAACCATGCCAAAATCAAAATTTTCATGTGCCGAACAACCCTAACCAAGATCTTAGATTAGAGATTAGGCGAAACAAAGAGCAAGTAAACAACTTTACTTCTAAGAGTTTGGGATTACAACCTTTGTAGTCCATTCCTTCGCTTCATAAGCTCCGTGTTGAGGTTCCTTCGCCGCGATCATCATGTACCCGGACTCTAGAGAGGCTCCATGAAGAGAAAGATGCAATCTTGCTTCCGATCTTCAATAACAAAGATGATCTACCTTGAAGAAACTCAAACCCAAGCTTTTGCTTTGCTAATCATGTATTAACAAAGCAAACACCCTAATCTAAGCGGCTAGAATAGATGAGGATGATGAAGTAGGAATTTAGCTCTCATTTGTTTTCAATTTCTCACTCATTTTCATCACATTTGAAAAAGCTAGAAAGCTTTTTCTAAAGGAAGAAGAAGAAGAAATTACTTTGTGATGAATAATGAAAACTTGTGTGAGGTTAGAAATGCAACCATGGGTTAAGAATGAAGACTTAACCCATGTAGAGAATTTACTATGGTAAAGGGTTTGGGTTTGGTTAAGAAATATCAACAAAATATCTTTACAAAATATCTTTGCTTAAAAACAAAAACAAAGCTTCTAGAAGCTTCAAGAAAGCTTAACCCTAATCCAAACCCTAACTATGTTTAAACTCCACAAAACATGTTGCATTTGTAACCTTAACTTGTTACAATATTATATATTACATATATAATATATTTTGTAACAAAATAAAATAATACAATTAACATATATCACATATATATCAATGTATTACCCGAGTGAGAAAAAGAATATTTAAGTGAGCTTATATTAGTTAATATAATTTAATATATCAAATATATAATTATACATTAAATTATCGAATCAACACGTGATCCGATAATCCGGCTATTTCACAAATAACCGACTAATATAATCTGTATCAGTTCATCGAATCAACACTTGATCCGATGACCCGGCTATATCTCATATACCCGGCCGATATCTCATATCGCGAGAATCTAATACGGTATCGCATACACGTATTATTCCCGGTCCCGCACATATCACATATGTGCTCCTACTCCGTTTTTCCTGAGCCAGGAAACCTCTGTGTATGACTCTAAAGAATCGTCAATACGCCGGCAGTAGGTGATGATCATATCAAACACCCACAAGCTGCAAACGGTCAGCTAAACGTAACAGCCACCCAGGTATTGAGCGATCAGAAGATCAACATGCAAGCTTGTACATTCTCCTGTGAATCCAATCAGTAACACTCCCGTCTCTTCGTCTGATATGTCGCATATCTCGCCTAGGGGTGGTAAACGTCAGACCCCAGTAGCTTAATAAGTCGTGTCGATATGAGGTCCATAACAGTTCGAGAAACTACTGATAACACTTACCAGTAAATCTCAGCAAGCCTGGCCAGGGATTTCCAGCTATAGCCAATCGAACACAGCGCAACATCAACTCCCTATACCGGGAGAGACGAAACCCCTCCTATCGTTCATTGCCTCCATGTGATTCGGGACTGTACCCAAAAGCCATCTTTTTGCACGCCCTCTTGGACGTGGTATGATGGAAATCAAAGCACAGTGGGAATCACACAAGACTCTATGACGATCTCGGGTCTACAGACAAACCTGTACCAGTGTCACCAGAGAACTGCCATCTGACGTGAGGTATAATACCATCTGGGAGTTCTCGGCGAGTCCGTCCAGTGTACCCAGTCTCCACTGAGCACCCGTATACCTTCTCTGATGTCAAACACCAATGGATATGGGATCATCCATCGCCCATCATATGGGTCAAGAAGCGCATACGCTAGTCTACTCTGGAGTATCGATGCCCTGTCTCGGTACTCCCACGACTAGGAACATTTGAAGGATGTACTTGGCGACTACACTGTCCCCACTAGTATGATCCGCATCATAGTCCTGGTAGTCAAGTACTCATCCTAAGGGCTTTATCAACATGTAACATAGAGACAATCAGAGTACATGTTAAGATAAAGAGTAACCAGATAGCATACTATCATGTCGAGCAAGAAAGTCCTCCCTATATATGTCCAAGTATCCACTACAATATACAACGCATGTACAGTAATGGCCTCTAGGGCATACATATAACTAACAGGCCGGGCCCAGCCCCACGCATTTCGTGGGTAAGTTAGGAGCTTGGACGATATGTTTAGACTTGAATAATTTCCTTTTGCCCTTCTTGCATCATTAACTTTTCTTTGTATTCTTCTTTTGTAGGACAAATGGACCGATCCAGGATCCTAGTTGCCATAGCTGCTACGTCCCAGAAGAAGGCCGGGGGCGTGACTATATCCCGAGCCAGCCCGAGCTCGGCCCCAAGAATGTTACCATCGGCGAGGCCTTCCGCATCACCTTGAGCCCCTGATGACCGCCGCGGGGGTAGCCTGTAGCACGCGCGAGACTCGGAACCCGGGCGAAGGAGGAGGAGGGGGGAACCGAGGTTCCCCTCAAGAGGAAAAGGACGGTCTCGCACGCGCCGTCGACTGAAATCCTTGAGAGGATTCCCGTGCGTGCAGGAGGGGGATGTCTGCTTCGTGGTCCCCTTGAGGCTTTCCGTCGTCGACAGCTTGCTCGCGGACATGGAGCAGTCGGCCGGGGGCAAGATTCCCCGGGGGACCCTGAAGGCCCAAGTGGCCGCTATTGCTCAGGAGACAGTTCAGGTTGGTATCCGTTTAAGTATTATCTTAAGTGCCATTTCTTAGTCTGAACACCTCTAAATCCATCTGCTGCTTTCTTTAGGACCTCCAACATTGCGCCCTTATCGTCAACATGGAATCCGAGAAGATTGCCCCGGCCATGAGAAAAGCGGGGGAATCGTCTTCGGAGGCGGAGGATCTGCGCCTTCAGCTACGGCAGGAGAAAGAGAAGACAACCGCCCTCGAAACCCGGTTGGCCGCCGGGGAGCTCATGATCTCCAAATGCCAGGAGTCCCACCGACTTCTGAGTGAGCCCCACCAAGCCGTCGAGGTCAAGTTGCAAGAGTTGGGCAAGCGCTACGTCATAATGAAGAAGGCGAGGGACGCCAGCAAGAGGGAGACCGAGGCTGCGCTTGAGGCGGTGAAAATCGCCGAGCTCCGAGCTCGCAAGTCGGTGGACATGTACAAGGCGTCAGACCAGTTCTACGCCGACATCGGCGAAGCCTCTGCCATCATTTTGCACGAAGCTCTTGATGCCGTCAAGGCGTTAATATCGGAGTTTGCCGACGGTGAGCACCGCGCTCGGGTCTCGCTTTCGGTGGACACGCCGCAAGCGGCTGCCGCGGTTGGATATAGTGCCCTCAGAGTCAATTATTGGATCACAGGCACGTGATTGTAATGATTGAGGGAGGACCTATGCCGGTAGGACAGTCTTACTCGAGATGATAGTATGCTATCTGGTTTATCTTTATCATCGTGTACTGCTTTAGGTGACCCTATAGGTCACTATTGTACTTTGATAGAGCCCCTAGGATTCTTGCTTGACTATCAGCAGTATGAGGGCGATCATATAAGTGGGAGCTGGGGTCTATAAGCAAATCCTTAAAAGGTCCCTAGTCGTGGGAGTTTCGAGACAGGGCATCGATACTCCAGAGTAGACTAGTGTATACAGTCGAGACCCCGACGAGGGGCGGTGGCTGGTCTCACAAGCCACTGGTGTCAGTTGGTTCACCTAAGATGTATACAGGTGCTCATTGGGTTATGAGTACACCGGACAGGACTCGCCGGGAACCTGCTAGTTGGTATTATACCTGACGTCAGATAGCAGTTCCCTGGTGACATGTGTACAGGTTAGTTCATCGACCTGAGATCGTCATTTGTCTCGTGTGAGTTCCCACTGTGCTTTGATTACTACCCTACCATGCTCAAAGAAAACGTGCAAACAGGTTTTAGTTGGGTACAGTCCCGAGCCACATGGAGGCAGTGAGCGGATCTGCAGGGGTTCGTCTCTCCCGGTATTGGGGGTGAGGTCGCGCTGTGTCTAGGAGAGCCAGTACATGAAAAGTCCTTGGCCAAGACAGGAGATTTACTGGTAGGTATTCCAGTAGTATCTCAGGGTGTTCTGGGCTACACTCCGACACGACTTGTACCGCTTTTGGGGGTCTGACTTTTACCAACCCCCTAGGCCCGCCATGCGATGCTCATAGACGAACGGACCGGACTGTACGGATATTGTCATTGACAGGCTCAGTAGGGTGTCAGGATGAGTTCGCTCATCGACGTCCCTTTTGGTCAGTACCTGGTAACCCGTTACGTATTGGCTGATACATCTGACGTGCTAGTGGTTAAATCCACAGCCAAAGTATTGACGAGTTTTTAGAGTCCACCACACACAGTTACTCAAGTTTCGGACGAAACGCTGTAGAGGCCGTATGGAGATATGGCAGGGTTCGATCAGATACGTGCGGTATTGCACGGATCGTGATCGGACGGATTTTACTAGCGGGCTTTGGTTTACGCCGGATCCTAGTATTAGACAGTGTAGATTTTGTCTCTTTGCATTTGTATTCAGTGGGAATACAAATGCGGGCATGTATATGCAGTAGCGGGGTTTTTCCCTTAATTTATTACGGGATCAGTTTTCTGAAGTTGCCAGTTTGCATTCCGTTCCGGCCGGTTTTCCTTTGTTCTTTCCCGGCCGGACTTTTCCGATGGAGGGGGTTATTTGCAAGTTTGCAAATAACTTTTTGTGGAGGGGTTTCTTGCATATGCATTGATTATGATGGCATCTTTTCTTTTCATGCATCATTACATGCATTAATGAGATTAGAGTTGATTTAGTGTATGATGTGAAGCTTGCTTTTTGATGTGGTCACCACCCTTGATCTCCTACACCCACCTCCCTTTGTTTTGATTCCTTCCTCATTCCAATTAGGGGCCGGCCACTTCATGGAGAGGATGAGAGAGGTTGATTTTTTTTTTGATGAGGGAAATTGATACATCTCATTTTGCTTGCTCACAAAATCATCAACACTTCTCCAAAGTTCATACCTTCTCACCTCCATCATGGAAACTTCTATAACCCCAAGAGACAACCATTCTACACTAGTCTACAGCATATCTTGGACGCGTCGGCTAGCCAACTTCGCGCCCGAGTTGCCTCGGTCCAGAGGTGGGAGCTCGTAAAAGAATCCGGCTACGTGGTGCCCTTTAGACGAGGAGGTGACGGACGGAGAATCCGCGAGGAGATCGGAGTGGAGGCGAAGACCGAAGGACACGGATCGCTTGGTATATCTCTTCACCCATCTTGTAGTTTGCTAGTAACTAGGTTAATGGCCCGATCTGGGTTAAAAGTGCGCGGTGGTGCCCGTTTGCTAGTTTGCAAAGTTTTTCGTTTCCGCGTTTCCGGCGTCGGTTCGACGGCCGGGGCGCCGCCGTGCACTTACAATGGTATCAGAGCCTCGCCATTAAGCTAGCCTAGCTTGCTCTAGTATGTTTAGAACTCGATCGAACAAAAATCCCCAAAAACCGTATTTTCCAATGCTTCATGTTTCTGTCGAAATTTTTTCAGCTCCAAAAATTTTTCAGGTCATTGCAGAAACACAAGCAGGAAATTCTAAGAATTCTGGTAAAATTTGATGCAATGATCCTTTAGTACGACCGCGGAAACGCGACCAAACCCCTGGTTTGGCCGCGGTTCCGCGGTGGAAAAGTGTCTTCATTGCACAAAATTTTTCCAGTAGGCTTTTGAATTGGAAATAGGGGTTTTGGGATATTCTTTTTGGGCCCAGATTTTCTGTAAGTGCTACAGTACTGCTTGGGGCCCACTTAGGTAATTTTGATCGAACGAAAAGTTTAAACATGCTGGTTCACAGTATTTACATTATATCTGCGACCGTGAATGTCACTCGATCGGTAAATCCAGTCTATCTGCTATAGCCCTTTTAGACAGATTTGCGAACGTGACATTCACGTTGATGTTCTGTGTTGTGCTGTGATGTTGCGGATCGGTCGTGGGGGATAGCCTGGATGCAATGGTAGTACAGTTTTTGTTGTATTATGTACATTTGATATTGCGGGGCGAGCGTCCGACCTGTGGACCGCCGTCACTGCCTGTTTGTATTATTCTTTTGGGGCACGACCGGGTCGAGGTCGATGTACCCGTTGTATGTATATTTTACTTTCTGTACTAGGATTACCCCGTGGAGGGGTGCACAGATAGCCGGGTTCTAGAGGGCAACGGGCCCGCATCTCATGGCGTTGAGACGGAGGGGGCTTTACTCTAGAATTGGCGGGCTATTCGCCGCACTCGTAGGGGGTATAGGTTGACCCAGGAGGGGTGCCCAAGTTACCGGATTCCGTGAAGTGCTGGGTGGTCCATTCACGTCGCTGAAGGGGGCTGCCTCGCTTCAGGTTTTGGCGGGTAACTTGCCGCGCCCGTAGGGGTCTAGGTTTTCATTGCACTAGCTATCCACACGACCAGGGGAACGTCGGGTTTCAGTAGCGGCTCTATGAAACCCGGGGATCCCAGATATCTATATTGTTCTGTGATGCTGTACATTTCTGTGATGCTGCTTTTTATCACGCCTTGAGCGAAAATTATATATTATATATATACTAGTAGATGTTGTATATGTTTTGCATCCGCGCTAGTCCAGTCCCCGCTCTGTCGTTAGTTAAGTAACCTAACGGGTGATGACGGGACCCAGTGGCGAATGCGGATGGCATATACGTACATCATTATTTTCGTTCTTTTGTGGTGTGATCAATTGATGGGACTGCGTTGATTCGGATCAATGCAAGATAAACAAACCTATTCTGATATTGTTGGAACATTTTTCAAAAAGCTGTTATTGCAAGGGCGTTCTCTTTTGTTTTGCACAGTGGTATTCAGTTGGAATATCCTGCTCCTCAGTCGACGAGGCAAGGGCCGAGATCCCTTCACCGGGAGTGACCCCTTGGACAGAAGTTTACGTCATGGCAATAACTTCACTATAGCCGATTACTTATGCTTTGCATCGTAGTATTCAGTTGGAATATCCTGCACCTCATTCTACGGGGAAAGAGCCGAGATCCCTTCACCGGGAGTGACCTCTTTAGCAAAGGTTTTCGCCACTATATTTTTAAAAGCTATCAGTTCCTTCAACGATATCAAGTTCATTACGTTAAAGGTTTTCGCCAGAAACCATTCGTAGCCCTCCGTCGTTTCATACGGGTAGTCAATAGTATTCAAGCTGTGTTTGTTGGCCAAAGTCAAGGCACAGTGTTTGGTAGCTATTGGGTATTCGTATTCAGCATAGATAGATGCGTTGGTTTGGGATAGTCGTATAGCCTTGTTGGCCAAAGTCAAGGGCTTGTACGGGTGGGTTCAAATTAACCTGGAGAACGACGGGTAGAACTTGACATGTGACTTATGATTTGTTGGCCAAAGTCAAGGTCATAAGAGCATGGGGCAAAAATCACATCGGGAGTATCTAAAGAAACTGAAACTTGCCAGATATGCACATACCTTCTGGAGTGTGATGACGTGAGCGGATTCTGTCACGTTATCATGCGATGATAGTTGGATCCCGATTCCCACTGATGAGTTGGTTTACTCCTCGGGTGATCCCTGCTAATTTTTCTTTTAGGTTTGGAGAAGAATTTGACGTTACAGTGGGAGGTTTCCAGATTAGATAAAGTGATAACCATTCTGATCTAGGTTAGAGTGCACGCTGAGTGTTTCTTTTCTCTCTCTCTCTTTGGCAGCGACCATTGACCCGACCCTAGACTATGACTCAATGACCAAATTAACCGAACCTTCTAAAACACTGGCTTTTGGATTGTCAGAGTTGCAAACCTCATTGCCACTCCTACTTTTACCTTTTTCTCTAGGACACCCCGTATTACTAGGAACGTTCACTTCCATTAGACAAAACCATCGTATGGTTGATACGAACTCGAAGGAATTCGAGAATGGTTTCCGGTCCTGGAGAAAACGAATAGGACTATTCAGTTGTCTTTTCCTTTTACCTTCTCTCAGGTTGCGAGTACTCCTTGGTTTAGGAGTAGTAGACCTATTACGCAAATTGGATAGTCTTCTTCCAAACCATAGGCAGGTGCTGATCGGTAGGGAAGGAAGAAAACCAATTAGCATAACGATGGTGTGCAGAAGGTATTAAGTTAAGACAAAGAAAGGGATTAGTAAGAGGGCAAAGTAAACCGCGACTGCGATTCACGACCAAACCAAATATTTCTTCGCCAATCCTAAATCACCTTTGTATTTCTCCAGGACACTCCGTATCACTACGAAGATCCACAGTTTATTGGATGCTCCATCGTATGGTTATATACAAACTCGAAAGGAACTTGTTCCAGTTCGGAGATGGATTCTGGTTCAGGAGAAATAGGAATAAGGTTTATTCGGTTGTCTTTTATCTTCACCTTCTCTCGCATTGCGAGTGCTCCTAGGATTAGGACAGTACACCCATTATGTTCATTGGATAGTCTTCTTCCAAACCATAGGCTGGTGCCGAACGGTAGGGAAGGAAGAAAACCATTTGGCCTAAAGGGGTGTGCAGAAAGTAATGACTAAAGACATATAAAAGGATTTGGAGAGATGGCAAAGAATTATACGGTTACAGTTGTGAATCTGGATAATGGAAGAGGCATTACTAGGAATACCCAGATACCCTTACGAAACATTTCAATGTTTCAGTTTCACTGTGTACTGTTAATAGAAAACTGATTTCCCAATTAGACACTTGCTCCAGGGTATGTATTTACCAGGTATGATTCTCACATCTGTATGGTTTTACAGATGATGAGTGGGAGTAAGTTATTGGGGATTAGGTGATCATCCTCATTATGTCGGGATTCGTTGTAATTGGTGATATTTGAGGAAGTCACCTGGGTTGTTTGCCGGACGACAAATATTTGGTTTTGAATATCCGTTCTTGTGCACCAATTTCAAATTGATATATCTATACGTTTATTTTCATAGAGTGAGATATACCTTTTTGAGATTATGTCCATGACATTTACCTATATCAGTGGATGGTTAGGTAAGAAGCATTAAGCAGCGGTGTAATTCTTCTTAACCATAAGTACAGTTTTCAACCTACGACACACAGTGAATGAGTCACTAGACTCAGGAGACTTATACAGAGTATTGTATATTGTCCAGTGTCCATTAGGACAGAGGGGTTGGTCCTCGTACTATATTCTGTTTACTTATGACTTCTCTAGTTCTTAGACATGTGTTTCGTAGAAATACAAGGTCCAAGTTTTGAGAAGTTATAGGTATATGAATAAAGTAGAGAACCAGGTATTGCAAGTATCGGGATTCTTCAAGGTGATCGAAGATGTAGATACTTGTGTATGGTATTCAGTTGATAGTAATGATTAAGAGAACTTGCTTCTCTTTCAGGTTACTCATAATTGGAAGCATTCCTAAGTTGAGTAACGCTGATCGACCTCCTTCCATTTAGTTGACATGCACTGGAGACAGCTGCATGATTTGAATCTGGTTCAATTAAATCAGTGCCTCTATTTCTGTATTGGATATAGAACAGTTCGTATCTTGACATTGTTAAGGTACGGGGAGTTTTCCGGCTTATGCTTAAAACCAGACACTGGACAACTCAAGGCACGTTTCTGTAATGGCTGTTTGTGGGTTGACCCGGGCTATGACGAGGGTTGATATTCTACCATCTGGAAGATCAATAGTGATATTGTTCTAGACCCGCCACAGTTTTAACAAAAATGGATTTTTTCAGAAAACAGTAGTGGGAGTATGGTAGAACTGGAAGTGATTCCAGAACCGCAAACGATTATTGAAGATTTGATAAGAACCTGAAGATTCAATTTGGTTTGACATTCCATTGACCACTCCATAGATATGGTGGGTAACCTCAGGCACCCAAGAGGTACTTCGGTATGCTCAAGGACGGTAGCAGAGAGGTTCTTGTTTACCCAGACTTGCCATTGCTATTGTTCCAGACTATGAGACGCGGCAGGAGGATGAGTATAGTGTCGTTCTAAACTAGCTTTAGAAGTGCACGTCTATATGACTCTGCCAGAGGGTTGTCGTAGTCAGTGGGAGCAGCGGAAGCATTGGTGGACATCAGGCTTATGTCTATTTATAGACTAAAGCAGATATAGCGGAGATAGATCATCTATTTCTGATATGACAGTCATAGGTTTGACTTCATCAGAATAGTGGATGGATCTGTTAAGAAGGTAATAAGGTATGATGTCCTGGTATTTGGATGACATACACAGAGTAGGAAGTGATATTCCTATACTACGATCGGTTATACTTTGGTTGTCACACAGTGGTTTCTCCACAAAGAACTTGGATATTATATCAGACATTCTGGTTACTAGATCTATAGATCTAGATTTGTGTGGTTTCCCAATCTGGGTACTTAGACAGCATTATAAGAATATTTAGAATGGACGACTCCTGGCACGGTAGTATACCTGCAGGTAATGGAGTCACCCTCTCTAAAGGTTTCTTACAGACTAAAGGGGAGAGGGATACACATGATTGGCAGATCACTTGCTTAAGCAATTGAGTTGATTATGAGATGTCAAGTACCACACCAGATGTTGTTCTTGCAGTAGGTGCAATAAGTTGATATTCATCCAATCCTGGAGAAACAATCGGAAGCAGCTTTAGAACATAAGTGAATGTTCTAGGGATTTGATAACGGCAGTCTCCTTTAGGAGACGGTTATCATTCCAGGCTTCCAAGGTGACCTGGATGGCAGAGTGGCTGTCAGAATTATAGTTTTCCCTCTGACGAGGGGCAGTATTTTGGACAGGTGGTCCAGGTGGATACTGAGGGAAGGATGGCGCAGGATACTGATTAAGTTCAGTTAACGATACAGTCTAAGAAGTTTGGATTTGGAGTTCATTTTTGAGCTAGGTCCCATCAGATATCCAGACATATTCTAAGACAGGTATTGCTCATTTCGGGAGATGGCTTTCTCCGCGAACTTGAGATAAAGAGAGACATAGAAAGAAACACCACAGCGGATCCACTCACTGAGGCTATTCCTCGAACGCAATAGTTTCGCAAACAGGCTTTGTGAGACTGACTAGTAGAGGAGTTGGGTGTTCGGTATCACACGGGCTGTGAGTATGCGACATCGCAATAATTAGCCTTGAGTGCAAGTGGGAGATTGTTGGATATAGTGCCCTCAGAGTCAATTATTGGATCACAGGCACGTGATTGCAATGATTGAGGGAGGACCTATGCCGGTAGGACAGTCTTACTCGAGATGATAGTATGCTATCTGGTTTATCTTTATCATCGTGTACTGCTTTAGGTAACCCTACAGGTCACTATTGCACGTTGATAGAGCCCCTAGGATTCTTGCTTGACTACCAGCAGTATGAGGGCGATCATATAAGTCGGAGCTGGGATCTATAAGCAAATCCTTAAAAGGTCCCTAGTCGTGGGAGATTCGAGACAGGGCATCGATTATCCAGAGTAGACTAGTGTATACAGTCGAGACCCCGACGAGGGGCGGTGGCCGGTCTCACAAGCCACTGGTGTCAGTTGGTTCACCTAAGATGTATACAGGTGCTCATTGGGTTATGAGTACACCGGACAGGACTCGCCGGGAACCTGCTAGTTGGTATTATACCTGACGTCAGATAGCAGTTCCCTGGTGACATGTGTACAGGTTAGTTCATCGACCTGAGATCGTCATTTGTCTCGTGTGAGTTCCCACCGTGCTTTGATTACTACCTTACCACGCTCAAAGGAGACGTGCAAACAGGTTTTAGTTGGGTATAGTCCCGAGCCACATGGAGGCAGTGGGCGGATCTGCAGGGGTTCGTCTCTCCCGGTATTGGGGGTGAGGTCGCGCTGTGTCTAGGAGAGCCAGTACATGAAAAGTCCTTGGCCAAGACAGGAGATTTACTGGTAGGTATTCCAGTAGTATCTCAGGGTGTTCTGGGCTACACTCCGACACGACTTGTACCGCTTTTGGGGGTCTGACTTTTACCAACCCCCTAGGCCCGCCATGCGATGCTCATAGACGAACGGACCGGACTGTACGGATATTGTCACTGACAGGCTCAGTAGGGTGTCAGGATGAGTTCGCTCATCGACGTCCCTTTTGGTCAATACCTGATAGCCCGTTACGTATTGGCTGATACCTCTGACGTGCTAGTGGTTAAATCCACAGCCAAAGTATTGACGAGTCTTTAGAGTCCACTATACACAGTTACTCAAGTTTCGGGCGAAACGCTGTAGAGGCCGTATGGAGATATGGCAGGGTTCGATCAGATACGTGCGGTATTGCACGGATCGTGATCGGACGGATTTTTCTAGCGGGCTTTGGTTTAAGCCGGATCCTAGTATTAGACAGTGTAGATTTTGTCTCTTTGAATTTGTGTTCAGTGGGAATACAAATGCGGGCAAGTATATGCAGTAGCGGGGTTTTTCCCGTAATTTATTACGGGATCAGTTTTCTGAAGTTGCCAGTTTGCATTCCGTTCCGGCCGGTTTTCCTTTGTTCTTTCCCGGCCGGACTTTTCCGATGGAGGGGGTTATTTGCAAGTTTGCAAATAACTTTTTGTGGAAGGGTTTCTTGCATATGCATTGATTATGATGGCATCTTTTCTTTTCATGCATCATTACATGCATTAATGAGATTAGAGTTGATTTAGTGTATGATGTGAAGCTTGCTTTTTGATGTGGTCACCACCCTTGATCTCCTACACTCACCTCCCTTTGTTTTGATTCCCTCCTCATTCCAATTAGGGGCCGGCCACTTCATGGAGAGGATGAGAGAGGTAGATTTTTTTTTTGATGAGAGAAATTGATACATCTCATTTTGCTTGCTCACAAAATCATCAACACTTCTCCAAAGTTCATACCTTCTCACCTCCATCATGGCAACTTCTATAACCCCAAGAGACAACCATTCTACACTAGTCTACAGCAAATCTTGGACGCGTCGGCTAGCCAACTTGGCGTCCGAGTTGCCTCGGTCCAGAGGTGGGAGCCCGTAAAAGAATCCGGCTACATGGTGCCCTTTACGACGAGGAGGTGACGGACGGAGAATCCGCGAGGAGATCGGAGTAGAGGCAAAGACCGAAGGACACGGATCGCTTGGTATATCTCTTCACCCATCTTGTAGTTTGCTAGTAACTAGGTTAATGGCTCGATCCGGGTTAAAAGTGCGCGGTGGTGCCGGTTTGCTAGTTTGCAAAGTTTTTCGTTTCCGCGTTTCCGGCGTCGGTTCGACGGCCGGGGCGCCGCCGTGCACTTACAGCCGCTGGGGGGTGTTTACGGGAGTAGAAGCTCCGGCCCCTGAGGGCGGTATCGAGCAAGGCGAGATCCGGGCAGAGCCTGCAGCCTGTGCCTTTTGTCTTTCCCTTAATTTTTCTCAAATTTTGTAAGCCTCCGGGCACTTTTTGTAAGGCTGAGGAGCCCAGAATACCTTGTAAAGACTTTCGGAACAAGAATAAAACTGGGTTTATTTTCCTCTGCATGACAATGTGTTTCTTGTGTGAGTACTTGAGCTTGTCGGTCTTTTCCTCGATTCAAGTGTTAGGCCGTAGGTCGATGACTGGCCTTTTAGATGACGATCGCGCGTCGAGTGTAAGTCAATTAATCGCCAAGTGCAGGAAGGTCGGTGCCCTCCTGCCCCCGGAGTCGAGGTGTCAATCGTTCACTTAAAATACATCGGAAGATCCCTCAGTGTAGGGAGGTCGGTATCTGCCCATTCCTTAGAGTCGGACCGACGACCACGCTCTTAGCGTAAGTTGAACAATAGCCAAGTTAGAATTGGTTGGCGTTGACTGATTCCCCCTTGATGTAGTTCCTAGACCCTCGTCTTGGAATGGTAGGAATTTATCACTCGGAGGATAGCTGAGCAGGAATCTGCGCGGTTGCCCCTTGGTGGGGCTTCGATCCTTAGCGTCAGTGGGTAGAAAGTTATCCACTAAGGATGGATCGATTAGGGGAGCTGCTTGGTGGCCTATTGATGAAGGTTTTGATCCTTAGCATAGATGGGTAGGAAGTTACCCGCTAAGGATTGACAGAGCAAGGAAGCTGCTCGGTGGCCTTTTGATGAGGGCTTTAGATCCTTGGCTTTGGTGGATAGGGAACTACCCGCCAGGGATTGATCGAGCAGGGAAGCTGCTTGGTGGCCTCTTGGTGAGGGCTTCGATCCTTAGCGTAGGTGGGTAGGAAGTTACCCGCTAAGGATTGACCAAGCGGGGAAGCTTCTCGATGGCCTCTAGATGAGGGCTTTAGATCCTTGGCGTCGGTGGGTAGGAAACTACCCACCAGGGATTGACCAAGCAGGGAACTGCTCGGTGGCCTCTTAATGAGGGTTTCGATACTTAGAGTAGATGGGTAGGAAGTTACCCGCTAAGGATTGACCGAGCGGGGAAGCTGCTCGGTGGCCTCTAGATAAGGGCTTTAGATCCTTGGCGTCGGTGGGTAGGGAACTGCCCGTCAGGGATTGACCGAGCAGGGAAGCTGCTCGGTGGCCTCTTGGTGAGGGCTTCGATCCCTAGCGTAGGTGGGTAGGAAGTTACCCGCTAAAGATTGACCAAGCGGGGAAGCTTCTCGGTGGCCTCTAGATGAGGGCTTTAGATCCTTGGCGTCGGTGGGTAGGAAACTACCCGCCAGGGATTGACCAAGCAGGAAAGCTGCTCGGTGGCTTCTTGGTGAGGGTTTCGATCCTTAGTGTAGGTGGATAGGAAGTTACCCGCTAAGGATTGACCGAGCGGGGAAGCTGCTCGGTGGCCTCTAGATAAGGGCTTTAGATCCTTGGCGTCGGTGGATAGGGAACTACCCACCAGAGATTGACCGAGCAGGGAAGCTGCTCGATGGCCTCTGTTCCCCTCCGAATGGCGGCGCACAGGACTGCGAAGTCCTGGCACTGAGATTCGGGGCAGATGCTATTTGGTTTTATCCGTCTACCTCTCCGAAGATGCCAAGTTGATTTATGGCACCGTGTATCGAAGATTTAGACGGATGCGGCCGATGTAGCAGACTTTGTCAGATTCCCCCTCGCTTGAGGGATTTTTGATTGTGGGGACGCTCTTCCCTGCAGGCGCAAGCCCCTGCAGTTAATTACACTACCGCATCGCGGTAGCCACTTTCTCCTTCTCCAGAATTTCACTTCGTGTCATGTATGTGTGTTTTGTTTGTGGTTGCCCGTGGATTGTATACGGAGACTGAGTAATGCCGTCGCCCGTAGGACGTGGATTAGTCCAAATCCGTATTTACTTAGATTTGGGTTTGGTGTTTTTTAGTTTAAGGATATGTTAGTCGCGTTGCGGCTAAGATCAACTTAAACGTTCGTTAAGGATACGTTAGTCCAGTTTGAGACTAAGATCAACTTAACGGGACCGTTTAGATCCGACAAAAGAGCGTTTGGGCTCTATTGTTCCAGTTTAGGGACATAGTGGTCCAACATTCCTATTTTGGGGGCGGATATTGGTTTAAGGACGCATAAGTCCATGAGTTTAAGGACCCCACAGTCCGTATTAATGTGTGGTTGTCAGGATCCGTCACCTCTCTGACGACGTTGAAGGATTACAACGACAAATATCAGAGGAGTTCAGAGATGTACCCTTGAACCAAAGTTGATTGGGGGAATTTATAGTCCAATTTGGGACTAAAGTCTGTTTGAAGGTTTAAGGATGCGTTAGCCATATTTGAGGCTAAGATCAACTTAAACGGTTGTTAAGGATACGTTAGTCCAGTTTGGGACTAAGATCGACTTAACGGGATCGTTTAGATCCGACAAAAGAGCATTTGGGCTCTATTGTGCCAGTTTAGGGACATGGTGGTCCAATACCAGTTTAAGAACATAGTGGTCCACCGTTAGTTTAAGGACGTTTCGGTCCGATATTAGTTTAAGGACGTTTCGGTCCACGAGTTTAAGGACCCCACAGTCCATATTGACATATGTGGTCGTCGGGACCCGTCACCTCTCTGACGTCGTTGAAGGATTACAACGATAAGTGTCAGAGGAGCTCGGAGATGTACCCTCGAACCGGATATAAATTAATTTAAAAGAGCAGTCGTGCTCAGTCAATTTAATTTAAGGACTTACGTCCAAATTTGGGCTAAGTCCAATTGAAAATATTCAACAT
Organism: Agapanthus africanus; assembly: GCA_030015575.1. Taxonomy (NCBI): domain Eukaryota; kingdom Viridiplantae; phylum Streptophyta; class Magnoliopsida; order Asparagales; family Amaryllidaceae; genus Agapanthus; species Agapanthus africanus. Next base: position 142,579,558 of record CM057342.1, on the reverse strand, counting down.
TTTATTTGCTTTTGCATTGCATTTCTTTTTTTATTTTTATTTAGGTTTTGCCCAGAAAGGATGCAGAGCATCAATTTGTTTTGGGCTCTGTTCTTTTAAGAATGATGCAAGGCATCAATTTTATTTGGGCTCTGCCCTTGTATAAAGGATGCAAAGCATCAATTTATTTGGGCTCTGCCCATTTATTGCCTTGCAATTTATTTTGGCCTGTTAGGTCATTTTGATTTGGGCCTGGCCCTTTTAACAGAGAAAATGCATTGCATTTTCAGGCGCTTTGCGCCAATCAAAGAGCGCAACAGTGCAGATTTATAAGTGCAAAGTACTATTAATTTGAGAATCTTTTAGATTCAAGAACCAATGGTTCATAAAAGAAGTGCAAAGCACTATTTGATTTCTTGATCAAGTTTTTTTTTTTATTTCAAGAACCAAAGGTTCATAAAAGAAGTGCGAAGCACTATTTGATTTCTTGATCTGATTTAGATCAAAGAAAAACAAGTTTTTCTTTTTATTTCAAGAACCAAAGGTTCATAAAAGTGCAAAGCACTATTTTTTTTATTTCTGTTTTTCTTGTTTTAAAGAACCAGTGGTTCATAAGAAGTGCAAAGCACTGTTTATTATGTGAAGATCATTGATCTTGTTTTTAGATCAATGATCTATCAGAAGAAATTTCTTCTCTCTTATGAAGGTTTTTACCTTTTTCTTGAAATTTTTCTCAGAGTTCTCTCTGTTTGAAGCTCTTGATTTTTTTCAAGAAATGTTAATGATTTTGAATTGAGGTTTAGGGTCCTTTTTATAGTGCCCATAAATTAGTTAAAGTTTGTTAAAAAGATCATTCTCGGAGTGATTTGGGGAATTTTCCCCACCGTTGGATCTTTGATCCGAAAGGCTCTGTTTTACAGAAGAAAATCTTCTTATTTTAACAAGAACAGAAAAGATTTCTCAGAATTTTAATTATGCTTGGCGCAAATGCTCCAGAGCGCTGACACGTGTCGCGCTGCGCTGACACGTGTCGCGCTGCGCTGACACGTGTCGCGCTGTTTTTTTTTTTTTTTTTTGGCGCTGCGCACAGTTGCGCTGCGACGACACGTGTCGCGCAGCGCACAAGTTGCGCTGCGACGACACGTGTCGCGCAGCGCACAGTTGCGCTGCGCGGACACGTGTCGCGCAGCGCAGTGCAAGTTTTTTTTTTTTCCTTGGGCGCTGCGCACAGTTGCGCTGCGCGGACACGTGTCGCGCAGCGCAGCGCAAGTTTTTTTTTTTTTTCTTGGACGCTGCGCACAGTTGCGCTGCGCGACACGTGTCGCGCAGCGCAGCGCAGGTTTTTTTTTTTTTTTTTGGGCGCTGCGTTGACACGTGTCACACAGTCGCGCTGCGCCGACACGTGTCGCGCAGCGCTTGCGCAAGTGTTTTTTTTTGTTCAGAGATTTGCTCTGATGGAGTATGCTACTTTGGGCGCTGCGCTCCCTACGCTAACATGTCTGATTTTGACACGTGGCGCTCTGCATGCAACGCAGGAGATCTGAAGCGTTACTTCATTTATTTTAACTTTAATTTTCTTTTTAATTTTCAAGACAGAGCTTTACTCTGATTGAAAAAAATCAGAAGCATTGCTTTTTTTCCCTCCTTGGAATTTGAATAGAGTTTTGCTCTGATTGAGGTAAACAAATGCCCCCCCACCGTTACGCTTACGTAGCCTCCTAACGTGAGCGCAGCGGTGGCAGACTCCGAACCGTCGCGCCATCCCTTAGAAGCTGAAAGGGCACTTGATGCCTATAAATAGGACCTTTGGTCCCTTAGATGATTCTCATCTCTAAAATTTTACTTTCAGAACTCAGAGCCCCGCTCTTTATTTTCAAGAACTTTAAGAGTTAAACTCTTAAAACTTTTAGGTGAAAATTTTAATTTGGATTAAATTAAATTAAATTAATTTTCATTGATAGAGCCTCGCTCTCAATAGATCCCTGATCTAAAGGAAACCTATTTAGGGTTTCACTTAGCAGAGCTTTGCTCTACAGGTCTTAAAAGGATCTAAAGAGAACTAAAGGGGACCCTACTAGGGTTCCATAGAGCTCTGCTCTCTGAAAGATTTTCCTTGGATTTTCTTAATTCATTAATGGAGTTTTGCTCCTCCCAAATCATATAGAAGAACTCTTAAGAATTCTTCATGGATCTTGGAACTTAAAGATGGCATTTTATTCCTCAGTGCATTATATCGTTTTGCTTAATCAGTCTTTCTGATAATTCTGTTGATTCTCTTTCACAGGAACAATGAACGCCCACATGTATGCTCTTAACGAGATCATCTCTCATGAGGGCATCCGCCGACTTGGCCGCTCTCAAAATCGGGAGTTCACAAACGAGGAGTGTGCTGAAATAATGAGTCGCTTCGACGCATACAATGGTCCACTGCTTCCCCGACGTTCCTCTCTTCTTAAACTTATCGTGGGAGCTATCTGAGAAGCGCTTCCCCTATTCTGTTCCGGCGTGCCGCTTAGGGCGTTGGATGCCGCTGAGGACAAGGTGCACTCTGTATACCTATTGAACTTTATCTCGAAGAGACGGCGAGACAGTCTTATTGACCTCTTGCACGAGATCTTTCAACAGTCTGCCATACTCGCTGCTTATCGGAGGGTGGAAGATATCGGGAGGGACCCTGACGCTTGTGCTCGCGAAAGGAAGCACACTAGGATGGTCCGCGAGGCTTGGAAAGTCATAGATAGGGTCGCTTTTGAATTCCTCAATCCATGCCCTGGATCTGAGGTTATTCCATTGTAACTTTCGTTTATTGTTTTTATGACTGTAAGAACTTCGGGCAATATTAATGGATTTTTTTTTTTTTATTATTTTATCCCAACTTGTCTTTATTATATATCTTTTTTCCTGAGTCTTTTTGCTCATGCATGAATGAACGTGTCTTGAACGCTTGATCAAATGTAAATCAGATGTTCTTTCTGTTGCTTTTCCTCTTTCTCAGCATGTCGTCACAATTAGCAGGTAATAGAGCAAGTTTCTTGATTTCTTCACGAGATAGCGAGAGCTTAGGCCGCAGGTTCAGATCTGCTGCCTAAGACTTTTCAACTCTATGAGCCGTGAGGGTCTCATAGAGACTTTTCTCCCTACGGATCGAGAGGATCTCGTAGGTGGGTTTTTCTCCTTAGGAATCGTGAGGATTCCTAAGTGTGGTTTTCTCTTGTAAGTCGTAAGGATCCTACAAGAGAATTTTCCCCTCTTACGAGTCGAGAGGACTTATAAGCGGTTGTTTCCCTCCTTGTCGAAGTTCGATGTTGGAGGGTGAGACCCGTGGATGGTATGCAAGAGACCGTTTTGGGCCAACTTGCAGGGTCCCAGTGCTTAGGAAACAGGCTTCTTTTATGCCCACTGCCTAAGACTTTATCTCACGAGTCGAGCCGCCTCAACAATTTTTTCCGCAAGTCGAGACGAATCGAGCGTTTCTCGCAAGAACATCTTAACGTCGCGTTTAACCTCTGCTCTTTACGACAGAAGCCCGTTAAGGTTGGTGGTACTTAGGGTTTTGGCCATCGTACCGTCGCATAAACTGATATAGTCCTCGATAGGCAATCGTGCTGTTCGAGTAGCCCTGCGACTGCCGTGTCTCTGATCCCTTCGGGGGCTGGACAAGACGTCTTCAAGCAATCCTCCTTGGCAGTTTGACCGTCGGAAGAGCAAGCGTTAGGAATTTGCCATGTAGCTTTTTACTTGAGGTTAGGCTTATTTTGGTGAGCCCCGATGAGTCATAACCACTCCGCGCTGGTGTGGGGATGATCTCCGATAGTCTTTCGGGCTTTATGTGAGTTGCCGTCAAGACCCTGAAGCTAGGAATTTGGCTTTTGCTTCGTTTGCTGGCATTGCATCTGCTGTATCGAGACGAATGTTGCGGTGGGAACTAGGGATTTTGCCGTGGCTCCATTTGTTTGATGACGTTGCGTCTGCTGTGTCGAGACGAACGTTGGGGTGACATCTTGTCTGCTGTATTGAGACGGACGTCGAGGTGGTGACCATTTTGTGCTGGTGCGAGATGATCTCCGATTGTCTTTCCGGTTTTATATGAGTTACCGTCAAGACGTCGAAGCTAGGAATGTGGCCTTCGCTTCGTTTGCTTTGGTGTGTCCAAATCCTGTTGGAGGAAGAATGCTGGGGTTGACATTTCGTCTGCTGTATCGAGACGAACGTCAAGGTGGTGACCACTCTGTGCTGGTGCGAGATGATCTCCGATTGTCTTTCCGGTTTTATGTGAGTTACCGTAAAGACGTTGAAGCTAGGAATGTGGCCTTCGCTTCGTTTGCTTTGTCATGTCCGAATCCCTGTTGGAGGAAGAATGCTGGGGTTGACATTTCGTCTGCTGTATCGAGATGAACGTCAAGGTGGTGACCACTCTGTGCTGGTGCGAGATGATCTCCGATTGTCTTTCCGGTTTTATGTGAGTTACCGTAAAGACGTTGAAGCTAGGAATGTGGCCTTCGCTTCGTTTGCTTTGTCACGTCCGAATCCCTGCTGGAGGAAGAACGCTGGGGTGACAACTCGTCTGCTGTATCGAAACGGACGTCGAGGAGGTGACCACTCCATGTGAGATGATCTCCGGTGGTCTTTCAGGCCTTATATGACTTGCCGTTAAGACCTTGAAGCTAGGAATTTGGCCTTCGCTTCATTTGTTCACACTGCGTCTGGTGTATTGAAACGAATGCTGAGGTGGAGCTGGGATTTTGCCGTCACTCCGCTTTGTTTCGACCATGGGGCCTTTTGTTAACTTTGCATGTACACCCTGCTGGACTGTGAAGGAACGTCGTTGTTGACATTACGTCTGCTGTAACGAGACGAATGCTAAGGTGGAGTTGGGATTTTGCCGTTACTCCGCTTTGTTTCGACCGTGAGGTCTTTTGTTAACTTTGCATCTGCCTCTAGCTGGACTGCGGAGGAACGCTGTTGTTGACATTGCGTCTACTGTATCAAGACGAATGCTGAGGTGAAGCTGGGATTTTGCCATCGCTCCGCTTGATGGTGTAACAACTGTGTCCTGCTGGAATGAGGAGGCACACCGTTGTTGGTCTCCAGGCTGCAGATGTGGCCATTGAGATTTGGAACTAGAGACTTTGCCATGGTTCCGTTTCGTTGCGATTCTGAGGTCAGTTGTTGACGTCATGTCTGCATCTAGTTGGAGTGAGGAGAAACGCCGTTGGTGATCTCTAAGTTGTCGATGTTGACATCGAGACCCTGAAGCTCGGGATCTTCGTTTGCTTCATTTGTTGACATCGTGTCTGTAATATTGCGACAAATGTCGAGATGGTCTCTAGGTTATCTATGAACCGTCGAGATTTGGCTTCGCTTTCTGATGGAGCCTGTTGGGAAGGTATGGTTCCCTCTTTATCTATGCCCCTGAATTGTATACAGGGATCGATGTGATTTCACCTGTAAGGCAAAAAGTTTCATTCTTTCATTTTTTTTATTCTTTCCGCGATGCTCTATCATTTCAGCTTTTTATATCGCGAAAATCGCGATTGCCCAATCATTTCGGATATTTTTTCTTTTTACTCGCTGCTTTTTATTGCGAGTTGCCTAATCATTTTGGCTATTTATTTTATTTTTACTCGCTGTTTTTTTATTGCGAGTTGCCCAATCATTTCGGCTATATTTTTTTTATTTTTACTCGCTGCTTTTGTTGCAAGTTGTCCCATCATTTCGGCTATTTAATATGCATTTTCAGCTCGCTGATTTTTATCGCGAGCGTAGAACTTGGAATCTGGTGCCAATCTCAGCATCAGCATCGCTACAACCAGAATATTGCCAGGAGCGAATCATCATCTGCCATGAAAGGACTTGGAATTTGATACCGATTTAGGCATCAGTATCGCTATAACTGGGATATTGCCAGGAGCGAATCATCATCTGCCTCCGTCGATGTCGAACAAAGGTGGCTTAGCGAACAGGGTTAAGGTCCTGTTGACTAAGGCTTCTAACTTCATGAGCCGTAAGGGTTTCACAAAGGTATTTCTCCCTACAAGTCGTGAGGATCTTGTAGGTGTATTTTCTCCTTAGGAGTCGTAAGGATTCCTAAGTGTATGTTCCTCGGTAAGTCGTAAGGATCCTACAAGAGGGTTTTCTCCTTGTAAATCGAGAAGACTTACAAGTGTTGTTTGCTGTACGAGCATATCCCTAGTCACGGATGAGACTTTGTTAGGGAAATGTTTATTCACGCCCGTAGATTGTATACAAGGGCCAATATAGGACCACTTGTAGGGCAATGTCGAAAGTTGTGGGGGTTGCTTAAGCACAGGTTTAGGCCTCTGTAACTTAAGACTTTCAAATCTTACGAGCCGTGAGGGTCCCATAAGAGCCTTCTCCTCAGGAGTCGTGAGGATCTCGCAAGTGTATTTTCTCCTTAGGAATCATGGGGATTCCTAAGTGTGTTGTTTCCTTGTGAGTCGTAAGGATCTCACGCGGGTGGTTTCTCCTTATAGGGTCGAGAGGCTCCTATAAGTGTTTCTTAACGAGGTTGCGCCCTTTCGGGTTTTCACAAACACTCGCCGGTAGTCCTGCTGTTTTTACTCACGGAGCCCTCTCGGGTTTTCATCCGTGCCCGTTTTGCTTATGGACATACCGTTTTTTTTTATTCTTTTTATTTTCTTCTTCTTCTTTTTTTTTTACGAGGTCGCGCCCTTTCGGGTTTTCACGAACACTCGCCGGTAGTCCTGCTTTTTTTACTCACGGAGCCCTTTCGGGTTTTCATCCGTGCCCTTTTTGCTTATGGACATACCGTTTTTATTTTATTTTATATTTTTTTTTATTTCGTCAGCCTAAGGATGCTGCGGTATTAGTTTAAAGACGTTTCGGTCTGCTATTAGTTTAAGGACGTCTCGGTCCGCTATTAGTTTAAGGACATTTCGGTCCATTGTCGCCGTATTTGAGGCGAATATCTGGTTTATTGACTTTTTGGTCTATGAGTCCTTCTCCATGAATGAACATGATGCCCCCGGCGTATGCATCTTCTTCGGAGCGTGCGGTTGTGGCGGACTCACCTTCCAGTTCTCAGACAGCGCAAACTTGCCCTGTTGGTATTGGTCTTCAACCAAGTTTTTGAAGACGTAGCAGTCTTCGATCAGGTGACCTACTGTTTGGTGGTAAGGGCAATAATTAGGATTATTAACATCGCCTGGCCGCAACGGACGTTTTGGACCCGGCAGATTGATGAGTCTGTCGTACACTGCCAGCTCGAACAGTCCCCTTGTTTTATCTTGCGGAAACGAGTAAGGACGTTTCAACTTTTCCTGGAGGGGTTGCTGCTTGTTGCTTTAGCAAGCAACCGGTGTAGGGTCACCTGATTGTTGTTGAGCGCTGGCGACGAGGGCCTTTTTTCCTTTTCTTTTATCCTTTTTGTTCGCTCCGTTGTTTGCGGGGTCGGGATTTTTTCCGAGTAGCATGCGATTGCATGGCTGAACGTTCTCGCAGCTTCTCAATTCCTTTATTTTTGAAATAGATTCCCCGAGGGAAGAGTTGGGGATAGCTTCTTCGTCAGAGTTGCTTCCAAAGGTGATAATTTGCAATGCCTTAGAGTCGGCTATATGGCAATCGTCGGCGACTCTTTTGCGCTCATATATCGCATTTTTCCGATGTCCACAAGTTTCACACTTTGTCCCGTCGAAGTGTTGCTTTTGAGCGACATACCCTTGTCACCAACAGTTAAAGGATTCGCAGTCTTCGGTAGGATGTATGATCTTCTGATGATATAAACAGAAGTTAGGGTGCATCTCTGCCTCAGCGAGAGTATTTTCTTCAGAGGGCGGTAGCTTCATTCCTACTGACAGAGCTTTGGCGAACCTTTTCCTCGTCTTGAATTTGTTTTTATCCGCAGTGGATGGCTTTTGATTTGACGGGAATGCCTTGGCTTTTTCCAGTATGGCCATTTCACGCTCTTGATTAGCTTTTGCTTTCAAACGAATTTTATTTAGGAAGACATCGATCAACTCGTCTGATGGCTGTAGAATCTCTGGCTCAGGGTTCGCCATTGATTTCTCGGCGCAAGGAGCCTCCTCATCATCCGTCAGTGAATGAGAAATCACATGACAAGTCGCTACGTAGTCTTCGGATTCATCCGATAAGTTTTCTCCATCGTTTTCATCCTCGACGAAAGAACAAGTTGCCCCCGGCGTGTCCGTTTTCTTTGGAGAGTGTGGCTGTGGTGGGTTTACCTTCCAGTTTTCCGACAGCGCGAACTTGCCTTGTAGGTACTGATCTTCGATCCATCCCTTAAAGACGAAACAATCCTCAATCGGGTGACTTACCGTTTGGTGGTAAAGGCAATAATTAGGATTATTAAGATCGCCTGGCTGCGACAGACGCTTTGGACTCGGCAGATTAATGAGTCTGTTGTGCACTGCCAGCTCGAACAGTCTTCTCGTTTTATTCTGAGGAAACGAGTAAGGACGTCCTAGCCTCTCTTCGAGGGATGGGCGTGGACGCACGTTGTTTTGGCGAACGACCGGCTTTGAGTTGCTCGACTGTTGTTGAGCATTGGCGACGACGATCGCTTTCCCTTTTCCTTTCTCATCTCGGGAATCTGATTTTGGAGGAGACGGTCTATGGCCTATCTGGTCCATTTGGGCTAATTTGTCAATCAAGGCCTGGAAGGTGGTCGGCCTGAAGAACATCATGAATTGTGAGATGGTCGCCTGCGGATCGAGAGTGCCCACAAACATGCCTACCGCAGGTGCCTCTTCTATGCGTTGTTCGCATTTCGACCATAGGTTCCGCCATCGTGTTGCGTATTGAACCCACGTTTCGCTTGGTCTTATCCTGGCATTTATTAGTGCTGTTATCGGGGTGCGTTCACTAGCACTCGCGAATCTTTGTGTAAACAGCAGTTCCATCTCTGCAAATGTTTTGACAGAGTCGTTAGGTAGCTCCGAATACCATTCAAAGGCTGTTTCTGCTAAGCTGCCGACGAATTGACGTAGCAACAATTTGTCATCGCCTCCAGTATTGCCGCATAAGGCCCTGAATTGAGCGACATGCTGATGCGGATTCCCTGTCCCTTTATATACATGGAATTTAGGGATCGTATATCCTGGCGGGTAACTGATTTGGTCATACCAGCCCGGATAGGTCGTCCGGTTCTAACAATTTGTCCAGCCGCTTCATTCACCTGATGAACCCGGATCTGCTGAGCTATATATTCGTCTAGGTCAACTTTGGAGATTGCCTCCTCCTTGGCTGTTGACAGAGCCGGCGGAGGATTTGACGTTTCTCCCCTGTCGTCTTTAAGGACGATCGGAGGATCTTCAGCAGGAGGGTCCGGCTGTAACATCACCCCTACCATATCTTGGAAGAGGAGCGCCATCTGTTTTATGTTAGCCGCTTGCTCTGCAGCTTCTTTGTCCCTCTTTTCGAGGACTCTGCGTAAAAAGTCAGCGTCAGTTTCTTGTTCTTGACGCTCATCCGAAGACGTTTCAGAGCTTTCTTTTGGCTAAGTGAGTGCAGCCATTGTAGTCATCATTTCCTGAAGCTTTTGTTGTTGCTCCTGGGCTTTCGTCACGGATCGGGTGAGCGGTCGGTGGCCCGTAGAAGTGCGGCTTTCCTCCTTTCCAGAAGCTATATAAACAGTGTGCACCACCATGCCCCCAGACTTGGGGCGTTTGTGTTTGGTGTCTTTGCGATTTGCCGAAGACACATGGGCTTTTGGCGGCCTCCTTTTTTGAGTGATTGGAGTTAAGGGAGCCGTTGTAGTGAGCACCCAAGTAGCTTTTGCTTTTTGTGGTTTGACAGAGTAATCTTTCCCCTGCCGAACCTTCATCTTTTTCTGTTGTCGGAGGCAGTCTTGATCGATCGCCGACTCTTGGACTTGTCGCCAGACTTTGTAAATTTTAGAGGACAGCCGTTGAGGGGGCTGCTCTAGCTTCTTCTCTGGAGTATTCTCCATAGGTGAAGGAGTTCGCTTCAGCACCGCAGTAGGAGAGTTTCTGCGCACCGTGTTTAGCAATTCAAAGCTGTTCCCGGTTGGAACAGCAACATCGGTCCCCACCGTTGGAGCTGGCGGAGTTATCCCAGAGGGGGAGTTGCCCCCAGCCTTCTTTACTCGGCGCCAGTGGCGACGTCGAGCATGTCGTGCTAATGGAGTTGTTTCAGCTATAGGGTGACCTCCTCATGTCCCCCGTGTTGGTCAGAATATGCTGGTACCAGCCTTTTAAAGACCGACGTCCGTTGAACGGGGACGGCCAACCTGTCAGAAGCGGACTTCCGAGCATGGGAAGCAACCTTGGTGACTTCGCCAAGAATGGGAGCTGGGATGGCTATCCGCTTCGGGATAACATCTTCTGGTATGGCAGGCTTCTTCATGGGCCCGATGGAGTTTTGGCCTGATCCATTAAAACCTGAAGCAGTGGAGTTGGGCGACCTGTTGAGAGGGGTCGCGGCAGTGGTAAGTCGATCGAAGACCGACTTCTTTGGAGCTTCTTGCAATTTCATTGGGGCGTTGAAGCTCATTGGTGGGAGCATAGTCCCAAAAAATAGTCCAGTTGTGGTTTGAGCCACCTGCTCCACCGGCATTTTGAAAAGGGAGGCCGCTTGGGGCCCATAAGTCACTCCTCAGCAAGGACCGAGCGAGAATTGCAGTTGTAGGCGGTGCAGTTTGAAGCCATTGATCTTCTGTTTTCTGCACGGAGCAAGACACCAAATCTTAGTACCTCGAATCCACAGGCAACCACAATAAACCGCGATTCGTTCGCAAACACGACACACGAAGTGTGGAGTGGAAAGAGGAAGAGGTCCCACCGGGCGTGCCAGAATCTGTTCCCCTCCGAATGGCGGCGCAAAGGACTGCGAAGTCCTGGCACTGAGATTCAGGGCAGATGCTATTTGGTTTTATCCGTCTACCTCTCCGAAGATGCCAAGTTGATTTATGGCACCGTGTATTGAAGGTTTAGACGGATGCGGCCGATGTAGCAGACTTTGTCAGATTCCCCCTCGCTTGAGGGGTTTTTGATTGTGGGGACGCTCTTCCCTACAGGCGCAAGCCCCTGCAGTTAATTACGCTACCGCATCGCGGTAGCCACTTTCTCCTTCTCCAGAATTTCACTTCGTGTCGTGTGTGTTTGTTTTGTTTGTGGTTGCCCGTGGATTGTATACGGAGACTGAGTAATGCCGTCGCCCGTAGGACGTGGATTAGTTCAAATCCGTATTTACTTAGATTTGGGTTTAGTGTTTTTTAGTTTAAGGATACGTTAGTCGCGTTGCGGCTAAGATCAACTTAAACGTTCGTTAAGGATACGTTAGTCCAGTTTGAGACTAAGATCAACTTAACGGGATCGTTTAGATCCGACAAAAGAGTGTTTGGGCTCTATTGTTCCAGTTTAGGGACATAGTGGTCCAACATTCCCATTTTGGGGGCGGATATTGGTTTAAGGACGCATAAGTCCATGAGTTTAAGGACCCCACAGTCCGTATTAATGTGTGGTTGTCAGGACCCGTCACCTCTTTGACGACGTTGAAGGATTACAACGACAAATATCAGAGGAGTTCAGAAATGTACCCTTGAACCAAAGTTGATTGGGGGAATTTATAGTCCAATTTGGGACTAAAGTCTGTTTGAAGGTGTAAGGATGCGTTAGCCATATTTGAGGCTAAGATCAACTTAAACGGTTGTTAAGGATACGTTAGTCCAGTTTGGGACTAAGATCGACTTAACGGGATCGTTTAGATCCGACAAAAGAGCATTTGGGCTCTATTGTGCCAGTTTAGGGACATGGTGGTCCAATACCAGTTTAAGGACATAATGGTCCACCGTTAGTTTAAGGACGTTGCGGTCCGATATTAGTTTAAGGACGTTTCGGTCCACGAGTTTAAGGACCCCGCAGTCCATATTGACATATGTGGTCGTCGGGACCCGTCACCTCTCTGACGTCGTTGAAGGATTACAACGATAAGTGTCAGAGGAGCTCGGAGATGTATCCTCGAACCGGATATAAATTAATTTAAAAGAGCAGTCGTGCTCAGTCAATTTAATTTAAGGACTTACGGCCAAATTTGGGCTAAGTCCAATTGAAAATGCTCAACATTTTATTTGCTTTTGCATTGCATTTCTTTTTTTTTTTTTTTTTATTTAGGTTTTGCCCAGAAAGGATGCAGAGCATCAATTTATTTTGGGCTCTGTTCTTTTAAGAATGATGCAAGGCATCAATTTTATTTGGACTCTGCCCTTGTATAAAGGATGCAAAGCATCAATTTATTTGGGCTCTGCCCATTTATTGCCTTGCAATTTATTTTGGCCTGTTAGGTCATTTTGATTTGGGCCTGGCCCTTTTAACAGAGAAAATGCATTGCATTTTCAGGCGCTTTGCGCCAATCAAAGAGCGCAACAGTGCAGATTTATAAGTGCAAAGCACTATTAATTTGAGAATGTTTTAAATTCAAGAACCAATGGTTCATAAAAGAAGTGCAAAGCACTATTTGATTTCTTGATCAAGTTTTTTTTTTATTTCAAGAACCAAAGGTTCATAAAAGAAGTGCGAAGCACTATTTGATTTCTTGATCTGATTTAGATCAAAGAAAAACAAGTTTTTCTTTTTATTTCAAGAACCAAACGTTCATAAAAGTGCAAAGCACTATTTTTTTTATTTCTGTTTTTCTTGTTTTAAAGAACCAGTGGTTCATAAGAAGTGCAAAGCACTGTTTATTATGTGAAGATCATTGATCTTGTTTTTAGATCAATGATCTATCAGAAGAAATTTCTTCTCTCTTATGAAGGTTTTTACCTTTTTCTTGAAATTTTTCTCAGAGTTCTCTCTGTTTGAAGCTCTTGATTTTTTTCAAGAAATGTTAATGATTTTGAATTGAGGTTTAGGGTCCTTTTTATAGTGCCCATAAATTAGTTAAAGTTTGTTAAAGAGATCATTCTCTGAGTGATTTGGGGAATTTTCCCCACCGTTGGATCTTTGATCCGAAAGGCTCTGTTTTACAGAAGAAAATCTTCTTGTTTTAACAAGAACAGAAAAGATTTCTCAGAATTTTAATTATGCTTGGCGCAAATGCTCCAGAGCGCAACACGTGTCGCGCTGCGCTGACACGTGTCGCGTAGTTTTTTTTTTTTTGGTGCTGCGCACAGTTGCGCTACGCGGACACGTGTCGCGCAGCGCAGCGCAAGTTTTTTTTTTCTTGGGCGCTGCGCACAGTTGCGCTGCGCCGACACGTGTCGCGCAGCGCAGCGCAAGTTTTTTTTTTCTTGGGCGCTGCGTACAGTTGCGCTGCGCGACACGTGTCGCGCTGCGCACAGTTGCGCTGCGCGGACACGTGTCGCGCAGCGCAGCGCAGGTTTTTTTTTTTTTTTGGGGCGCTGCGCCGACACGTGTCGCGCAGCGCAGCGCAGCTGCGCTTGTGCAAGTTTTTTTTTTTTTTTTTTTTTTTTGCAGAGCTTTGCTCTGATGGAGTATGCTATTTTGGGCGCTGCGCTCTCTACGCTAACGTGTCTGATTTTGACACGTGGCGCTCTGCGTGCAACGCAGGAGATCTGAAGGGTTACTTCATTTATTTTAACTTTAATTTTCTTTTTAATTTTCAAGACAGAGCTTTACTCTGATTGAAAAAAAACAAAAGCATTGCTTCTTTTTCCACCTTGGAATTTGAATAGAGTTTTGCTCTGATTGAGATAAACAGCCTCTTGGTGAGGGCTTCGATCCTTAGCATAGGTGGGTAGGAAGTTACCCACTAAGAATTGACCGAGCGGGAAAGCTGGTCGGTGGCCTCTAGATGAGGCCTTTAGATCCTTGGCATCGGTGGGTAGGGAACTACCCGCCAGGAATTGACCGAGCATGGAAGCTGCTCGGTGGCCTCTTGGTGAGGGCTTCGATCCTTAGCGTAGGTGGGTAGGAAGTTACCCGCTAAGGATTGACCGAGCAGGGAAGCTGCTCGGTGGCCTCTTGATGAGGGCTTTAGATCCTTGGTGTCGGTGGGTAAGGAACTACCCGCCAGGGATTGACTGAGCAGGGAAGCTGCTCGGCGGTCTCTTAGTGAGGGCTTCGATCCTTAGCGTATGTGGGTAGTAAGTTGACCGCTAAGGATTGACCGAGCAGGAAAGCTGCTCGGTGGCCTCTTGGTGAAGGCTTTAGATCCTTGGCGTCGATGGGTAGAGAATTACCCGCCAGGGATTGACTGAGCAGGGAAGCTACTTGGTGGCCTCTTGGTGAGGGCTTCAATCCTTAGCGTAGGTGAGTAGGAAGTTACCTGCTAAGGATTGATCGAGCAGGGAAGCTGCTCGGTGGCCTCTATATGAGGGCTTTAGATCCTTGGCGTCGGCGGGTAGGGAACTACCCGCCAGGGATTGACCGAGCAGGAAGGATGCTCGGTGGCCTCTTGGTGAGGGCTTCGATCTTTAGCATAGGTGAGTAGGAAGTTATCCGCTAAGGATTGACCGAGCAGGGAAGCTGCTCGGTGGCCTCTTGGTGAGGGCTTTTTAGACTTCTCTTCACTTTCATGGGGCGTCGTTCAATCTCCCTTGACCTGTAAAATATGGAAGAGTGACCGTCGCAGACAACACGTGGCAGAAACGCTCAAGCAAGGCATGACACTCCATAGTTCGCGTCGTTCCAACTTCCATTGACCGCTTAAGGGCTCATGAGGATTGGCATGGTCGCCACTTGGCAGCTCTGTATTAGGAAATTTGAAAATATCCTGTGATTCACGTTGCTGCGTGCCCAAATTTCAGCCATTAGTGATTCTGTTGGGGTTATAAATAGCTAAGGCATGTTGGTTTCTATCCACCGCCGAAAACCGGGACGGGACAAACGTCTTGCCTGAATTTGGGGACTGATGCTATTTGGTTTTATCCGTTCACCTCTCCGAAGATGCCAAGTTGATTTATGGCACCATGTATCGGAGGTTGTTTCCCCCAATCAGAGCAAAGATCTGTTTTGAAATTCAAAATTTAAAATTGAAGCAACGCTTCAGATCCAGCGCTAGGCGCGCTGCGCGCCACGTGTCAAACACGGATGCGCTAGCACCAAGTGCGCTGCGCCCTAGGCAGTGCATCATGAGTGCGCTAGCTCTAGGCGTGCTTCGCGCCACTTGTCAAACACGGGTGTGCTAGCGCAGGATGCGCTGCGCTCTGAGCAGCGCACCACGTGTCAAACGTAGGTGCGCTGTGCTCTAAGCAGCGCACCACGTGCAAAGTACGGGTGCGCCAGCGCTGGAATTATAAAATTCCCCACCGTTAGATCAAAAGATCTAATAATAATGATAGATCACTAATTAATCAGAATTAAAATTCTGTTATGGCTAGATTTTCTCAATCTTGTTAAAAACAAGAAGATTGCCTTCTGTAAAACAGAAGCCCTGGGATCAAAGATCCAATGGAGGGGAAACATCCCCAAATCAATCAGAGAAATATCTCTTTAACTGATTTAACAAATCAATTTGCCCTATATAAAGGCCCCAAGACTCCAAGTCTAATATAGAGAACCCTCCCTAAACTTTGAGAAAACTCAAAGAAAGAAGAGCAAGCTCTCAGCAAAAGAAGATTTTTTCTTCAAGATAAAAAAATGGTGATGAACAAAGAGATGGATTCATCTCATAATTAAAAAGAAGAACTATCTTCTTAAAAGACCATAGATCTACAAAGACTAAGGTCTTCCATAAAAGAGATCAAAAGATCTCATCACGTAATAAAGAAGAGCATATTCTTCACACAGATCATTGATCTATAAAGGCAAAGCCCTTTCAAAATAAGAACTGTTGTTCTTGAATCTTGAGACAAAGTCTCTTTTAAAAGAACATAAATTTTTTCACTGATCATAAAATTGATCAAATGCACTTTGCGCTATTGAAATGCGCCTTGCGCTCTTAAACAACGCTTCTGCGCTCCTTGGATCGGCGCCCAGCGCCAAAATGCGCCACGTGTCAACCACGTATGCAACTTGCGCTTTGCACTTCTGAAATAGCGCACTGCGCTCATGGGCTGGCGCTCAGCGCTAAGCGCACTACGTGTCACTCACGTGTGCGCCATTAAATTAAAAGCGCAATGCGCTTATGGACCAACGCTCAGTGCTCACAAACAGGCATCTGCGCTCATCATCTGGCGCCTAGCGCAGAGCGCAACACTTGTCCCTTACATGTACGCCACGTGGCAGAAGCGCACTGCATTAGCGCAAAGCGCCTAGCACACTATAGGTTGCGCTGACAGAACACAAATTGTTCTTTAATGAGCCAGAGCTCTGCTGAATGCTTCGCATTCAATATAAGACAAAAGAAAAGATTTTTTGCCAAGATCTAATGCTCAGCATTATTAAAAGGGCCAAGCCCAAATAAAGGCTCAATAGCCAAAATAAATGTTAAACATTTTAACCTGATTGGATTTAGCCCAATATTTGGCCATAAGTCATCAACTTATATTTACTTGAGCCTATCTGCTCATAAATACTTAACAGATCTTAGTCCCAAATTGGACTACAGATCGTTCAACCAACTCACACCGGTTCGAGGGTACATCTCTTTACTCCTCTGATATTTGTCGTTGTAATCCTTCCACGTCTTCAGAGAGGTGACGAGTTCCGACAACCATACATTTCATAGACTATGACGTCTGTAAACTGGACTGTGGGGTCCTTAAACTCACGGACTACGATGTCTTTAACCTTGGACTGTGGGGTCCTTAAACTCACGGACTACGATGTCCTTAACCTCGGACTGTGGGGTCCTTAAACTCACGGACTACGATGTCCTTAACCTCGGACTGTGGGGTCCCTTTAAACCCACAGACTATGATGTCCTTAACCTCGGACTTTGGGGTCCTTAAACTCACGGACTACGTTGTCCTTAACCTCGGACTGTGGGGTCCCTTTAAACCCACGGACTACGATGTCCTTAACCTCGGATTGTGGGGTCCTTAAACACACGGACTACGATGTCCTTAACCTCAGACTGTGGGGTCCCTTTAAACCCACGGACTGTAGGGTCCCTTTAAACCCACGAACTATGATGTCCTTAACCTTGGACTGTGGGGTCCCTGTAAACCCACGGACTATGATGCCCTTAACCTTGGACTGTAGGGTCCCTTTAAACCTACGGACTATGATATCCTTAACCTTGGACCATCATGTCCTTAAACTGGTAATCGATCGCAATGTCTCTAAACTAAACAATAGAGCCCAAATGCCTTCTTGTTGGATCTAAATGATCCCGTTAAGTTGATCTTAGTATAAAATTAGACTAACGTATCCTTAACAAACGTTTAAGTTAATCTTAGTCTCAAATAAGGCTAACGTATCCTTAAACCCAAACCAAAACCCAAATCTAAGAAAATACGGATTTTGACTAATCCACGCCCTACGGGCGACAACATAAATTAGTCTCCATATACAATCCACGGGCAACCACAAACAAAACAAACACCCACGACACGAAGTGACCATCTGGAGAAGGAGAAAGTTGTTACCGTGATGCGGTAGCGTAATTAACTGCAGGGGCTTGCGCCTGCAGGGAAGAGCGTCCCCACAATCAAAAACCACTCAAACGAGAGGGAATCTGACGAAGTCTTCTACATCGGTTCGATACATGGTGCCATAAATTAACTTGGCATCTTCGGAGAGGTAGACGGATAGCACCAATTAGCATCTGCCCCGAAATTCAGGCGAGATGCCCACCGCATCTTCATCCGCGTCTTACGGCGGAGAACAGATTTTGGCATGCCCGGTGGGACCTTTTCTTCTTTCCACTCCACACTTCGTGTGTCGTGTTCGCGAACGAATCGCAGTTTGATATGGTTTCCCTTGGGTTCGAGATACTAAGATTTGGTTTCTTGCTTGGCGCAGAAAACAAAACATCAATGACGTCTACTCGCGCGAAGTGTTCCAGCTGCAACTACAACTCGCGTTCCGTCTCATCTGGGGGCATAGCTTACAGACCTCAAGCGGCCTCCCTGTTCACGATGCCGGTGGACCAAGTAACTCAGGCCACCACTGGACTGTTCTTTGGGACTATGATCCCACCCATGAGCTTCAATGCCCCGATGTTGTCGCAAGAAGCCCCAAAGAAGTCGGTCTTCGATCGACTTACCACCACTGCGACCCCTCTCAACGGGTCGTCCAGCTCCGCGCCTCAGTCTTCGCCAGATTGGGCCAAAGTTCATGTGGGCCCATGATGAAGCCTGCAATTCCAAAAAATGTTATTCCGAAGAGGATAGCCATCCATGCTCCCGAAGTCATCAAGGCGGCTTCTCCTGCCAAAGGGTCGGTCTTCACAAGACTGACTGTTCCGGCTCCCGCTCCAGTCGAAGTCCTCAAAACTACTTCCCCTGCTCAAAGGTCTGTCTTTGACCGGTTAGACACTGCTGCTCGACGGACGTCGGTCTTCAAGAGGCTGGTACCAGCGGCGCCTCACCAGAACAGGGGGCATAACGAAGTCACCCCTCAAGCTGAAACAATCCTAACGGCTTGACAAGCTCGACGTTGCCACTGGCGCCGAGTAAGGAAAGCTGGGGGCAACTCCCCCTCTGGGCTAACTCCACCAGCCCTAACGGTGGAAGTCAATGCTGCTGTTTCAACCGGGAACAGCTTTGAATTGCTGAACAAGGTGCGCAGGAACTCTCCTACCACCGAACTGAAAAGATCTCCTCCACCCGCGGAGAATGTTACAGAAACGAAGCCGAAGCAGCCCCCTCAATGGCTGTCCTCCAAAATTTACAAAGTCTGGCGACGGGTTCAGGACTCAGTAATTGATCAAGATTACTCTCGCCGGCAGGAAAAGATGAAGGTTCAGCAGGAAGAGAACCGTCCTATCCGGCCACAAAGGACGACAACTACCTGGGTGCCCACTGCAACGGCCCCCTCAACGTCAACTGCTCAAAAGAGAAGGAGGCCAAAAAAAGCCCCTGTGACTACGGCATACCGCAAAGACGCTGAGCCCAAACGCCCCAAGTCTGGGGGCATGATGGTGCATACTGTTTATATGGCTTCCGGAAAAGAGGAAAGCCGCGCTTCGACGGGTAACCGACCGCTCACCCGATCCGTGAAAAAAGCCTAGGAGCAGCAACAGAAGCTTCAGGAAATGCTAACGCAAATGGTCGCACTTACCGGGCCAAAAGAAAGCCTTGAGGCGTCATCAGAGCAGCGTCACGAACGAGAAACCGATGCTGAATTCCTCCACAGAGTCCTCGAAAAGAAGGATAGAGAAGCAGCAGAACAAGCGTCTAATATAAAACGAATGGCGCTCCTCTTCCAAGACATGGTCGGGATGATGTTGCAACCAGAACCTCCAGCTGAAGACCCTCCTATCATCATTGAAGACGACATAGGGGAGACATCGAACCCTCCTCCGGCTCTTTCAGCAGCCAAAGAGGAAACCATCTCCAAGGCCGCTCTGGATGACTACATTGCCCAGCAAATACGAGCTCACCAGGCGAATGAAGCAGCCGGCCAAGTCGTTAAAACTGGGCGACCATATCCGGGCTGGTATGACCAAATAAGTTACCCGCCGGGATATACGATCCCCAAATTTCATGTATACAAGGGGACAGGCAATCCCCACCAGCATGTCGCCCAGTTCAGGGCTCTTTGCGGCAATACTGGAGGTGATGATAAACTTCTACTTCGCCAGTTCGTCGGTAGCTTAGCAGAGACAGCTTTTGAATGGTACTCGGAGCTTCCCGACGACTCCATCAAAACGTTTACAGAAATGGAGTTGCTATTCACTTAGCGGTTCACAAGCGCCAGCGAACGCACCCCGATCACGGCATTGATCAACGCCAGAGTAAAGCCGGGAAAGACATGGGTGCAGTATGCAATCCGGTGGAGGAACCTATGGTCGAGGTGCGAACAACGCATAGAAGAAGCTCCTGCCGTGGGCATGTTCATGTGGACCCTTGACTCTCAGTCGACTATCTCCCAATTCATGATATTCTTCAAGCCGACCACCTTTCAGGCCTTGATCGATAAGCTGTCCCAAATGGACCAGATGGGCCATAGGCCTTTCCCTTCAAAAGTGGGTTTTCGGAATGAAAAAGGCAACGGGAAAGCGACCTTTGTCACCAACGCTCAGCGACAGCCGAATAACCCAAGACCGTCTGTTCATCAAAGCAACAAGCCGCGATCCCTCGATGAGAAGTTGAAACGTCCTTACTCATTTCCCAGGGATAAAACTAGGAGACTGTTCGAACTGGCAGTGCGCAACGAGCTCATCACTCTGC
The DNA here is from genome assembly GCA_030015575.1 of Agapanthus africanus. Taxonomy (NCBI): domain Eukaryota; kingdom Viridiplantae; phylum Streptophyta; class Magnoliopsida; order Asparagales; family Amaryllidaceae; genus Agapanthus; species Agapanthus africanus. Next base: position 142,559,382 of record CM057342.1, on the reverse strand, counting down.
CAGATCCAAAACATCCGTCGCAACCGGGTGACGTTAACCATCCTAACTATTGTCCCTACCATAGAGTAATGGGTCACCCACTCGAATATTGTTACGTATTCAAAGGCTGGATTGAAGATGAATACCAACAGGGCAAATTCGCGTTTTCTGACAACTGGAAGGTGAACCCACCATAACCACATGCTCAGAAAAAGATGGACACGCCAGGGGCATCATGCTCTTTTATAGGGGAAGCTCCATGAGAAATTGTTCTTTCGGCATGCTGAGAGATCTTCAAACATGTCTGACCTACGAACAACAGACCGAAACGTCCTTAAACTAACAACGGACCGAAACGTCCTTAAACTAACGATGGACCACTATGTCCTAAAACTAGCTGTTGACCGAGACGTCGATAAACTACTGTAGATTGCAGCATCTCAAGGCTGACAAAAAAAAGAGAAAAGAATAAAAAAAGGTATGTCCATAAGCAAAAAGGGCACGGATGAAAACCTGAAAGGGCTCTGTGAGTAAAAACAGCAGGGCTACCAGCAGTTTTGTGAAAACCCGAAAAGGCGCAATCTCGTTAAAAGACACTTGCAAGGTCCTCTCGACCTTGTGAGGAAAAACCACCTGCGTGAGATCCTTATGACTTACAAGGGAGCAACACACTTAGGGATCCCCACGACTCCTAAGGAGAAATTACACTTGCGAGATCCACATGACTCGTAAGGAGAACCCTCTTATGGGACCCTCACGGCTCATAAGATTCAAAAGTCTTAAGCTACAGGGATCTGAACCTGTTCTTAAGAGGCCACCACAACCTCCGATTTTGTCCTACAAGCGGCTCAATGCTGACCCTTGTATACAATCCACGGGCGCGAATAAACATTTCCCTAACAAAGTCCCATCCGTGACTAAGGATATGTCTACACGGTGAACAACCCTTATAAGTCCTTTCGACTTATAAGGAGAAAACACTCTTGTAAGATCCTTACGACTTATAAGAGACCATACGTTTAGGAATCCTCACGATTCCTAAGGAGAAAACGCATCTACGAGATCCCCACGACTCGCAGGGAGAAATACCTTTATGAGACCCTTACGGCTCATGAAGTCAAAAGCTTTAGTCGACAGGATCCTAACCCTATTCGCTAAGCTACCTTTGTTCGACATCGACGAGGGCAAATGATGATTCGCTCCTGGCAATATCACAGTTGTAGCGGTGCTGATGCCGAAATCGGTGTCTAATTCCAAGCTTGCAGCAAGAAGCTAGCGAGCCACACATGCATACGAAATAGCCGAAATAATGGGGAAACTTGCAACAAAATCAACAAGTAAAAATGTATGCATGCAAAATAGCCGAAATGATTGGGCAGCTCGCAATAAAAAGCAGCGAGTAAAAATAAAATAAATAGCCGAAATGATTGGGCAATCGCGACCTTCGCGATATAAAAGCTGAAATGATAGAGCATCGCGGAAAAAAAAATGAAAAATGATGAACTGAAATGAAACTTTTACCCTGCAGGTGAGGTCATATTGACCCCTGTATACAATTCATGGGCACAAACAAGAAGGGAATCATATCGTCCCACCCGGCTCAGTCAAAAGGAAGCCAGATCTCAGTGGCAACATCTACAGCCTAGAGATCAACAACAGCGTTCTTCCTCCAGCAGGTTGCAGAAGCGACATCAAAAAACGGAGCCACGGCAAAGTCCCCTAGTTCCAAACCTCAACGGTTCACAGATAACCCAGAGACAATCTCGACATTCGTCGCAATATTGCAAACACAATGTCAACAAACGAAGCGAAGGAAGATCCCTAGCTTCAGGGTCTCGACGTCAACATCGACAACTTAGAGATCAACAACGGCGTTTCTCCTTACTCCAGTAGGATGCAGACGTGACGTCAACAAAAGACCCAATGGTCAAAACAAAGCGGAGTGGCGGCAAAATCCCAGCTCCACCTCAGCATTCGTCTCAATACAGCAGACGAGATGTCACCACAGTGTTCTTCCTCCAGCAGGATTCAGACGCGACAATCCAACAGCGGAGCCACAGCAAAGTCCTAGTTCCAAAACTCTAAGGTCCACAGACGACCTAGAGTCAACCAATGACTTCCCTGCCGGATCAATGCTCCGTCTCGAAAACAAGTCAACCAACCCCAGGGAAATCAGTTTCCTTGGCAAAACCTCGACTCATAGAAATCAGAGTCCTTGACAAGAGCAACTTGATTCACGTCGACCCGCAGAGAAATCAGTGCCTTTGCAGGAATCTCTCGATTCGTCTCAACTCCGAGGAAATCAGTGTCCTTGGCAAAAACCTCGATTCAGGGAAATTAGAGTCCTTGACAAGAGCAACTCGATTCACGTCGACCCGCAGAGAAATCAGTGTCTTTGCAGGAATCTCTCGATTCGTCTCAACTCCGGGGAAATCAGTGTCCTTGGCAAACCTCGATTCAGGGAAATCAGCGTCCTTGATGAGAGCATCTCAACACGCGTTGACCCGCAGAAAAATCAGTGTCTCTGCAGGGATATACGACGTCAGCAAAACGGAGCCATGGCAAAGTCCCTAATTCCATGTCCCGACGGTTCACCAACAACCTAGAGACAAACCGCAACATTCGTCTCGATACAGCAGACGCAATGCCAGTAAACGAAGCGAAGACAATATTCCTAGCTTTAGGGTCTTAATGGCAACTCATATAAAGCCTGAAAGACTATCGGAGATCATCCCACACCAGCGCGGAGTGGTTATGACTCATCGGGGATCCCAAACTAAGCCTAACCTTAAGTAAAAAGCGACATGGAATATCCCCAACGCTTGCTCTTTCGACGGTAATATCACCTGGAAGATTGCTTGAAGACGTCTTGTCCAGCCCCCGAAGGGATCAGAGACACGGCAGTCGCGGGGCTACTCGAACAGCAAGATTATGCGTCGAGGAATCCACCAGCCAACGTGACGGTGCGACGGGTATAAAACCCTAGTACCACGGGCCCTAACGAACTTCTATCAGCAGGAGTTAACTATGACGTTAGGAAATCCTTGCGAGAACTTCTCGATTCGTCTCGACTCATGGGGAAAATAATCTTCCTGTGAGAACTTCTCGACTCGTAGAAAAAAGCCTTAGGCAATGGGGATAAGGACCTGTTTCCTGAGCACTGGGGCCCTGTAGGTCAGTCCAAAACGGACTCTTGCATACTATTCACGGGCCACACTCTCCAAAGTCGAATCTTGATAAGGAGGGAAACAACCACTCACAGGTCCTCTCGACTTGTAAGAGGGGAAATTCTCTTGTGAGATCCTTACGACTCTCAAGAAAAAACGTGCTTAGGAATCCTCACGATTCCTAAGGAGAAAATACACCTACGAGATCCTCTCGACTAGTAGGGAGAAAAGTCTTCATGAGACCCTCACGGCTCATAAAGTTGAAAAGTCTTAGGTAGCATATCTGAACCTGCTTCCTAAGCCATCACTACCTCTCGGAGAGTTCAAGATGAAATATTATTTATTATCTACAGGCCACACTTTCCAGAGTGACATACCAACAACACAGCAAAGAAAAGAAAGCGACGGTGAGGAGAACATTTTATTCATATTCAGTTAAGCTTTCAAGGCATACCCATTCATGCATGTGCGAAAAGGTTCGATGTATGAAATAAACACATAAAAATGAAAAGGCTTGCTATTCATACTTCAGAAAATGCCCACATTGAGAAAAACAGCAAATAAAAAAAACATAATTGGAATGTTTACAAAGGCACGACATCAAATCCAGGGCATGGATTGAGGAAATCAAAAGTAAGGCCATCTAAAATGTTCCACGCCTCTCGAACCATCCTAGTATGCTTTCTTTCGCGATTACAAGCATCGAAATCCTCACTGATGTCCTCCACCCTCCGATAGGCAGCAAGTATTGCCGCCTGTTGAAAAGCCTGATGCGGAAGATCGAAAAGATTGTCTCACCTTCTCTTTGAGATTAGGCTCATCAGATACACCGAGTGCACCTTGTCCTCGGCATCATCCAATGCCTTAAGCGGCATGCCGACACAAAATAGAGGAAGTGCTCCCCAGATCGCTCCCACGATAAGCTTCAAGAGAGAGGAACGTCGAGGAAGCAGTCGACCATTGTATGCACCAAAGCGACCCATGATTTCGGCACACTGGGCATTTGTGAATTCTCGGTTTTGAGAATGGCCGAGTGAGCGGATGTCTCCGTAAGAGATAATCTCATCAAGATCATACAAGTGAGCATCCTTAACGTCTGAAAAAGAAAATCAGCAAGAATTAGCGGACATACTGATTAAGCAAATTCTTATTAAAAACAGGTGCAGGGATTTAAACGACTCTTGATATCCCCATGGAGAAAAAAAATTCTAATTATGACACCTAACAAATTTGAATTTGCGAGAAATCCTAAAAAAGGAATCTCATTTAATAAGCGACCCCTCGGGTCAAGGAGTTAAACTCCTCAAGAGCAATGCTCTGCAGACAGGAGTGACACCTGTCAAGGTCAATTATGAGGGGAATTTAAAGAAATTCTCCAAGAATACTGAGAGTCTTGCTCTGAGAAGATGACATAATCCATCAAAAATAAAATTTCACTTTTGATCTTCAAGATCCGTGATCAAACTCTTAAGAGTTCTTCTATATGATCTGAAAGGAGCAAAGCTCCATTAATGGTTTAAGAAATCATAAGCAAGATCCTTTTTGAGAGCAAAGCTCTATTAATGAAACCCTAAATGGGTTTTCTTTAGATCAAAGATCTATGAAGAGTAAGGCTCTGTTAGTGGGTAAGACCCTAGTTTATTACAAGATTTAAATTTTACCTAAAATTTTAACAGAGTTTTTACTCTTGAAAAGTTCTTGAATTGAAGAGCAATGCTCTGAATAAAAGTTCTTAAAGAAGAAGATGAAAATCATCTAAGGGACCAAAGGTCCTATTTATAGGCATTGAAACGCCTCTTCAACTTCTGAGTTGATTCAAGGGCACAGATGCTGCCACCGCTGCACTCACGTGTGCGCCGCGTGAGCACAACGGTGGGGGGCATTTGTTTCTCCCAATCAGAGCAAAACTCTGTTTTGAAATTCAAAATTTAAAAATTGAAGCAACGCTTCAGATCCAGCGCTAGGCGCGCTGCGCGCCACGTGTCAAACACGGATGCGCTAGCGCTAAGTGCGCTGCGCCCTAGGCAGCGTATCATGAGTGCGCTAGCGCTAGGCACGCTGCGCGCCACGTGTCAAACACGGATGTGCTAGCGCAATGCGCTCTGAGTAGCGCACCACGTGTCAAACGTAGGTGCGCTGCGCTCTGAGCAGCGCACCACGTGCAAAACACGGGTGCGCCAGCGCTGGACTTATAAAATTCCCCACCGTTAGATCAAAAGATCTAATAATAATGATAGATCATTAATTAATCAGAATTAAAATTTTGTTATGGAAAGATTTTCTCAATCTTGTTAAAAACAAGAAGATTGCCTTCTGTAAAACAGAAGCCCTAAGATCAAAGACTCAATGGTGGGGAAACATCTCCAAATCAATCAGAGAAAGATCTCTTTAACTAATTTAACAAATCAATTTGCCCTATATAAAGGCTCTAAGACTTCAAGTCTAATATAGAGAACCCCCTCATAAACTTTGAAAAAACTCAAAGAAAGAAGAGCAAGCTCTCAGCAAAAGAAGATTTTTTCTTCAAGGTAAAAAAAATGGTGATGAACAAAGAGATGGATTCATCTCATAATTAAAAAGAAGAACTATCTTCTTAAAAGATCATAGATCTACAAAGACTAAGGTCTTTCATAAAAGAGATCAAAAGATCTCATCACATAATAAAGAAGAACATATTCTTCACACAGATCATTGATCTATAAAGGCAAAGCCCTTTCAAAATAAGAACTGTTGTTCTTGAATCTTGAGACAAAGTCTCTTTTAAAAGAACATAAATTTGTTCACTGATCATAAAATTGATCAAATGCACTTTACGCTATTGAAATGCGCCTTGCGCTCTTAAACAGCGCTTTTGCGCTTCTTGGATCGGCGCTCAGGACCAAAATGCGCCACGTGTCAACCACGTATGCAACTTGCACTTTGCGCTTCTGAAATAGCGCGATGTGCTCATGGGCTGACACTCAGCGCCAAGCGCACCACGTGTCACTCACGTGTGCGCCATTAGATTAAAAGCGCAATGCGCTCATGGACCAGCGCTCAGCGCTCACAAACAGGCATCTGCGCTCATCATCTGGCACCTAGCGCAGAGCGCAACACTTGTCTCTTACATGTGCGCCACGTGGCAGAAGCGCACTGCATTGGCGCAAAGCGCCTAGCGCACCATAGGTTGCGCTGACAGAACACAAATTGTTCTTTAATGAGCCAGAGCTCTGCTGAATGCTTCACATTCAATATAAGACAAAAGAAAAGATTTTTTGCCAAGATCTAATGCTCAGTATTATTAAAAGGGCCAAGCCCAAATAAAGGCTCAATAGCCAGAATAAAATGTTAAACATTTTAACCTGATTGGATTTAGCCCAATATTTGGCCATAAGTCCTCAACTTATATTTACTTGAGCCTATTTGCTCATGAATACTTAACAGATCTTAGTCCCAAATTGGACTACAGATCGTTCAACTAACTCACACCGGGTCGAGGGTATATCTCTTTACTCCTCTGATATTTGTCGTTGTAATCCTTTAACGTCTTTAGAGAGGTGACGGGTCCCGACAACCATACATTTCATAGACTATGACGTCTGTAAACTAGACTGTGGGGTCCTTAAACTCACGGACTACGATGTCCTTAACCTTGGACTGTAGGGTCCTTAAACTCATGGACTACGATGTCCTTAACCTCGGACTGTGGGGTACTTAAACTCACGGACTACGATGTCCTTAACCTCGGACTGTGGGGTCCCTTTACACCCACAGACTACGATGTCCTTAACCTCGGATTGTGGGGTCCTTAAACTCATGGACTACGATGTCCTTAACCTCGGACTATGGGGTCCCTTTAAACCCACGGACTGTGGGGTCCCTTTAAACCCATGGACTATGATGTCCTTAACCTTGGACTGTGGGGTCCCTTTAAACCCACGGACTATGATGTCCTTAACCTTGGACCACCATGTCCTTAAACTGGTAATCGACCGCAATGTCCCTAAACTAAACAATAGAGCCTAAATGCCCTCTTGTTAGATCTAAATGATCCCGTTAAGTTGATCTTAGTCTAAAATTAGACTAACGTATCCTTAACAAACGTTTAAGTTGATCTTAGTCTCAAATAAGGCTAACGTATCCTTAAATCCAAACCAAAACCCAAATCTAAGAAAATACAGATTTGGACTAATCCACGCCCTACGGGAGACAACATAAATTAGTCTCCGTATACAATCCACGGGCAACCACAAACAAAACAAACACCCACGACACAAAGTGACCATCTGGAGAAGGAGAAAGATGTTACCGCGATGCGGTAGCGTAATTAACTGCAGGGGCTTGCGCCTGCAGGGAAGAGCGTCCCCACAATCAAAAACCCTTCAAACGAGGGGGAATCTGACGAAGTCTGCTACATCGGCCGCATCCGTTTAAACTTTCGATACATGGTGCCATAAATCAACTTGGCATCTTCGGAGAGGTGGACGGATAGCACCAATTAGCATATGCCCCGAAATTCAGGCGAGACGCCCGCCGCGTCTTCGTCCGCGTCTTTCGGCGGGGAACAGAGGTTTGGACGGATGCGTCCGTTGTAGTAGACTTCGTCAGATTCCCCCTCGTTGTGAGGGATTTTTTATTGTGGGGGCGCTCTTCCCTGCAGGGGTAAGCTCCTGCAGTTAATTACGTTACCGCATCACGGTAACCACTTTTTCCTGCTCCAGAAGGTCACTTCATGTCGTGTGTGTTTGTTTTATTTTTTTTGGTTGCCCGTGGATTGTATACGGAGACTAATTTATGTTGCCTCCCGTAGAACGGGGATTAGTCCAAATCCGTATTTTCTTAGATTTGGGTTTGTGTTCGTTTTAAGGATCGTTAAGCTCATTTGAGATTAAGATCAACTTAAATGTTCGTTAAGAATACGTTAGTCTAATTTTAGACTAAGATCTACTTAACAAAGGTTTAGGATAATTTAGATCCAATAAAAGAGTATTTGGACTCTATCGTTTTAGTTTAGGGACGTTGCGGTCCATTGGGTTTAAGGACATCGCAGTCCATGAGTTTAAGGACCTCATAGTCCGTAAGGTTTAAAGACATCATAGTCTGTATGGTTTAAAGACATCATAGTCTGGTTTAAAGATATCGTAGTCTGGTTTAAAGACATCGTAGTCTGGTTTAAAGACATCGTAGTCTGTGAGGTTTTGGTTTAACCGTTTGGGGATGCACCAAAAGTTATTGGTTATTAGGACCCTCCATCTCTCTGAAGACGTTGAAGAATTACAATGACATGTATCAAATGTATGAAGATATGTACCCTTGAACCAATATTGGTTGGGAGATCTATAGTCAGGTTTGGGACTAAGACCCATTAAAAAGATTGTGAGCACATGGGCTCAGTTAATCTGAATTAGGGACTTGTGGCCAACTTGGGCTCAGCCCACTCAGTTTTGAATAAAATGTTGAACATTTATTTGGGCTCAGTCTCTTTTTATTCAACAATACTGAGCATTGATTTGGGTTCTGACACCCCTTTTTCTTTTTGTCTTTTATTGAGTGTTGAACACTTTTTATAGCGCTGGGGCTTTATTTACAGAGCGCTTTGTATTTCCTTAGCGCTCACGTGAGGAGCACGAGGAGCGCTTGGCGCTGAGCACCAAACTTGGAGCGCTAAAGCGCTTCTTATAAAATAGCACCCCCGTGAGGAGCACGTGGAGCGCCAGACTGGGAGTGCTAAGGCGCTTCTTATAAAATAGCACGTGGAGCGCTGGGTGCTGAGCGCAAGACTTAGAGCGCTATGGCGCTTCTTATAAAATAGCGCCCACATGAGGAGCACGTAGAGCGCTTGGCACTGAGCGCCAGACTTGGAGCGCTAAAGCGCTTCTTTGTCAGTTCTGATTAATTCTGTGCTCTGAGAATTAAATTCTCGGTTTATAAGAGACTTTGTCTCATGGATCTAAGAACTATGAGGAGATGTTATGATCACTTTTGTTTTTTGTGAAAGACTTTGTCTTATAAATCTGTGATCTAGAAAAAGAACTAAGTTCTTCTGATGTGAGTTAAACTCCCAAATATGGAGGAGATGTTATGATCTCTCTTCTTTTTATTTACCTTAAAGAAGGTTCTTCTTCTTAGAGCTTGCTCTTCTCTTTTTCTTTTCTGAGAACTTGAAACTTATAGGGAGGTTTCTCCCTTTTAAGACTTGAAGTCTTGGGTCCTTTATATAGGGGAGGCTGATTTGTTGAATCGGTTAGGGAAATCGATCATTGAGAAATCTCTGATTGATTTGGGGACGTTTCCCACCGTTGGATCTTTGATCCTAGACCTTCTGTTTTACAGAAGATTTTCGTATAGTTATTAACAAGATTGGGAAAATATTTTCCTATACAGAGATTGTTCTGTATCTTGGTGATTTTTAATCACCATTGGATCTTTGATCCAACGGTGCTCTAATTTACAGAGCACAATCTTTCTTGTTTGGAAAGATTTGAGGGGTATTTCCTCAACAGAATTTAATTCTGTAATTTGATGATTTTATCATCTCCGTTGGATCTTTGATCCAATGGTGGAGAACATTTAGTTCTAGCGCTGGCGCTCTCGTGCTTTGCACGTGAGGCGCTGCCTCAGAGTCTTTGACTCTTGGCGCTCTCGTGCTTTGCACGTGAGGCGCTGCCTCAGAGTCTTTGACTCTTAGCGCTGGCGCTCTTGGCGCGAGCGCTCTTATGAGGCGCTGCCTCATTTCAAATTTCAAATTTTGAATAGAGATTTGCTCTCTGATTAGAGGAAACAGTTTCTTTTAGCCTTGCGTTTCTGAAATGGCTGGGTTTATCTACTCCATCAAAGAGATCATCTCTCATGACGACATGTACCTGTACGATCAAGGATGCGCCGAGGAGATGTACCAAACGGTGATCGAGCGCGTGGAAGACCACTGCAGTCGTCTACTTCTCCGGCGGTCACCCCTCCTCCAATTGCTCATGTATGTGATTTGGAGGATGTCCCTGGGGCTGCATAACGCCTTGTCTCCGCAGCTGCTGGACGAGGCGCTTGACAAGCTGCACACGCTCCATCACCATGGCCTGATTTCGAAAAGCCGGCGAGACCGATCGGTGGATCTTCTTCAGGAGTGTTTCCAGAAAAGGCAGATCGCGGACTCTTGCCCGGCGGGCGGGTGCTCCGGTGCTTCCGTGGCATATCGGGTCCGCGGGCAACATCAGAGGGAGCGGGTTGAAGAAGCTAGGGCTCGGCTGGCGGAGATCTCCTCGGAGTACCATCAGCAGTGCTTTCTCAACCCCTTACTCCTTTTGTTGTAATTTTTTATGAGGCTGAGGAGCCCATAGTACCTTTTAATGAATAAAGTTCTTCTGTTCTGATGTGTTTTGTCTCTTTTTGCCCCTTAATGCTTTTTACATACTCTCTCAGAAATGAATCTAGGGATCTCGAAACCGAGAAAAAGAACAAAATTTGCGGAAGAAGTCCATTTTAATTCAGAAGACTTAAGAAAAATTACATAGCTTTGAAAAGAAGAAAATACATTCATTTGTATAGTTTGAGTTTTTCAGCGTTGTAGAGCCGAAGAAACTTACATCCCCCGGCGTCTTGTAAGCGATAGGCTCCACCGGGCAATACTTCGGAGATGAGGAAAGGGCCGTCCCACTTCGGGAAGAACTTGTGCAATTTTCCCTGATTTATGAATTCGTTCCGTCTTAATACCAAATCTCCCGTCTTGAAGACGCGATGCTTAACTCGTGCGTTGTAGTAGCGAGCAGTTTGTTGTTGGTAAGCGGCCGCTTTGCCCGTGAGTCGCATGATCTAAACATAGCTCTTTGGTGCGGCCATGTTGAGAATGGCGCTGATCTTTTCCGGGTTAGCTTCGATTCCTCGGTGGGTAACCATGAACCCGAGGAATTTCCCGCTAGTGACTCCGAACGCGTACTTGGCTAGATTCAGCTTCATTTTGTACTTACGGAGGATGTCGAATGTCTCGTCAAGATCTTTGGCGTGCTCGTCCGATGAGGTTGATTTCATGAGCATGTCGTCGACGTAAACCTCCATGTTCTTCCCGATCTAGGGTTTGAACATTTTGTTAACTAGGCGTTGATATGTAGCCCCAGCATTTTTGAGGCCGAAAGGCATCACTTTGTAGCAGTATACCCTCAGTCCGTGGTGAACGTGGTAAGTTCTTCATCTGCCGGGTTCATACGGATCTGGTTATAGCCGTAGAAAAAGTCCATGAAGCTGAGCAATTCGTGGCCTGCCAAGCTGTCTACTAGCTGGTCTATCCGAGGGAGGGAATAGTTGTCTTTCGGGCAGGCCTTGTGTAGGTCTGTGAAGTCGACGCACATGAGCCACTTCCTGTTCGTCTTTTTAAACATGACTACATTCTCCAGCCAATCCGAGTAGTCAACATTTCGAATGAAGTTGGCTGCGAGCAATCTATCGACCTCGTTCTCAATTGTCTTTTTCTTGATCGGCATGAAACTTTGCTTCTTTTGTCTGACGAGTCGGGCCTTCGGGTCGACCCCGAGCTTGTGCGAGATTACTTTGGGGTCAATCCCAGGCATGTCAGCAGGCGCCCAGGTGAACACGTCCGAGTTCCCTCGGAGAAAACGGATCAAGTCTTCGTGCCGGGCTCCAATTAAAAGGGATCCGATCTGGACGGTTCGTCCCTCATTCCCCTCAACGAGGGGGACTTCTGTTATCGCCTCCACCAGGGCTCCTCGGATTCTTTATGTTCATCGCGAGTGTCCAAGGACCCCTAGAAATCATTTGCGTCTTCGAGGTCGTCGCTCTGCTATCCGGTGGTGGATGTCGCGGTGAAACAAATCTTGGTGATTCGCTGGTTCCCGTAGGCCCGGCCTATCCCCCCTTGATCATATAGAAATTTGATCGCAAGGCGGTAGGTCGAGATTTAAGCCCGGAGGGCGTTTAATGTCGGGCGTCCCAGGAGGATGTTATAGGATGAGGGGATCCTAGTGACGATGAATTCTACCTGTACGGTCCTCGTATGGCCCGCTTTCCCAATGTTGAGGAAGAGGGTGGCCACTCCCTCGGTCGGGATGGAGTGGTTGGTAAACCCTGATAGGACGTGGGAGATTGGCCGTAGGTCGGACGGCCCTAGCCCCATACACTGGAAGCAGACATAGAAGAGGATGTCTGCCGAGCTTCCGGAATCGACCAATATCTTCTGAACCTCGTAACGGTGGACTCATGCCGTAATCGCGAGAGGGTCGTTGTGAAGAAAGGATATACCGTGGAGGTCTTCATCAGTGAAGATGATGGGCTTGGCGGTCCTGCATTTCTTCTGGGGAGGGGCGCTTGTTCCCTTAAGGGGTAGGAGGTGGTGAGTCTCGCCGGCTCAACGGGCAGACCCCGAAGAAACGACCATGATTTGGCCGATCGTTAATTCGCCGGAAGGGGGCTGGTTCTTGTGCTCCCTGTCGCTTGTCCCGCATGTACTTCGCCAGGTAGCCAGAGTGGATCAACATCTCGATGTAGTCGCAGAGTTGTTTACAGTTCTCGGTCGGGTGGCCATGCGACCTATGGAAGGCGCAGTACGGGCCCCGGGTTCGTTTAGCCGCTCTATGGGTGACCGGCGGGAGCTTGAAGAATCACTCGCCCTTCGCCTCCTCTAACAGCTCGGTCTGGGATATGTTCAGAGGAGTATACTCCTGGAACTTTGAGGAGTATGGTTTTGGCCGGTCGACCTTCTTCTTCTCTTCTCTGCCCCTCTTCTTTTGGTCGGCTTGGTCGCCCCGGGGCAGGTTGGCGTTCACCTCAGACTCGAGTTGGATCTCTCGCTCGGTCTAAGTTTTTACCTTGACCATGGTCTTAGGTTCTACTGCAAAAGAGCGGAGCCACTCTTTGTGCCTAAGACCCGACCTTAGGGCGGTGATGACAGTTTCATCTCGGTGCTCGGGAACCTCAAGAAGAGCGTTGTAGAAGCGAGTGACGTATCCCTTAAAGGATTCCTTGTCCCCGCTCTTTACGTTGTAGAGGTAATCGACGGTCCGCTTCTGTCGTCTGTTTCCGACGAAATGACCGAGGAACTGGGTGGCTAGCTCATCAAAGATAGAGATGGAGCATAGCATTATACAAAAGCTAGGGGAGCAAATGGGATTAGATACCCCAGTAGTCCTAGCCGTAAATGATGGATACTAGGCGCTGTGCGTATCGACCCGTGCAGTCCTTCGGAACCAGTCCCGTCCAGCCCGGATGAGGGTGGCGGGAAATGCTTGATATTGGGTAGTGTCGGAGTTATCCTGGAAGCTCATGCCCACCGTAAATGCGTCCATATAGTCTTTTGGGTCGGATTTCCCGTCGAAGAGGGCCACCTTGAGCGGCTTGTTCCTGGACGAGACGTGTACGGTGAGCAACTCCTCGGTGAAGGGCTTCGTAAGTGAGTCGGTGGAGTACCTGGCCCCTTCACCGGATGGATGACCCTCCCGATGTATACCCTCGATTTTCTTTTCGAGGACGTCAAGGCATTCGTGATGCCTCGAGGATTCGGCGCAGTCAGAGTGGTGGCCCTTCCCGCTTATGGTCTGCGCCAAGCTGCGACTCCGATTCCGTTCTATCAAATTCCTTAGGTCCCCTAGCGAGGTCCTTCTTGAGTCTTTACAGCGAGTGTTGTTCACGCGATCCCGTCGAGGGAGAGGGTGTCGGTCATGCCTGGGAGCAGGCGAGCTAACCGATACCTCCTCGGGAGGGACGGGAATGCGACGGGCCTCGGGGCGATGGGCTCTTTCACGAGACCGTGGCGTAGAGCCGTGTGGCGCCCAGCAGGCCATTGAATCGGTCACCGCGGGGAGCCGCGGCCGCCGGAGTAAGCATGGCGTTGTTCAGTAGTGCCGGCGTGGGCGGTGTCATTCGCCCCTCTGCGGAGGTCGTGATCCCTGGGAGGGGGAACGGCGACCTGGGGGGCTGGGCCCGCCGTTTGAACACGGACAAAGGCGTCCACTATGGATGCAAGCTTGTCGATCCTTGCTGAGAGGACATGGATGGCGTACGGAGGGGGAGTAGATCCGTCCGCGCCACCGTTGTGGGGAAGGCGACGGCTTGTGCTGGGATCGTCACGGTTTTCACTCGCCATGAAGTCGAGAGCAGAAGATCAACTTTCGATGGGTGGAAAAAATTGGTTTCCCACAGACAACGCCAACTGATGGAGGCCTTGATCTCCTTCAGATGCTGTCCTCCATCAATCTTTCACGAGCGTTGATGAAGGGTTGAGATTGGTGTTGAGGGTTGTCTTCTTGAGCGTGTGGATCTCAGTGGGTTGATTTGGAGGTGAAGCTGAGCTACCTGCAAAGAAGTCCCGGGGAAGTTGTACTATCGTGGACCCTCCGACGATCAAGTTAGCCGAGAAATTTGAGCAGAGTAGCGGCTTGTTGGATTGAAATTGCCTTACTTGAGTTGTTTGGGAGAGGGTTTTTTATAGTGGTCGCTTGGAGCGAGCTGACGCGAGATCCTCGCCGTCAGTTACGCCCCTGACGTTACGCCTACATGAAAGACGGAATCCCTCCATTAATGACGAGATACGCTCGTTAATGGGGGGATACGACGGCGTGGAACGCTGGATATTGGGTGGCGGATATCTCGCTTCTGGCGAGATACGCGGAGCCGTGACGAAGGCGCTTGGGCTCTGCGTTCTTGGTTGCTCGGTAGAACTGGGGAGGCTTAGCTCGGAGGGAGGCTCGGAGGCGAGCGGGAGGCCGAGGAAGCTCGGTTCTGTGATAGCTCGGAGGCAAGCTGAGAGGGATGAGGAAGCTCAGCGTGTAGGAGGGCTCGGAGGCAAGCCGATGGTTATTTGTAAGGCGAGCATAGGAGTGTTCTGGGAGGCCATCGAAGGTTGGGTCAAATCCTCGGGGCGAAAGCCCGGGGAATGCCTTCAATGTATCGTGCTTGCTCCTGTCCCGTAAGCCCCGGGACACGTCACCTACCACGCTTCATGATTTAAGGAATTCCCACTTATGAGTATCATCAGTATCTATTTCCTCTCCAATATAAAAGGTCGCAAGTTTGATCCCGACGAGGGTTGATCCCCCCTCCCAAAAAAAACAACCGGATCTTTTCTCCAAATTTCAGCATCAACCGGCTCATGATTATATACCCAAAACATGTCTTATCTACGAACACACACACACCACTTGCATCTATCTACCTTTAATCTCATCATCAATTCTTCTCTCAATACATGTCTTTTTTCTCACTTATTCACTAATGAAAAATCATCTTTTTTTATAAAATTTATGGTGAGGGTTATTGATGGAGGGTGGAATCTCCTTCAGATGTTGCTTCCCGTTGATCTGCTGATGGATGCGATGTGTGGCTGGGATTGGATCTGGAGGCTATTACTCCTGAAGCGTATGGATCTCAATGGGTTGAGGTTGTGTTTGCCGAGCTACCTGCAAGGAAGTCCCGGGGTGGTTGTACCACCGAGGACCCTCCGAAAATCAAGTTAGTCTAGAGATCCGAGCAGAGTAACGGCTTAGTGGAGTAGAATTGGCTTACCTTGACCGTCTGAAAGAGGGGTTTAAGTAGTGGTGGCAGCAGGTGCAGCAGGCGCGAGAATCACGCCGGCGATTACGCTCCCGACGTCAATCCCACGTGAAGAGCAGGACCTCCCATTAATGGCGAGACAGGCTCATTAATGAGGGATCGTGGTGGCGTAGAACATGGGATGTGGCCGGCGGAGATCTCGCGCATGGCGAGATTCGCGGGATGGCGGTTATGCCTGTAAGCGGTGCTATTAGTTGGTCGATGAGACCGAGGAAGATGACCTCGGCGGGAGAGCTCGCGGACGAGCGGGAGAGCCGAGGTATCTAGTTTCTACGGTAGCTCGGGAACGAGCTGTGAGGCCGAGGAGGCCCATCATGCTGGGGCGAGCCAACGTCTGCTCGGTAAGACGAGCATAGGGGTGGTTTGGTCGGCTGTTGTAGGCCTTTTCTTGCATGCTCTGGGACATGTCATCTGCCACGTGTCATGATCTGGGAGATCGCCAATATCGAGCATCATCATTAGCCCCCCCACTCTCGTCTCGACCAACTGACGGGTCGGGTCGAGAGTGGTCTGGTTGGTCACCCAAGGTGAGATCTCTTCCGAAGATATCGTTGGGCGTGTCCCCGGGCAATCCGTTGTCTTTTTCTGGGTGACGCAGGCGAATCAGGGTGAGACCTTCTGCATTAAAGAGGGTGCGTCGGTTCGTGCGCTCCGCCACTGAGGCGACGGTCCACGTGTCGAGCGTCGGTTGGGCGACGTGACGTGTTGCAGACCTGCGGCGTCCGATGGGATGATGTCCAATGCGCGCACGCCAGGTGGAGCGATCTGGGTCGTCGTATGTGAGGGGTTGTTTTTGGCAGGAGTCGACGATCGCCGTTGTATGGGGGCGCTGGAGGCTATAGGTAGAGGTGGGGCCCGCTTCAGGGCCTATCTCTCTTCATATTTCCCTCATCTTTCATCTCGAAAGCTCGGCGCTCTCATCTTAGGTCGGATCTTCTGCTTTCTCGAGGGCTTCTCAATCAGGTTAGATGTCTTCTTCTGGGGAGTCTGTAGATGTCACAGGGGTAGATTCTAGGGATTATTCTGCCGAGTCAGGGTCTTCCCGGGGAGATGGGGTCAGATCCTCTCCCCGTGGTCGTGTGTCAGGAGCGGATCCCCAAGTGGAGGTGGCGGAAGCCCCCGGCGTGCCTTCCTTGGTAAGGTACGAAGGAGATCTTGCCACCGCTCGGGCCCGCTTCCATATCCCTTCTGGCTATACTCTGCGCTTGGCTGAGGAAAGAGAGAGGGCAAATTAGGTGCGGGGCAAAGAAATTGCCCTGTACCTGGAATCCTTTTGGGCCGGAATGCGCTTGCCCTTCTCTCCCGAGGTCGCTGCAGCGCTGTCTTACTTCGGGTTAGCCCCGGGCCAGTTAGTGCCGAACTCCTGGAGAATTCTCCTTGGGTTTCTGGTCCGCTTGAAATTGCAGATGGTCCCCTTTGGTCTGTCCATCCTTGCCTCCTCTCTCATCTACAAAAGTCACCCCAGCTCTCACGCTGGCGACCCGAGGTGGGTCTACCTTTCCTTTAGGAAACATCGGGGGAGTGCGCCCGGGTCGTGAGTCGTCGTCCTGCCTTCTTCCATCCACGACTGGAAGAAGAAGTTTTTCTTCGTTGGGCCGCCAGAAGGTGAGGACTGGCCCGTACCTGTCCAGTGGTCTAGGGATAAGTGCTGGCAAGGAAACCCGTCCAATGACCCCGACGTGGTGAGAGTGGCGGCGTGGGAGCCTATTCCTCAGGCCGATGTGTTGCTGTCTGAGCGGGCCCTTAGTTGGGCCGGGCTCAGCCCTGCCCAGTTCATCGGTAAGTTAGGCTTGCATTTATCTGATTTTTGCTTGAGTCGCTGACCCCATTTTATCTCGTCTTGTGCAGAACCCATGGATTTGAGGTACCTTCAAGCGGCTATGCGCAAGCCGAAGAAGGGGTCGAGGGCTGGAGGGGCCAGCTCTTCCCGTTAGGCGCCGACCCCGGCTTCTCTGGCAGCCGTCCAGCACCAGCGCTCGAGCGTGGATGGGCCCCGGAGTCCAGCAGGGCACCAACCCGAAAGAGAGCTAGAGAGCAGGAAGCCCCGGCCTCGGAGGCGAAGACCAGTCCGCCGCCGCCGGCTCTCAAGAGGCACCCCCGTGCAACCCCGCATGACCCGGCCTCCCCGATCTTGGTAGACGATGGGGAGCTCCGCTTTGAAGTGCCCTCAGAGCTCTCCTTCACCGACAGCCTTCGGCATGACATAGAGAGGTCGGCCGGAGGCAGGGTCCCCGGGGGAAGTCTGAAGGGGCAACTAGCGTCCATCGCCCAAGAGGCCGTGCAGGTTAGTGCTCGTACTTTGCTCATTTCATCTTTCGTGAGACTTGGTGATCTTTCTTCTTTCTGACCCCTTTCTTGTTTCCCCAGGTTCTCCACCACGTCGCTCTTGCTATCTGGATGGAGGAGGAGGAGATAGGCCCGGCGGTCCGAGCCTCGGGTGAGTCCTCCTTGCTGAGGCGGGCGCTGGAAGCGGCGACAGCGAGGGTCACCGCTCTCGAGGCCGAGGTGGTGGCCGGGAAGCAGGAGCTAGCAGCCGCTAAGTAGGAGGCGGCGGCCGTGAAGCAGGAAGTGGCGGCGGTGAAGCAGGAGGCTGCCAGGCTCCGTGAAGTCGCCCAGGCTGCCGAGGCTAAGCTCCAAGACTCCACGGTGCTCGTCGGCACCATGAAGAAGTCGGTGGGCACCCTCCGGAAGGAGCTGGGGGCGGCGGCAGAGGCGGCGAAACGGGCTGACCTCTTGGCAGTGAAGGCGGTGGAGAACTTCCAGAAATCGGAAGAATTTTATACCGTCCTAGCCTCGGCCACTACCGCCATCTGGCATGAGGCCCTTGATGCCGTCAAGGCTCGGATGCCGGAGTTCGCCGATCAGGATCTCCGAGCCGAATATCCTCACGGGGACGAGGAGCAGGGGGAGTCACTCGGGGGCGAGGCCGAGGAGGAGATACCCGGTGAGGGCAACGCGGAGACCCCTGCGGCGGGCACTGGGCTTCCCGGGGATGCGCCCGGCCCTGAGGCCTGAGGCCCGTCGTCTTTTGTTTCTTTTTTCTTTTTATTTGTTTCCTCAGGAGTTTTGTAGGCCTCTGGACTTTTTGTAAGGCTGGGGAGCCCACAATACCTTGTAGAAGCTTTAACTTTTGCGAATAAAGGTATTTTTCTTGCAGTCTTGTTTGCACGCATATTTTTCTTGTTGTGTGAACACTTGTATCTGCGTGGGACTGCCTTTCTGTTGTGTCGTCTCTTTGTCTGGCGATTACGTGTCGACTTGAGTCTGCTCTCTTGCCCAGTGTCCTAAGGCAGGCGGTAAGACGGTATCTCCATGGCCCTGAAGTCGAAGTGTAGATCGCTAAGACATTGAGAGATTGGGTGCCTCTTATTGAGTTCATGTCCCTTAGTCGTTGGTGTGGCCGTGATTGGCCTGCTAAGGATGGTGCCGAGCGGGGTAGCTGTTCGGTTCTTCTCAGCGAGGACTTTGATCCTTAGCTATTGGAGGGGCCGTAAGGGGCCTGCTAAGGATGGCCGAGCAGGGTAGCTACTCGGTGCCTCTTGGCGAGGGCTATGATCCTTAGCGTGAGAGGGGCCATGAGAAGCCTGCTGAGGATGGCCGAGCAGGGTAGCTGCTCGGTGCCTTTTGGCGAGGGCTTTGATCCTCAGCGTGAGAGGGGCCGTGAGAGGCCTACTGAGGATGACCGAGAAGGGTAGCTGCTCGGTGCCTCTTGGCGAGGGCTTTGATCCTCAGCGTGAGAGGGGCCGTGAGATGCCTGCAGAGGATGGCCGAGCAGGGTAGCCACTCGGTGCCTCTTGGCGAGGGCTTTGATCCTCAGCGTGAGAGGGGCCGTGAGAGGCCTGCTGAGGATAGCCGAGCAGGGTAGCTGCTCGGTGCCTCTTGGCGAGGGCTTTCATCCTCAGCGTGAGAGGGGCCGTGAGAGGCCTGCTGAGGATGGCCGAGCAGGGTAGCTGCTCGGTGCCTCTTGGCGAGGGCTTTGATCCTCAGCGTAAGAGGGGCCGTAAGAGGCCTGCTGAGGATGGCTGAGCAGGGTAGCTGCTCGGTGCCTCTTGGCGAGGGCTTTGATCCTTAAGGATGCCCGAGAGGGGTTGCCGCCCGGTGCCTCTTGGTGAGGGCTTTGATCCCTGGTTTTGCCAGGAATAACCGAGCACGGATCGTGCTAAGCGGTTGCCTCTTTCGAGGGCTTTTAATCCTTAGCGCGGGAGGGGCGTGGGAGGCCTACTAAGGATGTCCGAGCGGGGTTACCACCCGGTACCTCATGGCGAGGGCTTTGATCCCTGGTGGTGTGCCAGGGATAACCGAGTAAGGTTGTGCTAAGCGGTTGCCTCTTTCGAGGGCTTTTGGGTCCTTAAGGATGGCCGAACAGGGTTGCTGCCCGACCGCCTCTTGTCGAGGGCTTTGATCCCTGGTGTTGTGGGGTAGGGAAGCTACCAGCCAGGGATAGCCGAGTAGGGTAGCCGCTCGGCTGCCTCCTTGTGAGGGCTTTGATCCCTGGCTTCGTGGGGTAAGGAGTTACCTGCCAGGTATAGCCGAGCAGGGTAGCTGCAGGGCTACCTCCTTGTGAGGGCTTTGCTCCATGAAGAAGGACCGAGTAGTGAAGCTGCTCGCCTCTTGGCGAGGCTCTATCCGACCTTCCCATATGAGCACCGTGGAGTAGGACGGCATTGAAGACACGTGTCGTAAGGGCTCTGTGAAGGCGAAGCGCCGGTTTCTTGTCGTTTCAGTTTCACATGGGGAGGCGCGCCGCTTGCCGCATGACGCCTACGTTGCATGTGAAACGGGCGACTATTGGATTCCTAAGCATCGTTGGCTATAAGATGGACCCGTTTGGGATTGTTGATTACTCTTTTCCTTGCAACCGAAACGCAAAAATGCAGGAATTCCCCTTCACCATCGAAGACACCGTAAGCTTTGAGGACGTCTACCTCTATGACCCTGATTTAGAGATGTTTTATCGATCAAAAATATTTACCGCAATCAAGAACGGCGTCGCATGAAGCTAGCCGGTGAATACAGGTCGGTCCACAGGGATGTTGTAAATCTCCTTTAAGTTCTTACGAGTTAATTCCAAATGGTGTTTGGTCTTATAATTAAACCTAAAAATTGAAGTTATGTTATACTAAGATTAGAAACTTGCTAGGATTAGGTTTAGGTAAAGTTTGGTAAACAAAGATTCTCACCTCTTTTCAATGCCTTAATTTAGATTTGATTTTAGGGGTTATGGTAAATTTTAATAGAGGGGATTAGAATGATTGGGAAAATGTTCTTCCTCTAGATCCTTGTCCTTCCTTTATTAACCTTTACCCTAACCTCCATGGAAAACTCACAACTCCGGTCTTTTATACTACGGATTACTGTTACCTCGAGGGTAGAGTGCCGTAGGAGCGGAAGATGAGAGTATGCATGGAGTCCTAATATTCATAATAGATTAGCAAAGAAAAGATATGAGAGATCTTCATCTCTCAAACCCTTCTCTATTCCTAACCCCAACAAGCGAGAAAACTACTCGCTCATTGAGGGAATTAAGAAAGATATAATTTTTGTTTTGTTTTTATTAAAGAGAAGAAACATCTATTGCAAGTTAATAAAATTCTAAACTAAATTAAACTAGGGCAAGTAAAGAATTTACCTAAGGCAGATATAAAAAAACTAGAACTAGGGCAAGAAAAATAACCTACTTACGATTGATGCGCTCTAACTTCAAGAAAACAGAATTTTATTCATGAATAGAGGCATGAGAAAATACAAGGGTTTGGGTTCTATTTATAGGACATAGAAACCCTAGGGCTACAGCTGATCCGCATGTCTACAATTACAAATATACCCTCAGGAAATCTTTTCAGCGCCGCAAAAGAATTTTGGTAAAATTTTCTCCGCGCACGGGCACTATACGGCCGCGGAACCGCGGCAATGGCGAGCTTGGGCCGCGGTTCCGCGGCCCTTTAAGGAGTTCAGCTCATGAAACTTCAGGGTATGCTTCAGGGTTCTTTGGTCTGGTTATTTCTTCAGTTCTTTTCTCTGTTTGGCTTATGATTCTTTTCCAAATCTTTCAGTGAAAACTTGTAGCGGTCTTTTAACCGTTTGCCTTGATAATTTGGACCTTGCGTTGCCTTGTTGACTGTGAACTGTTCTTCGTCTCGGCTTGACTAAGATCCTCCTATTTGTTGGTCAAAAATCCTTCTTTTGTACCGTCTTTTGTGTTTTTCACTGTTTTTGCTCCAAGAACCTGTAACCTATAACATGTAGCAGACATGGGTCAAAAGCACCTGTTTTTATTGTAAAATGCGTAAGAATGGGGAATACAAAATGCAATATTATGTTATGAACAAATACCCCCAAACTTATCTTTTGCTTGTCCTCGAGCAAACCTAATTTTTTATTCTCGATAAAAATCTAACCTAACCACACTTTCGCAGGGAAACGCGATTGCACTGAGCACGTGCAACAAGCCGTTAAATCTCTAGGTATCCCTAGTAGGAGGAGTGTTGTCTTCTGAGGGTTTTCAGCGGATTACACCCATAAAATCCTATCAATTTGGCTTTTCGACTTTTGTTCTCCAATTAGGTTTTCTAACAAGGAATTCTATTATCGTCAACCCGTAAATTATCCACCCATATTCTTCACACTTCCTCATCATTTAACTTAAGATTATATATGTTCTATAGAATTACTTAGCTTTCGGCATTTCTTAAGTTTTCCTTCTAGAGTTCCATCTCCACTTAGGAATTTCTATCAACTCTACTAAAGATACAAGTTCTATTCTTCACTCCTTTCTCTTATCTAAACTCCAATCACATACCCCCACGTGTGTGTAAATATCACCCCTACACTTGGAAATTCAAATCAAGCAATCGTACTCTCGTCCATTGTCCAAAGCACTTATTCATTTGGTGAATTTTTAATTGTATTTTGCTTACACATCCTTAATGCGACCGTTAATACTTCTTGAGGTACCAAAAACCGATTACAAGATGCGTTAGCACTTTAAAGCGTACTTCCTAGTTTTGCAACACCCAAGGCTTTAGCAGTGACTCCCAAACCAGTTGGTCTAAGGCACTAGGTGATAAGGCACCCTCGCTAAATATTTTTCTATTTCTTTACAGCCTTAAGTAATCACAAAAACCAGTGTCCATTTTTTTTCTTTTTTCACTTTTTTCTTTTATTTTCATTGTACTAAGGACTTTAGACAAGAGCATTTCAAGGTCTCTTCTACTATTCCAAGTTTCAAGGTGCGTGATTGTGCATTTTGTAGGGTATATGTTTTCAGAATTTAGACTTAAGCTAGGAATTATCTTTCAAACTTGTACTCTAATAAAATTTCAATATTTTTCCTTCGTTTCGACTTAGCCCAAGAAGTGAACTCAAAATTTGCCTATTTCTAAATAAACTACAAAGACATATACTTTCTATCGTTAGACTCTAAGAAAGGTTATTTTTATGGTTTTTAATTTACTAAGTCTAAGATCTAGTTTTTCCTAGCCAGTTGACCTATTTATCAAACTCAAGTTAATTAACCAGAATTGAATACATTAATTTTTATAATTTTTGAAATTTTCAAATTTTTATGGGTTTTTTCATTTTCTAATTTTTTTTATTTTTTCAAATTTTTCAAATTTTTATGATTTTTATATAAAGATGCAATGCAGAAATTAAATATGAATGCAAAGAAAGTAAACTTACCGAGCATACCCCCAAACTTAAACTGGACAGTGTCCTCACTGTCATGCTGCACCAAGTGGGTTGATGATGTCAGCAATTATATTTACATATTATACACACCCCCAAATTTATTTGAAATAATGTTTTGGAAAGAATGATTGGAAATTCGGGGGTGAAAGTGGAGGAAAATTAATCAGTGTAGATCGGCTCCTGCAAAAACAGGAGCTCCTCCGATGGGTCCGCTGTGAGGAACGGTTTCAATCGATGCCCATTCACTTTGAATAGCGTACCGTCCTCCGGATTTTCAAGATCAACCGCACCGTGCGGATAAACGGCGCGGACTACAAAAGGTCCTTTCCATCTAGAATGGAGCTTGCCGGGGTGATAATGTAACCGAGTATCATAGAGTAAAACCTGTTGACCAGGTTTAAATATTTTACGCAAAAGGTGTTTATCGTGGAACACCTTAGCTCGGTTTTTAGCAATTACGGCATTATCATATGCCTCATCCCGCAGCTCTTCTAGTTCATTCAACTGCAGCTTTCGATTGCTGCCCGCATCTCCTAAAGATAAATTCAGCTCTTTAATAGCCCAAAATACCTTGTGCTCAATTTCTACTGGAAAGTGGCAAGCCTTCCCGTAAACAAGCCGGTATGGAGACATGCCAAGATCGGTCTTATATGCAATACGGAAAGCCCATAGTGCATCGATCAATTTTAGTGACCAATCTTTACGGTTTTTAGAAACCGTTTTCTCCAAGATTTGCTTAATTTGCCGATTAGAGATCTCGGCTTGCCCATATGTTTAGGGATGGTATGGCGTTGACAGCTTATGGGTGATAGAATATTTGCGCATTAAAGACTCAAAAGTCCTATTGCAAAAGTGAGAACCATTATCACTTATTATCGCTCGAGGGTGCCCAAATCTAGAAAAGATGTGTTCTTTAAGAAATCGAACGACAACCTTGTTGTCATTCGTTCGACTAGGCACAGTCTCGACCCACTTTGAAACGTAGTCAACAGCCAAAAGAATATACACATTTCCAAAAGAGTTAGGAAATGGTCCCATAAAGTCTATACCCCAAACATCAAAAATATCCACAACCAAAATCGGTTGGAGCGGCATTTCGTTTCTCCGCGATATCCGGCCCAAGTGTTGGAACCGGGAGTAAATCTTGCAGTATTCATATGCATCCTTGAAGAGTCGTGGCCAATAGAAACCACACTGCAAAACTTTCTCGGCTGTCTTCTTTGGGCCAAAGTGCCTGCCACATGCTTGATCGTGGCAAAAAGACAGCACACTCTTAACCTCATTTTCCGGCACACACCGACGAATGATTTGGTCGGAACAGTATTTAAAAAGATAAGGTTCATCCTAGTAAAAATGCTTTACTTGGGACAAGAATCGAAGTTTATCCTGTTTCGACCAATCGTTAGGTATCAAGCCGGTGGCTAAGTAGTTTACAATATCGGCGAACCATGGTCCACAAGAAACGGTCAAGAGTTGCTCATCGGGGAAAGCATCAGTGATAGGAAGTTCAAGTGTAGGCGAAGAAGGAAGTCGTGAAAGGTGATCGGCCACTACGTTTTCACATCCTTTTTTTGTCCCTTATAACAAGGTCAAATTCTTGTAGCAAGAGGATCCAACGTATGAGGCTCGATTTAGCATCCTTCTTCGCAAAAAGGTGGCGAAAAGCTGAATGATCAGTATACACAATGACTGAAGAGCCGATTAAATAAGACCGAAATTTCTCAAGTGCAAACACAACCGCTAAAAACTCTTTTTCTGTTGTTGTGTAGTTTAATTGGGCCTCATTTAATGTTCGGCTAGCGTAGTAAATTACGTGCGGCATCTTGTTAATGTGTTGTCCAAGAACAGCACCAATGGAAAAATCTGATGCGTCGCACATAATTTCGAAAGGTTGCGTCCAGTTTGAAGATGAAAGAATGGGCGCAGAAATGAGAGAGTATTTCAAAGACTCGAACGCTTCCATGCAAGTTGAGTCGAAATCAAAAGTTGTGTCCTTGGCCAATAAGAGAGTCAAGGGTCTAGCAATCTTGCTAAAATCCTTGATGAACCGTCTATAAAAACCGGCATGGCCAAGGAAAGCTCGGATATCTTTGACGCATTTAGTAGGAGGAAGATTAGAAATGACTTCAATTTTGGCTCTATCAACCTCTATGCCGTTTTGCGAGATGACATGTCCTAAGATAATGCCTTCTCGTACCATAAAGTGGCACTTCTCCCAATTCAAAGTTAGGTTCTTATCCCTACAGCGGGTAAGAACTGCGTCAAGATGCCGTAAACACTCGTCGAAGGAGTCACCGAAAATGGAGAAATCATCCATAAAGATTTCCAAAAACTTCTCCACCATGTCCGAAAAGATCCCCATCATACACCGCTGAAATGTAGCGGGTGCATTGCATAACCCAAAGGGCATGCGACGATAAGCAAAAGTGCCAAAGGGACAAGTAAATGTGGTCTTGTCTTGATCCTCTTTGGTGATGGGGACTTGGTTATAGCCGGAATAGCCATCTAAAAAGCAGTAGAACTCGTGCCCCGCCAATCGTTCTAGCATTTGGTCAATGAAAGGTAAAGGAAAGTGGTCCTTCCTTGTCACGGCGTTGAGTTTTCGGTAATCGATGCAAACTCGCCACCCTGTTTGGGTGCGAGTAGGAATTAACTCATTTGCCTCATTGGTAATAACCGTGATGCCCGATTTCTTTGGCATGACATGAATGGGGCTAACCCATTGGCTATCCGAGATAGGGTAAATGATACCGCTATCAAGACACTTAACAATCTCCTTCTTGACCGCCTCTTTCATAATGGGGTTGAGGCGTCTTTGTGGATCCCTTACCGGCTTGGCATCATCCATCAAGTGTATATGATGTTCGACTATGAGGGGACTAATCCCCTTGATGTCCGCCATAAACCAGCTGAAAGCTTGCCGATTATTGTGTAAAACCATTAAAAGAGCCTTCTCTTGCTCGAGAGCTAGAAAGGCAGATATGATAACGGGTAAGGTCTCATTCTCACCTAGATAAGCATATTTTAGGTGCGACGGCAAAAGCTTTAGTTCGAGTTTAGGTGGTGAAACAATAGATGGTAATAATGGAGTAACTGTTTCAAGCTCGAAGGATTCCATCAAAGGTTTAAAACGAGTGTACGCTACCGAGTCGGATGGTTCAACTAACTCATCCGAAAAAGCAAAAGACTCAAACTCAGGTGGAGAGTCTTCAAGATCGTCAACAAAGGTGAAACACTCATAATCCTTGTCCGTCGTGAAAGCTGTGTCGGATTCTAGGAGGAACGCACTAGTGGCATCAACATTGCTGTGATCAAACATAAAATTTTCGAACTCACAGTCCTCCTCCGCGATCACATTGATCGAGCAAACATCAAGTATGCTAGAATTAGGCTCGCAAGGCTGACTTCCTAACTTGAAAATGTTGAGTTCAACTGTCATCTTGCCAAAAGATAGATTCATTGAACCGTTACGACAGTTGATTACCGCGTTAGAAGTCGCGAGGAATGGTCGACCAAGTATCACCGGAATTTGATTACGGGGGTTAGCGACAGGTTGTGTATCCATAACAATAAAGTCAACGGGGAAAATGAAATCCCCTACTCTAATTAACACATCCTCCAACTCTCCCCTAGGATGGGTGATTGATCGGTCGGCCATTTGGAGAGTACAATGAGTGGGCTTAAGCTCTCCAACGCCTAATTGTTCATACACCGAATAAGGTAGCAAATTGACACTAGCACCAAGATCTAATAGTGCTCTATTGATGTTCTTGTCCCCAATTGTGATCGAAATAGTAGGACAACCGGGGTCCTTGTGGTTTGGGGGTAAAGAATTGACAAGAGCATCACTAACAGCACTAGCCACAAAAACTTTCTTTGGTACTTGTGACTTCCTCTTTTTGGTGCATAAGTCCTTTAAGATTTTTGCATATGAAGGAACTTGTTGGATTGCATCCAAAAGAGGGATATTTATGCTAACCTGTTTGAACAACTCTACAATCTTCTCTATCTGTGGAGTTGGTTTATTGGATCTCAACCGATTTGGAAAAGGAACATTTTGAAAGGTTGTTGAGTCCAATTTTTGCGGATCAGATTGTTGAGTTGGAACGGAACCCCGTGTAGATGTGTTCGTGTTGTGAGAAGTGGGTCCGTTCGAGCTAGAAGAAGTAGAGCCATGTGAAGGATGGAGAATAGGCTCTAACGAAGAAGAAGAAGAAGAAGAAGGTGAAGAAAATGAAGAAGGACCACCGGCAGGGGTGTCATGGTTAATACCCACATTGTTTTGCAACACTTTTCCGGATCTCAATGTGGTCACAGCATTTACGTTATGATTCTGCTGTTCATATGCAACATGTGCGTGACCGGGATTTGGAAGTGGTTGAGACGGAAGCTTTCCTTTTTCTCGCTCTTTTAATGCAGCATTGAGTTGTGCAATTTGTGCCTCAATAGATTTGATGCTTTGATCGTGTGAGGCACTGTTTTGCACCAAAGATTGAATAGAAGTCTCTAATCTTGCTGTAGATTGTGTGGATTGCTTTAGGAAAGCCTCTAGACTTCTTTCGAGTGAGCTAACCTTGTCATTATTAGCTTGAACAAAATTGTTTGGCGGGTAAGAAGTGTTAGGCACAAAATTGTTCACTTGATTAGGGTAAGGTTGCTGTTGGAAAGGTTGTTGAAATTGAATTTGTGGAGGTGCTTTTTGTTGTGGAGGAGGAGGCCTTTGAAAATTGTTATTTTCTTGGAATTGTTGATTTTGGTTCCAAGCGAAATTTGGGTGACTCTTCCAACCCGGATTGTATGTTGAAGAGTATGGATCGTTTCTTTGTCGTTGCTGAAAGGAAGCATTGACTTGATCCTGTCCTTGAGTAGATGCAGTGTAAGGACACTCTTCGGTGAGATGTGATGGATCCGAACAACAAGCACAAACAGTTCGTGGAGGCACAACAGGGGCAGGAGAAGGCACTGAGATTTTGGTCTCAAGCGCTTCTAGCTTTTTCGTAAGAGCGGCCATCTCGGCCTTCATAGCAATCGACATCTCTACTTGATGTATGCCTGCCCTAGGTTGACCAATAGAAGAAGATGGTGATGTGGTCTTGGTGCTCTCCCACTGAATTGTTTGTTCACTAAGATCCTCTAGAAACTGCCACGCTTCCTCACTAGATTTGGATAGAAAATGACCTTGACAAATGGTTTCTAGCAACTGCTTTGTTGCCGGGTTCAATCTCTCGTATAATGTTTGGAAAAGTTGCCAACTTTCGATCTCATGGTGAAGGTATTGAACGAGTAGGTCTTTGAATCTTTCAAAACATTTCTAAAATGGTTTGGAAGGAAGCTATGAAAATTGTATAATCTCATTACGGATTTTTGCAGTTTTGTGATGAGGATAGAACTTTTTAAGAAAAACTTTCACAAACTCGTCCCAATTTCTAATGTGATGCGGTGCTGTATAGCCACTTCTCGGCTAGGTCACATAAGGTGAAAGGAATGACCCTTAGCCTTATAGCGTCATCACTTAATTGGATCGTTTTCATCATAGCGCAAACGTTTTGGAATTTATTGATAAAGATATATGCATCTTCGGATTCCAAACCATGAAACTTAGGCAGCATATTGATGAAGTGGGGTTTGATCTCAAAATTGTCCCCATTTGCCGGTGGGAGGGAAAGACAAGTAGGAAGGGCGGTGCGGACGGGGTAGAAAAGATCCTGGAGCGCGACTCATGCGGGCGCTTCAACAGGCTGGTGATTCGGGTTATTCGCACCTAACGGAGTTGGAATCATTCCCGTCGGTAAGGTGTTGTTAGGATCGTATCCCGACATACCTTCGGAAGAAGAATGTGATGGTGAAAGTGAAGAAGTGGACAAGATTTCGACTTCGGAGTCGAAAGGTTCGTCGATCGGTACCAACGAAACACGGACTAATCGGGCGCTAAGGTCCCTAGTCCAACCGGACATACACTAAAAAGGTTAGTGTAGTCGAAAGATGAAAGACAGAATGTGGAGGTAAGAAAACGTCAATGAGAAGAAGTGGTGTAAGTGAGTGCAAAGATTTCTTTAGCGACGAGTTGCAAGTTTTGAAAAGATTTTTCCTTTTTCTTTTTAAGTAAGCTTTTGCAAAAAGATTTTTTGAAAAGAGACTTGACACAAATGCAATTAACCACAAATGCACAATCAGGCCTAGGTCTAGGGTCACCTAGGTCAGCTAGACAGCTCCTAACTGTTTCAAAGGGCTAGAGATAGTACCTCAAACCGCCTCTTCACCGCCAATTGCGGCCAGGTAAGTGCCGGGTAAGTGGGAAGGAACCACGCTGTGGGCCTAATTAAAAACCACTAGCCTTGACACACTTGCTTAGGCATCGCAAAGACAGATTAGGATAAACGGCCGATGCCTATACTAGTCCTCTGTCCTATTAAGCGCGACGTCCTTAGGACTGAGTCTAATATTTTTTAATTAAGAGTGATCAATGCAAATGGTTTAAGTGATTTCTAGGGTCCTGGGAAGGGTGATGAAATCCCCACCCAATCTGAATTGGTCAATAGCCCCTTAAAGTCAGATTAAAATATGCAAAGCAGTAAATCACTTGAAATCAATTTGCTATTTAGCGCGGCGCAAAAAATCCTGCAGAAAATCAATTATTGGAAGGGGGAAGAAGATTTTTAGCGCAAAGAATCCTGCAGAAGATTTGGCAAAAGATATATGAGGATTTGCAGAGGGGAGAATGAGGAAACAAACCAAGCAAATTTCGTGCAGAGAGCTCCACAGATGACCGCGGAATCGCGGTTTTGACAGGGGTAATGCGGCGGAAACGCGGCGCAGTGGAGGCTTCAGGTGTCAAAAAAATTTCTACTGTTCTGTACTTGCAATCCCTCTCTGTTTTGATGTACCCTTTTCTGATTTGCCTTCTGTATTGTTTCAGATCCGTCAATCCTGTAGAGATTCACAAAAAAAAAACCCTTCAAACAATAAAAGATGATAGAATTTTTATATTTTTGATTTTTTTCAAATTTTTATGATTTTTTTATATTTTATATTAACCCGAAATTACAAAAAGGAAATTTTACGCCATCCCCGGCAACGACGCCATTTGATTTAGAGATGTTTTATCGATCAAAAATATTTACCGCAATCAAGAACGGCATCACATGAAGCTAGCCGGTGAATACGGGTCGGTCCACAGGGATGTTGTAAATCTCCTTTAAATTCTTACGAGTTAATTCCAAATGGTTTTTGGTCTTATAATTAAAGCTAAAAATTGAAGTTGTGTTATACTAGGATTAGAAATTTGCTTGGATTAGGTTTAGGTAAAGTTTGGTAAACAAAGATTCTCACCTCTTTTCAATGCCTTAATTTAGATTTGATTTTAGGGGTTATGGTAAATTTTAATAGAGGGGATTAGAATGATTGGGAAAATGTTCTTCCTCTAGATCATTATCCTTCCTTTATTAACCTTTACCCTAACCTCCATGGAAAACTCACAACTCCGGTCTTTTATACTACGGATCACCGTTACCTCGAGGGTAGAGTGCCGTAGGGAGCGGAAGATGAGAGTATGCATGGAGTCCTAATATTCATAATAGATTAGCAAAGAAAAGAGATGAGAGATCTTCATCTCTCAAACCCTTCCCTATTCCTAACCCCAACAAGCGAGGAAACTACTCGCTCATTGAGGGAATTAAGAAAGATATAATTTTTGTTTTGTTTTTATTAAAGAGAAGAAACATCTATTGCAAGTTAATAAAATTCTAAACTAAATTAAACTAGGGCAAGTAAAGAATTTACCTAAGGCAGATATAAAAAAACTAGAACTAGGGAAGAAAAATAACCTACTTATGATTGATGCGCTCTAACTTCAAGAAAACAGAATTTTATTCATGAATAGAGGCATGAGAAAATACAAGGGTTTGGGTTCTATTTATAGGACATAGAAACCCTAGGGCTACAGCTGATCCGCATGTTTACAATTACAAATATACCCTCAGGAAATCTTTTCAGCGCCGCAAAAGAATTTTGGTAAAATTTTCTCCGCGCACGGGCACTATACGGCCGCGGAACCGCAGCAATGGCGAGCTTGGGCCGCGGTTCCGCGGCCCTTTAAGGAGTTCAGCTTATAAAACTTCAGGGTATGCTTCAGGGTTCTTTGGTCTGGTTATTTCTTCAGTTCTTTTCTCTGTTTGGCTTCTGATTCTTTTCCAGATCTTTCAGTGAAAACTTGTAGCGGTCTTTTAACCGTTTGCCTTGATAATTTGGACCTTGCGTTGCCTTATTGACTGTGAACTGTTCTTCGTCTCGGCTTGACTAAGATCTTCCTATTTGTTGGTCAAAAATCCTTCTTTTGTACCGTCTTTTGTGTTTTTCACTGTTTTTGCTCCAAGAACCTATAACCTATAACATGTAGCAGACATGGGTCAAAAGCACCTGTTTTTATTGTAAAATGCGTAAGAATGGGGAATACAAAATGCAATATTATGTTATGAACAGACCCGTACTGCACCGAGGACACGGTGCAGTTGGTAATAGGCAGGATCAAGAACCACTTCGGCCGATTTCTTCCCCGGCGGTCCTCCCTCCTTCAGCTGCTGATGTATTCCATCTGGAGGGCGTCGCCGGGGCTTTACAACCCCTTATCTGAAATGTTGTTCGATGAGGCGATAGGCAAGCTAAGGTCTCTGAGGCGCTTCGGCCTGATCTCCGCGAGCCGGCTAAACCGCTCGGAAGCGCTCATTCGTGAGTGCTACCAGTTGAGGCTCGACGACGAAGCTCGCGGAGGGGATCGGAGGCATAGGTTAGACGCTGCGAGGGCTTGGCTGGAGGAGACATGCTCCGAGTACCACGAGCAATGCTCTCTGCACCCCATTCCCCCGCTGTTGTAATAATAAAATTTTTCTTTTGTGTACAGCTGAGGAGCCGATAATACCTTTTGAATGAATAAGATTCCTTTTTCTTTTCTACAATGCTCTATGGATCCTTTTATTGTATAAACAAAAGATCTTAGGAAGATGGTATATTGCTTTGAAAAGAAAATGCATGCTAGTTGATGCTTTTATTCATGCAGTTTGAGCCCTCCATACGTCTGCTGGTACCTTGCTCGGCATGGGGTACCGCGCTTCGGGGGTACCAGTCGCATGCTCTGCTGACACTACCATGATCTGGTCGATGGTCTGCTCGGCTGGAGAGGACGTTGCTCCTTCTCGCGGTCAGCTTGCCGCTTATCCCTTAGGTACGCCGTGAGGTGCCCCGAACGGATCAGCTCCTCGATGTAATCTCGGAGTTGCTTGCAGCTCTCCGTTGAGTGGCCCAGCGACCTATGAAAGCCGCAGTAGGGGCCCCGGGTTCGCTTTGAAGCCGAGCATGGGATCAGGGGGAACTTGAAGAACCCTTCGCCCTTGGCCTCCGCAAGTAGCACTATCTGGGAGACATTAAGCGGCGTGTACTCCTGGAACTTTGGGGGATAGGGCTTTTACCGTTCCGGTCCTCTTCTCTCATCCCTGGCCCTCTTTTTCTGGTCGGCTTGCTCTGCTCGGGGGAGGCTTGCGTTCACCTCGGACTCAAGCTGGACCTCGCACTCGGTCCAGGTCTTTACCTCGGCCATGGTCTTAGGTTGCGCCGCTGCAAAAGAGCGTAACCACTCCTTGTGCCTAAGACCAGACCTTAGAGCTGTGATGACTGTCTCGTCCCGGTGCTCTGGGACCTTGTCACGCCCCGCTTCCCAGAGTACGCAAGATTGGGCACGTGACATAGCCAACCATGCTACCTGTGGGTAGGAAATATCCATCCATAGTCACATTACGGTTGTAGAGATATCAAGAACAAAATAATAGGCCAATCTAATACATGTCCAAATCCATAATAACAAGAATCAATAAACAATAAGTGCGGAAGCAAATGATCCAATACAATAAATAAACAGTACGTCCCATAATGCGGGCTCACATCTGGAAATGAAATGAAAATAAATAAACTAAACCCTAAGGAACTCACAGTTCAGCCTGCTGGCTGAAGTACTCCTGCTCGGTCGTCGACAATGGTACGGAATCTGGGCCATGCAAAACCCAGACGTCAGCGCGTCATGACAACCAAATAATATAATATAAACATGGTAATAAGCAATGCAAGTATGAACATGAATAAAGCAGTACTAAGAAATAACAGAGCAGGGTAATGTGCAATGGTGACTAAACTGTCCTATCAGGTTTCTACTCTATAGTCTTTGAAATCAATTGATGAATCGTCGATGTAACTCAATAGTATCCCGTGCGTGCCCGGGACCACGGTCAAGGTCCTCGGGGCTGAATCCGAGACGTGCCGCTAAGCAGTAAAAGGTAGCAAGATGGGCGAGTGATGTCAGCATCACCACTCCGGGGCTGGCCAAGCCCGTAAGACTGATCAGAACAAGTATCGAACTGTTGAGTTACAAGTCGGTTTCACCTTTGATTTCCCCATACCCCCAAGCTATGTATGTCATGTCAGGTATTCAGTAGTCAAGGACTAATGCCAACACAAAAATCCGGTAAAAGTAGGTCTGTCTGGATAGACAGCAGGAATGGTCAGGTTTGTCGGCATTAGGCATGAAATCAGGTAACAGGTCAGGTCATGGTACAACAGGATAAGTCGGTATGTATAGGGTACCATGTCCGGTGCATCGGTATGTATGTATATGTCATATGTAGCAGGGTCGGGTCAACATGTAATGTAATCGAGTATGTGCTCTCAACAGGTATACAATCGAATAAGTAACAGCAGCAAGAATTTAAAGTAAACATCAATAATAGTCATTTAATCACAATGGTGCTTTGTATTCTCTTATTAACAGGTTCAAGCACCCTTGGGGTGCAAAAGTCTCAAAGTGAAACAATATCAATAACATACGTAATGAAGCTACATGAATTTAAACTAAAGCATAATAATTGTCTCATGGGTGATTTAACAAATGAAGTGAGGACGATCTACTTGGTTTAGTTAGTTAAAGTGTGAATTAATAGCAGACCGGTTAATTACAAGCAACTACTATATTTATTTAATGTTACGGATAATTGTGACCATCAGTTCTAAGTTATAAAAAGATATCGATGTTACTAATAGCTGTGTGGTTATAATATGATGATTAAGTTTGTAGCAAGACTTGATCTTGTGTACTAGCATGTTAAAGCAAGTATTCGGATACTTGCCTCGACGGTTTCGCAAACCGGAAAGCACAGATGCAAAGTCGGCAGAAAACACGAGACGGGTGCACGGGCCACGGATCGAGTCCCAACAGAGAACAACGGGATCACACGGACCAGGGTACTTCGCTGGAACGTCGGGTTCAAAAGACGGCACGGTCGGATTCCGGCAAAAGTCATCGGCAACGAGTTAGCAACTTGATATATGGAATAAGATCAGCGGGGGGGGGGATTTTGCACAAAAGGAAGGATGAGGAAGGCTTACCGGGAGACACCAGGGGTAACCCCGGCGGGCTCGACGGTGCTGGAACGCCGGCGAGGCAGCGACGGCGGCTGCGAAGGCTTGAACAGCCTCGGGTTCGCTGGAGAGGGTAGTGCGACGAGTAGAGGAGGGTGGTGGTCGGCTCTGGTGATCGAGGGGGAAAGGAGGTGGTCGGAGGTGGCGCGGGTGACGTCGACGAGGGTCGACGGCGCGTTCTCCGGCGACCCGGGGATTGGTGCAGGGTCGGGCTCGGGTCTGATGGTGGTCCGGCGAGGGGAGGAGGAAAGCGACGACGAGGTCGGGACGAGGAGAAAGAGAGGGAGTCGCGGGAGTCGTCGGCGACAGGAGGCAGCGTCGACGGCGAGAGCTGCGGCCGGGTGATGGCGTCGGGGTTTGGTGCAGGCGCGGGACGAGACGAACGAAGGAGGTAGGAGGGTGCGGCTAGGCTCGTGGTGGCGAGGGCGGCGACGGCGAGGTCGCGGGGAGGTCGACGGCGATGTCCGGAGGTGGCTAGGGTTAGGGTTCGGGGTTCGCGTGGGTTTTCTCGTGATGGAGAAGGAACAGGAGGCGGCTGCGTGATTTAAATATAGGAGGAGAGAGAGAAAGATTTGATGAGAGAGAGATAGAGAGTTAGTTAGAGGGAGAGAGAGAATGAGGGAAGAGAGAGATAGAGCGAGACGGAGAGAGAGAGAGATGGGATGCGGGGCCCACGAGGGTACAGTCCCTCGCGCTGATTGGCTGGAAAGGAATAAAAGGAAAATTTTGAAATGATTTTAACTGTTAAGGATATATATTCGTATAATTTTTAGTTTATGATATTTAATTAAATGGGCCTTTTTCGCGCTAAATGAAACATCTCCAAATCGCGCCCGGGTTGCGCCCAAATGTTCCAAATTCAAATTATAGGATTTTAAGCGAGTTCCAAACTTTGAAAAGAGGTGTTTAATGATTAAAATGCATGCCCCCAAGTCGGACACTTGCACGCGCGCGTAGTCGTCCAAGCATGCCCGTTTAGCCGAGCGGGACGGAATCTCGACACGCGGACGCTACCACGCGACTAGTGGCGACGAGTAGGCAAACATGGATATTTTAAATTTCATTTTAGGAGTCAAAATTTGTTATGTGCCAAAATGACTTAACCGGTTAAAATTTAGCAGTAAACACCAGAAAATCAGGATAATTGGAAATGAGCAATATATAACCCTCAACTAGTAATAGAGATAGTATTATTGGGCTCGGGTGTTACATCATACCCAACTACAAAAGAATTTCGTCCTCGAAATTCCAAGAATACAAGATAGCTAACAACGGGAAAAGGTGGGGAAAATTTCTGCCGGATCTCGTCTTCTCGCTCCCAAGTGGGTTCTCCATGCGATCGATTACCCCAAGAAACTAGCACAAGAGGGATAACCTTGTTCTTAAGAACCTTTTCTCTTCGATCCTTGATTTCAACTGGTCGCTCCTCAAAGGTTAGGTCCTCCCGTACAGTCAACTCCGAATGATCCAAGACATGAGTCTCATCACGAACATACCTCCATAGTTGAGACACATGAAACACATCGTGAACTCCTGCTAATGACTGTGGTAACGCCAACCGGTACGCTACCTCTCCAACACGCTCCAATATCTCGAAGGGTCCAACGAATCGAGGACTAAGCTTTCCCCAACTTCCAAAGCGAATCACCCCTCTAGTCGGTGATATCTTCAGGAATACCAAATCACCCACGGCGAACTCTAAAGGTCTTCTTGACGTGTCGGCCCAACTTTTCTGTCTGTCTTGAGCTGCCTTCATATGTTTCCTGATTGTATTCACCTTCTCGACTGTCTGTACCACCAAATCTGGTCCTAGTAACCTTCGTTCACCAACATCATCCCAACAAATAGGTGAACGGCACTTACGACCATACAGTGCTTCAAACGGAGCCATCTGAATAGTCGCTTGGAAGCTATTGTTGTACGAAAACTCCACCAGGTGTAGATGATCCTCCCAAGAACCTTTGAAGTCCAACATGCAAGCCCTCAACATATCTTCAAGGGTTTGGATCGTTCTCTCCGATTGTCCATCAGTCTGAGGATGATAAGATGTGCTGAACTTCAATCGAGTCCCCAAACTTTCTTGTAAACTCCTCCAGAAGTGCGACAAGAACCGAGTGTCCCGATCGGACACGATGCGTACCGGCACTCCATGCAATCTGACAATCTCCTGCATGTATCGCTCTGCCAAAGTCTCCGTCGATTGACCAACCCGAAAAGGAATAAAGTGAGCTGCCTTGGTCAAACGATCGACAATCACCCATACAGCATTGTTGCCCTTTGGACTCCGCGGTAAAGCCGTCACGAAATCCATGGTTATATGTTCCCACTTCCACTGAGGAATCGGAAGTGGTTGCAACAAACCAGCAACCCTTTGGTGTTCAGCCTTGATTTGCTGACACACCAAGCACTTAGCCACGAAGCGAGCAATTTCCCGTTTCATACCTTCCCACCAGAAGTGCTGTCGAATATCTCGGTACATCTTTGTCCCTCCTGGATGTACAGAGTAAGCTGAACTGTGTGCCTCCTTCAAGCTCTTCACGCACATCTCCTTTTGGCACACACACACGGCTACCATATCTCAACGAACCATCTTCATGGATCAGTAAATCGGTTCGTAGTCCGGCTCCAACCTGCTCTCGAAACTTTTGCAGTCTAGGATCCTGCGATTGTGCCGCTTTAATCTTCTCAACTAAGGACGACTGTACTTGCAACTGCATCAACTGTCCTGTAGCATGTGGTAGCATAACCTCCAAGTCAAATCTCCGAAAATCCGCAATGATCTCTCTCTGTGCGGTCAATATCTGAATTGCTGGTAACCGACTCAGCGCATCCGGCACGACGTTAACTTTTCCCGGATGGTACTTAAGATCAAGGTCGTAGTCGGCCATCAGCTCCAACCATCTGCGTTGCCTCATGTTCAACTCCTTCTGAGTGAACACATACTTTAAACTCTTGTGATCTGTAAAGACTTCAACTCTCTCGCCCAAAAGGTAGTGTCTCCAAATCTTCAGGGCGAAGATCACGGCTGCAAGCTCTAAGTCATGAGTCGGATAATTCTTCTCATGAGTCTTCAGTTGTCTCGATGCGTAAGCGACGACTTTCCCATTCTGCATCAAAACACATCCCAATCCCTTTCCGGATGCGTCGCTAAGAATCACCAGTCCTCCTGAATCATCCGGTACGGTTAGGATAGGGGCGGTTATCAACTTCTGCTTCAACGTCTCGAAGGCCAATGCACATCCATCCGTCCAAACAAACGGTACCTCCTTACGCGTGAGCTTGGTTAACGGCTCAGCTAAACGAGCGAAGTTCTCCACAAATCTTCTGTAGTATCCGGCGAGTCCAAGAAAGCTTTTTATCTCTGCAACATTCTTTGGAATAGGCCAATCTCGAACGGCTGCAATCTTCTCGGGATCAACGGCGATTCCATTGCCCGACACAACATGCCCCAGAAACTTCACTTCTTCCAGCCAGAATTCGCACTTACTCATCTTCGCAAACAAATTTCTCTTGTCTCAGCGTCTGCAGTGCGATCCTTAAATGCTCAGCATGCTCCTCCGGAACCTTCGAGCATACCAGCATATCGTCAATGAATACCACAATAAACTGGTCCAAGAATGGTGAAAAAATCCTGTTCATCAAATCCATGAATATTGCTGGCGCATTAGTCACTCCGAAGGACATCACCAAATACTCGAAATGTCCATATCGAGTTCGAAACGCCGTCTTGCAAATGTCTTCTGCTTTCACTCGGACCTGATGATATCCTGATCGC
The DNA here is from genome assembly GCA_030015575.1 of Agapanthus africanus. Lineage (NCBI taxonomy): Eukaryota > Viridiplantae > Streptophyta > Magnoliopsida > Asparagales > Amaryllidaceae > Agapanthus > Agapanthus africanus. The sequence continues at coordinate 142,520,784 of CM057342.1, read as the reverse complement.
AAATCCAGTTTCGAGAATACCCTAGCGCCACTAAGCTGCTCAAGAGTTCTCCAATGCGAGGGATCGGTTATTTATTCTTAATAGTCATCCGGTTCAATTCTCGATAATCAATGCACATCCTTCTCGTGCCATCCTTCTTCTCTACTAAAAGAACTGGAGCTCCCCAAGGCGAGTTGCTGCTTCGAATCCAACCCTTCTCAAGTAATTCACCAACTTGTTTCTTAACTTCCTCCAATTCTACCGGTGCTATCGGGTAATAAGATTTTGATACTGGCGCTGCACCAGGAATAAGGTCAATCGCAAACTCCACATCTCGCTTCGGCGGTAAGCCCGAAATATCTTCAAACACATCCATAAAGTCGCGGACAACTGCCGGCTCTTCATTACTATCAACTTCTATAGCTGCAAGAACACTGTTTGTCTGCCTAGCCTTAAACTCGACTGGCCCGACAGAACTGCTTCCTTACCGCAACTGCTGTCTGCATCGTTTGCCGCGAAAGGTCCAGCGAGACTACTGAGTCTCGTCCACTCTGCTGCATGCACGTCCACGGCTGCTCCATTCTGCCTTAGTCCGATGAACTACTCTTCCATTTCCTCCCGTGCAGTCCGCGGGAAGAATTTCTCCAGGAAACTTTTAGAGAAATCTGCCCACTTGATCGGCTTGGGCAAGCGGGTCTCCTCAACAAGGCACCATTCTCGGGCGTAGTCCACTAGCTGAATGCGTACCACAACAACTTTTTTTTTTGTCATCTGGAATCTGTGCCGCAAAAAGCAAGTTCTCTGTGTCAACTAGCCACTGCTCCACTGGCAATGGCTCCTTTAAACCAGTAAATGTAGACGGACCCAACCGCCTGAAATCTGTTACGGTCCCTACTCGGTCAACTGGTCTAGCTCCAACATTGTTCACAGACTGCTGAACGATCTGCAAACCTTCCCGAAACGAGTCCACTTGCTGCTGGATCAGCTCGGTCTGTTTCTTTGATTCTCCAGCATTCCTCTTATCACTCCAAGCATGGCGGCTTCGTTCACACACCTCCGGTACGTCTTCAACTTCTTACCTGTAATAATCCTGAACTCAAAACACTCAACATTAGCATGATGATAGATTCTGAATGTGGATCAAGGCTAGAACTCCAAGATACTTAAATAGAGTACCGCATTGTAGCTATGCCGCGGTATCATAGCCGCAATTACTTAACTCCACCCAAGTCGCCCAAGTCCTAGGGATAACGAGAAATCAGGTTTTCGAATCGACATGCAAAGTAAGTTTGCACGTCGTAAAAGATATAATCCGGAAGAGTGTGATTCAAGAATGGTAAGACGGTCAAGGTGGCAGGACATGTTTCCTAATCACGGGTATTATGATTCGTGTATCGGGTGCAATACCCAACTACAAAGAATCAACCCAATTAACCCTTGGCTCTGATACCAAAAGAACCATGTCACGCCCCGCTTCCCAGAGTACGCAAGATTGGGCACGTGACATAGCCAACCATGCTACCTGTGGGTAGGAAATATCCATCCACAGTCACATTACGGTTGTAGAGATATCAAGAACAAAATAATAGGCCAATCTAATACATGTCCAAATCCATAATAACAAGAATCAATAAACAATAAGTGCGGAAGCAAATGATCCAATACAATAAATAAACAGTACGTCCCATAATGCGGGCTCACATCTGGAAATGAAATGAAAATAAATAAACTAAACCCTAAGGAACTCACAGTTCAGCCTGCTGGCTGAAGTACTCCTGCTCGGTCGTCGACAGTAGTACGGAATCTGGGCCATGCAAAACCCAGACGTCAGCGCGTCATGACAACCAAATAATATAATATAAACATGGTAATAAGCAATGCAAGTATGAACATGAATAAAGCAGTACTAAGAAATAACAGAGCAGGGTAATGTGCAATGGTGACTAAACTGTCCTATCAGGTTTCTACTCTATAGTCTTTGAAATCAATTGATGAATCGTCGATGTAACTCAATAGTATCCCGTGCGTGCCCAGGACCACGGTCAAGGTCCTCGGGGCTGAATCCGAGACGTGCCGCTAAGCAGTAAAAGGTAGCAAGATGGGCGAGTGATGTCAGCATCACCACTCCGGGGCTGGCCAAGCCCGTAAGACTGATCAGAACAAGTATCGAACTGTTGAGTTACAAGTCGGTTTCACCTTTGATTTCCCCATACCCCCAAGCTATGTATGTCATGTCAGGTATTCAGTAGTCAAGGACTAATGCCAACACAAAAATCCGGTAAAAGTAGGTCTGTCTGGATAGACAGCAGGAATGGTCAGGTTTGTCGGCATTAGGCATGAAATCAGGTAACAGGTCAGGTCATGGTACAACAGGATGAGTCGGTATGTATAGGGTACCATGTCCGGTGCATCGGTATGTATGTATATGTCATATGTAGCAGGGTCGGGTCAACATGTAATGTAATCGAGTATGTGCTCTCAACAGGTATACAATCGAATAAGTAACAGCAGCAAGAATTTAAAGTAAACATCAATAATAGTCATTTAATCACAATGGCGCTTTGTATTCTCTTATTAACAGGTTCAAGCACCCTTGGGGTGCAAAAGTCTCAAAGTGAAACAATATCAATAACATACGTAATGAAGCTACATGAATTTAAACTAAAGCATAATAATTGTCTCATGGGTGATTTAACAAATGAAGTGAGGACGATCTACTTGGTTTAGTTAGTTAAAGTGTGAATTAATAGCAGACCGGTTAATTACAAGCAACTACTATATTTATTTAATGTTACAGATAATTGTGACCATCAGTTCTAAGTTATAAAAAGATATCGATGTTACTAATAGCTGTGTGGTTATAATATGATGATTAAGTTTGTAGCAAGACTTGATCTTGTGTACTAGCATGTTAAAGCAAGTATTCGGATACTTGCCTCGACGGTTTCGCAAACCGGAAAGCACGGATGCAAAGTCGGCAGAAAACACGAGACGGGTGCACGGGCCACGGATCGAGTCCCAACAGAGAACAACGGGATCACACGGACCAGGGTACTTCGCTGGAACGTCGGGTTCAAAAGACGGCACGGTCGGATTCCGGCAAAAGTCATCGGCAACGAGTTAGCAACTTGATATATGGAATAAGATCAGCGGGGGGGGGGGGATTTTGCACAAAAGGATGGATGAGGAAGGCTTACCGGGAGACACCAGGGGTAACCCCGGCGGGCTCGACGGCGCTGGAACGCCGGCGAGGCAGCGACGGCGGCTGCGAAGGCTTGAACAGCCTCGGGTTCGCTGGAGAGGGTAGTGCGACGAGTAGAGGAGGGTGGTGGTCGGCTCTGGTGATCGAGGGGGAAAGGAGGTGGTCGGAGGTGGCGCGGGTGACGTCGACGAGGGTCGACGGCGCGTTCTCCGGCGACCCGGGGATTGGTGCAGGGTCGGGCTCGGGTCTGATGGTGGTCCGGCGAGGGGAGGAGGAAAGCGACGACGAAGTCGGGACGAGGAGGAAGAGAGGGAGTCGCGGGAGTCGTCGGCGACAGGAGGCGGCGTCGACGGCGAGAGCTGCGGCCGGGTGATGGCGTCGGGGTTGGGTGCAGGCGCGGGACGAGACGAAGGAAGGAGGTAGGAGGGTGCGGCTAGGCTCGTGGTGGCGAGGGCGGCGACGGCGAGGTCGCGGGGAGGTCGACGGCGATGTCCGGAGGTGGCTAGGGTTAGGGTTCGGGGTTCGCGTGGGTTTTCTCGTGATGGAGAAGGAACAGGAGGCGGCTGCGTGATTTAAATATAGGAGGAGAGAGAGAAAGATTTGATGAGAGAGAGATAGAGAGTTAGTTAGAGGGAGAGAGAGAATGAGGGAAGAGAGAGATAGAGCGAGACGGAGAGAGAGAGAGATGGGATGCGGGGCCCACGAGGGTACAGTCCCTCGCGCTGATTGGCTGGAAAGGAATAAAAGGAAAAATTTGAAATGATTTTAACTGTTAAGGATATATATTCGTATAATTTTTAGTTTATGATATTTAATTAAATGGGCCTTTTTGGCGCTAAATGAAACATCTCCAAATCGCGCCCGGGTTGCGCCCAAATGTTCCAAATTCAAATTATAGGATTTTAAGCGAGTTCCAAACTTTGAAAAGAGGTGTTTAATGATTAAAATGCATACCCCCAAGTCGGACACTTGCACGCGCGCGTAGTCGTCCAAGCTTGCCCGTTTAGCCGAACGGGACGGAATCTCGACACGCGGACGCTACCACGCGACTAGTGGCGACGAGTAGGAAAACATGGATATTTTAAATTTCATTTTAGGAGTCAAAATTTGTTATGTGCCAAAATGACTTAACCGGTTAAAATTTAGCAGTAAACACCAGAAAATCAGGATAATTGGAAATGAGCAATATATAACCCTCAACTAGTAATAGAGATAGTATTATTGGGCTCGGGTGTTACAGACCTCGAGAAGGGCGTTGTAGAAACGGGTGACGTATGCCTTGAACGTCTCCCTTTTCCCGCTCTTGATTGTGAAGAGGTGGTCGACTGTGCGCTTCTGCCGTCTGTTCCCGACGAAGTGGCCGAGGAATTTTGTGGCCAGCTCGTCAAAGGTTGAGATCAAGCGCGGCTCGAGTCCTCAGAACCAGTCTCGCCCGGCACGGATGAGAGTGGATGGGAATGCTCGACACTGGGCGGCATCGGAGTGGTCTTCGAAGCTCATTCCCGCGGTGAACGCATCCAAGTGGTCCTTCGGGTCAGATTTGACGTCGAAAAGGGAGACCTTTGGGGGCTTGTTGCGGGAGGAGTCGTGGATGGCGAGAAGCTCCTCGGTGAACGGTTTTATGAGCGAGTCAGCGGCATACTTAGCTCCGTCGCTCGAACAGTGACCTTCCCGATGCAGGCTCTCGATCTTCTTCTCGAGGGCGTCGAGTCGTCCATGGTACCCCGACGACTCGGCGCATCCTGATCCTAGGCCCTTGCTGTTAGCGGCCTGCGTCTGGCCTCGGCCACGGTTTCTCTCAATGAGGTTCCTCAAATCCCTGGGTGAGGTGGCCCTTGAGCTGCCTTGACCAGCCCCATCTGTGCGGCCCCGTCGGGGGAGGGTGTGTCGGTCATGCTTGGTGACAGGCGAGCTGACCGACATTTCCTCAGGAGGGACAGGCGCGCGAAAGATCTCGGGGCGGGGTGCTCTAGCGACGGACCTCGGTGTCGAGCTGTTGGGCACCCAGCGGGTCGCAGAACGTACTGGCCCGGGGGATCCACGGTCGTGGGAGGCGGCGATCGGCCGTGCCGACGCGGGCTGAGTCTTCTCTTCCCCCGTAGGGGTCCTGGTCCCAAGGCGGGGGGACGACCTGGGGATTTTGCCCCGCCGTTTGGACGCGGACGAGTGCCTCCACGAAGGATGCATGTCGGTCTATCCGGCCGGCGAGGGCGTAGATGGCATTCAGCGGAGGAGGTTCGTGTCACGACCCGAAAGTACGGAACATGACCGGCACTTAAACTACGAACGTCTCGAGGCGTACGTAATCTAAGTAAACCGAAAACCCAGAAATCCAAACCAAGAAAGATGTAGAGTGCAGGAAAAACCAACTTAAAGCAAGTAGTTTCAATAGCATAAGCCGAATTAGGCGGTTTTAAAAACATCAAAAATTTCCCGAAAATTTCGGCAGAGTCTCCTTTGTAAAAACTGGCCCCCAAATGGGATACAACATGAATAGTATACGAAATCAATAAAAAGGCATCCCCAAGCGGGAGCTAGCTCTTCGTCAATCGACGGTCACAACCACACAAGCAATATAATATACAACGCCAAGGGCGAGGATCAAAATTCAAAAGGAAACTCAAAAACCACAAGAAAACCACAGAAATACAACGCGCGACTCTAAGGTCGAAAAAATAAACATCACTGGTCTCTATCTCAAATAAATACATGTTTGGTTGATGGAACTTCTAGATACAACAGAATAATAATATACAAGATATAAAATGGGGGTACGATACAAGTAAACCCACCCACTAGCAAATCACCCGAAGGAAACTATGCTCGCAAGCCGTAAAGAAACCTGTACGGCAAACCTGCAAGAAACTGGGGCACAACGGGGGTGAATTGCCAACTCGTGAATAGAAAAATATCTACGCACAGAAATCACATAAATAACGCAACCTAGGTCAATGATCATAATATATCCTCAAATATATGAATAACACGTAGCCTATAACAAGGCTAGGGTAAATATCTAACCCGAGTGTAATCTCATGTGCCCGTGTCAGTGCCTCAAGTAGCAATATATCATATGAATGAGGTATGAATGCATGAAAACAGAATACATGTAAATGAAGAACCGTTTTCATAATTTAGTGAGATTTCCTTTGTATTTTTAAAATGAGGTATCATAATGAAATCAGCATAAAACAGTGCCTAGCATCGGCACAAAACGTAATCTTAATATCTCGATATCTCTGTATCACAGTCTTTGTACCTCAATATCTCGAAATCTCAATGTCTCAATCACAATATTTAGGGCGCCGTCAGTCCAGACCGACCCCTACCATCCATCTCAAGACCACGACGGTATCCTCCGGATATCCGACGCGTCGGGTAAAATCACCGGTAGGTAGTGCTCCCCTGCCAGGCTCACATCGTCATCATCACGCGCTTCTTGCCCCGGGGTACCTTACCGGGTCCACCATGTACCCGAAACGGTTCATCCGTCTCCTCGAATCGGGTCTCGAAATCCATCAGCAAACTCATGATGGACGGCTCATACATCATGGGAAAACCGCACTTTTTATTTAAAAAGAGAGAAATCAGTTTATATAAGTTTTGCGGTTTTCCCCCCAAATCCAGAAAATTTCATGGAAATCCGAATCCAAATCATCAATAGCATGTAAAAACCATGAATATAGGCATAACAATGAATAATAGTATGCATGACGTGACAAGTAATAACTACAATGTTAAGCTGGCATATAAGGCAGGCACACTAATATCATGTCAAATTACTAACTAACAAGCTAAGTCAAGCAATAATATTTTCTAAGGTGTACGTGACATGGCAATTACCGATGAAGATGTGTGTGAGCCGGCAAGTAAGTGTACGTGGTACATACGCATCATCGGTAATGGTGCTGGTGTCCTAACAATATGATATCAACATTGCAATAGGAAATTATAACATAAGTATGCGATGCAAAGCGAACCACAATAATAAGCGGGAGCTGAATACTAGACGCAACTGTAACTAACCTGCATTAATCTAATATAAGTCCTACAAATGGTGCCTTTTGAAATAACACGAATCATGGGGTTTTGAAAATAGGGGCTACGGTGTTTTTATGAAAAGATACGTCTTTTGAAATATCCGTAGGATCCCTTGGGCTGTCTTTTAAAATACCCACGATTCGTTAGTTTTTGAAATAGGTAAGAATCGAATCTAATCTAACAACTAAACTAAACTAAAGGGCTAAGCTAACAAGCTGGACTACAGGTAAGGAAACCGCCTAACATCTGAGTCGAACCATATACATACATGTATATATATTAGTCGGTGATTCTGCCTCAATAATATCATATCCGATACCATATCTACAATCAGCCATCCCAAGTCAAGAGTGCGGATCAATCATCAAGATATAGCTCGTACGTAAATCCGTCGCACGGCATCCCCAAATCTGGGTACGGGTCAATATCATATTCCTCACACCATTCCTCTGGTATCCTCTTTATTCAAGATCATAGTTTAGGGTACTGACCTATGTCTAGTACAATACTAATATCCTCAATATACTCATGATCTGACTACAGATCGACAATCTCGTACAAACCGATACCGTCAGCACATAGCATCATCAAGGGTATACATCGCCCGATACGGCCTAATATCAATATTCTAGCATATCATGCCTCATATCACGATCACATGTCGACCATTTTATTTATAACACTATTCACCCGTATCGCCGCCCCAAGATCCGCTATAACACCAGGGCGTACCTTAAGTACGAATCCTGCCATATCACCGATATCACAACCACAAAACAAATCTCATCGACTCAGCTCAATCCCAAGTATCATCCTCAAATCCGTATGTGAACACATAGTCTCATACCCATGTGATCACATAACTATAAAGAATCTCATGAGCACATATAAATAGGAATGTATGCAAGTATGTAGGTGTGTATGTGTAGTGCAACACTACCCTAGGGTTCGCAACACTAAAATAATCTAACACACCAATATCCATCCTAAATATCGTTATTAATCCCAAATAACATATAATAAATTATTGGTGTGTATACGCATCCGTATACACCACCACGGACTGGGGGGGTGCTATACGCCATCCACCCGACTTCTCCCCGTAGATATAAATCTACTCACGTGGTCCTTAAGCGCGTGCCGACGTCGCCACGCGCTTGCTTGTCGTCTCGAAGTCCACATGGGGTACCTACATATCATAACGCACCATACCGCATTAAAATCCGACTCATGACCAAAACGACGCACGAATCCCACATAGGTCAAAACCTATGGTTGCTTTCACAAATCGACCCAAAAACCCTCGACGTCGGCGTACAAACGCCAAACCATCGAGAAAACTCCCAACACACTCATTTGTACAATTACAAGCACTAATTATAATATAAAATAGCTTAAAATTCACAAAAACCCCAATTTCACTTAAAAAGTCATTTTTCCGAAAATCTAGCAAGCACAAATCACCGTTTTAGTACAAAACTCGATGTATAAACGAACCTAGCATCCACAATATTCACTAAATATCATAACAAAGTCATATAAACCATTCCTATAATTTATTCTCATCAATTTGCATAAATTCCAAAATCCTAGTTTGCAAAAATATCAATTTTTAACACCTTTTAAAGCAAAATTCACAATTCAACAATAAAGCTTGGTTTTGCATAACCTAAGATATTAAACCACTCATAATAATATTAATGATGTCATAAAAACATAATTACATTTTTAACCCAATTATTTAACCAATTTTAAATAGCTAGTTAGCAAATTAGCGTAATTATCATAATTTTTAAACTAACAATTAACAACTAGCTACTAACTTTGTTTTAACAAGCCATAAGAGCCTAATACATTACACAACCATACACCAATTTCACAAAACCCTTACTTGCATTCAAACCCTTTCTTGAATTTTATAACTAACAAAATCCAACCCAAACTATACATGAAACACTAAATTAGCACTAATTTGAAGCCCAAAAAGCAAGTTAAACTCTTAGATTCGGTTTGTATAAAACACTAGATAGCAAAATAGAATAATTAACTTAATAATGGTGTGCTAAAAACCCTAGTTTAACTCAAACCATTCTCTTGAAGATCCTAGATGAAAATAGCACCAATATTAACACTAAAACAACTCATTTAAGGAAATCTAACCATAAGAATTTAAATAGGTAAGAATTATACCTCTAGATTTAGAGATCTAGCAAGAAATTTTGACTCCAAAGATGGCCTCCTAGCATCCAAAATCCATGCAAGAAAGGTTAAGAAGAATGGATGAAGGATGGGCTTGAAATTGTGAAGTTTAAATGGAATTTTGATGGAATTTTGATGAGTTTAGAAGAAAAATGAGAGAGGAAATTTTGGGGCTGTTTATTGCAGGAATTTCGGCTGAGGAGGGAGTGGGGAGAGGTGTTGGGGAGTTGTGGAAAAGAATCCAAGTCAAAGCCCCTCCCAAATTACCATAATACCCCCACCTACTTTACTATATATAAAAACCTTATTTTAACCCATTTCTCACATGATTTAAGGTCAAAAAGAGGGAAATAAAATTCTTGGGCTGCTACAATAGTGTGGAGCCGGCCAAGGGGAGTGAGGGTGAGTGTGAGAGACTTTACAAAAAAAATTCTATGCAAAAAGACCCCCCACAATACCATATTTGCAAGTTTTAGTTCAAAATAACTATATTTTTGTTTTCCATAAAATAAATCAATTAAAACTTGAAATAAAATACTAAAAAATTATATTACAACTAGATTTTAATTAACATGATTTTAAACATTAAAATTAACCCATTTAAATTTGTATTTATCGCTAATTTAATGTATTTTCTTACCGGCTTAAAATAATATTAAAATAATTAATTTCGGAAAAAAAATTCAGAAAATTTGAAATTTCAGCAGTGGCTCAATAAACACCAAATACTAGCAATTACATAGCTAGAATATGTATATTTAATTTTATAATAAAGATATTTGCATTTTGACTTTTTACAGAAGACCCCCTTATTTTACCGTTTTTTCGAAATTTCACCGAAACGATTTTCAAAACGTTACAGTTCGTCTGTGCCACCGTTGAGAGGGAGGCGGCGGTTGGAGCTTGGATCGTCTTCAGGATCGCTCGTCATTGGAGTGAGATCGGAAGGTGAACTTTTGTTTTTGTGGAATCTAGTTTCCCACAGACGGCGCCAGCTGATGGAGGGTGGAATCTCCTTCAGATGTTGCTTCCCGTTGATCTGCTGATGGCTGCGATGTGTGGCTGGGATTGAATCTGGAGGCTATTGCTCCTGAAGCGTGTGGATCTCAATGGGTTGAGGTTGTGTTTGCCGAGCTACCTACAAGGAAGTCCCGGGATAGTTGTACCACCGAGAACCCTCCGACGATCAAGTTAGTCTAGAGATTCGAGCAGAGTAACGGCTTAGTGGAGTAGAATTGGCTTGCCTTGACCGTCTAAAAGAGGGGTTTAAGTAGTGGTGGCAGCAAGTGCAGCAGGCACGAGAATCACGCCGACCGTTACGCTCCCGACGTCACGCCCGCATGAAGAGCGGGACCTCCCATTAATGGCAAGACAGACTCGTTAATGGGGGATCGTGGTGGCGTGGAACGTGGGATGTGGCCGGCGGAGATCTCGCGCATGGCGAGATTCGCGGGATGGCGGTTACGCCTGTAAGCGGTGCTATTGGTCGGTCGATGAGACCGAGGAAGATGACCTCGGCGGGAGAGCCCGCGGACGAGCGGGAGAGCCGAGGTATCTAGTTTCTGCGGTAGCTCAGGAACGAGCTGTGAGGCCGAGGAGGCCCATCGTGCTGGGGCGAGCTAACGTCTGCTCGGTAGGACGAGCATAGGGGTGGTTTGGTCGGCTGTTGTAGGCCCTTTCTTGCATGCTCTGGGACACGTCATCTGCCACGTGTCATGATATGGGAGATCGCCGATATCGAGCATCATCATTTATCATAAACAGAAGTGAGTGAAACCGAGATCTCTTCACAAATCAAATCCACTAACATTCTGCTTCAATCCGATCCAGTCTATTTTCCATATCTATGTCAAATATTTACATTATCATTTGCATTGCCAAGAATTATTATTCAACTTACCTGAGCTTAGCTTATAAGGAATAAATTTCCTTTCCAAAAAAAGTGTTCATTTGTTCAATTCAGGAAAATATTACATCTGGAGATGTCAAACGGATGGGTTAAATGTAAAAATGTATTTATTTAAACGGGTGTTAAATTTCGTGCCGATAACTCGGCCCTCTATGTGAGGACCGGTATATAGGTAACCAATGGATAGATAAGTGGATCATCCATGCACGAATTAATATGTAATTTAGAGTACTGCAATATATGTTTTTTGCAATTTAAAAGGAAAATCATTGTGTACATGTTTTTTTATGCTTGAAGACATTAATATTAATAATCGATAATATGATATAATTATTGAAATACACATCCTCAAAAAAAATAATATTAGTAGCAATCATAATAAATATTTTAACTATAGAGTATTTATTCTCATGTCAAGAGAAACCTATGGAAAATCTTTGACTTTGTTCAAAAATATGTAAAACCCACCATGCCATTGGTAGGGTTGACCTAATCGGGTTGGGTCGACATGATGATAATTATAAACTGGATAGACCGGGTACATATAATATTTTTACGGATAGTAAAATTTTCTTATCGGTAATCTATGTTTTACGGATTGACCAATAGTCTAAACAGATATAGGAGAGTTGTTTTGCTTCCAAAAAGATATAGATTTATTTTAACTTGAGAAATCAAATTCGGCAATAACCCTACTAATGAAATCTCTCTCTCGATTCGCCAACTCGCTCATCTCGCTTCAGAAACTTGTTCGAGCCTTGTCCTCTTCATCTTCTTCCTTCATATTAAGCGATCGCCGCAAAGATGCGATCGAGGAGGCGAGGAGCCCCGTCTATCTCCAATCGATGCTCCGGCGGCCTCCGGTGGTGCGCCGACCGAACTTGCATCGGAACTCGTGCAGCTTCATCGGGACCGTGATCGGACCCGTTAAGAGATGCAAATCCCAAAACCCTAGGTCGTTCACTTTTCTCGAGGTCAAGACGCCTCCTTCTTCTTCTCCTTCTTCTTTCAAGTGAGACTCTTTTACCCTTTTGTTGCATTAGTGCTTGTGTTCCTTTGATTGAGTTCTGATTGCGTTGTTTGGTTTTGAGTTGAGCTGTCTGATACAATTACAAACGCACTCATTCTGAACAGAATATGTTTCTTCATAGATCAAGTTCATGGAATGATGGTTGTAATTTAAATTCTAGAAAATTGTTGAAGTTTCGGAGTAAGAAAAAAAGTACTTGTTTTTTTTAAATACCAAGCTACAACCTTGGGGGTTGGGTGGGGGGGGGGGGATTTGAATATGGTATGAAACAAATCCTGCTTATCTAGCAATCCAATTAAGCCACAAAAAAAAAGTCGAACCAAACATAGACGCGGTGAACAATCGAGACAAGTATAGAGAGCAAGCGCATAACACAATGATTTTCATGGTTCGACGTTCCACGTCTAGTCTACTTTTTAGAGACCTCGTCTTTAGGATTTTCTAAACTTTCACTTTAGGATTTTCTAAACTTTCACTGTCTGGCTCCTTTCACTGGCTAGAAGAAGCCTTTACACTCTGTCTTTATCCAAGAGGCTACACTTACAAACTTGCTTCTTCACATGGAGCTAAAAAGAAAGGTACAAATCTCTTGTAATTGATGAGAAGCAATGTTGCTCACAATTTTTTCACTTTATAAGGATTAAGAGCTCTTGGAATTTTGATGTTGTGAAGATTACAGTCAAGTAAAACTTTTTGTATGAAAGCTCTCCACGAAAATCGTTCAATTGAATGAAAGTTAGAGTCAAAGTAATTTCCCAAATAAAAGCCCCAACTCATTAAAAAAATAAAAGAGTGGTCATTATAACATCAATAGTGGTTAAAATTAATTGCCTTATTACCCTTCAACAACCATTGTATTAAAAATAAATTAGTTAGATAAATATATTGATAAAAGCTTAAAAAATTCCAAAAACAAGTGTATACCAAGCCTAAAGCAACTCATTTCAAGATATCAAAAAATATCTGGCCAACGGCAAGAGGCTATGTGCTTGAGCATGCCCAATGGCTAAAAACGGCATGGGAAATTAAATTATGTCAATCCTTTCTTCACGGCTAATAAAGTTTGGTGTGGTCACATGCTTTCGACATAAAGCTTTAAATACGATGATAGTATCTACTAACAGTAGGCATACAATATTAAAATAAAATTTCCATACGTAACCTACTATCCAATATCAATTGAATGATCGATAAAGAATGGAAGCCAGCTCTTGCATGCACTGATTGAACATAGATAATATACTTAGATTGATTATTATATTTAGATAAAAAGAAGTCCTAAAAGTTGAACTAAAAATAATAAATATTCCAAGAAATAATGAAAAAATTATTTAGTGTCGAAAAGGTACTGGAGGTTTACGACACCAATTTGGGGATAACATGGATACATATTTTTTCATCTCAATATCTGATATAATTAAATATTTTAAGCCCACACAAATCTTATAAAATAATCCAAAACATCCTATAATAATAATATTAATAATAATAGTTTCTAACTTAGAAAATTATAATGAAATTGTATGTGTAGGTCAAGCTTAGCTCTATATTATCCTAGTCCCCTACAATATTATCTATAAAAAAAATAAACCAATAAAGTACAAGACAAAAAGAAATAACCCATAAACCAATAACCTTGTCTTGTTCTCTTTGAGCTTCAAATTGGTTTTCAATTTAATTCGGAATGTTCCATTGCACCTCTAACTTTCTATTGATTTAATAGTTTATCTCTTTGCATGTGATTCCATCAAATGCTTTGTGGCATATTAAGTCTGCAAAATTGCTAGCATAAACAAAGAACAAAGTGTCTGGCGATAATAAAAATAATCCAGGATGAGTCCAATGCTTTTTATGCCGGGTACGTAGAGTCCATGTCGGATGTCTGGTTTTTCATGGAGTAGAGAGGGGCGTGATATCAACTACTCGGTACATTGCATTTGCACATTCCATTTCATTACCTAACGAGAGACCAGGTAACCCATGTGGATTGTACTACATTAGTTAGTAAAGTATTTCTTATTACGGTATCTAAACTTATGAGTTTCAAGGTTTTGGATAAGATAAGCTTGTTCTTGGATTAGTAGATTGAGGAATTAATTTAGATCTTAGTAGTTTAGAGATAGCTTTTATACCAAATAAATGAGACGAAATTGTTTGAGATAGTTTAGACATGTGCAATAGAGACTACTAAGAACAATTGTCACTATTAGTGACAAGACAGAAATGACAACATAGATGAAATAGTTAGATTATGCTTGGTACAAATTAAATTAAAGGTTTTTTCACCCACCTTGGCTTGAATTGACTTGATATTGAACGAGTATTGATCGTTGCTCTATGTGGGTTGGGCTTATGCAAGTTTTTAACATTAAATTGCAAGAATTACTTTTTATTTTGCATACATTAGTAATCTTGATCCTTATTTAATGCATGGATAAATTACATTAAATACCTTTAAGCTAAAGCGCTCTCTCAGTATAATACCTTTAAAAAAATTATTACAGAAAAATGCCTTAAGTGCTACTTCTGAGGATGTTGTATTGAAAATATTTTCCTTGAAACTTATAGTTTAAGATATTTCGTTGTAATTAAAAATTTTAAGGTATTTTAGTGAATCCATGATAGTCAAGAGTGTTTAAGTGTAATTTATCCCTTAATCCAAAATTGGCTTGATGGATGATCAAGACTATTTTAAAGCAATTTGTGTTAAATAGATTAGCAAAATGCGTGTTTTTAAAAGGAACAATATGGTTTGGGTTAAATAAGAATACATGTAATTTAATTGGATAATTGCAACTTGTGTTGAACATGATGGTAATTTGTGCTTTATCATACTAAAGCAACTTAGTGAAGCCAGTCCAGTGCAAAAAAGATTGGAAATAGGCTCGTTTTTCACAATTAGAAATGAAGAAGAATGTTGAAAATAAAAACCAAATGATGAGATTTTAAAGATAGCCTCACATTGGAAATAACAAAAGAAATACGTGGATGTAAGATATAAGTGGGTTCCAACAATAAGACTTAAGCCTTATTGAGATTTGTCACAACTTATTTCTTATACCCATGTGTTTCTTTTGTTGTTTCTAATTTTAGACCATCTTTAAAACCCCATCATTTGGTTTTTACTTTCAACACTCCCCATCATGTGTAACCACCACTTTTTCTTGGTATGGTTGTCACGTGAAAAGTACAATACTTGCAACCATCACTCTTTCTTGGATCGAGCCCATTGGCTCAGATATCATATTAAAGTTTTTTTTTAAGTAGAGTTAAAGTTAGAGTAGAGTGAAGATCTCGATTGAAGAGAACTTTATCCCAGAGATTTGATCTTGAGATCGACCGCGGAAGGAGAGGAAAGAGATCGGCGGCATTGGCGGTGGCGAGAGGGAGGTTCAAATCCGTGGAAGTGGCTGGAGGGTGAATCGAAAGGGGCAGAGGGAGCTGGATGGTGAATCAAAGGGGGTAAAGGGGACCAGAGGTAGGGTCGAAGGATCTGGAGGGTGGGTGAAGGGGATCGAAGGCTCTGAAGGGGCTGCGAAGGTGCTGGGGGTTCGGAGGGGGCTAAGGGTGGTTGTCGATGGTGGAGAGGGCTAGAGAGGGGTGTTGGAGGGACTGGAAGGGCTGCAGGGAGGGTCGATGGTGGTTGGAGGAGGTCTCGAGGGTGCTGGAGGGGGCAGAGGAAGGATCGAGGGCGGCGGGAGGAGGCGGCGACAGGTGAGGAGGGGGATTAGGGTTTGTGAAAATTAGGGTTTTTTCCTTAATTTTTTTCAAAGCTCCGATACCATGAAAAAATCAAGAGAAATTTTATTAACTTAAGAAATTATGAGTCACCACATACAAATATATATGGAGGGTCAAAGACCATCTCTACAATAATAGCCGATATGGGATTAAAACTAATAACTAATATCTAATAACTAGTTATATTTCATAACAGAGAACAATGATTCACATCATATAATAGCCACAACATCCATCTTTTCTTTTCAAGTATGTTTTGAATCAAAATAAATAAGGGAAAAAGTCATCCCATAGTTTCTCGGCATGAATCTCTGACATTGTTTGTGTGAAACTGAACTATGGTTACAAATGTAATACTGACAGTTGTCAGATTTTTAGTTGTTACAACAACAACTGAGCCTTTTATCCCAAGCATGTGGGGTAGGCTACATGAACCAACATGAGAATCACGCCGGGTCCAGCACATGAATCCTCCGCCTCTATTCACTCTTATCGAATAATATACTTTCATTGTGGCAACTATATCTTTTCGTATCATCTCCATCTATGTTTTTTCGGTTTCCCTTTCGCCCTTTTGACATTACATATATCGATAGTATTCATTCGTCGAACCGGTGCTTTCATAGGTCTACGTCGCACATGACCAAACCATCTTAGCCGGTTTTCCCGCATCTTCTCCACCACAGGTGCTACGCCAACTTTTGCACGAATATTCTCATTTTGCACCTTATCTTTTCTAGTGTTACAACACATCCAACAAAGCATGCACATCTTCGCTATGTACATCTTCTGTGTATGATGCTTCTTAGGAGCCCAGCATTCTGTACCATATAATAAGGCAGGTCGAATAGCGTTCCAATAAAACTTCCCTTTCAACCTAAACGGAAAGTTGCGATCACACAAAATCCATGTTGCACTTCTTCATTTCAACCAACCAGTTTGGATCTTTTGATTAATTTCGCTATCGATCTTCCCATCTTTTGGATGATGGAACCTAGATATCTAAATTGATCGCTCGGTGATATCTCTTGTCCTTCCAGTGTTGTACCAATATGGTCTTGATTTTTCTGTTTGCTAAATTTGCAACATATACGCTGTCTTGGACCTGCTCAATCTGAACCTCCGAAATTCCAACGTTTGCCTCCATAACTCCAGTTTGGTATTAACCACTGCCTTCGTCTTATTTACTAGAACAATATTATCAGCGAAGCATACACCAAGATATCTCATCTTGGATAGTTTTAGTAAGCTCATCCATCATGATGGTAAATAGGAATGGACTTAATGCAGATCCTTGATGTAAGTCAATTGTAATCGGAAAATCACTCATTAGGCCGCCGCGAGTTCTGACATTTGCCACTACTCTATCGAACATATCCTTGGTTATGTCAATGTACTTGACGGGAACCCCTTCTTCATCATTGTCCTCCATAATACCTCTTTAGGTACCTTGTCGTACGGTTTCTCTAAATCAATAAATATCATATGCAAATCTCTTCTCCTCTCTCAAAAACGTTCGACAAGTTGATGAAGCAAATGAATAGCCTCTGTCGTCGATCGTCCAGGCATGAACCCAAACTAGTTCTCTGTTATCTTAACATCCTTTCTTAACGAGTGTTCAATCACTCTCCCCCAAAACTTTATGGTGTGACACATAAGTTTTATTACACAGTAGTTTGAGTAATTTTGAATGTCACACTTGTTCTTATAGACATGTATAAAGGTACTTTTTCTCCACTCATTTGATTTTTTTTTTGGTCTGCCAAATCTTATTAAACAGATCTGTCAGTCATTTAACGCCTATTTCTCCTAAGTATCACCAAATCTCGATAGGAATACCGTCTGGACCAACCGCTTTTCTTTATCTCACTCTCTTCAAAGCCTCTTTAACCTCTGGTATTCTTATTTTACGCATGAAATCACGGTTTATATTTTGAGATTGAATGACAAGCTCATCCAAATTCTTAGTACAACTCTCATTGAACAATTTATCAAAATAATCTCTCCACCTTTTCTTGATATTCTCATCTCGAACTAAAACCTTCTGAGCTTCATTTTTGACACACTTCACTGCACATAAGTCTCTGGTCTTCTTTTCCCGCATCCGAGCAATCCAATATATATCATTTTCAGCCTTCTTAGTATCTGACTTCTCATACACCTCCTTGTAGACCTTAGTTTTAGCTTCCCGAACAGCTTAACTTCTTTTTAGCCATTTTATACTTCTCAAATCTCTCCGCATCTCTGCTTTTTTTTCAAATTTTTATAAGAATCTCTCTTAATTTTAATAGTAGCATTTACTTCTTTGTTCCACTATGATGTGTCCTTAGATGGTGGAGTACCACCTCTCGACTCACCAAGTAGATCTCTAACTACTCTCTTGATACAACTAGCCATCTTGTTTCATGTTCTGTTTGAATCATTTTCAGACTGCCAATCCGTCTTTTGAACTACACGATCTATAAAAACCTTTTGGTTAGCTTTCTTCGGTTGCCACCACTTAATTTTAGGTTTTACCTTACGTCTAATCTTTCTAGATTCTCTTCTAAATAAAAAATTTAGAACTAAAAGTCCATATTGAGTGGTCACCAAGCACACCTTACAGTCGATGCAACAACCTTTTTATCTGTCCTCGTCAGAAAAAAAAGTCTATTTGATTTGCACTTGATCCGCTCCTAAAGGTGATAAGATGAGACTCTCTTTTCCTAAACCAAGTATTTACTAAGATCAAATCATAAGACAAGGCAAAATCAAGAATCGAGCTGCCTGCTACATTCTTTTGTCCAAAACCAAAACCTTTATGGATAGTATCAAACCCACTACGACTAGTACCTACATGTCTATTGAGATCACCACCAATAAATAACTTCTCTCCACTAGGTATCTTTTGCACCATCTCGTCTAAATCCTTCCAGAATAAATGCTTACTAGCGTCATCAAGACCTGTCTGTGGTGCATAAGCACTAATAATATTAAGGATCTCCCTACCTAAAATAAGCTTAACCAGTAAAATTATATCACATTTTCTCTTAATCTCAACTACATTATCAAGCAACCGTCTATCTATAATTACGTCTACCCCATTACGATTTTTATCTCTACCTGTATACCAAATCTTATAACTCCAAGGCCTTATGACTCTATCCTTTTTAGCTACCCACTTAGTTTCTTGTAAACACATAATACCAACTCTTCTCCTAATCACCGCCTCCACTAATTCTGTTAGTCTACCTGTAAGGGAACCTATGTTCCAGGAAGCTAGACGGATCCTATGAATCTACTTGTTGTATACAAAAATCTACTAAATATTGAGAAAGCTTATTTATCTCCTTTGAGATAACATCGGGGCAATTTAGCCTAAGGGTTGGTCCTTGCTAATACTGAACAGTAGAAAAGATAAATTTAGATCTCAGTTATCAGAAAACTATCAAACCCTTGCAAGTTCTGATTTAGAACTTTCAATCCGAAATGTGGAACTATATTTTTCCAAATTGGTAAACTTCAACTGAGATTTGATGTTTGTTTAGATTTGAGTTTTAGTTATAGTTGAGCTTTCTGAAGCAAATTACAAACACACGGATTCTGAATACATGTTCTTAATTAAAATAGTTAGGTTCTTAAAGAACAATATTGATTGGGTAAATTAAGATGCCAATGTACTTGCAATTTATTGCCACTTGTGATGGTAATCTATGCTACCCCATCACACTAAAGCAAATTAGTAAAGCCAGTCCAATGCTATAGGATTAGGATTGGACTAGTTTTTCACAATTAGAAATGAAAGAAAACAAAGCATCACATCTAACAACATTGCCACAACGTCCATCTTTTCTTTTCGACTATGTTGTGAATCAACATTAGTAAGGAAAAATGTGGTCCCATACTTTTCCCACATGAATCTCCGACATGGTTTGTGTGAAACTGAACTGTGCTTACAAATGTCTGACCAGTGTAATTTCGAAATTTATATTTTTAATTTCTTATGTTAAATATAAAAAAACTACTAAACAGAGAAAATGCGGATTCATCTCAATTGGGACGAATTAGGTGTTAATTTATTTGAAGAATTGGTCATTGCCTGAGCTAAACGAACCCTACAATTTTGGACAAGGCTTGTTTTTGTTACTGCTAACAAAAATTAATTTGTCTGATTGAGGGAATATACTACATCACCAACCCCACAAATTTGGAGATCAATTCTGTGTATTTCATTGCATTAGTTGGTTTACGGATTATTCTTGTCTTACCTTAAATTTTACTAGGTGTGTTTTCTATGCTGTTACTTGATATTAAAACTTTATTGTGTCTACCTTCCTTTGTTCTTTTTTACGTCAATTCATTATATTTTTCTGTTAAATGTCGTTAGTTGCATATTGGGGGAAACTGCATATTTCTTTAGTTTTTTCAATGGAAGTAAACTATCTATTGTTCATCGTAATTTCTTTAAAATTTTGTGCTTGCCGTCATGTGTTATATCTTGCTTGCTGTTAAGTCAAAAGACCTTTGTCTGAGGCATTGCTCAGTTCTAACTATTGCGAGATTGTAACAGGATTTTATTGTTAATGCGGGATGAACTGTCAGAGATATTCCTGAAACATCTGAAACCAAATGATTATATTTACGTCTCTGGTTTTTTAGATTCATACGAAAGAGTGGACACAAGTGGAAAGCATGAAATCTCTTACAAGGTCCGTAGCTGTCAACCTTCTGAAATAAGCTATTTATCATTAAATCACATGCTTCCTGTTAGGCATACCTTCCTTGGCTATCTACCGCTGCAAAATATCTGATTGCAATTTGAAACCTGAAGTTTGTTAGAAGCCTGTGTCTCGGTTGAACATTGTGGAAATATATTGTTTGATTTGTGTCTTTATAGCGCCTCGTAGTTGAATGCATTTTCCTGTAGCAAATAATTATATTTGCTCCTCTATAAACCTTTTCCTTCTGTCTAAAGTTTGCAAGACATGGACTATTTTTAACTTCTGTTAGGATTATGAACCTCCCTCTCTTGTCAAGGATTCTGGCACTAGTTCAAGAAAGGTTGGCGGCAAGTCAACAACAGGCCATAAAACTTTGTTTTATCTTTTTAGTGAGTCCTGTTCCATACCTGATGCAATTTTAATAAAAAAAGCATCGGTAATGATTTCTTTAATAAAAAGGTTAACATGATGCTTGCAAAATTCCTGTTAGATATTGCAACAAACCTTACAAGTTGACCGAGAAAGAATTTCTACATTTTATTACTTTGTAATTTGTCAAAGTATATTGTCATAATATGACTCTTAAAGCGCTCAGTGTTTTTTTTGTCTATTCTGCTGTTGTGTATGTTATCTGAAGTAAATCTTAAATGGGTACTTATTTTCTTGGAGATAGCAGTTGATAATGTACCCTGGCTCATATATGTATATATGAAATTATAGAGTATAACAAATGCTTACAAAGAACAAGTATCACAAAAGGTAAAGTCAAATTCTTTGGCCAAAAAAAAAGTGAAGTCAAATTACAAAAGCCTTCTTTTAGTTAGAGATTAACCTGCAAATTCGATAATCATCTACATTTTGCTTCTATAGCATTCTTTATATATGTATTGTTTGTTGTAAAACGCAAATGCTATCCTGGAGTTAGCTCATATGCCTCATTTTTAGGCTTCTCCCCATATCCCTATGCCAACATTAGAGAAGAAGCATTTTGCATCAATTTCCCACACTTGTTCAATGCAGCTGACATCCCAAAAAGAAAGTGGAAAAAGAAAATGTGGTTTGAATATTCCCTAGGAAATCTTACTGTATTGTTCAGCCAAAGTTTTGCAAAAGTTTCGTTAGAATGCCATCGATTGAGTACACAGCTGCTCAATAAACCAAAGAAGGCGACTAGGGGGAGCATTATAGGCATGTCAGAGAAAAAGCAGCAGGGAGAGGGGAAAAAACCCTTCACTTTCTTTAGGATTAATAATAAATCGCTAGATTCAGCTTTAGTTTTCTAACTCATCAAAGAACTGCTTACAGGGTAATTTGTTTATCACAAAGGGATCTTAGCAGCACAACTTAAATTTTCGCTCATCTACATTCTTTTACTTGCTATCTGTTACCGTGATCATTACTCATCTGCACTTCATTCAAACTGGCATTTTTTGCAGGTTGCTGTTACCGAATTGAATTATGTTAAACGCAATGATACGAACAAGAGCCAGGAGCCTGTGAATGCAGCTGCAGGTCCAACAGCGGCACCTCTTTGTAAATATGCTGCCCTTTTCTTTACAGATTCCGAAAATTGGTTAATTATCAATATTCTGATATCCACTGTTCTATTATTGCAGTTGATGATGATGGAAAAAAAATTGGTAAGCGCTTTCTCTATTTTTATCAGTAAATTTTAGTTGTACGGTATATGTGACTATAAAACGTGATCAGATGACGAAGAGGAGAAGTACAGAGCGCGATTGCGATTATGGCAGATGTTCTTTGCGAGCCCTCATGAATGGTGGGATAACAGGCAAGGGAAGAGAAATCTGAGGTATCCGGATTTTAAACACAGAGACACGAAGGAATGCTTGTGGCTGAGCCAGAATGACCCCCCTTGGGTAAGAAAGCAGCTTCAGCTCTATGACTCGAGCATGGGAGCAACTCATCACACACATCGCTCAGATGCTTTTGAATCAAAAATTACAGACTTTGTGTGATTAATCAACAACCTATGCTCCTCTCTGATAGAAAATGCAGGAAATGTATTCATAAATGCGGTTAATGTGTGAATATTGTGAAACATATATGCTTTTTCAGTCATTTCTTCAGGGTTTTTTGAAGCTACCAGAGTATTGACTTTTATTTGTACAAAACAGTGGTTATACTACACCATTAGAAATTCAAAATTATTTTGTTACCTGCTGTATCTTTATAGCTGATAATGTGCATCACGGATTTTGGACTTTAATATTGCTTCACTATTGTTGTTTCTGCCCATGCCAACTGGTCAGAGCAGTAGCTGATATAACTTTTTCCTCCAAAAAGCAAGGTTATTTTGCTTGATTCCCTAATGAATCGCAGTTAAAAATATTATTGTTGTCAGAAGGTTTTTTAAGTTGATAGTAGTGATCGGTTTGTTGACACTCGAACATCAGGTGTATCATAAAAAGGGTAAAATAGACTACAATACCTTCAACTTTCATTGTTTTTCACCGAAATACCTTGGAAGTTTTTTATTACAATAAAATACCTTAAACCATGGTATTTAACAGGCATAAATGAACCTTTAGGTTTGGTTTAAGGTGTTTCAATGTAATTTCACCACATTTAATTCCTAGTGATTGGAACATAATTGATTGGAGCTCAATAACCTCTACTGAAAGATAATCCAATAGAAAATACTCAAGATACGTTAGTTGTCAATAAATGCTGAAAATGAGCACATAATGGATAATTTTTCTATTTTTTATTGTATAATTGGCATGTAGATATACAAATTTGAATGAGCTTGATACCTAACTTAAAAATCGAAGAGGTGGGAAAAAGGCGAAGCGCGCCCACAATACATAAGCTAGACCGTACACGACCTTTCTTCATCTCTTTTTTTCCTTGTTTGAAAACATCGTGCTGTAAACTATCTAGTATTTTACATCCCCTGTAATTCTGGTAATTTAATGCAACAGTTGAGCATAAAACACAGCTAAAATTACGCCTTACACGTGAACAAACAAAATCAAAGAAAACCACACCACTAATCTAATCCTAATCAGATTCAGACGACATATGAGAACAAGGATCTAGTTCCATAACCATCTTCGACAAAACCTCTCCCATTTCTTCCACCTCATCTTTCCCAAAACCCCAACTTTGAATCAACTCAGCACCCAAAGCACCCCTCTCAGTCCCATACTTGCGTATCGAATCCAATTTCCTCTCTATCAATGGTTTCACACTCTTACTTGACCTCAGCCTTGCCGCCATTGGAATCGAATCGATCTCAAGCGATCCCTTTGTTTGAGTCGAATAGGATGCAGTGCTTAAGAGTTGTCCATTTTGATGGACGCAGCTTCTAAAGATTGAAGGGAAAGGTAAGGGTATTGGAAGAGGGCAAAGAGAAACGGATAAATGAGAGAACTTTGGTTTTTGGAAATTGTGCTCGTATGAGGCACAAATTGCGTCATTGACTTCACGAATTGATGCCCTGCGACCTGCCAAAATCAAGAAAATGATTATTTAGCTCGCATATTGTACAAATCCTAACATTAACATATTCTAAAACGATCGAATTGCGGATCACGATCGAATTGCGGACGTAATATTTATACTAATATCATGCTTTTCAATGTTGTGCACATTGACCAAAGAAAATAAATTTAGTGCTTGAATACCTCTTGCCCATCAAATATTATTCTCCAAGCTTTAATTCTAATTAGTATACACCATACATTATAATTCTATTAACAAAATGTTACATTTTACGATCCAGAGATGAGTGGAAGGCGACTTTCAAGACCTGTGAAATTCTCTATGAGGTGGTTGATTATGCCATCTGTCTTATCTAGTGCACCGATCACTTTTATGCAACTAATGAATTAGGAAAATAAGTTTCATTACTTCTCAGAAAGTATAGTTTGCTAACCAAACGCCTGGTGTTCTTTGGTTTCATAATGAGTTTCGAGGGTCTATTAGTGGATATAGAGCATAGTGCTATACCAGGTGGCTTACGTCAAAGACTGTGTTCGAGGTTTAAAATTTCATGGCCATACGCCCATGCCACAGTTTATTCAAAATTTTGGCAGCATCATGGTGCCAATCAAATGCACGAAGATGAGGACTTCCATAAGAAGAAAGTACTCAAGCTGGGTTTGCCATGATTAAGGATATGCTGTTGACACCACCTGCTCTAAGCTTGCCACACTTTAAGATGATGGTTGAGGTTGAAGTCGATGCTAGCATCATTGAGATAGGCGTGATATTGATGTGGCAAGGACGCTCTATTATTTTCCAAGGTGAGAAGCTCAGACATGCTCAAAGGAAGGTGTTTGAGAAGGATGATAAAATAATGGCATATCTTCACAAGGAGAGTTTTTCCAATTGGCATCAATAACAAGATCAGGAGAAGAAAAAAGTATGGGCCTTCTTAGAATTTACGAAAGATCAACAGCATCAATTATATGGTGCAATTTTCTAAACACATGAACATCTCAAACACTTTCAATGTGATACGGATGAGTACTTTTCGTCTCAAGATTCTATATATTCATTGCGGAACTTGAGTATGAATTCTTTAGAAGGTAGGGAGTCCAATGTAGCAACTAGCAAGTTCCATCAAAAAATTTGAAGTCGAAACAAATAGGATTTAATTTATTTTCCAAATAAAGGTTCTCTAGTTGGACTA